>CM057055.1:22402500-23602500 GCA_029948455.1 Solanum rostratum
AAAAATCCCCTTTCCTTACAGTCAAGTGGCTTTCAGCTCCTTTGATGAGAAATGCAAAACAAAAAAGAAAAAAAAAAGATCCCCCGTTGGGAATGAAATTATGCTCCTTGTCCCCCTTTCACAGAAAATGGAGAGATTTTTTGATATATTTATTGAATCCATCGGGACTGACGGGGCTCAAACCCGCAGCTTCCGCCTTGACAGGGCGGTGCTCTGACCGATTGAACTACAATCCCAGGAAAATTAGGTGTACAGCCTAAAATCAATTTAGATTTGAACCATTTAGTTTCGCTGTGTTGTAAGAGAGAGACGAATGATATACTTTATTATTATTAAACTATAATTATATATAATTATTATGAAAAAAATGTAGCAGACTCATAGTGGGCTAATTCATGAATTGAATCAGATGGGGCCTTTTCATTTTCCAAATTGGAACTTAATTAAACTAAAGAGTCACGCTCTTTAAACGCCCTATAAGAAGAAGAAAGAGGCTTAAGTCATCACTTCCAATCCGATAAGGGGCTTTTTCATTTTCCACGAAAGTCCATCCCAACAATTGTTGCAGAGGATATAAATATGAATATGAAAAAAAAGGTAACCGCCTGGAGAGTCGTTTTTTCATTTTTAAGTGGAATGTTCATTATCATAATAAGTAGTCGATTAGGAGAACTGCTATCTCACTACAGAGTATACTCTTCCTCATCTTTCATCATTCATCTCTTATGTCCGTCCTGGGACATAGATATTCTAGATACCCCCTTCTATTATGAATAGCCAAAGTCTTCCTACTTCTCCATTGTTACAATCAGATCCGAAAAATGAGAAATCAATCAAGATGGACCTGAATTGAATCATGACTATATAAGCTATTCTGATATTAAGAGATTAAATATAGATGAAATTTGTGGAAGTGGACCTTTGATTTCCTTGGACCACGTAAGAATTCGTCGTCCGAAATCTGCCTTTTCCTGGATGCTCTATAGAAATCCATCGCTATTCCTTTCCTCCACCGATAAAGGTTCATCCCGAGTCACAAGAGCAATCTTTTTTTTTCCATTCTTTTTTCTATTCGTTATGGTAATACAATGCAAGAGGTTGGAAATCTGGTTGTTTCTGATGATGAAAAGAGCTTTTATCTTATGTGAAATTTATGAAAACCCGAAATGTCGGTAATGTTAGAAGACGACCGGAGGCATTTGATGGTCAGATGCTGTAGGTCGGTATATCTTTGAAAGCTCAGACGGAGAGAATAAATGGACTCCTCGAGGGCTACTTAAGCCACTTTAGTGCAAACCAGAAGGACTGGAGATGTTGGATGTTACTCAGTCCTGCTATAACTTAACAACCAAAAAGCTCTGCGTCGAACTTCAGCCCCTTCGGGTTGGCCATGGGGTAACAACCTCTGACACCCCACACCATTGCGACAGGAGGGGGCTTGCCCATCAGCCTACTTTGCCAAGAGGTGGCAGGAGCGCAACGACCTTAGCCCAAACCTACTTAAACAACCTAAAGGTTTGGCCCGATCTGAAAGTAAACCTTGTAGAAAAGCGGATAGGAAAGGTAGCCTATAGACTCAAGCGACCAGCTCGGTGAAAGCGAACCCCGTATTCCATTTGAGTCAGTTGACTTCGATTAGACCAGACCGCCCCAGAGAGGAACGTGCCCATGAGGGCACCACCAGATGTTGTAGATAAACCTACTAAAGAAGAAGTTGAGTATATCATAGCTGACCGCACCATAGGCTAGCCCATACACCCACTGCACGAGTGGAATACTACTTAGTCAAGTAGAAAGGCCAACCTGAGAGCGAGGCAAGCTGGGAAGGGGCTGAGACCTAGGATTCGAAGACCAAGTCAGAGACTACTAGACGTCTCGCAGAGCGACACTCAACGAGGACCTGTTGAGACTATTTGAAAAAAAAAGTTTTTTTGGCTTAATCCGCCTTTACTAAAGAAAAAAGAGTAGACTTGTACTCTAGCTAATAAGGGAAAGGTTTGTTTTTCAAATCCAAGTTTGACTCTGATTAGATCCTTAGTGCAAGCGCTAAGTAAGCAAGCTACCGCTCCATGGGGTAAAAATCGAGGAAAATAAAGAACATCAAGTAGAAAGGAACAAGGTCTTACGACACGATCACTATATCTTTGATTTTTCTTTATCTCTCCTCGGCTTGAGCCGAGTGGATGATATGTGGCGTGGTATACCTGATCGTTTAGTCAACAAGATGTACGTAAGTCGACATAGCTCCATGTATATGTTCTTTGGAGCTAGAACCAATCAATAGAATGAATGAAATAATGGTAAGCCTAGGGCGACGTACATGGCTCAAGAGTGTCTATACAAAGCCCCTCTCTTCTTCACTCAAAGAGGTAATGCACCCTTTGTTTGAATGGTACTTGATTCATAAAGATGATTCTTTTGAAGTTATACGGACTTTCTAAAAAAAATGCCACGCGGAGCATGTCATGAGATATATCGCTCTCGGACTTCTTACGGTAAGGCCAATGCACTAGCCAGCCAATGTGGTGGCGAACACGCTGTGCTCTAAGCTAAGCTGTTTACCTTGTAGACGGAGGAGATCTAGAAAGTGTGCCGTGCTTGATTCATAAGATTCTATAATCAATAGCACCAGTATATTATTTTACTTAGCCTGCCTCTCCAATGACTTTCCAGACCAACCAACCCGAATCTGCCTTCGCAAGACTCTCTGCATTTTGGGAGCAGAGCATGCAGCAAAATCGAGCAATGGATCTTAGAAGAATTCCACTTTGAGGCATGACTCTTTCTATTTCTGTGCTGGCATTTGAGTTGTCTCCCTTCCTCTTTCAATCGAAACACTCGACGCAGATAGCTCTGGTGGCCCCCACTTCTCCCTCTATCATGCGGCGATAACCCCCCCTCCCCCCGCCTCCACACCCACAACATAGAAGAGCTGCTCCAACATCCGCACTACAACTAAAAAAAATGCTCTCCAGAGCGGTATATGATGCTAAACCGAGACCGAGATATAGAGAGGGCTGTCCTTTTGTTTTGTTGTCTCGAAGAGACAAAACAAAAGCACTCATATGAATGGTGCTAATTCTCATGTTCTTTCTAGTCTCGTTTGGTTTCGAGAGCCTCCCTCTCCCTGTAGGTCGAGCCTCCTTTTCAGTCGCCCTTTCCCTGTCCCTTACTCATCTTTTGAAAACCGTCATCCTGGATTTTCTTTCCGTATGGCAGGGAAAGTACCTCACCCTCACCTTTCTACATTTATTATTATATAGAATTTCCTCGGGTCTCTATAAAAGAGAATGAAAAGCCCAGGTGGAAGCACAAACCAAAGGAGAGAGAAAAAGTCGAAAAGAAAGGGGGGAAGAAGTCTAGTGCTAGTTCTTACAAACACTTCTTTATCTAGCTTTCATTTTTGAGTTCTTTCTTTGTTCTCTTATTTGTATTGAAAGAAAGAAAAAACTTCCCTTTCTTTCTCTTCTTTATTTTGGTTTTATCCCTTCGACGAATTTTGGCTATGACCAATGCCCCACTAGCTAAATAGGCGTAAGAAAAAGCTACCTGAAAAAAAAGCAAGGTGCACCTTGAATTGAACTCGGCGAATTGCGTTTTGTTAGAGAGATTTTTTTTAGAAAGATTCTCCATTGGTAATTAAAAAATAGAAAGAATATAAATAAAGGCGCATACGCGGGAAGGGCCCCCCCTCTTTCTTAGAATTCAACATTGTTGATATGTTTTGCATCTTGTTCGCGCACTCTTCATTCAGGGTGATTCGAACAAGGGGAGGATCTTCCACCTTTAAGGTCATAACACCAGTTATTGAATGCTTACTCTTACTGCTCTTCTCAGGTTCACCTCTTTTGGATGCCCTGAGGTTTGAAGTCATTTGTTTATCATAGAACAAGTACCCCTCAGTCACTGCCATAGTTGACCCTCTCTTCCAGATCCTCGCTTCTATGAGCCAAATCACTCTCCTCTGGAGTTCTCTCCTTGACTACACCCTCCTCGGCTTTGTTATCCAAACACTCATCCTGAGCAATCTCTTCCGGTTCAGCAGTGTCCAGATCTGACATCTTTGCCTCCTCTTGTTCAGGGTCCTCTAGAACTGCAAAACGGTTCGGGCTGACTAGGTCCAGTTGGGTCATTCCACTCGCACAACTAGTGTCCAGCCCCCCTTTGCTATTATAACTACTGGTACCTGGCCCCGTCGGCTCGACATTTTTGCAAGCACCGACTCGGACTCAGTAGGGCAATTCAAAGAGGAGAACGAGGACAGCTGAATACCGCTAAAAGTTAGACTAAGAGTACACACTGTATGATTGAAAACTGCCGCTGCATACTACCCGGTGCTTGCAGGTCTGACTGGTGCCTTCTCTCCAAAAGTTGCTTCAATCAATGTTAAGTCTGACTACTTATTGAAAGACCGAACAGGAAATGAAAAGTCGTACTACAAAAATTGTAAATAAACATTCCCTCCCCGCTCTGACTTTGATCGACTTGCCCGCACAACGTCTTTTTTTAGAGAAGAGGTCAAGGGGCTAAGTGACTCTCGAAAGTCGTCTTTTGTATCGCGTCAACAGAAATGACATAGATAAGATCATTGCTTAAAGAGTTTCATTGTCAAATTGATCTTGAAATTGGATCCCAAAGTAGCTGCTGCCCAAAGGTGCTTTATGAAAGCCGGTCCACAACAGTGAAAGTACGATTGATTCCGTTGATCGAACGAAAACCGCTTCTTGCTTTTTGGCTTGACTACTCTGCTTGCTTAACACAAGTCTTATTTAACCTTTACGGACCACTTCACTACCCAGCAAGCTCCGGCTCAGAAGCAAGAAGCAAGGGCGCAATAGTTGCGCGAAAGCCTAAGCCTTAGCTTACCCTTTCTTGCTCGTTAGCGCTGTTTTTTGATTGCAGCTAGCGCGCTTGACTAATAAGATAGAAAGGGCCTTTCTCGCTTTTTTGAAATATAAGGCTTTCTTCAATCGACAAACAACGGGGAAGTCTACCACACCAACCCTTTAAGAGATAGGGACTCCAGCGCAGCGGTAAGAAAAAGTCACTCAATGAATCGGTGGATCACACACTTCGAGACAGGGACAGGGGCATGCCTGACTCTTTAGAAAGTATACAAGTGTTGATAGAGTGAAGTCTGGGGACAACGGTAAACGTGAGGAATGGCACCTCCGCCCTACTAAAGAAGTTCGCAAGCAAGTGACATGCCGAACACCTACTTTTCCAACTAAGTCCAAGGCGAGGACCCTTTAATTGACGATGCTTTCCATCGTCAGCAAGCGGTGGCCGGCAAGGCCCCTTTCCTTAGAGTCAAGTGGTTGAATTCCCCTTTCCCTAAATATCTTGGGAAGCGAAGAGGACAGGTTTGAAACTCATTCGGTAATCTTCTCCTGAAGGTAGGCATTTCCCCAAGGCACTGATATGATGACTCTCTCAATTACACGTGTTTTAGGGAGTTGAACGTCTTATTCTTATGAGTGGCCTATGTGAATATAAGCCAGGAGAAAGGATTCCGAAAAGTAAAATTCTATATTGCAAGTGCAAGTCGACGTTCCTGATATGAAAGTGAAAGCCGGTCCTAAGCAGGATGCAAAGACGTTTAAGTCAGTTCCAATCTGGATATAAAAGTCAAGTTCAATCGTCGAAAGTGAGATCTCTTTTTGTCTGGTCTTCTTTTCTCTTTTGAGTCAGGTTCTTAAGACAGGAAATCGGGTTTTCTGAATATCTCTCTTCCGGCCTGGCCTATTAAGTAAGTTAGTTAGAGATCAAAACTGGACCTGAGAGAGACTAGACTTCTAGTAAGAGTAGGTGCGCCTTAAGTTGAGGAGAGCTGTTCACAAGCAGTGGTTATGAGCTCTTTCTTGTTCTGGTTCAGAAGAGGCCGCACCTTCAGTTGCACTAGTGGATTGAATAACTTTTTTTTTTAGTGCCAACAAAGTGAATGTGTTCTTGGTTAATAAAAACACAAGTATAGGCTGGAGGACTGATACTATAAGTAGGACAAAGGCCTTCAAAGAGAAATGAAAGGATTTTTTGAGCATTTTTCCAATTATCCAAGGAATCCCTTTCTTGACATTTGTATTTGAGAGAGAGAGCTATGCTTAGGTCAGTTCTTTTAGTCAACTTTTTTGGTAAGCCAAAAGTGAACTTTAGGTAAGTAAGTAGTCCTGTATGAAATTCAAAAAACATTCATATCTGGCACTTGAGGAGGTCAATCTTAAGTGTTGAAAGCTACTGCTAAGGGACTCCCCCTCATCTAGAAAGGATAGGCAATTGAGAGAGAATAGGGCGATAGTGACAAACACAGGAACTGAAATAGATTTTCAGATTACTTCCGTAGAGGAGAGGGGAAAGCTGCTTAGAGAGGGCGATAGCCCAGTTTTTATTGTTTATCCTTTCCTGCGCTTGTCTTGTATTGAGGTATACCAAAGAAATTCGTAATAGTAGGTAACAGAAGGGGAGGGATTGCCGTTTTTTATTAGTGAGGATAAGCCGCTTTCATTTTCAACAATCTAATACCACACCAACCCTTTAAAGAGTAGGCGGTTCGTATCTTTCTATGACCCCCATAATAAGAAGTAGGAGGATAGGCAGAGCAAGGGCTCTTGAAGTCTATCCGGGCGTCATTCATCCATTTAGGCCCGTCTAGGAACACGTGGATCCAGGGAACCTGGCTCGGGAACAGCTTCTTACTAGTAGGAGCTAATCACAGTAAGAGAGTCCAATCTCTGAAATAGAGCTTAGTCTCTCCATAGTAGTCTACTAGTAGAAGGCTTAGGTTATGACTTGATCCAATAGAGTCAGAACGCCTTTCTATCTAAAAGAAATGGTGCTCGATGAAAGGATCTAGATTCCACACTATGTTGTGGGCTGGGGAGAGAGCTGCTTTGCGAAGCTGGGCGTTCAGTGTTCTTATGGAGGAAGCATACTAGAAAGAGAATTGAAAGGGCCTTCAAAAACGAGCGAGGGAGTGATGGGCAACCTTAGTCTATATGTTGCTCGTGAGCCGACAAGTACTAATCTCGCAACAGTATTGGTGCAAAAGGATCGGTACTTCACTTGCTAATCGTTCGCGAGTCCAACTCGCTCTCTTGCCATGCCTTTCACTCACTCGCTTGAGTCGGACTCAATCACTCTTTGAGTTTGGAGGATCATTCGTTATTCACTCTCTTGCTATTACTCGCAGGGAGCGCAACAACTGACGGTGCATATTATCATATAGAAAGAGGCGAAGCGTAACTCGTACTACCGAAAAAGTTTTGCTAATCGGCAGGCAATAGAATCAACCGATAGGCACAGGCAAGCGTAGCGAATCACATAGAATTGCCCCTACCTGCCAGCGTGCGGATGGATAGGGCAGGCGAAGCGTGAAGGGGATGGATGTCTGAGCAGTTGAAAGAGTTGGTCTTGAAAACCGAATTATTTTGTGAAATACCGGGGGTTCGAATCCCTCTCCATCCGCGAGGTCATAAGTTCTCTCTTGCCTTATCTATAGATAAGAACGAATCGGATCGACTCGACTGATATGATAGATGGAATGGTAGTTTGTGTTATATTTAGTAAGAACCCTGTCTCCCTTTCGTTATCTTCTGCTCTCCTTGTATAGGTTGGGAAAGGGCCGGGTGGATTACCTTTGGGAGCTAAGTCGAAGATCTCGGTTGTCGTCGTGAGTGGTTGAGAAACTACGATTGCAGTTTTCTTTAGGAAGTCCCATAGCAGTGAGGCTTAACAGATAAAAAAAAGGGTGGATACTTTTCCGGGTAGAAAGTGACAACCCTAATGAATTGACTATGAAGGTGGCTCTTAGCTACATCAGCGCTCCAATTCCTGAATCGTTATTGCCCAGGCTTCGATGATCAACCCCTGCCACATTTTGATTTTGATCTTCGACCATCCTGGTCCTCAGGACCCAACATTATATTATTCAACTATATTTCCTTTCAAATGAAAAGATGCAAAAGGTGTTAATAGGTCCTATCCACATAGAAATCATACCCTCTTCCACACATTACCGGTGGATGCTACAGCCGCTATCACTTTGGCTGCAGGATGGGAATGAAGGTCGAGGAGATAGGGAAGAAAAGGTTATTCGCTATTGGCTTACCCTTATATCAGGCCTTGGTACGGCCTATACATGATGGATGAAGGTTTTGTCAAGGCTAAGAATGGATGGTACCTATAATCAGACCCAACCGTTGCAGTACTTGAGAAGAAAGCCAAAATTCTTCTCTTTTTATCTATCTTAAGGCTGCTACCGATTCCTTATCTGTTATCCTGACGTCCTGTATGCAGGGTTGTTCGAAAATCCCTTTGCAACTTCCTGGACGTTCATACTTTGTTCTGTAGTCTTTCAATTACCATATAGTTTCTATAATATAATAAAGGCTATAGGTCATCGGTTGTGATGTTTACGAAGGGTCAACCCCTCAGATTTTTGAGTTCTTGGCCTCTATTCACACTTAAACATCAATGCTTGTGTGGATAGCTACTGAACGGGTGTATGGCACGACGAAGCTTTGCGACCATGCCATTCTTGGCGACGGTGATCGCCGATGAGAAGGTGACGGCCACTTAGCATAATATATAGTTTCAGTGTACTATAACTATATCTAAAGAAAAGTCTCCCATTTGAAACATTATTTATTATAAGTCATGTTTTGGAGTTTGCCAAATAATTTAGGAGCGACGAAGTTACTAGGGATTTCTCTCCAGTGTCTGCTAAGATGCTCCAGTCTTTGGTTGACGCTATTTATGTGGAAAAGACCCCAATTTTCTCAAAGATTAGAGATGTCACTGGTACTATGTTTATGTCTTTGAGCTATCGATTGAGGGGTGCTTCTTATCTTATCTGTGGTGCGCCCTATCACCCTCAATCTAAGCGATGGAAGCCTCACTATCTTTGTATGCTTTCGCCGCCCATTATCATTAAAACTGTGGTTATGATTTCCAGATTTGGGAGTGTTAACGCCGAGTGCCGCGCGGGCCTTCATTCTTGAAAGGGCTAAAAGTAGCGCCTTCGCTTTGTTTGTAATGAAAAGGAAAGAAAAGATATTCAGATATTTTTTCCATGGGAGGACTTTCTTGATCGCCTCATTCGGGTTAAGATGGGGCTAAAGTCTCTCCGATGGTAGCGTATATTACGCTCTAGGTCTCTCGAACCTCTTGTTGTACCAATGTCTATATTCTGTTCTAGGAATAAGGTAAATTTCTTTTCCGGTATGTGGAGTTTTCTTTCGCTATTACGACAGGCTGAGAGCAGTGCCCGCTCCCTTGTATTTGGGGGAGTTGGACGGCCGTTCCGCTCTTCGGGACTTTCTTTATTCTTTTTTCGTTAAAACAAATACAACTGAAAAATACTGCTAGGAATTTAGACTGACGGCGTACCTGAGCACTCATGCCTGCGGACCCCTCGATTCTCTTTCTATGAATACTCTGGGAACGAAAGTCTCACTACTCAATGGCTTTCGATCTTCTTTCCCCCATATAGATATTGAATAGAACGAGTTCGCTTCATGATTTCGTGACATACCAAATAAAGGATTGTTAGAAGAAAGCTCCTATATTGGACAACTATAGCCCCTTGTATAGGTTGGGTGCTTGTTTAAGGCCATAAAGTGCTCTCTTGAGGCGGCAAATAGAGATAGAATGATTTTCGAAGATGAATTATCGGCACCTTGAACTGTACTATCGGAACTGTGCTCTGAAGAGTTTTTTAAAGTAACCCAGTCAGATGTCTCAGAAAGGGTAGTGATCTCCCCCTGAAAAGTATCATGACGATAAAGAGAAGAAAAGGGAGATTGCATGTTGATAACAGAAAATGGCAATCTGTTGATTAAATACACTACAGTAGTGAATGCTTCAACCCACAGATGCTTTGGTACTCCATTATTTATCATCAAAGTCAAAGCCATTTCAACTATAACTATATGTCGGTGTTTTCTTCCAAACACCCCATTCTACAGCGGAGTATGAACACACGACAGCTCACGTTTGATTCCTATCTTCAGGAGCATGAAATCAAAGACCCTTGACACACATTCTCCGCCTGAGTTCAGACCTCAACCTCTTGATCTAGAGATTTTCCAAACTTTCTATATATTAAACTTAGAAAGAGCTTAGGACTTCTCTCTAAGTAAAGAAAGCCAGATGTAGCTACTGTAGTCATCCACTTATAATAGTAAGTAAAGTACCTTGCACCTATGAATGACTGCACTCGAGTAGGACCCTTTAATTAAATTAAAGTAGTTGTCTGTGATATATCCTTAAATCAGCCGTAGATCAAATCACAAGTGGACACTAACGAATGAATGAATCCAAAGAAAGGCACAATTGGATTCTTATGTTTAATACAGGAGCATACAATTGCCAACTGTAAACAATCACATGAATTGTTCAACCCATCTGAATGAAATGCAGGAATATACCCTAGACAATGGAAGAAGTCTTGCACTGTGTGTTGTGTATGTCTCAGGCGACGGCGGGTCCCATTCCTTATCCTAATGAAGCGGCTGAAAAAAAGGAATATAGATAAAATAATATCCGTATAATAAAGCTTTCCCAACCAGCCAACGATCCTTCTCATGCCCTAATCGTGGATAAGATATTCAGAAAAAGAAAAGATGACACGAAGATGGTTAGCTGCAAGGTGACTGACAAAAATTTCTTTTTAGGAGGAAAATGGAATCTATCATGAAGAATCCGGGATGGAGACATAGACCCACAGTGTGAAAGAGGTAATAGAGTTCCATCTGCAATGTTAACAGAATCTTTGATAGGTAAAGGAGGCAGACAAAAAAGCTAAACATCTTTTTTCTTTCGCGCGAGAAGGAAAGAACTTTTGGGGGCTGACGTCCTTTGGATGGTTTAACGCGACTGGTAGACCACGTCGTGCTCAATCAAATAATGGGCACTGACTACGATTTGGATTGTCTCCCCGACTCAATGGAAAGACAACCCCGTTCTACACTTCATCAAGACGAAAATCATGCCATTCCTCCAAATACCATTTGCCTTTTCCTCAGCCGACCAGCAAAACAACGAATTCAACCACAGATACCCTTTAGCTAGCACATGCTAAAAAGAATAAGTAAATACCCGTCTCGTGCTTGACTCTATCTGTAAGACAGGTGTGTGCAGCCACTTAGTAAGGAGACAAGACCGGAGAGAAGAAATTCTCGCGAATAAGATATAAGACTCAAACTTATCGTATACAACTCTAATCTACGACAAGCCTTGGCTCTTCTCCTTATGGACTCTTCGCTCTATCTGTCGGTGCTCTAGCTGTCCGAAAGCCAGGAGCAGCTACTGGCCTGGACTGATTGTAAAGAAAGAAGCCAAGAGGCCGCTAGAGAAAGGGTTCCATTTTCGAGTCTGTTTCCGATTCTTCCGACCTTGAATCTAGGTTTCCCCTAATGCCTCCTTGATGCTTTCAAAGCTACACTAGCTTCCTTCCTTCATAAGCTAATAAGAGATTCAATTATTCTACACCGACTTTACTATGCGTCTTATTGGTTATAGTAACTATACTGTAACACCCCACAACTTACATGTACTAGTCCAACACAGATGAAACATGATATGGCGGGGTCAAATCCGCGCACACACTTTAAAAGTGCGTGAATTTTTTATTAAAGGGCTATACGTACGTCTAATGCTTAAGATGATCGAGTGTATGTAATTTTTAAGTCAAGTTAAAGAGAGTGTGACCTTAAATGAAGTGAAATAATTGAGGTTCTTGTGTGACTTAGGAAGCTAGTAGGTGAGTCACCTACATGCTTAGCTTAAATAAGCTTGGTAAACGGAGACAAGGCCCAACACCGAATTTGTTCAAGTCCGATAAAGAATAAACCCCGAGTTAAGAATGCCATTTGGGCCCATGGTTTAGCATCATAAAAGGACAAAATTTGCATCCCAATATGGATAGGAAAAGGGCCAAATTACAACTACAATCCAATTCAAAACTAAGGCCCAAACTAAGTGGGCTTAGGGGAGAAATGTTTGCAACAAAGCCCATCCCATTTGAAGCTCAATAAGGCCCAAATGAAAGGGCCAAGCTGCTGCCCCATAACCGTAATAAAATAAGGTTGAAAACCCAAAAGAATGTCGGCCAAAAGTGGCCTATAAAAGGGAGCAACAAGCAGCAACGTTTAGCCATTTTCTCAAGCCAAAATTTCAGATTTCTCTCTAAGTTTCTTCTTGCTCTCTTCTCATTTTCTAAAGCAGCCAAGACACACTTCTAGGGTTCTTGAAGAGAACCTAATCCTTGAGGGTTAAGGTAAGATAAAATACCCATGGTTTGATGTAAGTTTTCCATGAAAAACATGAAGAGTATGTTGGTTGTATTGTGCAGGAATTTTGGGACAGCATGTGTTCCAAATATTGTGGTTCACTTTTCTTGTTAAATAAGAGACTTTTAACTTGTTGGTTGGCTGAGTTATGAAGTAATATGTATGTTTTTAAGAAGTCTTGGGTCTGGAATGATGTGAGGAGGCTGCTGGACCACTTTTATCTTCCGCAAAAATAAGTTCTTAAATGATGTCTTAATTCCGCTCATTAGTAAGAATTCGTGGACTGTTTTTGGGAATTGTTGTCTCATGTTTTCCATCTACTTAGGGACTGTTTTTGGACTGTTTTAGGACTGTAATTGTGTGTAAATATGTTGAGGACAGTTTGGTTGAGGTTGAAACGGATTTGGAATGGTTGACGTCGAAGTGTAGCGGAAGGACGCAATGTTGTGTTGTCTACTTGCATGTTGTGTAGAGTTGTTGTATGATGTAATGTATGAGTTGTTGTAATGCTGTTATGGGACTAAACATATATGGATATGAAATGTATATGGGAATGTGTATTAGAAAATACGATTAGGAGTGGAAATGTTGAAAGAATACTCTTTGGGTGCTAATTCCGAGCTTGCTGCCCGGATATTATTTTTGGGTGAAATTGGATTACTAAGATGGGCTTACTAGCTTCTAACACTAGTTTTGTCACCTAATATATTGTAGATAAGTGTTTGGAGGAAAAGGATACTACTTCGAGGTAATAACGACATAGTACAGCGAGGTATGTAAGGCTACTTGATTTCCTATTACTTGGCATGAAATTTATAATCTTCCTTAGAACGTAAACGCACGTACAAACTCCGACATGGCTGCTAACCGTGTCCCCACTTTTTACCATGTTCATATGTACCCATACATAGTCATTGTCAACGTGCATATGTACCTGAATACTAAATATACATGAGTTCCTTCTTACCAAACAAAGTCTATGTGTTGTTTAATCTCCGATACGGTTCATTAGTTGTGTATCTCTCTTTCCATTGTGGTATTACCTTGTATGGTTGTTGATATGTCACATGTCTATATTCCTACAGTTCTAAAGGTTATGACCACCAAAAGAACCATCTCAATGTAAATAAAAGATAAATTACAGTTGCTTATAAATGGGTGGCAGCCCGAGGGGTGGAAGAATCACCTAGCCAGGGTCGATCTCATTTACGGGTGGTAGCCTGAGGGGTGAAGGAATCACCTAGCTAGGGTCGATCCCATTACAGATTTACCACTGATCAGCTGGTCATTTACATGATATATTGTGCACAGATTATACAGTAAAGAAAGATACAATAATTAAAAAAAACATAAAGTACATGATTCCACAGTATGACTAAAGGTGGTCTTTTCATCCTTACACACCAGTGTGTGATTTCATTTGAGTTCTTATTGCATATACAATATTTCCTGCCTTACATATTCAGTACATTATCTCGTACTGACGTCCCTTAAGGGGGACTTGCATTTCATGCAGCAGGTACAGGAGCTACTAGATCTCCTTAGTAAGAGTACAGGGCTTTCAGCTGCTATTACTAAGCTCCAGGTTGCTTCGGGGCTTGTGTGTTTAGAACTTGTATTTTGTATTGTATAGTTGGTCATGAGGCGGGGCCTATCCCGACTCATATAGATAATGTTCTTTATTTAGAGGCTTTGTATATAATGTAAATTAAAGTGTGGTCAAATAGTGTATTATAGACATCGCGGCTCCAACGGCCTAGTCTTATGCATTTACTTTTGGTTTGTTAGTACAGTTTACTTTCTTTTGACAACATATTGAGTATGGAAACCTCTTAAATGTTCATAGCAGGTGTATAGTTATATGTTGGTTCTCCGGATCCTTGTCGGCAACGGGTGCCAGTCCGCCTTAATGGGGCTTAGGGCGTGACACTACCTGAATCACCTAGCCAGGGTCGATCTCATTTACGGGTGGTAGCTCGAGGGGTGAAGGAATCACCTAGCCATGGTCGATCCTATTACAGATTTACCACTGATCAGCTGGTCATTTACATGATATATTGTGCACAGATTATACAGTAAAGAAAGATACAATAAATAAAAAAAAAACATAAAGTACATGATTCCAGTATGACTAAAGGTGGTCTTTTCATCCTTACACAGCAGTGTGTGATTTCATTTGAGTTCTTATTGCATATACAGTATTTCCTGCCTTACATATTCAGTACATTATCTCATACTAACGTCCCTTACGGGGGACCTGCATTTCATGCTGCAGGTACAGGAGCTACTAGATCTCCTTAGTAAGAGTACAGGGCTTTCAGCTGCTATTACTAAGCTCCAGGTTGCTTCGGGGCTTGTGTCTTTAAAACTTGTATTTTGTATTGTATAGTTGGTCATGAGGCGGGGCCTGTCCCGACTCATATAGATATTGTTCCTTATTTAGAGGCTTTGTAGACAATGTAAATTAAAGTGTGGTCAAATAGTGTATTATAGACATCGCGGCTCCAACGGCCTAGTCTTATGCATTTACTTTTGGTTTGTTAGTACAATTTACTTTCTTTTGACAGCATATTAAGTATGGAAACCTCTTAAATATTCATAGCAGGTGTATAGTTATATGTTGGTTCTCCCGAGCGTTGTTGGTAACGGGTGCCAGTCCGCCTTAATGGGGCTTAGGGCGTGACAGAAGTGGTACCAGAGCGGGTCGTCCTAGAGAGTCTACAAAGCCGTGTCTATGTAGAGTCTTGTTTATGGATGTGTTGTGCACCACATTTATAAGCTGGAGGCTATGTGGCATTTAGCAGTTGTCACTTTCTTTTCATTCTTTAGATCGTGCCATAGAGCCAAGTGTTGTAGGTTGATTATTTCTAACCTCTAAATCATTTTGTACAGTAAGCATGCCTGAAACAAGGAAAAGCAAAGGCAAGGGGAAGGAGGTGGAAGTTGTAACTGGTATGCCCATTCGGGTGAGACGACGAGATGAGGCCCAAGATGAGTCTTTGTCCCAAACATCTCCAACTCCTCCAGCTCCTGATGAACCAGGTCGTAGTGAAACTCCCTCAGAACCACCTGCCGATGCTGCTGTGCAGGATCTGAGAAATGCAGTCAAATTATTGACCCGCATAGTTGCTAGCCAAAGCCAAAGACAAGAAGGCCCAGTTGTAGCCGCAGATGGTGCGAATAGGGCGGCTAGCACGAGGATACGTAACTTCCTTAATTTGGACCCTCCAGCTTTCACCGGGTCAGATCCTAATAAAGATCCGCAAGACTTCATCGACCAGATCCAACGCACTTTAGATGTTATGCATGTAAGTGGTACAGAAGCTGTAGAACTGGTAGCATATAGATTGAAAGGTGTGGCTATATTGTGGTATGAAGCTTGGAAGCAATCTAAGGGTATAGATGCACCTCCAACTACCTGGAAGGAGTTCAAAGAGGCCTTTCTTGACCACTACTTGCCATATGAGATCCGAGAGGCCCGGGCAGATCAGTTTCTGAATCTCCACCAAGGGGGTATGAGCGTGAGGGAGTATAGCCTCCAGTTTAACTCCTTGGCCAGGTATGCTCCTAATGTAGTTGCTACTATGGCAGATAGAGTTCATCGGTATGTGGATAGGTTGGATACGTATCTGGTAAGAGACTGTACTATTGCTTCATTGAATAAAGACATGGACATAGCAAGGATGTAAGCATTTGCACAAAAACTAGAGGATCAGAGGCAAAGGAGAAGGACACAAGAGATAGAAAGGGGCCAGTCCAAGAGGGCCAGATCTACAGGGCAGTTTGTACCATCCCAAGGTAATGTTAGGCCCCGATTTCCTGGTAAACCACCTAGACCATCATCCTCCTATTCTGCAGTCAGTGCTCCACCCCAATTTCAAGGGCCTAGAGGTAATCAGTCTAATCAAAGAAGTGAGGGACAGATGCACGGACAACAGAATATTCGGCCAGCCAGCAGATTCCTCCTAGGCAGTCTTGTAAACAATGTGGGAGGAGTCATTCAGGTATATGTCGTGTGGGGACAGATGCCTGTTATTGGTGTGGTATACCAGGGCATATGATAAGAGATTGCCCCAGAAGACGTATGTCGTCAAATATTCAATATGATTCCACAAGATCTAGTTTCGTTCAAGTAGCACAACCTGTTGGGTCAGCTGTTGCATCATCATCATCAGTTCCTCCCTTCAGTCGGGGTCAGCAAACACCTACAGGCCGTGGTAGAGGTAGTAGAGGAGCAGCTAGCCCCAGCGGAGCCCAGAATCGCACTTATGCTCTGGGGAGTCGACAGAATTTAGAAGCTTCACCCGATGTGGTCACAGGTACATTGTCCATCTTTTCACATAATGTGTATGCATTAATTGACCCTGGTTCTACATTATCATATATCACTCCACTAGTGGCTGGGAAGCTTAAAAGAACACCTAAATTATTGAATGAGCCATTTGAAGTATCTACACCTACTGGTGAATCTATTATAGCTAGAAGGGTCTATTATGACTGTGTCGTAACTGTTTGTGACCGTGACACATTGGCGGACCTAGTTGAGTTAGATATGGTGGAATTTGATGTTATAATGGGTATGGATTGGTTAGCTTCTTGCTATGCTACTGTGGATTGCCGAACTAAGAGAGTGTATTTCCACTTTCCAAATGAGGCAGTCCTTGAATGGGAAGGTAATGTTGGGGCACCAAAAGGGAAGTTTATTTCCTATTTTAAGGCAAGGAAGATGATGTCAAAGGGGTATATATGTCATCTAGTTAGAGTAAGAGATATGGAGGCTGAATCACCAACTCTTCAATCGGCTCCGATAGTGAATGAATTTGCTGATGTGTTTCCCGAAGAGCTTCCAGGTTTGCCTCCCGAACGAGAGATATATTTTGGCATTGATTTACCCCCAGGCACTCAACCTATTTCTATCCCTCCATATAGAATGGCCCCCGCAGAGTTACATGAATTAAAGGAGCAATTAAAAGATTTGCTAGAGAAGGGTTTTATAAGATCTAGTGTGTCCCCTTGGGGTGCACTAGTGTTATTTGTACATAAAAAGGATGGCACCCTGAGAATGTGTATTGATTATCGGCAATTGAATAAGGTGACAATTAAAAACAAATACCCCCTCCCCAGGATTGACGATTTGTTTGATCAGTTACAGGGTGCCAAATGCTTTTCGAAAATTGACTTGAGATCAGGGTATCACCAAGTGAGGGTGAAGGAGAAAGATATACCCAAGACAGCCTTTAGGACACGCTATGGTCACTTTGAATTTCTTGTTATGTCATTTGGGCTGACAAATGCACCAGCAGTTTTATGGACTTAATGAACAGGGTATTCAAGCCGTTCTTGGACGTCTTTGTGATAGTATTTATAGATGACATTTTGGTGTATTCCAGATCAGAAGAAGAACATGCAAATCACTTACGGCAGGTATTACAAGTTCTTTGTGATCGGCAATTGTATGCCAAGTTTTCCAAATGTGAATTTTGGTTAAAATCAGTGGCATTCTTGGGTCATATTGTATCCGATGAAGGAATAAGGGTTGATTCACAAAAGATAGAGGCGGTGAAAGATTGGCCAAGGCCAACAACACCCACAGAAGTTCGAAGCTTCTTAGGGTTGGCAGGTTATTACAGAAGATTTGTTGAAGGTTTTTCTTCTATTTCTGCACCTCTAACAAAGTTGACACATAAGGCGACCAAATTTCAATGGAATGATGCATGTGAAAGGAGCTTTCAAGAGTTGAAAAGCAGGCTAACTTCTACACCTGTATTAGTGCTTCCAGAAGGCACAGAGGGGTATGCGGTATATTGTGATGCTTCGGGGGTTGGCTTAGGGTGTGTACTGACACAACATGGTAGGGTAATTGCTTATGCCTCGAGACAACTGCGGCCACATGAGAAAAAGTACCCGACACATGACCTTGAACTAGCAACTGTTGTGTTTGCCTTGAAAATATGGCGCCATTATTTGTATGGGGTTCATGTTGACATATATACTGATCATAAGAGCTTACAGTACATATTTAAACAGAAAGACCTAAATTTAAGGCAGCGGAGGTGGCTGGAGCTAATAAAGGATTACGATGTTGATACACTATACCATCCAGGGAAAGCAAATGTGGTAGCCGATGCTTTGAGCCGCAAGGCAATTGTGAATATTGATGATCAGACTGTGATAAGTCAAGGAGTCGCTAAGGATCTACGTCAACTAGCCAATTTGGGGGTACGCCGGATTGAAACTCCAAAGGAAGGGGTTGTTGTGCATAATGCTGCAGAGTCTTCATTGGTAACAGAGGTAAGAGAAAAACAGTTCAAAGATCGTATTCTACGGCGACTTAAGGAGAAGGTGAGTCAAGGCATAAAAGAGGGGCTTTGAACTTACCCAAAATGGAGTACTTTACTGTCAAAATAGATTGTGTGTTCCTAATATAAATGGACTAAGAAGGAGAATAATGGAAGAAGCCCATCATTCAAGATATTCTATCCATCCAGGATCAACTATGATGTATCATGACCTGAAGGGAATGTTTTGGTGGGAAGGCATGAAAAAGGACCTTGCAGAATTTGTGGCTCAATGTTCGAATTGCCAACAAGTTAAGGTAGAGCACCAAAAGCCGGGAGGTTATATGCAATGTATAGAGCTTCCAACATGGAAGTGGGATATGATTAATATGGATTTTGTTACTGGGTTGCGTCGCTCATTTCAGAAGTTTGACTCCATATGGGTAATAGTTGATAGACTTACAAAGTCAGCACACTTCTTGCCAGTTAAGAGTGACTATACGGCTGAAGAGTATGCAAAGCTATACCTTAAGGAGATAGTTAGACTACATGGGGTCCCAATCTCCATTATATCTGATCGGGAGCTCAATTCACCACAAAGTTTTGGAGATCCTTCCAAAGGAGCTTAGGGACACAAGTGAATTTGAGTACAGCTTTCCACCCGCAGACAGATGGTCAAGCAGAATGTACCATTCAAACACTTGAAGATATGTTGCGGGCGTGTGCATTGGACTTCAAAGGTAGTTGGGTGGACCATTTGCCACTTATCGAATTTGCCTATAATAATAGCTACCATTCAAGCATCAAGATGGCACCGTATGAAGCTTTGTACGGAAGGAAATGTAGATCACCGATAGGATGGTTTGAAGTGGGTGAAACCACCTTGCTTGGTCCAGATCTAGTCCAACAAGCCATGGAAAAAGTCAAGGTAATACGACAACGGCTAGAAACAGCCCAAAGCCGTCACAAATCATATGCAGATGCTAGAAGAAGAGGACTGGAATTCTCAGTAGGAGATTGGGTATTCTTAAAGGTGTCTCCAATGAAAGGTGTTATGAGATTTGGTAAGAAATGGAAACTAAGCCCACGTTACATAGGGCCATATAAGATTATTAAAAGGTTTGGACAGGTTGCATATGAATTAGAGCTACCCCAGGAGCTTTCAATGGTTCATCCAGTTTTTCATGTCTCAATGCTTCGAAAATGCATAGGCGATCCATCTCGTATTACTCCTATTGAAGATATGCAGGTTACAGAAGATCTCACCTATGAAGAGGTACCTATTGCTCTCCTAGATCGTCAAGTTAGAAAGCTAAGGAATAAGGAAATACCTTCAGTAAAAGTGCTTTGGAGGAACCAACAGGTAGAAGAGATAACGTGGGAGGCTGAGGAAGCAATGAGGGCTAAATATCCTTATATATTTGAAGCTAAAGAGGAAGTCCAAGATGCAGAGTTAAAGGAGTAGTAGGTATGTGAACATGAATTCTTATTATGTTTTCAAAAGTCTGTTTACACGTAAGTTCGAACTTGTTTAACCTATTCAATTATGCTTACATTCGGGGACGAATGTTCCTAAGGGGGGCAGGATGTAACACTGCACATCTTACACGTACTAGTCCAACACAGATGAAACATGATATGGCGGGGTCAAATCCACACACATTTTAAAAGTGCATGAATTTTTGATGAAAGGGCTATACGTACGTCTAATGCTTAAGATGACCGTGCGTATATAATTTTTAAGTCAAGTTAAGGAGAGTGTGACCTTAAATGAAGTGAAATAATTGAGGTGCTTGTGTGACTTAGGAAGCTAGTAGGTGAGTCACCTACATGCTTAGCTTAAATAAGCTCGGTAAACGGAGACAAGGCCCAACACCGAATTTGTTCAAGTCCGATAAAGAATAAACCCCGAGTTAAGAATGCCATTTGGCCCATGGTTTAGCATCATAAAAGGACAACATTTGCAGCCCAATATGGATAGGAAAAGGGCCAAATTACAATTACAATCCAATTCAAAACTAGGGCCCAAACTAAGTGGGCTTATGGGAGAAATGTTTGCAACAAAGCCCATCCTGAAGCCCAATAAGGCCCAAATGAAAGGGCCAAGATGCTGCCCCATAAACTTAATAAAATAAGGTTGAAAACCCAAAAGAAAGTCCCCAAAAGTGGCCAATAAAAGGGAGCAACAAGCAGCAACTTTTAGCCATTTTCTCAAGCCAAAATTTCAGATTTCTCTCTAAGTTTCTTCTTGCTGTCTTCTCATTTTCTAAAGCAGCCAAGACACACTTCTAGGGTTCTTGAAGAGAACCTAATCCTTGAGGGTTAAGGTAAGATAAAATACCCATGGTTTGATGTAATTTTTCCATGAAAAACATGAAGAGTATGTTGGTTGTATTGTGCAGGAATTTTGGGACAGCATGTGTTCCAAATATTGTGGTTCACTTTTCTTGTTAAATAAGAGACTTTTAACTTGTTGGTTGGCTGAGTTATGAAGTAATATGTATGGTTTTAAGAATTCTTGGGTCTGGAATGATGTGAGGAGGCTGGTGGACCACTTTTATCTTCCGCAAAAATAAGTTCTTAAATGATGTCTTAATTCCGCTCATTAGTAAGAATTCGTGGACTGTTTTTGGGAATTGTTGTCTCATGTTTTCCATCTACTTAGGGACTGTTTTTGGACTGTTTTAGGACTGTAATTGTGTGTAAATATGTTGAGGACAGTTTGGTTGAGGTTGAAACGGATTTGGAATGGTTGACGTCGAAGTGTAGCGGAAGGACGCAATGTTGTGTTGTCTACTTGAATGTTGTGTAGAGTTGTTGTATGATGTACTGTATGAGTTGTTGTAATGCTGTTATGGGACTAAACATAGCTGGATATGACATGTATATGGGAATGTGTATTAGAAAATACGATTAGGAGTGGAAATGTTGAAAGAATACTCTTTGGGTGCTAATTCCGAGCTTGCTGCCCGGATATTATTTTTGGGTGAAATTGGATTACTAAGATGTGCTTACTAGCTTCTAACACTAGTTTTGTCACCTAATATATTGTAGATAAGTATTTGGAGGAAAAGGATACTACTTCGAGGTAATAACGACATAGTACAGCGAGGTATGTAAGGCTACTTGATTTCCTATTACTTGGCATGAAATTTATAATCTTCCTTAGAACGTAAACGCACGTACAAACTCCGACATGGTTGCTAACCGTGTCCCCACTTTTTACCATGTTCATATGTACCCATACATAGTCATTGTCAACCTGCATATGTACCTGAATACTAAATATACATGAGTTCCTTCTTACCAAACAAAGTCTATGTGTTGTTTAATCTCCGATACGGTTCATTAGTTGTGTATCTCTTTTTCCATTGTGGTATTACCTTGTATGGTTGTTGATATGTCACATTTCTATATTCCTACAGTTCTAAAGGTTATGACCACCAAAAGAAACATCTCAAAGTAAATAAAAGATAACTTACAATTGCTTATAAATGGGTGGTAGCCCAAGGGGTGGAAGAATCACCTAGCCAAGGTCGATCTCGTTTACGGGTGGTAGCCCGAGGGGTGAAGGAATCACCTAGCCAGGGTCGATCCCATTACAGATTTACCACTGATCAGCTGGTCATTTACATGATATATTGTGCACATATTATACAGGAAAGAAAGATACAGTAATTAAAAAAAAACATAAAGTACATGATTCCACAGTATGACTAAAGGTGGTCTTTTCATCCTTACACCAGTGTGTGATTTCATTTGAGTTCTTATTGCATATACAGTATTTCCTGCCTTACATATTCAGTATATTATCTCGTAATGACGTCCCTTACGGGGGACGTGCATTTCATGCTACAGGTACAGGAGCTAGGGCTTTCAGCTGCTATTACTATGCTCCAGGTTGCTTTGGGGCTTGTGTGTTTAGAACTTGTATTTTGTATTGTATAGTTGGTCATGAGGCGTGGCCTGTCCCGACTCATATAGATAGTTTTCCTTATTTAGAGGCTTTGTAGACAATGTAAATTAAAGTGTGGTCAAATAGTGTATTATAGACATCGCGGCTCCAACGGCCTAGTCTTATGCATTTACTTTTGGTTTGTTAGTACAATTTACTTTCTTTTGACAGCATATTGTGTATGTAAACCTCTTAAATGTTCATAGCAGGTGTATAGTGATATGTTAGTTCTCCCGAGCCTTGTCGGCAACGGGTTCCAGTCCGCCTTAATGGGGCTTAGGGCGTGACATATACCCTCTGGGTGAATTGCTACAACAGGAGCCTTCCTCTCTATCCATTCCTTTTTCATACCCAGAGAAAGAAAGCAGACTACTAAATCGACTATTTCAACATATTGTTTGCACTAGTCTCATAGCCATCTTTTTTAACATAACCTTTCGGCGTCTTCCTTTATGCT
Organism: Solanum rostratum; assembly: GCA_029948455.1. Classification (NCBI taxonomy): domain Eukaryota; kingdom Viridiplantae; phylum Streptophyta; class Magnoliopsida; order Solanales; family Solanaceae; genus Solanum; species Solanum rostratum. Next base: position 22,425,478 of record CM057055.1, read on the forward strand.
TCCCTCAAATCTTTACCCCCTCGGTCGTCCATTTATTCAATATTCGTCATGCTAAGAATAGGGGGTTTAGGAAGAATACGGGCTTTGTTTCGGTCAGGTATCGAACTCTTTTATCTTCGCCAAGATGCTTTCTCAGCGATCTTTTCTCATCCTGAAGTTGATCTCCTGTCCTCTACTGACCCACCCCAATCAGCATTACTATAGATTTCAACTCTCCCATGGCCATGATTAGTATATATCATACCTTTGCCATGATAACCTTTGAGATACCTCAAGATCCTGTATACTACATGTAGGTGTGCTTGACAAGGAGCATGCATATACTGGCTTACCAACCCCACAGCATAGGTAATGTCAGGTCTAGTGATAGTAAGATATCTAAGTTTTCCCACAAGCCTCTGATGTCTGCATCATCCAAGGGTTCTTTTCTCTTTTCTTCAAGATTATGATTTTCTTCTATTGGGCTAATTGCGGCCTTGCAACCTAACATCCCTGTTTTTTTCAAATCAAGGACATAATTTGAGAGATGGCTCTACTTCTTATAGATCTCGAAAACCTCTGTGTCCAAGAAGTACCTTAGCATGCCAAGTTTATGTCGAAGGTGCGGCTCAGGTAAGCCTTCAAACTTGCAATCTCATCAACATCATCACCACTGACCGCAATATTCTAAACATTTACTATGATCCGGCTCACTTTCTCACCCTTTATTACAAAATGTGTGTGATCAGAAGCACACCTTTTTTTATCCAAACGAAACTATGGCCTTACTGAACTTCTCAAACCATGACCTCGGGGATTGCTTCAATCCATATAGGGCTTTCTTCAATCTGCATACTTTATGTGACTCCCCTTTCCTTCCATATCTGGGTGCTCTCTCTATATACACCTCCTCGTGCGAGTCCCTATGCAAGAAGGCATTTTTCACATCTAACTTATACAATGGCCATGATCTCTGTGTAGCCAAGGAAAGTAAGATTCTAATAGAAATGACCTTTGCCTCTGTTGAGAGGGTCTCACCATAGTCTATTCCTTTGGTTTGTGTAAATCCTCTTGCCACTAACCTTGCTTTATATCTCTCAATCTCCCCACTTGGCTGGAATTTCACTGTGTATACCCATTTACATTTTGATCCCACAGTCTTCTTTCCAGGAGGTAAATCAACAATCTCCCATGTCTCATTCTTCTCAAGTGCACTCATCTCCTCCATCATCGCCCTCTTCCAGTGAGGGGCACACAAGGCTTCCCTTCTAGTCTTTGGTATGGATACCGAATTACAAGTGGATATAAAGGCCTTGTAGGAGGTTGACAATTTTGGATAGGATATATAGTAGTTCAAAGGGAGTTAGGTACAGGCTCTTTTTCCCCTTTCCTGACTGCAATCGTAAGATCAAGATCAGAAGTTTCAGGGTTAGTTTCACTCTCTTCATCTTGAGGCATATTAACATTTCCCAATTCAAGGGAAAGATCCTCGCTCTTAACAAGAGGAACATAAGGGACAACTAGTCCTCTCTTACCTCGTCAGGTCAGTATGTGTTCCACTAATTGGTCTTGACCGCATCTTCCCCTGGAGGAGTAGTAGCATTGTTTTCTCTATGGGAAGATGACATATGGATTCTAAAATATGGCTGATCACTTGACTCAGGTTCTTCTTGTTGATGACGCAATGTTTTCGTTGGGTCATGAAAATCGGGTTGATTTGAAAATCAAGTAACATCCACAGAGACATACTTTCTTTTTGTAATGGGATCAAAGCATTTTGTGATGTCAGATAACTAGTAAGACACATCTCACAGCTCTAGGATCCAATTTCTCATGAGAGGTCCCAGTTACATAGACATAACACACACACACCCAAAAATGGAAGATATAGATCAAGAATCTATTAACATATTTACGAATCCCAATCATGGAAATGTAGCATCCCACTTTTATTTACTACTCAGGACTTCGATACATTTAGAAATTAGGTAGAAGAATAATGTTTTTAGCATTAGGATTTCACACTTGTACAGGTCCCTTTCAATACCACGGAAATCATCCCTATTAATCAGGTAAACCTAGGTTAACACTGCTTCAGACCATAAAGACTTTTGAAGATTCATCTCAAAAGAAGGATAAAACGAACCTCATCCTTAGATATTTGTTGATAAACAGTAGTAAGACGAGAGAAAGAATCCAAAAAAGTCACAAAATCATTATAAACCGATAAAGAAAGAGTAAGGGCAGGCCCCCGTACATCAGAGTGAACTAACTCAAATAGTACACTACAAAGACTCCCACTATAGGAATATTACTTTAGAATATGCTTAGCCCTCTTACATACATAAGACTACAACTCAGACACACCTGATTCAGATAAACTAGGAACTAAGACTCGCATCTTTGACACATGAAGATGCCCTAATCTACGATGCCATAACTTGACTTCATTATAAGAAGAAGCATTCAAGGCCTGTGTGGAGGACATAAGACCAGAAGTCTCAAGGATGTTTTGTAGAGCCCCTTGTCCTCACGTCCACTCCCAAGGATCCCCCCGTCCTCGGGTCCTGAAAAAGACACCGATCAGAGATCAAAGTTATGCTGGAGTTCAGGCTTTTTTTGTTAAGGAGTGAAAGCCACTTGACTATAAGGAGAGGAGCTCACAAACAAGAGATTAAAAGATGGAACATATAAAAGAGAATTCAAGGGTAAGGACGAGATGGTTTTCTTTCACAGTACCACTCCCAACAATGGGAGTGGTAGAGCCATCAACAAGCTTTAGCTTACCCAATGATGTTGATGGGTTAAGTGAAGAGAAAATGGTACTCATACCAGAGTAGTGATCAATAGCACCGCTATCAATGAGACACTGTCCACTGCTCGAGGCTAGAAGGGCAGAATCTTTTCTACCTCTTTGCACAAAAAGAGACTGAGATGAGGAAGTGGATGCGCCTTGATTTCCTCCAACTCCTTACTTAATGCCGCAATAGAGTCCTCACCCCTGCCTTTAGAAGAGAAAGACTTCATACTATATTCGACTTGCATGTGTTAAGCATATAACCTTTCATCACATTTAGTCGACTTTCAATTCAATCTCTGAGGAAGAGAAAGATATAGTTTATATACAGAAGAAACCTAGTTTTGAGTTCTATTAAGGACCCGAAGAAGACATGAGAACTGGGCATTCACAACACTTCTTTAATTCTCATCATGATACATTCTTGTAGTAAGCGGGTGGTTGAGAAACACGTATTATTGGGAGGGGGCAGCAAGCAATAGATACCGTTCTCGCACCCGAGCCTGCAGTTGGTAGGTCAAATCCCTCTGTCCAAGTGATTGAGTTAAAGCTTTGGGCATAGAGCGGAGCGAGCCCAGGGAGAGGAGTAGAGTCCAGCAACATTGAGCCCCAAAATAGAGTTTCTATTCAAATCCCTACTCAACACGGTGCCTTAAGGAGAATCCGAAGCCGGTTGCTAGCGGAAGTAGCACGACAAAGAGCAAAGCGGAGCATTCACAAAGAAATGGTGTAAGCAGAAGGGAAGGCGCAACGGTTAGCGACTGCCCGAGGAGTCATCCCTTTCTTATTTTCCCTTTTTTTAAGATAAGAAAAGAGACAATAAGCCCGTCAACATTGAAGCTTTCGCTTTTGGCAGCTGTTAGGCAAGTGATACCGTACGCAAGTCCGAACCTATATAGTGAGGGTGTGTTAAGGCAAGTTGATGAGCTAATACGGATGGCTAACTTTTCATATGTATGTGGAGGGAACCTGGCATTAAGCACTGGGGCCAGCCACAAAGGAATAGGTTTGAATGTTGATATATACCGTCTTTCAGCTGACCCTTCCAAACCATGCTTCGCAATCAAGCTAGAAAAAGACTAAGCAAGTGTTGTCCTAATGAAATGGCAGATAGTTTAGTATAACATTCATTCCTGACCGCCGTTGCCTGCTTAAGACTAAAAGCTAGTAGTGAAACTTCTATTCTGTCACCCTATCTAGTAAGAGCCTCTAAAGCTATGTTTGGCGTAATCAATATAATAGTTGGGCTCGGCTTTACTGAAAAAGAAGGGGCGAAGTCTCAACAACCAGACTACTACTATACCAAATGCACTCCACGAGTGGATTAGTTGAGTGACTAGACTTATACTCTAAACGAGACTAATACTATCAAACAAAAAGAAAGTAGCAAAAATCATAAGAGAAGAAAAGTTCACAGAAGGTTGGGAAATAGTACGCCCGGTTCACTAGGTTCTACCATTGCAGGGCCCAATCATGGTCAAAAGAAGAGTTTGATCCTGGCTCAGAAGGAACGCTAGCTATATGCTTAAGACATGCAATTCGAACGTTGTTTTCGGGGAGCTGGGCAGAAGGAAAAGAGGCTCCTAGCTAAAGGTAGCTTGTCTCGCCCAGGAGGTGAGAAGAGTTGAGAAAAATGTGGTGAACGGGTGCGTAACGCATGGGAATCTGCCGAATAGTTCGGGCCAAATCCTGAAGAAAGCTAAAAAGCGCTGTTTGATGAGCCTGCGTAGTATTAGGTAGTTGGTCAGGTAAAGGCTGACCAAGCCAATGATGCTTAGCTGGTCTTTTTGGATGATCAGCCACACTGGGACTGAGAGACGGCCCAGACTCCCACGGGGGCAGCAGTGGGGAATCTCGAACAATGGGTGGAAGCCCAATCAAGCAATATCGCATGAGTGAAGAAGGGTAATGCCGCTTGTAAAGCTCTTTCGTCGAGTGCGCGATCATGACAGGACTCGAGGAAGAAGCCCCGGCTAACTCCGTGCTAGCATCCTCGGTAAGACGGGAGGGGGGGCAAGTGTTCTTCGGAATGACTGGGCGTAAAGGGCACGTAGGCGGTGAATCGGGTTGAAAGTGAAAGCTGCCAAAAACTGGCGGAATGCTCTCGAAACCAATTCACTTGAGTGAGACAGAGGAGAGTGGAATTTCGTGTGTAGGGGTGAAATCCGGAGATCTACGAAGGAACGCCAAAAGTGAAGGCAGCTCTCTGGGTCCCTACCGACGCTGAGGTGCGAAAGCATGGGGAGCGAACAGGATTAGATACCCTGGTAGTCCATGCCGTAAACGATGAGTGTTCGCCGTTGGTCTACGCGGATCAGGGGCCTAGCTAATGCGTGAAACACTCCGCCTGGGGTGTAGGTCGCAAGACCGAAACTCAATGGAATTGACGCGGGCCTGCACAAGCGGTGGAGCATGTGGTTTAATTCGATATAACGAGCAAAACCTTACCAACCCTTGACATATGAACAAGAAAACCTGTCCTTAACGGGATGGTACTTACTTTCATACAGGTGCTGCATGGCTGTCATCAGCTCGTGTCGTGAGATGTTTGGTCAACTCCTATAACGAGCGAAACCCTCATTTTGTGTTGCTGAGACATGCGCCTAAGGAGAAAGTCTTTGCAACCAAAGTGAGCCGAGGAGCTGAGTGACGTGCTAGTGCTACTAATTGAGTGCCAGCACCTAGCTGTGCTGCCAGTAAGAAGGTTGCCGGCGCCTTTCGAAGCACTTTCTCTTTCTAGTTAGTGATGTTTTTTGATTGCAGCTAGCGCACTTGACTAATAAGATAGAAAGGGTCTTTCTCGCTTGTTTAGTAAAGTCAAGTTTTTGGCCTTATCTTGCAGGTGATAACGACGTCGAGTTGACGGCAGAGAAAGACTCGGCATTCAGGCGAGCCACCCTGGTGTGGTACGTAGTGGGTTTAGTACGCCCCGCCCAAACAAACGGCTCCAAAACAAACAAAAAGGTGCGTGCCAAACTCACGAAGGACTGCCAGTGATATACTGGAGGAAGGTGGGGATGACGTCAAGTCTGCATGGCCCTTATGGGCTGGGCCACAGACGTGCTACAATGGCAATTACAATGGGAAGCAAGGCTGTAAGGCGGAGTGAATCCAGAAAGATTGCCTCAGTTCGGATTATTCTCTGCAACTTAGGAACATGAAGTTGGAATCGCTAGTAATCGCGGATCAGCATGCCGCGGTGAATATGTACCCGGGCCCTGTACACACCGCCCGTCACACCCTGGGAATTGGTTTCGCCCCAAGCATCGGACCAATGATCACCCATGACTTCTGTGGCACACTAGTGCCACAAAGGCCTTTGGCGGTCTTATTGGCACATACCACGTTGGGGTCTTCGACTGGGGTGAAGTCGTAACAAGGTAGCCGTAGGGGAACCTGTGGCTGGATTGAATCTTTCGCGATGGAAATGCACTCTTCTCCCAACTTTCCGACATAGGAGGCTAGCTTGCTTCCACTGGTGGCAGGCAGGCGAAGGGTCCAAAGGACACGTAGCCGGGGGCGAGTCCAAAGTCAAATTGTTCCATTTTCCTTCTTGTTCATCAATTGGAAATCAAGACAAACCAGGCACTACGGTAAGACATGAAAACACCCAATCCCATTCTGACCTCAATATGTGGAATCGTCTAGCGCCATATGTACTGAGATTGTTCGGGAGACATGGTCCAAGCCTAGTGAAAAAATGAAAGAAAAAAAGATTATGATGCCAAAGCACACCAGTCAACACTGTACTACAGCGCTTACACCTGTGAGTTGGCAAAATAATATCGTATGTTAATAAAAGACCTGAGTTGAAGTAGCGAATTGCTTTCTGACAGGCTCGGGAATTCTAGTTTCTTTTCTTTGTTCTTTTTTTTTTGTCAAACTTGCCTATCTCGCATGTTTATTTCTAGTTTTCTTTCTTTCCTATTCTAATATCTTTCCCACTTTATAAGGGGAAATTTGAGTAGAACATTCCAAGTTATTTTGCAACTTTCTCTCTATCTTTTCGATTTTCGCTCCTTTACGACTAAAGAAGAAAAAGAGGAGAAGTGGCTTTTGATAATGAGCACTTTTTCTTCGGTATTAGCGACCCTCTTTCTAAAAAACCTCGTAAGTCTCGAGGGTCTTTTCTTCATCATAGTTCCTTTTTTCTTTTTCTTTATTTTGTGTCCTCCATCGGACGACGTTCTTCCTTTAGCCATCCTTATCTTCTACTCATTAGAAAAGGGACTGGCGCAATGGGCCTTTTTTCTTCCATTTCAGCTAATAGCCTACTTCACCCTATGCTTCTTTTTGGAATCTCGCCCCAAAAAGTCTATTTATCCCCTCATTCTACTTATGTTCTATTTTATTTTAGGATCAGTTCATTATGGTTCAGATTTTCTGCATGAACCCACACGGCTACTCGCCCTTGTGTCAGGAGCTTGCATAATTTTCCTTTGCTTTAGAAAATGCGGAAAGATTGGATTTCTTTTTGCATTTTTGCTTTATTTGATTTCAAGTACGAGTTTAGGGGTGATTTCCATAGCGTCGGCACCGGGCGGGGATAAGATATCTTGCCCCATTCCCTTCCTTTTCCTTTTCTGTCATATATTTTTCTTTTTTGGTTTCTTCATTTTTCAGAGAAATATCTTACCGGCAAAACAACCCCTAGTCCCCTTACTTTTTGGGGCATTATTGTACTTTTTGCCATATTTTCAAAACCTGGAGTGGCTAGAGGGGTGGATCGAGGGACTCGACCTCTTTCTTCTCCTACTAGGACTTGTTCTCTTCATTTGCAGGGAAGAAAATGAATGACGAGAATAATTACAACATCTGGGGGAGAGCGAGGCTATGGTAAGGCACTAGAGAAGCATAGGCGCTAAGACACCTTTTCTTACTGGTGAATAAAGTTTAAAGAGGGGAGTTGGCTGATAAAGATGGACCATAAGGATCTGAAGGTGGAAGCTAACATGGTATATGCGTGAGTTCTAGGGAATTTGTTCGGTGTCTCGAGAGTTGTTCCAATTTTTTGATTTGGCTAGAGAGGGGCCAAAGTAAGAAGTTTCACTTCCGTTTTCATGTACTGAAAGGCAGGCCCTTGTATCATGGTTAGTTTTTTTCTATGATAAGGGGAAGGGGGAGAGGTGAGGAGGGCCCCCTTCAAACAGACTACTTTACTAGCTCGAATTCATTCAAAGTGAAGGAACTGATTTAACAAAAGGGCTCGAACTACAGTGATCTGAGACCTTCTTCCCTTGGTCTGGGAGGTAGGTTATGTAGGCGACAACCCTTAATAGGTTGTTTCGATCCCAAAGGGCAAAATAACCGATGAGTAGTATGCCTGGTAAGAACCTTCTCAAGTAGGAAGCTTTTCCTAAAAATGACTTCAACTTTTTCGCTGAGGTTGGATCTGGCATATCGAGCACCGCTTTTGCTTTAGCTGGGTCTACATTCATGCCTTGTCGATTCAGCAAATAACCAAGAAATTTCCCATATGTTACTCCAAAAGCGCACTTCATCGGGTTCTCATCTTCAGCTTGTATTCTCTGCATCTCTGTAGGACTCGACGAAGCACTTTCACATGATCTTTCTTTTGCTTGGATTTCACTACTACGTCATCAACGTAATCCTCCAATTCCTGATGCATCATATCATGAAAAATAGCAGTCATAGCACGTTGATAAGTAGCACCAGCATTCTTTAAACCAAAAGGCATCACTGTGTAATAGTTGTTACCTTTCGGAGTTCAGAAGGCAGTATTTTCCGCATCCACAGGGTTCATCTTGATTTGGTTATAGCCGCTATACTCATCCATGAATGAGAACATCTCATGCCGAGCTGTTGCGTCTATGAGCAGATCAAAGGGAAGTCATCCTTTGGACAAGCTTTGCTAATCCGTGTACTAAGGGATGTAGGCCTAGGAAAACTAGAAATCAAGTTCTCAGCGGGAAGCCCGGTTGTTCGTGTCGGTAGGTGAACGAAGTCAATCCCGGGATGGAAGCCCAAGCTGCTATACTGGTATGGGTAGGCTTTCCACTCGCTTAGCTCGCCACTGGCGTGGATCGGCCTATCTGGTTCGACTAGGGCGCTTGAGAGCGAAAAGACTTCCCTAGTTTAGATCAATTTTTCGTTAGTTAAGCCCTGTTGGCTGTGAAAACATCGCCCACGCAATGTAACAAACATGGGCAATGAAGGAAGTATCGATAGTAGCATCAGAAACATCGCTGGTTTCATTACTATGGTAGACCGAACCTATCGCTTCGGGTCGAAGCCGGGTTTCATTCGAGAGGACTTAGTCTCGTTCCCGTAGTTGCCCCCCAGAAACTGGGTTTCACCTCTTCCCTGTACTACCAAAAACCAGAGGCCAATTCCCGAGGCATAGCCAAGCAAGACTCCACGGTTCAGTAGGGGGGACAATAACAAGAAATCCCTTAGCTCGGCAATATGCTTTTGGTTGACCTGTGCCTGTTTGAATCTCTAGGTTCTGAGTGAATATCGCTCATTTCGAGCATTTAGACCAGAGAGCCCCGAAGGGGATATGGTCAAAATCAAGTTACAAGTACGGCGGTAAGGAGACGAGGGGAAGGAAGGGAAAGGCAAAGCTTAGGACTTTCCCGGAGTGGAGAGAAAGCAGATATAGAAGAAGAAAGAAAAGACTTAAAAATAAACTCCAGGAAAGGAAATTTTTCGAGATGATGCCCTTAGAACTCCAACCTTTATCCAACCAACTGGACCTCAATCCTGAACTCCTACTTGATATTAAACTTTTTCCCCCTCGATTCAAAAAGGTACTAGGCGGGATGTAAGAGATTCAGAGATTGCATTTCTATTTATCCTTACCACATTCAATTAAAAGGAACTTCAAGGAGGACTACTTTCTAACTAGTTTTTCCTCGCCTTGATGGATTTGACTTTCCCAACTTATTACTAGCACACTCAAAGAGGGGAATACATATGACTAAAAGCCTATAAAGAAAGATCCACCACTTAGGAAAAGCACTAGTCGAGGCACTGGGATATAGGGGAAAGACTCCATTTTTGGTAGGGTTTCCTAACGTTCAACCGAGAATCTAACCTATGAACAGAAAAAACAAGCGGGGTTGATTCATTTGTAACAGGTACTCGTATTTTTACGGGTAGTAAAAGGGGTTCACTCTTCTCCTTAACTTCAGAGTTTTCGTAGCTTTCTTTCACTCCTGGTAATCATACTAAAAGGCTAGCTCGATAAAATAAAGGCATATTAAAGGAGCTATTTTCTCATGCTTTCTAACTGGCTTACTTACTCACCTCCTTTAATACAGCGGTTTACGCGAGAAGGGACAAGGCAGGATGGATGGCCTAGGAACTATGCAACTACAACCTACTCGCTGGACCCTATTCGCGCTCGCTTAGATCAGCATTCAAGGGACGAAATTACTTATAGTAGTATTAAGAAGCCAAGGACTTCTGATACAATTCAAAAAGGAACTACTGCTACAATAGCTGCTACAATAGCAACAAGGATGAAGTAAGGGAGAATAACTACTCTCGGGTACAACCAGCCTTTCTGCAATCGATACGCTCACCCCTTTTGATATAATGAAGCCTTTCTTTTGGTGCAGTGTGATCGAGTTCTTTCCTTTCTTTCTTTTGAGGAATAGTCAAGATGAGCTTGAAGGGAAAGAAGGATCACAATGACCGACATAATTGATTTAACATTCTGGTTAGGTTTCATCAGCCTGGTTAGAGGTTTGCCAGGCTGCGTGCGTTTATAGTCTTTATATTCTCCACCCTTGTCCCATGCATCAGGTTTTTTTACCTTTAGGGGTGGTCGACATTGCTTCTTTGCCTGGTTTGTACTTACTTGCGGAGCGAGCAAAAGCGTACTTTGGGGCCTGGCTCTGCAGTGCCTTATTTGATTGGTGGGGCATCTTGGATAGGGTTTAGTATTTTTTTTTCTTTTCCTAGAGATCGTGTTCTTGCTACTTCCCTGCCATAAGAGCATTGCGGCTATCACAGGTCAACAACAAGGGGTTCCATTTCCGACTCCATACACTTCTTTTGGCTGACGTGCCCTCCCTTTGTGTGCTTTCGCCCTCTCAACATTGCCGCCCTCAGATCTAAGGGAAGACAAGCATATAGTTTCCCTAAAAGAAGGGCCAGTCCATTTAAGCGCAAGATACTACCTAACGTTGGAGGACATAGACTGAGCAGTGTCTTCGGGGTTTATCGTAAATAAGGTAAGGTAAGATTGGTTTCAACTAGCATATGGGCACGGTTGAGCACCAAGTCCTTAGCAAGTGTGTAGGAGAAGGATGTTGTCGACGCTTATTGCTCGTGACGACCCTGCTGCCACGTCAGAAGACTAATCACCTCTGACAGAAGTTCGCAGGCTGCGGAAGGAAACTAACCAGAGCAAGCGCCTTTCGAAATGATCTAGTACGACAATTTATAGGGCTTTTCTCATAAATGTTCAATTAGGCCTAGATCGAAAGGTTTCCCCAGCCGACAGTGAAAAAAATCATCATCAACGATGATTCGAAATCATATGTCAATTCCTACAGAGCAGGGGGTGTATCGAAGCATACATCCTAAGTCGGGGCATCCTGAGCCAATGCCAAAAGTTTTTTATGGTCGAAACGAAAAACTCGACCCTCAAACTACTAATCCGAATGAGTTGATAAACGAATCTCTTTTCTGGTCTCGTCCCATACATTAAGGGGACCCTTGTTTTTGAGCTGACGCTTGATAAGGACAGGTAGTTGTAAAGGTTATTACTGTACTTCCTCAATCACCTCCTTGAAAGGGTCTCATCCTCCTCCGAACCTTTGTAATTGGCTTCGATCGTAGTCTGAATCTTTGGCCGCCTCTCGTGTGTCTCCTTCAAAATATCTAAATTGTTTTCTACTGGCCGGCGTCCTTAGCTTAGGAGGTCTTCTTCGAGATGTAATTAACTGCTAAATCATGTCTCCTCCTTGAGAAAGCTGGCTTGCATAACATAACGAGACAAACGTGTAATTGCTCTAAGTGCGAGCACACGCGCTACTACTACATCATAAAAAGAGGTGACAAAGCACAATTAGTGTAACATAAGGGAAAGCATCTAGCGCGAAAGTAGCCGCCCCTCTTTGATTGTGCACAACCCCCGCCATGAGACACCCAATCGAAGAAGCGCCTTCCTTCCCGAGAAAGTTAAAGCCCTATTTCTTCTTTCATTCTTGATGTACCCAAGATTGATGTCCGTTTCTTCCTATGGGTCTACCCACTTGATCATTCTTCTTGTTCATTTTTCTATTTTGAGAGGGGGCACATTGGGATCTGACTCTCATTATGGGCTCGCTTTCCTGGGGTGGGAAAAGCTCGCGGGCTGGGCGTAGACTAGTCTTGGATCTCTAAAGCTAAAAACAGAATGACTGACTACATCAGAAGCGAAATCCTCAACGGAAAAAATAATGCGAGCTGTGACGGGGTTGCCTTAGCGGGTACATATGACAGGAATCAAACCATAGACTTCTTTTTCGGGTTCCTTTAGTTGTCTCTATGTCCATGCATAAGGAGGTCGCCCTAGCGGGCTGCGATTTCATAAAAACACGTTCAGGTTTACTATATATTGCTTTGTATTTAAAAGAGTGTACAGTTTCCCTTCAGCGTTATTACGCTGGGTGTTATTCTAAGAATGACACCATGTCTGTTCCAGTTTCATTGACCCGATGTGGAATTCCCAAGATCATACCTGCGGTATTACGATAACACGTAAGGGCAAAGTCTGATCATGGTGATTATTTGGTCAGGATATATCTATCTTGGTTTGGATTATCAAAATAGATTGTGGTGGCCCCTAAAGTGAAGAAAGCCACTTTCCAATCAATTATGACTCCTCACTCAGATATTGATAGTGTCCGTGAAGTTCTTAGAGAAATGAAAACTTCTTTCAAGAAGCTTCGACCAATGTATCTTCCACATCTCCAATCCATACCTCTTGAAAAGGGTATGAATTGGAAACCTACCTGGAAAAGTACTCCATTACTCGACAACTTTGTCCGCTAATTTCAATATTCGGTGGATGATGGAGCAGCGGCTAAATATGTTAAAGAACATAATATCTTTGTAAACTTAAAGCATGAGATAGCAGCGTTCATCTTTAATGTGAATAAAATGCATTCCATTCAAGATGGGTCTTTTTCCCCTGGTATTCTTTGGTCTCAAATGGTTTTATACCCATTTGATTCTAATAATACCAGGTTTGCTAATGAATCCCTTGATTTATTTGAAAAACAAGTAGGACCCCTTTTCTCTAGCTTATTAGGGGCCTACCAAGGAGTTCTATTAGTGACTGGTAGATTGGTTCAGGCCATTGAAGGTGGTGGGAAGCAGAGGACCTTTGCTATATGTAATTATATAAAACAAAGACTTCTGCATCCCGTCCATATTTGGGCTATGACTATACTATCAAGTCTTAAGACTGATGGTACATTCAACCAAGAACGTCCGTTGCAGTATCTAAGACTTAAAATACCGAAGTCTTGTTACTCTTTTGATTTCAAATCAGCAATAGACCGTTGGCCATTGAGTGTCATATACACCTTAATCGAAATGATTTGGGGTAGTACTTTAGCATCTTCAATAGTCAACATTGGGTCTTAACACTTTTCTCGTATCACCTCCTATGGTGAAGAAGATTAGTGAAGTAGCCTTTCTTACTGGACAACCGTTAGGTTACTACGATTCATGGTCACTGTTCTCGCTGTCCGATCACTAGTTCATGGTCACTGTTCTCGCTGTCCCATCACTATATAGTGTGGTTGGTGGCTTTGAAGGTTTATCCACTACGAAGCACCCCGTTTGCTAATTATGCCCTTCTTGGTGATGATATCCTAATCACCGACAAGAAGGTGGCCAATCAGTATAGTAGGTTATTGGATAGACTCAGTGTTACCATTTCATTTGCTAAATCAATAGTATTTGAAAGTGGAAAAATTGAGTTTGCTAAGAGGTTTTGGATACGAGATATGCAAAAAGATATCTCTCCCATCTCTCTCAAAGCTTTAACCTCTTGTAGAACAACTGTAGGCCTGTGCCAATTTTCCTGCCGGTACTCGATAGAAATATCAACTTTACAAAGGCTAGCAAGTGCAAGTTATAAGGTCCGTTCTCGCCTGATGTCTACTCAGTCACCACGATGGGAAAGACTAAAGGCGGCTGCTTGTAAACCAAACAGGTTACATCTATTACCTCTTGAATTTTGGATTGGAAGGTTTGGAACCCTCAATCCTTATTTGAAGGCGAAAATAATAGATTATCTGCATGAGACTGTAAGCCTAAGCAGATACAAATCTTTCCAAAAGAAATGGTATTTGATGGAGAACGAGAAATCCTTGAGCAGACTGTTATCCTTAATTGGATGAAACAGTGGTTGACTTGGCTTTCTTGGTATCATACTGTAGCATTATCACTAGATGTGACCATTGATCAAATATTTGATGTTCCTATGTGTGCCACTTCTTGGAAAGGATCAAACGAAGATTATGAATTAATCAAGTTTGGGTACCTTTGGAAGTGTTACGATATGGGAGCAGGTTGGAACCTTTCAACTACACCTAGGTGGTTGTTTGGTCCTCCAACTCTCAGTTTTATATTGGTTAATCAATAGGTATTTGGTGGTCTTCACGACAATGATCTCCTTATCAGTCCTAAGGATTTACCATCCTTACCGAAAATGGATATAGATGATAAGAATTTAGGTGCATCTGAGCACATAAACCCTTTTGGTAAAATTCCACAAGGAAGGGTGACCAAGAGGGCGATTGTGGTTGCAGTCTGGTTAACTGCTTCCACAAACACCCAGCCTGCTGATAGGTATTATGTAATAGAAGAATCAGGATCTGCGAGATATGGATATGAAACTGGATATGCTCGAACCGGACCGCATCTCGATTTGCACATGGATAATCTGTTGTATTACCCTAAAGAGTCATACTCATATCCAGGGCATTTTGTCCTTGAAATAGCGTCATCAGCCTAGCTCGTCATGACTCGATCATGACCTTAGGCGAAATTGGTCTTGGCCGGAAGAACGAAAGATAGCGGCAAGCACAGAGCAGCCGTCAAAAGGGGTTCCGTAGAGTGGTCTAACCCCAGGGTAATCCTTGGAGCTTTCTCCATGCCCGACAAAGAGAACTTGGTGTGAATCAAGGTAGCTAGCTACCAGCTCGTCTAACTAATGTACTGATGTAATTCCATGCAAATATGGCTACCCGACGAACATGAGGTCCCACACACTATTCATGGCCAGACAAAAAGGGACCACTAGCCTAGAGAATCAAATAGGGAATAGGCCCTGAGTTCACCCGCTTGCCCGAAGATGAATGGGAAGAAAGGGATGCCAGGGACAGAGTAACCAGAGGGGGCATGAAATGAATCCGGAAGGGAAGCCACAGGAGCATGAGTGGAGAGAAAGCAAAAGAAGAAAGGTGTTTTCTCATTCGATTTATCGATTCAGAGTCCCGAACCGAAGCCCAAGACCATACTCAGACTAAGAAAAGTGGAAGTTCCTACCCTTGGAATATTGACATACGATCTTTCCGGATTAGGGAGCAGAGTATGAACCTGAAACCAATATGAAAGAAAGTCATCAAGCAAGATAGCAAGTGTCAAGTGTAGGTCTCCCATTCTATTACTGGGAGTTAGAACATGAAATGAAGAAGTAATAAAGAACGTTACCGCCCCAAATCTCATTGATTAGGTCTTCTGGATCACCTGATAATCATCTAATCAAACAAATGTCATGACCTAATGGACTTTAGGACTAAAGCAGAGAAAGAGATGTCCTTGTCAGAGGACCAAGCCACTCGAACAAAGTTAGATTAGCGGAATGCAACTTCTTGACCGACGAGCTTTAATATGAGCTTCGAGAAAAGCATGCAAAGCACACTAACCTAACTCAATGAAGGCAACTGCCAGCACTGACTCAGACACACACGTGGGCGGTTGAGTAGTCGGTTGATTTGATCAGAAAAGTAGTATACCTCCGACTGAATCAATATCGCGTTCTCCTTTGCTGCTGTGAAATAAAGTGGTATGGATAGGAAAGCACAAGTTCCGAGTAAGCGGCTTATAAAGTCTTCTCTTGCACCTGGACCGCGGCTTATATCTTCGGCTTAGTTGGAGAACCCTCCTATCGCTAAAAAGCGAGGTTTTCACCAGCACTTGAGCTAGTAGCCACTTTCTTAGATAGGGCTTTCGTCTAGTTAGTGTAAGCGTCTTTGTAAGCAATACCCCGAGAACTCCAACAAAAGAGATTGAATACTAGGTTAGTTCACTTATTTCGGGCATCATCTTACGTCATTCGTTAAAGCGCTTTCTATATGCCTTTAATTTAAGAACGTTTTAAAGAAGAGAAAAAGTTCCACATTTCCTGATTCTTGATAACAGGAGAAATAGAGTCTTTTTTTGGCGACTGTAGCAGAGCCGAAAGAGATTCTTTCAATAAAGATTCTCCCAAAAAAAAGTAAAAATAGTAGCCCTCGACCCCCTATGGCCTACCGGCCCGCAGATGTAGGAAGGCGGCCTGCCTGCTAACCCAACTGCATAACCAAAGCGACTCCTTGTTGGTGATTGATAGGTGTTGGTCCGATTCACCTATGTCAGTTCGAACTTGAGGGGTCGTTCGTTCGTGTGGAGAATCTCTCTCGTTACTCAGGATTTCTCTCAGTTGATCTGATGTGTCACAGATAGAATGGAGTGGACTATACGGCGACCCACGTTAAAAGCTTTCTTCTCTTATGAGATTTCAATTAAATAGCAACAATGGTTATTTCAAACACCATATACTGTCCTACCAACTGATCAATGGGTTCATGCCGCAGAGAAACTGAGACATGAGAAGGAGGCTGAGGGGAGAGAGTCCAGCATAACAGAAATCATCTAAGCTGACAAGGACCCAGAAAAGGAGGATGCTGAGGAAGAAGGTAATAGAATTGAAAATACAGACTGAAGCACTGAAGAAACAGAATGTTGGTCTGATGGTAAAGTACCCAGTAGAAGGTAAGGCTGGGAAAGACCACAAGAAGCTGGAGAAGGGACAAACCTCATCAACGGAGTTTTTTGATGAGCTTTCTTTCAGAAGGCTTGGTTCCGGAAGATGACCTGATGGAGGAAGACTTGAAGGTTGGTGAGTCAAGCAGTCAGACCCAGGTTAAAGAATAAAGAAAATGAGCCAAAGTTTCAAGTTCTGTTAGGTAACTTACCGGATAAGGTGTACACATAGTCATAATTAATCGATATAAGCTCAATATGGCATGAATAATAAATGCTTATTCAAAACATTCATGAGGAATCACGAAGTCGCATGACATATCATACATACGTGGGGAAGGACCATAACTGACATGTAAGAAGACCAAGTGATCTACTACTTGTAATCTCAATGTTCACTCCACACTGGACAAGTAGTGTTCTACTTCGACAATGGAAACAAAAAAGCTCACCTTACAACGTAGCCTTTTTGGAATATGTCATCGAATATCCATATCTTACAAGATGGCCTTTTCGATGTTTTTCACAAGGTGTCCTTAACATACGGCATAGCGTTTTCGGTATATTCAACAAATATCCTTACCTTACAGCATAGCCTTTTCAGTAGGTACAAGTCCATATAGGGAATCAATATTACAAACCTATGGTAGCACATAGTTTAGGGACAATGGCTACCAACCAAGGTCCTCTTGATGCTAGGTCAACAATCCCACGAAATAGTCAATTCATATATATAATCATATCTTACATAGTTTCATAACTCATGGTAGCATCTTAGGAGTAGCTCACCAAAGACCTTAGATAATAGCATTAAAGAAAGGGGCCTCATAAACTTCATAATATTAAAAATATATTCATGAGCTCATATCATACTTGTTAGCCCTTTTGTACACTCACAACCTAGATAACGTACATATCTTGCTCAAGGTTTTTATCAGATGAGAAGCTTAACTCATAACTTCATCAAATCTTGGAGGGTGGGTATACATATGCCTAAAATTACACAACTTAAGAATAAATGACATCAGAGGAGTAAAAATAGAATCGTCTGAGATTTATTCAATTAACCCACCAAACAAAGTAAAACTTGAATAGGGCATCATTTAACCCTCATGTAAATCACAAATTTTGCATGGCATCTCATTGAATAATAGTGTACAACGATAAAATATCATAGATTACTTCGTAATATCATCATATAAAAGCGTTTATCCAAATATCATAAGTTACCATGACTTGAAAATAGATGAGGGAGAGGGTTGGTTGAGCTTCATGGAGGAAAGATCTTCACAAATGATAACTCACATACCATGGTGTGATTGGAGATGGAAATCTTATTGGGGGATGAAGAGAATCTGAAAACCTAGCTTATATCTTTTTACTTGAATGTCTTGAGGAAACTTGAGAGTATTTGGGAGGAGTTTAGAACTTAGGATATTTCAAAATGAATGAGAATGAAGTAGTTTAGGGTTGTATAGGCCTTATTTAGGCTTTTAAACGACATAACATAGAGTTAGGATATTAGGAAATGTCAAAATTGCCGCTTCTAAAAATCTGTCAAACTAGACCACAAGACCTCGATTATGGGTCGTGGTCTAGTCCATGGGTCATGGGAAGGGGTCTCGTCCTATTAATTTTTTGGACCCTCTGAAACCTTATCTAAACCTCAATCCACGACAGCATCTACGATTTTTAAATCAATCTATGAGCCATCCTATTATTCATGCGTCAAACTTCAAAAATCCATTTTTCCCACCAAGTCTGCCTACAATTCCATGAGAACAAGTTGCGGCTCGTGGAACAATCTATAGCTCATGGTTACTTTCATGCATTGGTGGCCTTCCCAACTTGACCTACTGGAATTGCACCCTTAGGACCCACGAACCTATGTATAGCCTTCGATCAATTTGACAATTCGTACATCCCTACATGAATTCAACTTATACTTAGAAATATTACTGACTTCATTTCTTGTGCACTTTTATGCCTTTCAACATATGGGTCCTTATAATCACCTTGTTGAGCACTTGGTTAGCCCTATCAACCCAGAACCATCTGACCTTGTGGACGATCTTCTTGACGTTTCTTTAGAGCACTAAGACAATCAACAAGTTTGAGGCCCATCTCGACACACCCATAACAAGAAGCTAAATCCCTCAAGCATCTACCGAAGTGATTCTTTCCACATCTATCACACTTAGGATACTCTATCCCACCTTCACCTTGTGCCTTGAGGTAAGGTACTCTACTATTAGCAACCCTTGGATTTGGAATCAGATTAGAGGTTTGTCCTTGGAATCGCTAGCCTTGTTCGAAGCGGCTATTTCCACCACCACTTCTAGAGATAAAGAATCCACCATCAAACTAGGCTCTCTTGGAATCCTACATTCTCCTTTCCTTGAGATTATGTCCCTCAATTTGTTTGGCATATTTCATGAGCCAAGAAATGTCCATCTCCTTAATTAGCATAGCAGTATGGCATTCTTTGACAATCAAGTGAAAAATACATGGGATAAACTTGTGCATTCTAGCACGGGGGTCAACCACTAGTGTAGGAGCATACATTGAGAGTTTAGTGAACTTAAGGGTATACTTTGTCACACTCATTCCTCCTTTTTTGAGGTTGATAAACCCAGTCACTTTAGCCTTCCTAAGCTCAAGAGGGAAGAAATGATCTAGAAATGTAAATTTGAACTCGTTCCGACCAACTTTATCATCACCTAATCTCTTAGTAAAACAATGAGTGAACCACGCTTAGGTTCTCCTTTCACTTGATACTCCTTTAAAGGCACCCTCATAATGGCCAACACTTTGTAGATCTCAACAATGAACTCTTGTGCATCCTTATATCTTTGGAATGATAGAATTCCAGAGGATTCATATGGGCAAAGTCTCTCACACTAGCAGTTGGGGTGGGCACATAAGGAGGAGGAACAGCCTGTCCACCTTGGTTAGCCACAGCTCGGGCCAACATATACAAAAGTAGTTCGAAACTCAGCATGAGTAATTGGTTCTCTAATAGACTCTTGAGGAGCTGGATCCTCATTAACCAGAGCCTTTCTAGGCCGACATTCCCTTTTTGGAGGAATCATCTGTAAAGTTATCAAGAAACACTTGTTATATTTGGAAACCTTATGACACATTCTATGGCACGACATGAATCATAAATAAGTGAGATACTCCTAAGATGCCGTATAGCCTCCTACTCATAGAAGTGACGCACCTCACACCCATGAATGAGACTCTTATGTGGCATGTGGGACTCTGAGGACCATTTCCAAACGTTAGGGCTCTAATACAAAGTATTTCACGGCCCAAACCTAGGGCCTAGCCATAACATAGTGGATGAAACCCTTGAAGGAACCTTAAACTATCCCCTCAGCACAAAACCAAACATTCGAGGAAAATCAACAAGAATACATAAGTGGAAGCATTTCATAACAAATCTCATAACATAGAGAAGGATAATGACATAAGGGTATACAAGTGTGAAACTGAATCAAATACATAGATCCAATAAATGCCTCAATCTCCAAACATAAGATGGGGGCTCAAAATGGTCCTGGATCACCCTTGACATAAGAAAGATTGTCAAAACCGAAGCCTAGGGCCTAGATGTGATACGGTGAATGGGGAACCCGAAGGGACCCCAGACAAGCCTCTTAACCATACATAGCACATCCTTAATTGCAGATGCATAATTTAACAACAAGCACATAAATTCTAGGGGAAATGGGGATTCAAACTCACGCTATGGGGATGTTATGGGGAAGAAGATTAGTATGATCACATATAAAATAAAGCTTAAGGGGCGGGTAAGTATGACTCGCGCTATGTGGAGGATAGGGACAAGGGACTTTCATATCATCATAAATATACAACAAGAATAGAAAGGGGGATACGGACTATGAGAAGTCTTCCTTAACATATACATAAGCATCATAGGAGTTAAGCTCATCACATATATCAAACAACACCTCTCACATGAGTGGGACGCGGGTTGAGAAATCTCCCAAGCACACCCTTGTAAGAAGATGTTCGAAGGTAACTAAGTCTTTAATAGAGCGGGAAAAGAAAGTGGTTGTTGTCCCCGAAATGAAGGATTCACCAGTAGAAATTTTCAAGCAATCCAACTAACCACGTGAAAGAGGATAAATGAGCGCTTCGGTCCCTACATGGTTAGATTATGTAGGCAAAAATTATGTGTTACTACTTTGAATGTACTAGTATGTGGGTATTTGCAATATAACAAAGCATAAACCATAACATAGCAACAATATAATCATTTAAAATATTTCTTAAGCCATGCGACATAGCATAATACATATGGATAGTAAGGATTGTGCACTTGATTGATTTCATGATAAAACATATAAGCCTGGAATAATAAGGAACATAGATTATCATGTATAAGTAAAATTATAATACTTTTAGGAACAACAAAACATCTACTTCAAGGGAAGGATCTTCTTACTATAAATTAGTCATTAATATTCATAACGACGAACACCATACATACTTGAAAAGAGAGAGTTATATGCATTTATGAGTAAAACCATTTGTAATATGAAGGGACCATATACATATGTGAGGAAATCATTTGAGTTTGTAAAATGATGAGTTATACGAATTCGAAACACCAACAGTTGTAGTAAGCATATTTGGATATAATAAGAAGGAACCATCGTAATAGGATATCATGGGGACATAAGGGGATCATCAGCAAACATAAGAACACCATAGATAAAAAGTGGCATGTAGCATAAACCTTGGGAATTCATAAAACATAGTGAGAGAGACCACATCCGACATAAATCATATTAGCTAATCCGTGGAGTCTCGATGTTACCCCTACACCAGAAGAAAAGAGGAAGTCACTTCGCCAAGGTGAATCTCCTCATGTTTAAGTGGATCGACTAAGCCATCCGTGAACCGAGTACTCGCCTCTAGTTCATAGACTGGGTACTCGCCTAAAGCCATTGGACTCGAGTACTCGCCTCAAGCCCTTATCATTAGGGCATTCGCCTCTTAAGGATTTGGGTAATCGCCTCCAATCCCTTTATCTATAGTGGCGCATAGTTTTGGGACTTGGATATTTGCCTCTAGTCCACTTGGTGCTATGTACTGCTCTCACAAAAGTAGGAAAATCATGAGTCATAGTAAGTATCATATCATAAAATCATTCCAAGCCATGTGGGAGGACAATTTACGCAATCCCCAACCCATTGATATAATACAGTCAAAGTCATAAGATAGCTCCTTAATTATTTTCTTGGAAGGGAGATCCTCCACCATAATACATTTATTTATTAAATAGATGGGAGATCCTCTACCATCAACATTCATTCATAGGAAAACTTTTCATAAGTCAATAATAAACATAGAATGTCTCACAAACCTTCATTCCTCATTATTTAGAAATCATACTTCAAGGAATATAGTGAATATCATCAACTTAATTCATTCTTAAATAGCCTATCGCAATCATACATGTTTACTTTCAAAACATAGACATTGAAACATGAAATTCTTCTCATACAATCCTCAACTTCATAATATCTCATGGTATTACAACATTTATAGCTTTGAATATCATAAACTAGCTCATTAAACCATCACGTAAAGGGCTTCGTATCATTCATAACATTCTAATGAATCATCGCATGCTTAATATTCCTTCAATATTAACAACATTCATAAATCACATGTCTTACAATAAAACCTTCATCACATAAGAGACTTGCCATATAACTTAGTCAAAACATGGTGGGTCTATCTATTTAAGCTTAAAATCATAGAATTAAAGAGTAAGTAACATGAGAGGGGAAAATTAAAGTCATTTAAGAAGTCACTCAAACAACCCACCAACATACTTGCAAAACCCCAAGAAATTTGAAGATACCCATAAAGAATTAGTCATTAGAATCAAGAAATTTGATAAAAATAGTTTTTGGGCACCATTAGTGAAAGGACCCACGAATGGAAGACCCACATACCTCAAACTTATGATTTATTTGAAAGGAACTTGAAGAAAACTTGGGCTTCACTTGATTTCTTGAATTCCAACAAGAGTTCTCGGAAAGCTTGAGATAGAATGGATGATTTGGTGAAGATTAGAGAAGAATTTGAGAGTGTTTTTTAGAGTTTTAGGACTTGAAATGGATTAAAAATACAAAACATTATCGTCTATATAGGCATAGGGTTATTACCCAAATGCCCTCAACTGAAACATAGAAAGTTCAGAAATATTTTACCTATGGTGCAGCAAACCCGTGACGCAGACTTGTCGTAGACCCTACTGGTTTGTGCAATTTCATCAAAAAACATTATTTTTTTTTTTGACATGAGCAACCTATACCTTTTAGGTAACCATTTTTCCACATAATTTTCCCCTCTAAACAAGAATATAAAGTCAGATTTGTGAAATTCATCATGGATTTTAAGTTATTTTAAAAAATGCATCATAGGTACTTTCCGAGCTACGTGGAGGAGTGTCAAAATATCCCCTCCATGGGAACATTTGTTCTCGAATGTGAATAAAGCTAGCACATATTGAGTGGAGTAAAATTTACCAACCCATCATAAATGCAATAAGAAAATTCAAACATTGTTTCATGAAAATTTTAAAGTTCTTAGCAAATAACGTCATTTTAAAAGCACAAGTAACATATTCACTCAATTGCACATGGGACATCAAACAAATCCTATTCCATGTACATGCATGCACAACAAACAACAAGTAAAGACTAGAATAAATGACGCATGAGGTTGTAACATGAAACTACCCCTTCCATCAACATCCAACTCAACCATTTATGCCCAAACGTCAACCATAACACCTTGGACATGAAGCCAATCTACACCAATTCCGTTATCAGATAAGGATAATTCATAACATACCATACGAAGCCCCATACTAAGTCTAGGAACCCTTATAAGGGTATGGTTGAGATCGTCAATGATTATCCTTATAATTTTTAATGACCCATGGACAATGTCTCAACTTATGATCCATACAACCACACCAAAAACATGCACTAGAACCGACTAAACAATCTCTCAAATGGTACCTTCCACACTTGTTACATGTACGAGGAGCTTGACCACCAACACTCTCACCTTGATACTTGGGGCTAGTCACCCCATCCTTGTAAAATTTAGGCCCAAAAGCACTATCAAAAGATGACTTATCCTCAATTCAAACCTTCTTGGACTCCCCACACCTTATCTTCCTAAGATTCTTGCCTTCAAGTTGCTCACCATAAGTCATGAGTCAAGAAAAGCCATTTCATCAACAAGCATAGTGGTGTGATATTCTTCAGTTACAGAGGTAGATATCCCCCACACAAACTTTTTCATCTTTCTCCTCTTGTAGGCAACCAAGTATGAAGCATATTTTGAGAGCTTGTTGACCTTAAGGGAATGCTTTCTCACTCTCTTGGAGCCTTGCTAAAGATTCATGAAATCCATCATCCTTGCCTACCTTAATTCAATAGGAAAGAATCTATCAAAAAAGGCGGCTTTGAAGTCCTCCCATGGGATAGGCTCATCGTTCCCCCTCTCAAGATTCTATTGTGCAAACCGAATTTGGGCAAGGCCCTTAATTTGATAGGCCACTAATCCTATTTTCTCGTCTGAACTCACCTCTATAATAGCAAGTACTTTGTAAATTTCATCAATGAACTCTTAAGGGTCTTCCTCAACTATGGAGCCATGAAACTCCAGAAGGTTCATCCTTGTAAAGTCCCTTACCCTTGAGACCAGAGTAGTACATGAGGAGCTTGGGCTCCTTGGTTCGTTTGACTGGTAACTGCTTGCGCCAACAAAACAATGACATTCTGATATTCGGCATGCGAGACCCCTTCGTCTCTATAGGGAGCTTGAGGAACCAGAGGTAATGGATCAGCCTCGGGTGTAGGAGCTCTTTGTGTTATTCTTTTGGTGGCATGATCTAAAAGAGCAAAAGACCATCTGCTAGAGAGAGGAAACATTAATTTAAGTCTAAAGAATGACATGGATAATGAAAAAGTGAACCATTTCCTAAAATGTCTCATAGTCTCCTATTTATAGTTGTGGTGTGCTTCACAACCATGAACAAGACTCTAATTGACGTGGTTCATTGGATTTATGAGGACCATTTACAAACCTAGTGCTCTAATACCATGCATATCACGACCCAAGCCTAGGGCCCAGATGTGACATAGAGAATGGGGAACCCGAAAAGACCCCAAGCAAGCCTCTTAAGCATACATAGCACATCCTTCATTGGGGAAGCATAATTGATCAACAAGCACATAAATTCTAGGGGAAATGGGGCAATTGACTCACGCTATGGGGATGTTATAGGAAAGAGATTTAGCATGATCACGTAGCAAATAATATCTAAGGGATGGGTAAGTATGACTCATGCTTTGCGAAGGATAGGGACATGGGACTTTCATCTCATCATCAACATACAACAAGAATAGAAAGGGGCATCAGGATTAAGAAACGTCTTCCTTAACTTATACATAAGCATCATAGGAGTCAAACTCACACATATATCAAAAAAACCATTAAAATGAGTGACACAGAGGCCAAGACATCTCCTGGGCTAACCCTCATAAGTAGATGTTCAAAGGTAACTAACTCTTTAATATAGAATGAAAAGAAAGTGGTTGTTGTCCCCGAAATAGAGGACTCACCAACAGAAATCTTTAAGCAAACCAACTAGCATGTAGAGGAGGATGAACAAGTGATTCGATCCCTACATGGTTATATCATGTAGGAGAAAAGTATGCGTTAGTACTTTGAATGTACTAGTATATGGGCATGTGTTGCAATGAAATAAAATAAACCATAACATAGCAGAAATATAATCATTTAAAATATTTCTTAAGCCATGAGACATAGGATAATACATATGGAAAGTAAGAAATACACACTTAATTGATTTCATGATAAAATAGTTAAACATGGAATAGTAAGGAACATAGATTATCATGCATAAGTAAGATTATAATACCTTTTAGGAACAACAAAACATCTACTTCAAGGGAAGGATCTTCTTACTATAAGTGAGCCATTAATAATCATAACAACGAACATCATGCATACTTGAAAAGAGAGAGTTGTATGCATTTATGAATAATACCATTTGTAATATCATGGGACCATAAACATATGTGAGGAAATCATTTGAGTTTGTAAAACGATAAGTTATACGAAGTTGAAACACTATTAGTTGTAGTAAGCATATTTGGACATAATAAGAAAGAACCATAAAAAAGTATCATAGGAGGATATCATGGGGACATGAGGGGATTATGAGAATATATAAGAAAACTATAGATTAAAAGCCTTGGGGAGTTCATAAAACATAGTGACAGAGACCATAACCAACATAAACCATGTGAGCTAATCCATGGAGTCCCGATATTTCCCCTACAGTGGAAGAAAGGAGGAAGTCACTTCACCAAGGTGAACCCCCTAATGCCTATGTAGATCCCCTAAGATCTGTGTGAACCGGGTACTCGCCTCTAGTTCTTGGACTCGAGTACTCACCTAAAGCCCTTGGAATTAGATACTAGCCTCAAGCCCTTATCATTAAGGTACTCGTCTCTTAGAGATTTGGGTAATCGCCTCTAATACCTTTACCTATAGTGGCACATTGTTTTGGGACTTGGGTATTCACCTCTAGTCCACTCGGTGATAGGTAGTGCTCTCACAAGATTAGGAAAATCATAAGTCATAGTATCATATCATAAAATTATACCAAGTCATGAGGGAGGGCAATTTATCCAATCCTCAACCCATTGATAACATAGATTCAACGTCATAAGATAGAACCTTAATCATTCCTTGGATGGAAGATCCTCCACCATAATACATTCCTTCATTAAATAGATGGGAGATCCTCTACCATCAACATTAAATCAAATGAAAACTTTTCATACGTCAATAATAAATATAGAATGTCTCAAAAGCCTTCTTTCCTAATTATTTAGAAATCATACTTCAAGTCATATAGTGAATATCATCAATTTAAATAATTCTTATACAACCTATCACAATCGTACATATCAACTTTCAAACATAGACGGGGAAACATGAAATTCATCTCATACAATCCTCAAGTTCATAGTATATCATAGTATTAAAACATTTATAGCTTTGGATGAAATAAACTAGATAATTAAACCATCACATCATAATATCAAATAAAGTGTTTCATATCATTCATAACATTCTCATGAGCTCATACCATTCTTAGTTACCCTTCCATATTAACAACATTCATAAGTCACATGTCTTACTATAAAGTCTTCATCATATAAGATATTTGCCACATGACTTAGTCAAAACGTGGTGGGAATATGTATTTAAGCTTAAAATCATAGAATTCAAGAGTAAGGAATATGAAAGGGGTAAATTAAAGTCACTGAAGAAGTCATTCAAACAACCCACCAACATACTTGCGAAACTCCAATTTGGGTGTCATGAAAACCATTCAAAAATTAATAATATTTTTAAATCTATCAAGATGGCATACCTTACAAATCTTTAATGTAATAAGCATATCATAATCTCAATCATTAGTAGGAGACCATGCATCAATAGATCAATAACAAACATATTTCTAACATATTTTATGTAATGGAGTGATAATAGAAGATACCCATAAAGAATTAGTCCTTAGAATCAAGAAATTTTATAAAATTAGTTTTGGGGCTCAATAGGTGGAAGGACCCATAGATGGAAGAGCCACATACCTTAAACTTGAGATTTACTTGAAAGGAACTTGAAGAAGACTTGGACTTCACTTGGTTTCTTGAATTCCAACAAGAGTTCTCTGAAAGCTTGAGATAAAATGGAAGATTTGAAGAAGATTAGAGAGGAATTTGAGAGGTCTAGGGCTTGAAATGGCTGAAAAACAAACAATTCTCATCTATAGAGGAATAGGGTTATTACCCAAATGCCCTCACCTGAAATAGAGAAAATTCAAGAATTTTTTACCTATCGTGTGGCAAGCCCGTGACGCGGACTTGTCGCAAACCCTATTGGTTTGCATAATTTCATCACAAAAAATATTTTTTGGACATGAGCAACCTATAGCTTGTAGTTAACCATTTTCCCACACAATTTTTCCCTCTGAACAAGAATATGAAGCCAGATTTGTAAAATTCATCACGAATTTGAAGATATTTAAAAAACTGCATTACAGGTTCTTTACAAGCTACGTGGAGGGGTGTTAAAATATCCCCTCTATGGGAACATTCGTTCTCAAATATGAATAAGGCTAGCTCATATTGAGTGAAGTAATGTTTACCAACCCATCATAAATGCAATAAGAAAATTCAAACATTGTTTCATGAAAATTTCAAAGTTCTTAGCAGAGAACGTCATTTTAAAAGCACAAGTAACATATTCACTCAATTGCACATGGAACATCAAACAAATCTTACTCCATGAACATGCATGCACAACAAATAACAAGTCAAGACTAAACTAAATGATGCATGAGGTTTTAACATGAAGCTACCCCTTCCACCAACATCCAGCTCAACCACTTACGCCCAAACATCAACCATAACAACTTGGACATGAAGCCGATCTAAACCAATTTCGTTATCACATAAGGATAATTCATAACTTACCGGGTGAAGCACCATAATAAGTCTAGGGACCCTTAGAGGGGTATGGTAGAGATCATCAATGATTCACCTTATAATTCTTAAGGATCCATGGACAATGTCTCAACTTGTAATCCATCGCACCACACGCAAAACATGTACTAGAACAAGCTAAACAATCTCCCGGATAGTACCTCCACACTTGTTGCATGTACGAAGAGCTTGACACCCAACACTCTCACCTTGATACTTGGGCCTAGTAACCCCATGCTTTTGAAACTTAGGCCTAAAAGCAATATCAAAAGATGACCCATCCTCAACTCGAACCTTCTTGCACTCCCCACGCCTTCTCTTCCTAAGCTTCTCCCTTTCAAGTTTCTCGCCATAAGTCATGAGTTGAGAAAACTCCATTTCATGAACAATAATAGCGGTGCGACATTCTTCATTAACCAAGTTGGATATCACACACACAAAGTTGTTTATATTTGCTCTAGAGTCGGAAACACAGTAAAGAGCATATCTTGAGAGCTTTTTGAACTTAAAGGAATACTCCCTCACACTCATGGAGGCTTTCTTAAGATTTATGAACTCCATCATCCTTGCCTCCCATAATGCAATAGGAAAGAACTAATGGGGGGAAAGCGGCCTTAAAGTCCTCCCATGGGATAGGCTCATCATTCCCCCTCTCAAGCTTCCATTGTGCAAACTAAATTTGAGCAAGGCCCTTAAGTTGATAGGCTACTAATTCTGTTTTCTCCTCTGAAATCACCCCCACAATAGCAAGTACTTTGTACACTTCGTCAATGAACTCTTGGGTGCCATCCTCAACTTTGAAGCCATGAAACTCCATAGGGTTTATCCTTGTAAAGTCTCTCACCCTTGAGACCGAAGTAGGAGCATGATGAGCTTGGGACCCTTGGTTCATTTGTATGGTGACTTCTTATGCAAAACAAAGCATTACATTCTAATCTTTGGCATGTGAGACTCCTTCTTCTCTTTTGGGAGCTTGAGGAACCGGAGGGGCCAAATCATCCTTGGGTGTTGAAGCTCTTTGAGCCATTATTTTGGGCGGCATGATCTAGAGAAAAAGACAATCTACTAGAGAGAGGAAACCTTAATTTAAGGCTAAAGCATGACATGGATAATGAAGAAGTGAACTGTTTCCTAAAACGTCTCATAGTCTCCTATTCATAGTTTTGGCGTACTTCACAACCATGAACAAGACACTAATTGACATGGTGTGTTGGATTTTTGAGGACTATTTACAAACCTAGTGCTCTAATACCAAGCACATCACGACCCAAGCCTAAGGCCTAGATGTGACACAGATAATGAGGAACCCGAAGGGACCCCAAACAAGCTTCTTAAACTTACATAACACATACTTGGTTGCGGAAGCATAATTGAACAACAAACACATAAGTTCTAGGGGAGATAGGGTTTTGGACTCACGCTATGAGGATGCTATATGGAAGAGGATTAGTATGATCACATAGCAAATAATATCTTAGGGGTGGGTAAGTATGACTCACACTATGTGGAGGACAGGGAAATGGGACTTTCATATCATCATCAACATACCACAAAAACAGAAAGAGGAATAAGGACTAGGAGAAGTCTTCCTTAACATATACATAGGCATCATAGGAGTCAAACTCACACATATATCCAACAACACCTCTAACATGAGTGAGACGGGGGCCAAGACGTCTCCCAAGCTCACCCTCAAAAGTAGATATTCATAGTTAACTAAGTCTTTAATATAGTATGAAAAGAAAGTGGTTGTTGTCCCCGAAATGAAGGACTCAACAATAAAAATATTTAAGCAAACCAACTAGCATGTGGAGGAGGATGAATAAGCGCTTTGGTCCCTATATGGTTAGATCACGTACGTAAAACGTATGTGTTAATACTTTGAATGTACTAGTATGTGGGCATGCAATACAATGCAACAAAGCAAAACCATAACATCACATCAATATAATCATTTAAAATATTTCTTAAGCTATGTGACATAGGATAATACATATGGAAAGTAAGGAATACATACTTAATTGATTTAACGATAAAACACTTAAACATGGAATAATAAAGAACATAGATTATCATGCATGAGTAAAACTATAATACCTTTTAGCAACAACAAAACATCTACTTCAAGGGAAGGACCATCTTAATATAAGTGAGCCATTAATAATCATAATGAAGAACACCATGCATACTTGAAAAGAGAGATTCATATGCATTAATGAGTAATACCATTTGTAATATCATGGGACCATAAGCATATTTGAGGAAATGATTTGAGTTTGTAAAACGATGAGTTACATGAATTCGAAATACCATCACTTATATTATGGATAGTTGGACATAATAAGAAGGAACTATAAGAAATCATCACAAGAGGATATCATGGGAACACGAGGTGATCATTAGCATATATAAGAAAACTATAGATGAAAAGCCTTGGGGAGTTCATAAAACATAATGAGAGAGACCATAACTGACATAAACTATGTGAGCTAATACATGGAGTCTCGATGTTTCCCCTACACCGGAAGAAAGAAGGAAGTCACTTCGCCAAGGTGAACGTCTTATTTCCTAAGTTGATCCACTAAGATATGCATGAACCAGGTACTCGCCTCTAATTCTTGGGCTCGGGTACTCGTCTCAAGCCCTTGGACTCGAATACTAGCCTCAAGCCCCTATCATTAAGGTACTCGCCTCTTAGAGATTTGGGAAATCACCTCTAATCCCTTTACCTATAGCGGCACATAGTCTTTGGACTTGGGTATTCGCCTCTAGTCCACTCGGTGATAGGTAGTGCTCTCACAAGAGTAGAAAATTCATAAGTCATAGTATCATATCATAAAATCCTTCCAAGTCATGAGGGAGGGAAATTTATCCAATCCTCAACCCATTGATATAATAGAGTCGACGTCATAAGATAGCTCCTTAATCATTCATTAGATGAAAGATTCGCCACAATAATACACTCATTCATTAAATAGATGGGAGATCCTCTACCATCAACATTCATTCATACGAGAACTTTTCATAAGTTAATAATAAATATAGAATGTCTCATAAGCCTTCATCCTCATTATTTAGGAATCATACTTCAAGACATATAGTGAATATGATCAATTTAAATAATTCTGAAGCTAACTATCACATTCGTACATATCAACTTTCAAAACATAGACGTAAAACATGAAATTCATCTCATACGATCCTCAACTTCATAGTATCTCATGGTATTAAAATATTTTATAGTATTTGGATATCATAAACTAGCACATTAAACCATCATATCATAATATCAAATAAAGGGTTTCATATCATTCATAACATTCTCATGAGTTCATAGCATTCTTAATTTCCCTTCAACATTAACAACATTCATAAATCATGTCTTAAAATAAAGCCTTCATGATTTGCCACATAACCTAGTCAAAACGTGGTGGGTATATGTATTTACGCTTAAAGTCATAGAATTCAGGAGCACAAGTAACATATTAAAACATTATTTCATGAGAAGCTTGGGCTCGTTGGTTTATTTGATTAGTAACTGCTTGTGCCAACAATGTAATAACATTCAGACATTTGGCATGCGAGACTGCTTCTTCTTTTGGGGAGTCTGAGCAACTGGAGGGGCTGGATCACCCGCAAGTATAGGAGCTCTTTATGCCATTCTTATGGGTGGCATAATCTATAACAGCAAAATACCATTCGCTAGAGAATGAAAACCTTAATTTGAGTCTAAAGCACGACATGGATTACGAAGAAGTGAACTATTTCTTACAATGCCATATAATTTCCTATTCATAGTTGTGGTGCCCTTCACAACCATGAACAACACTCTACTTGACGTGGCGTGTTGGATTTCTGAGGACCATTTACAAATCTAGTGCTTTGATACCAAGCTTGCCACGATCCAAGCCTAGGGCCTAGATATGACACGACTAATGGGGAACCCGAAGGGCCCCAAACAACCCTCTTAAGCATACATAGCACATCCTTGGTTGCGGAAGCATAATTGAACAAAAAGCACATAAATTCTAGGGGATGTTATTTGTAAGAGCATTAGCATGATCACATAGCAAATAATGTATAAGTGGCGGGTTAGTATGACTCACGCTATGCAGAGGATAGGGACGGGACTTTCATCTCATCATCAATATATAACAAGCATAGAAGAGGGAATAAGGAGTAACAGAAGTCTTCCTTAACATATACATAAGAATCATGGGGGTCAAGCTCATCACATATATCTAACAATACCTCTAACAAGAGTAGGAAGGGGCCTAAAACATCTCCCCAGCTAACCCTCATAAGTAGTTTTTCAAAGGTAATGAAGTCTTTAATATAGCATGAAGGGAAAGGGGTTGTTCATCCTGAAATGGGATGCACCAATAGAAATCCTCAAGAAAGCAAAGTAGCCATGTGGAGGAGGATGAAGAAGCACTTCGGTCTCTACATGGTCAGATCATGTAGGCAAAAAGTATGTGTAAGTACTTTGAGTGTTCTAGTATGTAGGCATATAATGAACCAAAGCAGAAACCATAACATAGCAACAATATAATCATTTAAAATATTTCTTAAGCCATGTAATATAGGATAATACATATGGAAAGTAAAGAATACACACTCAATTGATTTCACAATAAAATACTTAAATTTGGAATAATAAGGAACATGAGATCATCATGCATAAGTAAGATTATAATACCTTTTAGGAACAACCAAACATCTACATCAAGGGAAGGACCATCTTACTATAAGTGAGCCATTAATAATCATAACGAAGAATACCACTCATACCTGAAAAGAGAGCGTCTTATGCATTTACAAGTAACACCATTTGTAATATCAAGGGACCATAAACATACGTGAGGAAATCATTTAAATATGTAAAATGATAAATTATATGATTTTGAAAGACCATCAGTTATAGTAAGCATATTTGGACATAGTAAGAAGGAACCATCATAAATCATCATAAGAGGATATCATCAGTACGTGAGAGGATCATGGGCATATATTAGAAAACCATAGATAAAAAGCCTTGGGAGTTCATAAAAGATGGTGAGAGAAACCATGATGGACATAAACTATGTGAGCTAATCCATGAAGTCCCGATGTTTCCCCTACACAAGAAGAAAGGGGAAAGTCATTTCTCCAAGGTGAATCTCCTAATGCATAATTGAAAACTCTAAGCCTTGTGTGTACCAGGTACTCGCCTCTTGTTCTAGGATTCGGGTACTCACCTCAAGCCCTTGGACTTGGGTACTCACCTCAAGCTCTTATCATTAAGGTACTTTCCTCTTAGGGATTTTTGTAATCGCCTCTAATCCATGTACCTATAGTGGCACGTAGTTTTGAGACTTGGGTATTCGCCTCTAGTCCACTCGGTGCTAGGTAGTGCTCTCATAAGACTAGGAAAATCATAAATCATAGTATCATATCATAAAATCATTCCAAGTCATGTGGGAGGGCAATTTATCCTATCCCCAACCCATAGATATCAAAGAGTCAAAGTCATAAGTTAGTTCCTTAACCATTCCTTAGATGGGAGATCCTCCACCATAATACATTTATTCATTAAATATATGAGAGATCATCTACCATCAACATTCATCCATAGGAAAACTTTTCATAAGTCAATAATAAACATAGAATGTCACATAAGCCTTCATCCTCATTATTTAGAAATCATATTTCAAGACATATGGTGAATATCATCAATTTAAATAATTCTTAAACAATCTATCACAATCGTACATATCAACTTTTGAAATATAGACATCGAAACATGAAGTTCATCTCATACAATCCTCAACTTCATAGTATCTCATGGTATTACAATATTTATAACTTTGAATATCATAAACTAGCTTATTAAAACATCACATCAAAATATCAAATAAAGGGTTTCATATCATTCATAACATTCACATAAGAGATTTGCCACATAACTTAGTCAAAACATGGTGGGTGTATGTATTTAAGCTTAAAATCATAGAGTTCAAGAGTAAGGAACATTAGAGGGGTAAATTAAAGTCATTTAAGAAGTCATTCAAACAACGCATCAACATACTTGCAAAACCCCAATTAGGGTGTCATGAAAACTATTCAAAAATTCATAATATTTTCAAGTCTTTCAAGATGGCATACCTTACAAAGCTTTAATGTAATAAGCATATCATAATATCAATAATTAGTAGGATCTCATGCTTCAATAGATCAATAACCAACAAATTTCCAATATGTTTCATGTAATTGAGTGATAATAGAAGATACTTATAAAGAATTAGTTATTAGAATCAAGGAATTTGATAAAAATAGTTTTGGGGCTCCATTGATGGAAGGATCCATGGATGGAAGACCCACATACCTTAAACTTGAGACTTTTTTGAAAGGAACTTGAAGAAGACTTGGGCTTCACTTGGTTTCTTGAATTCCAACAAGAGTTATCGGAAAGCTTGAGATAGAATGGACGATTTAGTGAAGATTAGAGAGGAATTTGAGAGTGTTTTTTAGAGTCCTAGGGCTTGAAATGACTGAAAAATGCAAAATTATTATCTATATAGGCATAGGGTTACTACCCAAATGTCTCAGACCCTACTTGTTTGCGCAATTTCATAAAAAAAACATAATTTTGACATGGGCAACCTATACCCTGTAGGTAACCATTTCCCCACTCAATTTTGCCCTTTGAACAAGAATATGAAGTCAGATTTGCAAAATTTTGCACGGGTTATAAGCTATTTTAAAAAAATGCATCATAGGTTCTTTTCAGCTACGTGGAGGGGTGTTATGAGGATAGTCTCAAATACATAGATGTAGCATGAAAGATAAGATAATAGGCTTTGTCCTCGAAGTATGAGAACTCACTCAATCTGGATCTTCTAGAATCCTAGATCTAGCCACTGGGATGGATGATAGGATGTCCTGCACCTACATTGTGATATAATACCGGCATAGAATATGCATAGTATGTTTGAATATACTAAGTAAACCGGCATGCAATGTGATATAGACGTGATAAACCTTGTATTTAAATGTTAGATGAACAAGCCCATATATATAGAAGTGAAGTACAGAAGAGATGGCCATATCAAGATGCCATGAAATACCAAGATGCATGAATGAATAATACATAACATATGTGGAGATGTGACTGTAGCTGACATATAAGACCATGCGAGCTATTACATGGAATTCTGATGCTTCCTCTACACAAGAGAAAGAGTAGTCTACTTGCCAGTGTAGACTATACTCCACATAGTGGGCGGTGGAACATAATCATCCATTGTGCTCATAAACATAAACCTTTAGTGGCACGTATTTACGATGTAAGTTGGATTTATATAAGGACCCTTAGGGAGAGTCCCCCACCTCAAATCTCATTCAGTGCTAAGTCATCATCCCATAGAATACGCAGTATATGCTTATCAAAAGACCATATGAGTCATAGTAAAGTCATCGTCATTCATACTTAGGCTTGAAAGCCAAATCATAATTCAAAGCATGCTCACATGAATAGGAATAGCTCATTCATAACATGTACATGATAGTGTATACACCCTCTCGAATTCTTAAAGCCAAATAATAGTTATCATAGTGATCATAATCATGTCATAATCGTATTCATCTTGAAATCCTATTCATAATGATAACTGAAACCATATTCATAACCAAAATGCCATGTAAAAACCTTGTGCATGCATGATCTTGTATAAGAAATGAGAGTAAAGCATTGGTACATGAAATTCAAGCTTAAAACATGAAAATAAATAAAAACGTGAATAATCTATTAAGAAATAAACATTTGAATTATAATTAAAGTCATCCATGCATGAATTCATAGTCCATAAGGACATGTAATTTCAAAACTCATGAAAACCATGTAAATCATTAGAATAGAACTTGATTCATACTTAAAACATCATTTCAAAACAAACCATATCATAATTTTATCAATTTAAAGTGAAAACTTGCAAACCATACGTGGATCGTACTTCAAAGTCATGAAAATAGATGTAGGGATTTTGGGCTCCAAGGTTTTTGAAAATAGATGTAGGGATTTTGGGATCCAAGGTTTGAATGTAACCAAGGATGAATCCCCTATACCTAATGCTTTAAAAGGAGAAATAAGGTGAAATATACTTAAACTTGAAACATGATTGACTCTTTAGCTTGAATCCTTGAATGTGAGGCATGAGAGTGTTTTGGGAGTTAGAATTGAGAGTGTAAGTGTTAGGCTTACATGAAAGGTCATGAAATATGTTAGGATTGATTTAGGAATATGCAACATCCAAATACACTTGGGGTTAGAGGAATTACAAAAACGCCCTTGATGAAATGAGCCTTGAAAGTTGATTTGGGAAGCACTATGGATAGGTTCACTGGTGTGAACCTCTTCACGATCCATGGTGCCCTCTAGCGAACATGGCCCATGGACGAGATGGTGATTTACCAAGGTAGAAGTCCCCCTTCACGGAGCACATCAGGAGTTGTGAAGTGCACCACGACTCGTGGTGCCCTCTCCTGAAAGCACCCTATCTGGGAAGCCTAGAAAATTCTCCAAGGCCACTTCCACAACCGCCTTCACAGCCAGTGAAGGGGTTCATGAGCCGTGAAGGTGTTCCTGGAGTGGCACCTTGGCCAAAAACTTTTGTAATCTCCTTTTTAAGTGTCATTAAGGCCTTACAAAGTCCAAGCCCTTACAATAAGTCAAATTTGCTTTGACACCCACACTCTCCAAAGGAAAAATGGAGCTAGGAGCACCAACACACTTCTTCAGCAAAGACACATGGAGCACCGGATGCATCGGGGCCAAATCCTATGGCAAATTCAACTCATAGGCTACCTTACCAATATGCCTTAGAATATTATATGAGCCAACATATCAGTGAATAAGCTTTTCCTTCTTGCCAAATCACATGATGTGCTCATTGGAGAATTTTTCTAGTAGACTCAATCACAAGTATTAAATTCAAGCTCCCTTCTCCTTGTGACGAATAAGGCTTTTGTCAACTTTGGGCTATTTTTAACCTTTTACTAATGAGCCTCAGCTTCTCCATAGCTTGAAACACCAACTTGTGTCCTATCAATGCTACTTTTCTAACTTCAAACCATCGAACGGGAGATCTACACCTACTATCATGCATGGCCTTAAAATAAGCCATCTCTATGCTATAAAGATAATTATTGTTGTATGAAAACTCAATCTATGGTCGTTGATTATCACAACTACCCCTGAAATCAAGCACACACTCCCTCAACAAGTCCTCTAACAATTTGATTATTCTTTTGGCTTGTCCATGTTTGAGGATGAAAAGTGGTACTTAACTTAACCTTGTACTAAGACTTCTTCGCAAAGACTTTCAAAAATGCAATGTTAATTGAGCATCACGATGAAATGATAGACAAAGGCACAACATGAAACTTTATCAACTTCCAAATATACATCCTTGAATAATCTTCGACATCATAAGAAGTTTTAACCAGTAGGAATTGGGTTGACCTAGTCATTTTATCCACCATTACCTAAATTGAATCATGTTGTCTATAGGTATGAGGCAACCTTTTTACAAAGTCCTTATTGACATCCTCCCAATTTCAAGTTGGAATTTCAATGTCTTGGACTAGACCTCCCAGTATTTAATAGTCCACTTTCCCTTGTTGACAATTTGATCATTCTGCGACAAATCTTGCTATATCCTTCTTCATACCATTCTATGAATATACCTCTCTCAAATCTCTATACATTTTGGTACATCCTAGATGAATGCAATACCAAGTTATAGGTTTCACTTAATATCATATCCCTTAGGCGATTAACATGGGGAACACATATGCAACCTTGCTAATAATGTACCCCATCTCCTTATTGGGAGAAAACTTCAATATTTGTCACGACCCAAAATGGATTGCAACTAAAAGAAGAAGAAATAATGTGAAAATCATCTCAACATAACATCACAAATCTCCCAAAATCTGGAGTCATGAGTATAAGAGCATCTAAAGCAATACAGAAGTGTAAATACACGTCTCAAATAAAAGGTTGTCTCAGAGAATTTGATAGAAGTCTGAAAAGAAAAGTAAAGGAAATCCCAAAGATCCATGGCGACTCAAAGTCTGAGCCTTATCGGTAAGATCAGGATCGATCCGCAGGGGTGAAACAAAGAAGGGGTGAGTACACCGAAATGTACCCAATAGGTTAACCGACTAGGTAAGAGAAATTGGAACAAGCATGTAATAACAAAGAACACTATCCCTGTATTCAAAAAGATGAGTGCGCAATACAATATACACAATAATATTGAGTTAAGATATCCTGAAGAACTCATATATACCACATAACCATAATGTAAATAGGATGCACAACTCATCAATTTGAATTGAATACCAAGTGTGTCACGGCCTTGCCACCTACCCGTGGTTAGGGTAATATTAGAATGCCACAACCCTGCCAACTACCCGTGGTCAAGGAATATTATAATGCCTTGTCCTTGCCACCTACACTTGGTAAAAGTATATGAAGTATGAAACTCACCATTGCCTTCTACCGGGGTCATGGGGGTGGTACCAATGTGGATCCTAATGCCCTTGCCCCCTATCCAAGTCAAGGGATGATACAAGAAATGAACAATAGTGCAACCCAAGTATGCACGTGAACACGTAAAATAGCATTAACAATGCATGAAACTCATAATAATCATATGTATCAAGGAGTAATATCAAGTGTCACAGCTAATGCCCAAACCCTCATCATGTTTTGGATCATCATAATTATATTAATATTCAAGAGTGTCAATCGAAACTTACTCATCCAAAGTATGAAAGAATATCCATAATATTGGACCTAACTTGTACCAGAAATACAAAAATATCAATTATATCGCACCTAACATATCCCAATTAGTCTGACAAATCTCATTAGTCACATTTGATATTAAGTTGTCATTATTTCATCATATTTCATCTCAGTTCATCGATAGGATCAAAATTATATCACAATTTATCTCAACCAGAATTAATTTTCCATCATTATGTCAACACATCAACTCAATTACACGACTATCCATCTAAATCACACAATTATCACATGAACATGATCAACAATTAAAATCTAGTCCCAAAAGGTTAGCCGAACCTACCTCGATGCCGAAACTAAACTCAAATAATCTTTCAACCAACTCAAGTCCTCAAATTGATCCCCCAATTCGATCAACCACTATAAACAATAGACACTACTCATCAAGAGTAGCAATTTGATACCCATATTAGCATAAGTTAGGCTTAGGGGCAAAATGATCAAATTTAGGGCTAAAATTTGAAGTTCTCAAATCTAAAAAATAACTTTAAAACCAAGTTCTACACAAAAAATGGAGTTCATGGGTGAAAATCCCATTAAAATCAATCTTCCATTGTATGAGAAATCAATATTTAAAGTTTGAAGAACATTAAAAATCCCCAATATTGTGTGTTCAATCTCATGAGATCAAAGACAAAAAATCAAGATAAAACTCATAGAAAATGATTAGTTTAGTATTAGAAATATTTACCCAAAAAAATCTTTGAAAACATTTCTTCAAAATTGCATCAAAGAGCTTGGAAGTTCAAAAATAGATTAAGAATGGTGTTTTTAAAAGTTTAAAACTGTCCAGGTATGAAAACTACTCCATGAACGGGGAGACCAAACAGGTCACAACTCTGTGAACATGGGACACAGTCTGCGAATGTGGAGCTCTGTAGCGCACACCTTTCATAAACACGGAGGCTTCTTCGTGAAGGCAGAGAAGAAACCCACCTGCACAAGATATCTGCAAACACCAGCAACCCAAGTCCAATTTGCCTACTCGGAATGGACCCTCAAAACTCATTTGAACTAAAACTTTCACAAACCAAGTATGTATCCATATCTTAAATAGTAGTCCAGACTTAACGGAATCATCAGAAATTA
This sequence comes from Solanum rostratum, assembly GCA_029948455.1. Taxonomy (NCBI): domain Eukaryota; kingdom Viridiplantae; phylum Streptophyta; class Magnoliopsida; order Solanales; family Solanaceae; genus Solanum; species Solanum rostratum. The sequence continues at coordinate 22,465,835 of CM057055.1, forward strand.
GTTTCATGGCCTCCTCGCCACACTTATCGATGCAAGTCGATAAAACTAGTTAAAGACTCAAAATACCAAAATTGCCCTCGACAACCCCAAAAATTATTTTGAGACCATTTCTAGCGTTAGATTCACAATTTTGAACTAGTGGAACTATCAAAATTTTGATCTGAACTTTTGAACTTTGAATGTTGACCAAAGATAAACTTTGGTTACGGAAACACCTAAATTCACAACTTTGGCCTAAAAACCTCATTTTAACTCCGAATTCAGTTCTATAACTTCTCACAGTTTAGTTTCAACGTTCCAAAGCTAATAAAATTGATGAATCATTGATCTAAACTCAGAATGGCATTAAAACTCACTTTTTAATAATAACGTAAACTTCCAAAAATGCCAAAATTCATACTTTCAACTTTTAAAACTCAAGACTTCAATTCAAACCATTCAAATAGTTGAAAATAGGCCCAAAGCAACTTACAAAAGTAATACGGTAATTTTCACAGATAAGGCCAAAAATGACCGACCAGGTCATTACAATCTTCTATTTGGCAATGACTTCTTTAACTCAACTAGGACCAGATCCATGTCTTGCTTTGACTTTACATCTATTACTATTTTGGACAAGTACACCACCATCATAAATATCACTCAACTTAACACCCAATCAGTCCAATTGATGTACATCTTTATCAACGTTTTCTTCTCATCCTCAACAACAATACTATTCATGGACATTTGACTTATAGCATCAGCAACCACGTTCACCTTGCCCTAGATGGTACAAATGCTCATGTCATAGTCTTTTCATATCTCAAGTCACCTCCTTTGTCAAAGGTTCAAGTCCCTTTTATTAAATGTATATTGTCAACTATTATGATCGGCAAAATGTGGCTCCATGCACACAATGAAGATAGTGATGCCAAATCTTTAAGGCATAAACAACCATTGCCAATTCGAGGTCATAAGTGGAGTGATTCCTCTCATGTACTTTGAGTTGTCTAGAGGCATAAATATAATGTTACCACACTGCAGTTACAAACAACTCAACCGGTGAGGCATCACAATACAACATAAACTTATCTGCTCCTTCTAATAATGTCAAAATAGGGACTGAAGTAATGCAATGTTTCAAGATTTGAAAACTTTTCTCACACTCGTCCAACCATTGAAATTTCATCTTCTTTTGGATCAACTTAGTCAAGGATGATGCAAAAGTTAAAAACCTCTCCACAAACCTCCTATAATATCCGTCCAAACATGAAAATGTTTGAATATCCAAAGGACACAAAGGTATAGGTTGCTTCTTTACTACCTTGGTTTTCTAAGGATCAACCATTATATATGCACCAGACAAAATATGACCAAGAAAGGCCACTGAAATCAATGAAAAATTACTAAACTTGGAAAATAATTATGGTCCCTCAATGTTTGCAATACTATTCTTAAGTGACCCGCATACTCTTCCTTACTTCACGAATAAACAAATATATTGTCAATGAAGACCACCACAACATGTCCAAGCAAGGTTTAAGTACCTGATCATCAAGTCCATGAAGCCCATGGGAGTATTTGTCAACCCAAATGACATAACCAAAAGCTCAAAGTGACCAAAGTGACCATACCTTATTCTAAAAGCATCTTTGGAATACCACACTCCCTTATCCTCAATTGGTGATAGTAAACTAGAGATCAATTTTAAAAAAGCAATGTGCACCTTGTAATTAATCAAATAAATCATCAATTCTTGGAATAGGATACTTATTATTTCATGGTAAACTTATTACATTGGTGATAATCAATACATATTCAAAGTGACCCTTCCTTATTTCTAACAAGAAAACATATGAGCATCCCATAATGATATGCTTGGACTTATGAAGCCCTTATCCAAATCCTTTAATTGATCCTTAAACTCTTTAAGTTCTATTGGGGCCATACAGTAAGGAGGGATAAAGATTGATTGGGTGTCGAGAAGAAGATCTATATCAAAGTCGATTTCCCTTTAAGGAGGAATACTAAGAAAGTTATCAAGAAAGACTTCAAGAAACTCATTAACAATATGGACTAACTCAATAGTAGGGGCTTAAGAATTTTTAGCCCTAACATGCACTAGATAGTATATCGAACCCTTATAAATCATTTTTTGAGCTTTAGGCACAGTGTGAATTAAGATTTGAACATGGAATTTGTACCCTTCCACTTTACGGCTAGCTCATTTGGAAACTAATATTTGACCACTCGGGTTCAATAATCAGCGGAAGCATAAAAACCATGAAGCCCCATCTGTGCCAAGGATAACATCACTGTCAATTATTTCAATCTCAACATTATCACATGAAGTAACTTTATGTAACACCAAAACTAGGCAATTTCTATAGACTCTTTCGGCTACAATGAATCACCAACAGGAGTACAAATTTAGAAAGGCTCTAATAAGATCCTGAAGAACACATCAAATTACATGGCTACATAAGGGGATATAAAGGTAAGATTAGCATCAGGGTCCAACAAGGCATACGCATCAAAGTGAAAGACTTTCAATGTATGAGTGAATATATCTAGTGAATCACTATAGTGTTGTTAAGTTTGGAGTGAATAGAACCTATTGTAGCGCTGACCACCACATCTCGATCCTGAACCAATACCACGATGAGTTTGTCGGCCTGTACTAGTTTAAATTTGAGTTAATGCTTGTGCCTGAGGTTAGTGATGTGTTGTCAAAATACAGTACTTTTGATACTTCAAACATGGAATTTTCTGTGTTTTCAATGCGGAGTTAGTAGATTTGATGTGTTTTTATGTGTGTTTTGAAGGACTATAGGGTTAGCATAATTTTTAGGCTAAGTGTGTAGAATTTGTTGAAATAAAGGTTTTATGAGACCTTTTACGATCCATAGAAAATTCTACAGGCCGTAAGGTGGTTTCGTATACAATTCCAGTGAAGGTTGATTTTCTAAAGTTATGTCTACGAACATGTAGACGAGCCGTAGATGTTTATACGAGTCATAGACTTGGTGTCATTCCATGAGGATCTGAAAGTGGAGAGTTATTGAAAAGTCATTAGATGAAATCCCTTACGAGTCGTAGGACTTTATACGGGCCATAGAGGGGTGTTGTAGAAGTCAGCCCCAGATTTTAAGAAGCAATCCATGAAAGCCAAACTACATATCAAGGTAGTAATTAATAGAAAAGGAGATTAATTGACAGGATTCAATTGTTGTTTCTCATTTAATCAACTGAACTAGGCAAAGGGGAGGTTGTGCTGGAACAATAGGCAAAGATTAGTAATGTCACACTTTGAAAATAGACCAAATCACGTAGTGAAATTCATCTCTCACCTAGGCCAAAGGGTTTGATGAACTTAACTTACCATTCTTCATGCTACACATTGCAAAAGAATTTGATTATCTAGTAATACTGAGTTAGGGAATCATGGGGAACACAATATCCTAGTTATTTTTCATACTGGTTAAACACTTGTCTTAGTTTAGGATTACTTTTCATAGTTGCTACACTCCCCCTTTTGGGGGAGATAAGTTGGTTAATCAACCCGAATTGCATTGAATTCTTCTAAGTCTACCATATTGCCTTTGGGATTCCACTCTAACCTTGGTTAGGTTATATATCTTGACAATGGCCTCTTTAGCCTCAAAAACGAGGTGTAGCTTGGGCTATATCAAGATTTTGGGCATTGTTGTCAGGAAATACGCTTAGACTTGTCTAATTCAAATATTTTGAGAATTAATCCTTTTTTCCCTCATTTTACGTTTTTTGTTATTTTTGTTTTATTTCAGGGTACAGGTGTAGTGCATGTGAAATACACAAAGTTAAGGCATTTCCTTAACTCTGTTTGACCAAGAGATCCAGAGAAGACGAAGACAGATGGCACAAGAGAATGCAAACAATGCGGCAAATGTAACTCCAAACCAAAATGAGAATGAGAAAGCAAATAATGACCTCCCACCTCCTCTTTAGGACATTGATCCACAGCTACGGACTTCAATATCGAAGCTTATCAATGAAACCAATATCGGCTGAACCCTATGGCTATGGAGGTTACTTGAGCTATTGTGTTGCTGCCACTACCGGCTAACACAAGGTTCGTGGTTTCAAGTAGGTCGCTTCATATGCTACAAAACTGTGGGTTGTTCGCGAGCCTACCATTAGAGAATCGACATAGTCATCTGCACAATGTTGCGTTTGTCTGTAGTAGTGTGATGGGAACACAAAATCTATCTATGGATGTTGTGGGACTTTGTGTCTTCCCATTATCTTGAAGAGGCCTTTTTGGAGAGGTACTTCCCGAGATCTTAAAAGCTCAAAACGGAAGATCAAATCAACAATTTTGAGAAACTTCTTGGTGACTCGATTAGTGCTACATGGGAGCGATTTACAAAGTACCTGAGAAGTATCCCTGCAAACAAAATTGTTGACGATGCCATGGTGGAGATCTTTTACCGTGCCTTGGACGAGAATAGCCAAGCAAGTGCTGATACCATCATGAGGGCATGCTCTTAGATCAACCATTTGCAGGGATTGTTGAGAAGATGGGAAAGATGGTCAAGATGAGCCATGCATGGGGCAAAGAGACAGGCCATCTACCAAAAGTTCGTGCATTATTAGTATTGGTATAGAGCAAGCTAAAATAAATGAAGAGATAATGCAAGAGCTTGCCCGGATCTGTATCAGTATGAAGGTGATGATGAAGTAGAATCAGGATTGAGTTAATGTAGTCATTCATCAGCCTCCATGAGCAACCTACATACGAGGATTCCTACTATGAGGAGGGCACATTCTTCATTGTTGATCAGACGGGGGGTTTCCGCCCAAGGGTCCAATCAAGACTGTTGGCAATAAGGCCAAGTAAACCAAGGTTGGAATGTAACAGAGATGGCATGTTTAGAGACAATTGTGGAGGTTACTACGACAGGAATAGGGGCCAAGATAGAGATGCAAATTGGGGTCGCAGAGTGTAATGACCCGTTAGGTCATTTTGAAAATAAATACTCTCTTTCATAAAAGATTCTTTTCGTAAATTTAAATTGAAAATTTTGGACTGTTCGATAATTTTGGTCATTTAGTTGACGGACAATTTTAGATGATTAATGTAATTGGTGGATTAAAATAATATTTTAATTAATACCCTATACTATGTATACCATATTTATCAAAAAGAGGTTGATAGAATTTGTCACTTTTAATATATTAAAATAAGTAAATAAGAAAAGAAAAAAAATAAAAAAATAAAAAGGGGGTAAGTTGAAGGGCTGCGCAGCCCTCTGAATATTATTAGAAAATAGAGAGCAAAGGGAGCAGCGCACGCATTGGCGAAAAATAAGAGAACGCAGAAAACAAAAAGGGTGCGGGAAAGAAAAGAAAGAAAAAGAAGAGAAGAAAAATTATGATTTTCATCCCAAAACATTAAGGTAATTATTCTCATCCTTTCTATTAAGTTTTCATGAGATTATGAATAAATTTTTAGGTATAAACGTGTATAATTATTGCTAAATTAAGAAAATATAGCCCTAGGGTTCTTAGAATAAAATTTTAATTTGGGGGTTGAATAACGATCCGTTTTAGCTGAAATTTGACGTATATGGTTAGCTTATTATGGGGAAACACAATCTGAAAGAAATTTACAAATTCAAATTTAAGGGCTCGGGGTGAATTTTTGACCCGAATTTTGAGCCAAAAATATAAATGTAGCAATATGGGTGTCATTGGACTCGTATTCTTATGTAGATTATGTATTTGAACAAATTTTGATCATCTAAAAGCATTACGAATGACTCAAGATTTGGAGTGTTATTTTATTAATTGAGGCAAGTGGATTTCTAAACTTTTGTTAAATATGTTGAACCTCGTATGCTTCCTTATGTTGTAATCTATGGGATGAGATTGTATCATGTGTTGGGTTGATAATTCTTATTGTGACGCCAGTGTGAAGGCTTTAATTGTCTATGTGGTGCTTCGAGAGCATGTGAATCCTAAATTGAGAATAGTGTGAATATGACGTGTTGAGAAAGGGAGATAATCGTGATATATACTGAGGATCATGGGTTGTTTGAGGAAATAAAGTTACTAAAATTGGGTGAAATATTTCAAAAGAGAATTGTACCCAAATATGTATATAAGAGGGTGGATATTATAATTGCTAAACATTGAGAACTTTGATATTTATTGTACTTATTGAGAGGGATATTGCTCCTATAATTGTGTTTTGATTGCATGCATCCTCATACTCATGACATTTTGAGAAGTTGTTAATGGTGATTCGTATCATGAGTTGTTGAGCACGAGCACTTGGGCGGCAAGGTAGTTGATACATTGAGATTCGTATCATGAGTCCTTGACCACGAGCACCTGGGTGGCAAGGTAGTTGATACATCGAGATTCTTATCATGAGTCCTTGACCATGAGCACTTGGGTGGCAAGGTAGTTGATATTTTGTGATTGAGGTATATGGCCTGCGAGGTCCCCATTGGTCCCCTTAGTCTTGGAGCCTTAGCTCGACGGGGTATATACGAAAGGTTGTGCGACAGTCTTGATACCACCTTACATTGCACGACATTGCATCTCATCCTTACATATTATTATGTGGCATGATGTTATTCATGGGATTGATTATGTTCTCACTTGTGAGTTATGGCTTGTGATTTGATGATCGTGATATACTAAAGAATTATCTTTACTGTGTATTATGTGTTGCTGGGCTGGGGCTTTTCTGAGTACAGGTTTGTAGTTCCGCGGTATGTGGTTGGGTATGAAGGAGTACTTGGTTCTTCATTGTTTTACTCTAGGTTAGTTCCATTTGCTAAGTACTGCGTTGTTTTGGTACTAACCCCCTTGCTACATTTTTGTAGGTTGCGAGCCCAGTCCCTCTAGTTAGAATTTTCTCATTGCAAGACCGAGCTTCCGGATAATCCTTAAGGTAGCTTCTTATGTCACCGGTGGACCTTCAAGGAATCTATTATTATGTTACGTTCTATTTGAGGACTAGACATCTGAGACATTTATTTTATTCGAGTACCATGTATTTAAGGCTTGTACACGTGACACCAGTTCTGGGATGGTTGTAGTTTGGTCTTCCTATGATTATTTGTCATATTAGACTATTTTCTCTTCTGCTATTATTGTTATGTTTGGATCAGTAGGTATTGGGCTGACTCGCCTTAGTGGGTTAGGTGAGTGTCATCACGTCTATTTTTGGGTCGTGACAGTTTGTATCAGAACCAGGTTCATAGGTCTCGAGTGTGTACAAGCCGAGTCTAGAAGAGTCTCGAGTATCAGTATAGAGACGTCTATACTTATCTTCGAGAGGCTATGAAGACTGTTAGGAAAATTCCTTTTGTTTATTCTTTTTCCATCGTGCGTCCCTGATTCAGTGTGATTCTTATCATTTTATTCATTCTCTCTTATTTATAGAGATGATTCGTCCTTGGTTTTTTAAATGAGTAGTTAGTGGGTTATATATGACTTGAATATTAGATCTAGTACTAAAGTGTAAGTGACATACTTGTAAAAAGGATGTGTGGTTATATTTAAAACATTCAATGATCAAAATAGGTTGAGTAAGGTGATGACTTGACGATACACTTTGAGGATGTTGGAGTGATAAAGGTCAAACAGTGGATTGAGGGATTTTATGAATGTGTTATTTTTTGAGGGGTTGGTTATCCAGCAACATAAACAATATGAATGGGGTATATATGATATCGAATATAGTTCAACAATTTAAGGTGGGATGTTAAAAGGATAGGTGAATCGCAAACCTTGTTCTGTAAACTAATACTACTAAAGTTTTCATAATATGTATGAATTGCTTAAATAACGATAAGAATGATCTTATGTCAATTGAGATCAGAATCTTTATTATGGTTTCATAGATTATCGAGTGGATATCAAGGAGGGTCATGATACGACTATTACCAACCACGACTATTACCACGATGCCAAGGCTTACTTGATTAGAGTTATGGAGTATGTTACTTTTGCTAGCGACTGAATTTATGAAAAGAATATTTATTACTTAGGATAGCATCATGATGGATTGGATAACATTTTGCAGCTATTGATAGGTAGAAGCATGCGGGCTAGTTTAGTGCTACTTTCTTGATAGGTACGATGTGTTCTAGTGGTTGATCTAATAGACTTTTACAATATAGTACTAGTGGCATATGAGAATGGATATGTCCATTTTCAAGAGTGAATACAAACTATTTTAGAAATTTTTAGTGTATCATGGGCTCATTTAATAATGTTTAATGTTGTACTCATATTCGAGAAATCAACTAGTTTTCTACTCTAGATACTTGTGTTAAGTATTATTTATAAGAAAAAATTTTAGTGGTGGATCTTTGGCACAATTAATGTATTTAAGTTGTGAGGTGTATTCGGGGGATTCTAAATGAGGACTATTACTCCATAATAAGATCCAAGGGAGTTAGTTCTTTATATTTGACCGATATAGTTTTGGTGTCATATCAATGATGAGGGTAACCTTGAGATGATGGCAATGGCTATAGAGCATAATAGTAATAAAAGATTGTGATGAATTATGATCAAGATGCAATCATATGATGAGTATTTTTGATTGAGTGAATCCAGTATGGTAAACACAATCTGCGGGTATCAAAAGCTACGTTTGCTACTATGTGATGAGTACGTGATCATAAGAAAGATGTAAAATGTGTTGAAGTACTGCTTCGATAGAATAGAAATGAGCTAGAGTCATAAGTGAATGAATTAGTGAGATATAAGGATATTCACTCTGATGGTATAGATCAAAGATATATCTTTCGAGAGAGTAGAGAATTGAATTTAAAGCCACCCAGTTTTATTTATTTTGCTTTGGTTATGGTGATAGTATTAAGTATCATTGGCCTTGGCTAGAAAACTGTTGGATAATATTTGAGAAAAAAAATCTACAATGTTGGGCTTGAATATGGTGATAATCTCTCTTTGTGAATTTGAGAATGGTAAATAGTACATTAAAATTTTTATAAAGGATATTGTAAGGTCGATAAAGAGGGGATCAATCATAAGTTAAGATATATGAATTCATAAAGATCTCAATTATGAGCTAATGCCAAAGGTAAAGAAATTGAGGTACAAGTTAAAATAAAGATTCGAGTTTTTCATTGTTAGTGTATATTTTTGGTAGTATATATATCTTGCCAAGATAATTATTAATAAGATAAGAAATAATGGATAGCGATGAGTATTCAACATTTGGAAGAACCTGCATGTGATTTGGGTCATAAAATTTAGTTATTTTTTTTATTTGTTGAAGGACATAAAGAAGCGCTCCACTTAAAGTTTTAGCTTAGAACATGAGGTAAAATGTAATGTGTTGTTGGTCAGCGAATAAAGTTGACAAGTGAGTTAGCAGAGGAATGAGAATCTAATATATTGAAGAGTTCAGGGTATCTAAAATTTGTGTCATAGCAAGAATTCAAGAAAGTGAAGGAATAAGACCCCATGTATAGACCCTTGGTTCGGAATTAAAGGTTTTACTTATTTTTCCTTTGAGCTCAAACATGATAATGCAATCCGTACTTGCTTAGAACAAATTTTTTAGGATTTACTCGTGACTTTTATGAAGACTGAGTTTTGATTCAAGTGACAAACAATGATGTGTGAAAGATTCTACATTTTTATGTTGGTTTAGATTGTTCGAATTATGGTAGATCGGGGCGCTATGGTATGGACCTATAGCTCTACACGCTTATTGAGGATATTGAGAGGGTTGAAATTACTTTATTAATGGGACTACATAGATTATTTGTGATGTGTTACATAGACATTTGGTGATGACTAGAGGTTATGTGCTTATGGTATGCAGAATGATTAAGGTGATTGAATCTCTCTAAGTTTTGGCATGAGGTATATGATGTTTTGAATGGTAGTTGAAATTCGGTATGTGAAAGATTGCATGAAATTGACTTTAGGTATAATTAAATAACCTTACCTCGTTAAGAAAAGTACTATCAAATTTAAAATTAACGCTATCAGCTTTGTGTGTGATTTATGTAAAAAAAATACTTAAATAAAAAGAGAGGAAACCATAGTTTGAAATATTTTAAGGTGATAATATGGTGCTAAAAAGACTTTGATACTAGTAACACTTTGAGAGAGTGGTAAATGACAAGTATGGCTTTGATATTCTATTAGTATTAAGAGCGTTGTCTTTGGTACAGTGTTGTGGTGAGAAATATGTGGAGTTTGATAAATTAAGTATGTGTACGATTGTATTGGGACCAGACAGGTTGATTATGTGCAGCTAAAAAATGGAATTTAAAGAAAAAGAGAGAAGATAGGGTCAGATGAATGAAAATATTTAATAGGGGCACTATGAAAGGAGTATCTTGTGTGATTCGACCTTCATTCCGTGCATTTTTGTGTGGCTACCTACTTTATTATGGGAATACCTGCCTATTTCCATCGTGTCTTCACTTTGGTAGATGGATCCTTAGTGGTGGATCGGGTGAACCGATCCTGCAATTTTCTCTTAGTAAGATAGGATGCTTGTGCGGACTTGATTATTTCAATTTCGACATATTTGGTATTATTTGGGACAGTTGAAATATACAAGTGATTCTACACACACAACTTTGTTTATGTGAATTATAAAAGAGCTACCATAAATATTTATAATTGTCCAGTAGTTTTAAGATTCATCTTGTAGTTGAGGTTATGTTCTGGCTTTGTATGAATGAATATGCGGCATATTGGGTCTAGCTCTACCACTCTTAAGGGTTGTTTATAATCACTGTTATTGATATAGTACTCCTGATAGTGTTGTTAGAGATTTTGTATGTTTGAATGCATCATTCGTAAGTTGTTACTTGATCCCTTCCTTCGTTGGGTCAGAAAGGAATTTGATTCTCTATAATGAGTGTTCAATGTCTAAAGATCGTATTTTATAGCTTAAGATCGTGGGAAGATTTGACTATGGGAATGTAATCTTAACCAAATCTAAGAGGGTTTGTGCATTAAAAGTGTGAGATGGTTGATTTAGGTTCGCTTTTGATTATGATCGGTATTGACTTAAAAAAAATTATGATTATGTGAGAAAGATTTATTGAGTTATGGAATAGTGTGTTGTTGTTCATACCGAATTCATGAGTTAGCCTGTGACTTGAAAAGCACCATTGAATTGTTGGTTTGATTCGAAAAATTTAGTTCTTCATAGAAGATTTTGATGGAATGGTCTTAAAGGAGGAGCTTACTTGGAGAGGTGAAATAGTGACGTTGGAAGATCATAAGTTAGGATTTTGGTAATATCGATTATTCTTCCTTCTCATTCTTATGTTCGAGGACGAACATGATTTTTAGTGGTGGATAATGTAATAACCCGTTAGGTCATTTTAAAAATAAATACTCTCTCTTTCATAAAACATTCTTTTCGTAAATTTAAATTGAAAATTTTGGACTGTTCGATAATTTTGGTCATTTAGTTGACGAATAATTTTAGATGATTAATGTAATTGGTGGATTAAAATAATATTTTAATTAATACCCTATACTATGTATACCATATTTATCAAAAAGAGATTGATAGAATTTGTCACTTTTAATATATTAAAATAAGTAAATAAGAAAAGGAAAAAAAATAAAAAAAAATAAAAAGGGGGTAAGTTGAAGGGCTGCGCAACCCTCTGAAAATTATTAGAAAATAGAGAGCAAAGGGAGCAGCGCACGCACTGACGAAAAAAAAAGAGAACGCAGAAAACAAAAAGGGTGCGGGAAAGAAAAGAAAGAAAAAGAAGAGAAGAAAAATTATGATTTTCATCCCAAAACATTAAGGTAATTATTCTCATCCTTTCTATTAAGTTTTCATGAGATTATGAATAACTTTTTAGGTAGAAACGTGTATAATTATTGCTAAATTAAGAAAATATAGCCCTAGGGTTCTTAGAATAAAATTTTGATTTGGGGGTTGAATAACGATCCGTTTTAGCTGAAATTTGACATATTCGATTAGTTTATTAGGGGGAAACATAATCTGAAAGAAATTTCCAGATTCAAATTTAAGGGCTCGGGGTGACTTTTTGACCCGAATTTTGAGCCAAAAAAATAAATGTAGCAATATGGGTGTCATTGGACCCGTATTCTTATGTAGATTATGTATTTGAACAGATTTTGATCATCTGAAAGTGTTACGAAAGACTCAAGATTTGGAGTGTTATTCTATTAATTGAGGCAAGTGGATTTCTAAACTTTTGTTAAATATGTTGAACCTCGTATGCTTCCTTATGTTGTAATCTATGGGATGAGATTGTATCATTTGTTGGGTTGATAATTCTTATTGTGACGCCAGTGTGAAGGCTTTAATTGTCTATGTGTTGCTTCGAGAGCATGTGAATCCTAAGTTGAGAATAGTGTGAATATGACGTGTTGAGAAAGGGAGATAATCGTGATATATACTGAGGATCATGGGTTGTTTGAGGAAATAAAGTTACTAAAATTGGGTGAAATATTTTAAAAGAGAATTGTACCCAAATATGTATATAAGAGGGTGGATATTATAATTGCTAAACATTGAGAACTTTGATATTTATTGTACTTATTGAGAGGGATATTGCTCCTATAATTGTGTTTTGATTGCATGCATCCTCATACTCATGACATTTTGAGAAGTTGTTAATGGTGATTCGTATCATGAGTTCTTGAGCACGAGCACTTGGGCGGCAAGGTAGTTGATACATTGAGATTCGTATCATGAGTCCTTGACCACGAGCACCTGGGTGGCAAGGTAGTTGATACATCGAGATTCTTATCATGAGTCCTTGACCACGAGCACTTGGGTGGCAAGGTAGTTGATATTTTGTGATTGAGGTATATGGCCTGCGAGGTCCCCATTGGTCCCCTTAGTCTTGGAGCCTTAGCTCGACGGGGGTATATACGAAAGGTTGTGCGACAGTCTTGATACCACCTTACATTGCACGACATTGCATCTCATCCTTACATATTATTATGTGGCATGATGTTATTCATGGGATTGATTATGTTCTCACTTGTGAGTTATGGCTTGTGATTTGATGATCGTGATATACTAAAAAATTATCTTTATTGTGTATTATGTGTTGCTGGGCTGGGGCTTTTCTGAGTACAGGTTTGTAGTTCCGCGGTATGTGATTGGGTATGAAGGAGTACTTGGTTCTTCATTGTTTTACTCTAGGTTAGTTCCATTTGCTAAGTACTGCGTTGTTTTGGTACTAACCCCCTTGCTACATTTTTGTAGGTTGCGAGCCCGGTCCCTCTAGTTAGAATTTTCTCATTGCAAGACCGAGCTTCCGGATTATTCTTAAGGTAGTTGCTTATGTCACCGGTGGACCTTCAAGGAATCCATTATTATGTTACGTTTTATTTGAGGACTAGATATCTGAGACATTCGTTTTATTCGAGCACCATGTATTTAAGGCTTGTACACATGACACCAGTTCTGGGATGGTTGTAGATTGGTCTTCCTATGATTATTTGTCATATTAGACTATTTTCTCTTCCGCTTTTATTATTATGTTTGGATCAGTAGGTATTGGGCTGACTCGCCTTAGTGGGTTAGGTGAGTGTCATCACGTCCATTTTTGGGTCGTGACACAAAGATGGCTACGACAATAGTTCTAATGTGCCACCATACAACTGTGATACCGGTGCTAGTAGTGACAAAGTTGAGGAGATGTTTGATTGCCTTTTAAAGATAGCTGAGACACGGAATGAGGCCTTGAAGGGGATGAAATCTGACATCTCTAACATAAATCAGAAAGTTGAGTCTCATTTTGTTGCTATCAAACAGCTTGAGCAACAGTTTGGTCAAGTGTCAATTCAACTTAACCAGCATCAGAGAGGTACACTGCCTAGCAACACTGTTTGGAATCCAAAGAATGAGGGGCAGTGCATGGCAGTTACTACTCATGATGGCAAAAGTACTGTTGATCCTCCCATACTAGTAGATAATGATGATGTTCGAGAGGAAGCAGTTGATATCAAGGATGCAGATACGAGAGATGATCTTGTCAAGGATTGGGTGAGTGATGTTGTAGAGGTACCACAAAAGGTGAAGCTCATTCCTAGACCTCATCCTCCCTTCCCTCAAAGAATAAAAAAAAGGATGAGGAGGGAAAGTTTAACCATTTTCTCTCCATGCTGAAACAACTCTCCATCAATATCCCTCTCATCGAGGCATTGGAGAAAATGCAAGGGTATGCGAAGTGTATAAAGGATCTGGTTACAAAGAAACGCACTATGAGTCAGTAGCTCATCCAAGAGCTTCAACATTGCAATGAAATTGCCACAAGGTCCTTGGTATATCATCAGGATAAGAAAACCATAACATACGGTCCAAAGAATGATATAAGACATGAAGAAGTGAGATAATCCATATAACGTCATCATAGCCTTCCACTCATAGGCATGGTGCACTTCACACTAATGAATAGGACTCTATGCGACATGGCATGTTGGACTTTGAGGATCATTTACAAACCTAGTGCTCTAATACCAAGCTTGTCACGACCCAGATCTAGGGTTTAGGAGTGACATAGCGAATGAGAACCCGAGAATCCCCAAACAAGCCTCAACGTATCCTTATTCATATCATCTGTTTGGAAGCATAACCGAATAGTAAACACATAGTTCTAAGGGATGGGAAAATATGACTCATGCTATGAGGTTATCATAACGAAAGGGAGTAACATGAATCCACATAACACGTAACATACAAATACTAAGGGGCCGGTAAGTATGACTCACTCTATGTGGACAATTCGGGACTTAGGATCTTTCACCTCATAATATAAAAGCACATCATAATACTCATAACCAATCCACCTAATGATACCCAATAAGTAGCCATAACCATAATCATAATCTTCAAATACAACACTTAGCATATAAATGTAAAAGCATCTACAAGATGTCCAACAAGGACTCTAGTCATAAGATAGGACAGGGGCCAAGACACTTCCTGGGCTAACCCTCAAAGTAGATAACATAAATAAAAGCACCATAGGTAGAGGAAATGGTGGTTTGTCCTTGGAAGATAGGACTCATCACAACAAACAAATCTCAAGATCCAAGCTGACCATCGTATGGTGGTTGAAGGTAGTTTTCGGTCCCTACATGGTTAGATCATGTAGGCAAAATTATGCGTTAGTACGTTTGAATGTACTAAGTATGCTGGTGTATAAAGCAACTGACTTACCGAACCTGAATTCAATGTTAGATGACAAGGGCATATAATATAGAAAGAAGCATATATCCAAAGAATAGTAGTATAACAATATGCCTTGAAATTCATGATGCATGAAATGCGATAATGCTCATATATAGTGGGGATGTGACCATGACTATCATATTAAACTCATACAAGCTATTATATGAATTCGCCCGATGTAAACCTCCCATTGGTAAGCGGAAACTACTTGCCAAGAGTGACTTGAGAAAATTCTAAGTGTAAGAGTGAGTTTAAATGAAATAAATAAAGTATAGGTCATTTGAATATCTTCAGGTAGCATAAAAAGTCACAAAAGACCCTTAGGATAAATTGTAATTACAAAAATGTCATTAATGAAACGAGTAGAAAAATTGAAGTCAAGGGTGGGGGGGTACACTTGCCCATACTCGAACACTTAGAAAAATTTCTCTTGATGAAGTCCAAAATAGTAATCACATACATAGAAAAATTTTAACGTAGGAACCCGCCATGGAAGGTGGTGAGGATTGTACCAATCCATAGGGTTCATGTACTCCTCTTTACCGTTTCACTTAGGAACTCCACGATGAAGTTTCGAGACGATGATCCAATACTTAGAAAATTTTCACCATGGTACCTATATGGAAGGGCCTCACAAACCTTAAAGCATCATACAAACCATGAGAGGGGTCATACCACTTGCCTTAGGCTCAAACCTGTGGAGTCCCAAGCCCAAGGCTACCATACGATCCACTACACGGTCCATATGACCGTGGGGGTCCAAGTGTGGTATGCCTTAGTCCCAAACTCCATATTAAGCCCCTCACACTCGACACAAGGCCAAGGTCCACTTCAAGGAGGCTTCACATAGTCCGTATAGCACCACACGGACCGTGAAGGCTTTCATGAAGCGTCACCTTGGTCCAAAACTTTCTGACGACCAAATTTCCAAGCTATATTGAAGTCGTACAAAGTCCGAATCCTTACACTATGACCTTTGACTTCTTGAACTGGGTCACTGTAGGACTTTATTGGCTTGTAATGTAGGCTCAGAGGGCTTTGGTATGATATTTTGGTAACTTAGTGGCTAAAGTCCCTCCTTGACACTGTGTTTTTCTACACTTCTACCCTACCAACATTTTGTCAGGTTTCGCCTCATTATCCTTTTTTCCTATTTCAAGCTTCTTTGGGTGCTTTATCTCATTTTTCAGCATTTTGCCCTTTTGTTTTTACAACCATTTTCTTTTTAACTTTCTGATTAGGCATCACTCATTTTTCTTGCACCCAGAACACATTTCCCCTTTTTCATATATCACTAGTTTCCCCCCTTATTTAGTGTTTACCCTTATACCTTCCACCCTCAACTTAGGCTTCTGGCCTGAGTCGAGGTGCATAACATCCAACGTAGGAACCAGGGACACTTTTGGTAGCCACGCTCAACTTAAGCTTTTTGCTTCAGTCAAGGTACACAATGTTCAAGGACCAGGGCCAAGTTTAGGATTTTACATCTAACAAGGCCAGGTAACTTAGGTTTTTACACAGAAAAGAACTACAGTCTAAGTCAGAGTAATAGGGAAAATTCTAAATTGAAACACGGTATATGAATTTAGTAAAGAAAGATCATACGCACATGGCATTGATTACACTGTCAGCAAAGACTCTCTAGATCATGCTTTTCATCTCAATTCGTCCTCACTTATTAGAACAAGCACTGTCAACAATCAAACATGCATGGTTGCTATCAAGACTGACTAATAAGATTTCGGTGGGTATCATTTTTCACACAAAAAAACCAATATATGTCATAGATATCAGTACTACATGCTACCTATATATCCTAAACATGCTGGTTCAATAAAAATTGAATATCCTTGGGGAGAAAGAACACAAGCAAGAAAATCTCTAGGATTCAAAATTTGGTATCGTTATATACCAAGGTTACTCAGACTTCACTGAGGCCTAAATGCACAAAAATAGAATATAAAGCACAATGGTCAAAAAGAACATACCTGGGTGCCTAAGTGCCGGTCTCTAACTGAGTTTGGCCACCCTCAACCTGCTTGGTGGCCTCCTCAGTGCTAGGAACATGCCCGGAGGAGCCAGCACCCCTCACCCTCTCTAGCTCTCAAGCCTGCCTCATCTCCTCATCCTGTCTCGGTCGCATCCTAGAAAGCTCAAGTCCCTGCTCCTTTGTCAACCCCACCTGCAGCCTCACTAAGTCTTGATCATCATCAATGCAGAGCCTCTTCCCGTGGAAAGTCTGTGATGGCTCCTTAAGAGAAAACAAGTCCACCACTAGCACCGGAGGCTCAATCAATAGGAATGCCACCAGTGTGGCCAAAGCTGATGTCATGTCAGCCCGGAGATGCTGTCATATCAGTTCAGAGGTGCCGGATCTCCTTCTGAAGGGTTGTCATATCTGCTGGCGATGTTGTGTTAAGGCTCTACTGGACCCGCATCTCAAAAGCATCTATGCAAGCATCAACG
The DNA here is from genome assembly GCA_029948455.1 of Solanum rostratum. NCBI lineage: Eukaryota > Viridiplantae > Streptophyta > Magnoliopsida > Solanales > Solanaceae > Solanum > Solanum rostratum. The sequence goes on from CM057055.1 coordinate 22,483,512, forward strand.
GATGTGATCTTAGTTGTGACTGTGAATGCCTACATGCATCCCTCGGACTCTGAAATGGCCTGGCGGACCCAAGGCCTAATGTACCAAAGTAATTGAGTCGATTGGGACTCAATTTGGGCCAGTCTCTTTGCCATGGCCTGAATGGATGCTGCTGACATATAGACTATCCCAGTGGGTGTTGTTGGTGTAGGTACGGCTTGTGGGGCAAAAGTAGTAGTAGTGGGACCCCTCTACACATCAGTCCCCGTCTGTGGGGCCTCTCCTCAATGGTAGAAGCAGCACTGGTGGTGGATGGAGTCTCAGGTAGTGTCTCCGCCACAAATATCTCTAACATTTGTGCGGGCTGGCGCGGTGCTCGCTAGAGGGCCACCGGATTATCCTTAGCCTTGATCAGGCTAGCATCCAAAGTGTTCTGGACCTCTATTAGTGAGTCCAGGTGGTGTAGAATATCCACCCCAACTCTATACAGAGTCTGTAGATCAAGAAAGGATAGGGGATGGAGGTTAGACCACTTCATGGTCGCCTCGTGTATTTGCTCTACGATGAGGCTGGCCCAATTGATCTCATAGCCAACCTAGATGCTGGCAACCAAAATAGCATGGTCCAGCATCAAAGTATTATCTGAAAGAGTCAACTGGATTCATGATCCCACAACAACCCACCAGAATTTGGCAGGGAACCTAAGTGAGCCCTTCAGAATGAGCTCAGATGAAGTGTATATCCATGTAGGGTCCAGGACCTGCTCCGCAATCTGTGCAGCAACCTATCTCATCAAGCTGGCCCTGCGGCTTTGGTCTCTCATCAAGGCCTTATCCCTGGTCTTCCCTAATTTACGGTCATACTCTTTTGTCGATCTGAGGGTTGTGAACTCAAGCCCGCACAACATACAGTGGATAGTTGTCTTAGAGATATCAACTTTTCGGCCCCTTACTCTGGTATATGTTAGTTTGGGCTAAGCGAAGGGCTTCTTCCCATTAAGAAAAGTGTTGAAAACTATGGTGGCATATGAAGCGTAGAACTCCCGAACCATAGCTAGGGAGTACTTCCCTAATAATCTGGCTAGCCACTAGAGCCCATATGTGCTAATAGTGTCCTGAAGGCCAGGGATATTATCCAGTGCGAAAATGTTGATCTGGGGCTCCTAAAAATAGAGCGATCTTTTTTGCGCTGCTTGTTCTACTACATGCCCTCTGTGTAGATATCCCACATATCCTCAACATGCCACCAGCTAGATAGAGCATTCGGAGGTGTTCATAATGCCTGAAGTAGTGCAGCAAAGGACACTATATCCCACTCATCACCGAACTTTGAGTCTAACTCTGACTCTTTTTTTGATAGAGTCATCAAGATGGAGTTGTTATAGTTTTTGCCTCCCTCTTTAGACTAGGGAGAGCGAACAATAATAGCCTTAATCTGGGCCTGCCCAAGTTTGGCGGCAGCCCGTGTTGTGGTTGCTTAGCCTCCGGGTCAGGTCGAACACTAAGCTCCTCAATCGAACCATTGATCTCGAGGATGTCCTGATCCCCCAAAGGCTCATCTCTCAGCCTCCACTGCAAGGCTCAAATCACATCATGACTTAGCTTTGGGGCCATAGTACCTGAAATATACACATTTAGCGAACATGGCTAGCCCCACAAGTAAAAGAACGAAAAGCCTAAACACTTCAGATTTGGTTACAGATGGGACTACGAAGGCACTATTACGGGCCATAGTAGAAACTACCAATCATAGAAGGAACTCATAGAAACAGTGTACATAAATTTTGGCTACTGGAATTACATACGAGACTAGGTACGAGTCATAGACTGAATCGTAGAAGTGTTCTAGTGTTTAAATTTTTACAGGCAAGGATCTACGAGACCTATCTATGAGTTGTAAATTATTCTACGACTCATAGAACGTCTCATCTGATAGGTTCTCAAGAACTTCAAGTTTTTTCATTTTCATACGAAAGGAAACTATGGCTCGTGGAAATTTCCACGGGCTGTAGAAGACCTTCGAATAGTGAAAAACCCAGAGGCCTGAGTTTTCAAGCCTATCAAAACGAACCCTACACGACATTTCTAATAATTAATTCAACATCGAAGCAAATTATGACACACTCCCACATGATTCCAATAGACACCCGTCACCCCACATGCAATTGTTTTCATACAATACCATCGAATATCATTTTACATATTTTCCCAAGCCAACCGACCCCGTTTGAATTAATGAACATCAAATCCCACACATGCAATCACACATTGATTTTCACGCACATAGTCAAATATTAATTTAAACAACATGTGATGACATGGTTTTCATATACATCATTCAAACACATAGACATGGACATACACAATTTTTTGACTTTCAACACTTATTCAAGCATTGTCACATATTATTCATGATTCAATTTTAAGCACAAACAATGGCAAACATGGATTCAGACCTCTACTAATTCGATTACCATAACCAACAATTAACTTTAACTAGTCACAAAATGTCGGTATCTCAAAGGATTTTAGGGCCAAGGACTTACCGAATTGAGTGCGAAAGTTGCAAGAAATTGAAAGAGGAGCCAAGGAGGAGGACCCCTAGGGTTGCTGAAAATAGCCACAAAAAATGGCCAGAAAAATGGGTGTTAGTCAGTCGTCGGTGGTTGGAAAAACAAAGGTAGGGTGCCGTGTTTCTGTAATTTTGGGGAAGAATGGGGTCAAAATAATTTGACCCCTTCTATTTATAGGTTGATCGGGTTGTTCAAAATTAATGGGCTTAGGCTCTATGAAATCCTGATTATGGGCCGAAGAGGATTTTACGGCTTGTAGATTCTAGTTTGTGGAATGCCCAAACCCTAATTTTGGGGATTCGGTTTCATAGACTAGTCTATGAGCTGTAGAATTGAATAGGACTTGTAGATTTGGTTGTAGAAACCTCCACAGTTAGCCGAAAATAGAAGAACTCACCTTGGGTCCACGAGCCCCATTCACGGCCCATAGTTTTATCTACGAGTCGTAAAATTGGCTCGTAGACTAGAGTGCACAACCTTTTGCTTACTAGAAGTGTTCTACGAGATAGTGTAGGGGTTGTAGTTTTACATACGACCCGTAGAACCAGTCCTAGAAGCACTTCTTGATGACTTTTAAGCCAAGGATGGCTGACTTAGTCATGTACCTGAACATTCTTCATAGAACACATTATTACCTTATATGCAACTAGTCCAATGTCCACAAATTACAACCAAAACACTAAAAATAAAATTACCTACAAGTCCAAAATCTAAAAACAAAATAAAACTACAACTATTACATCAAATATCTTAGGTTGCCTCCCAAGTAGCGCCTGATTTATTATCGCGGCACGACTTGGACAACTTGGAACTCAGACTTCACCAAGTGCCCAAACATCCTTCTTCGAGTCGTCTGCCTCTTCATTGACTAACAGATATTGAAGATAACTTCTTTGTGATTCAATCTAAACTTTAGTTGTCCAGATTCCATATCCACTAGTGCTCGACCAATGGCTAGGAAGGGTCTTCCCAAAATGATTGGGACTTCGAAGTTGGCTTCATAATCTAGGATCACAAAGTTTGCAGCGAATATGAATTTCTCGACTTTGACGAGTATATCATAAAGTATCCCCACAGTCTTCCTCAACGTGCGGTCAGACATCAAAACCTGCATGCTTGTCGAAGTAGGGTCTCTCAATCCTAGCTTCTTGAAGACCGCAAGGGGCATCAGATTTATGCTAGCACCAGGATCACACAATGCCCTTGCAAACTCCACATCTCCAATAGTGCAAGGTATGGTAAAAGCACCAAGATCTTCTCGCTTTTGCACCAAGGACCTTGTAGCAATTGCACTGCAATGTTAAAGCTCTTGGGAGAGCTCCTAACTCACAGTGCGCTTCTTTGTGACCAAGTCCTTCATAAATTTTACATACCCTGGCATCTTCTCCAATGCCTCAATAAGAGGGATTGATGGAGAGTTGCTTCAGCATGGAGAGGAAGTGCTTAAAATTACCCTCCTCCTCCTCTTTCTTTTTGATTCTTTGGGAGAAGGGGGAAGGATGTTTAGGAATGGGCTTCAAGTTTTGTGCCTCTGCAGCATCACTCACTCCATCCTTAGCATGATCATCCTTGGTCTCAGCATCTTTGACCTTAACATTCTCCTCTTAAACATCATCATCATTAACTAGCATCGGAGGATCAATGGTACTCCAACCTGCCCCTCATTCTTTGGATTCTGAATTATGTTGCTAGGAAGTGTACCTCTCTATTGTTTGTTGAGTTGAGTTGATACTTGAACAAACTGTTGCTCTACTTATTTGATAGAAATAGAATGAGACTCGATCTTCTAATTAATGCTGGAGATATCACACTTCATCCCCTTCAAGGTGATCCTGTGTGTCACCCTTTTTGAATAGGCGGTCGGACATCTCCTCAACTCAAGAACTATTACCACCGGTATCACGATTGTGTGACGGCATGTATGGACTATTTCTGTAGCCATATGTGCGACCCTAATCAGCATCTCTGTCATGGCCCTTATTCCTGTCGTAGTAACCTCCAAAATTGTCTCTACAAAATCTATTTCTGTTAAAGTTCCAACCTTGGTTTCCTTGACCTTGGCGCCAATAGTCCTGATTGGGCCCTTAGGCGTTGGTATGGAAATCCCCCGTCTAATCAGCAATGAAGCAAGTGTCCTTCTCATAATAAGGCTTCTCGTACATGGGTCCTCGCGAAGCCTGATGAACAACTGCATTAACTCGTTCATGATTTTTCTTCATCATCACCTCCATGTTGGTACTAATCGGGGGAAGATCTTGCATTATCTCCTCCTTTATTTTAGCCTGCTCTAAATTAATACTAATAGCACACGAGCTCTTGGTAGAGGACCTGTCTCTCAGCCCTCATGCATGGTTCGTCTTGACCACCTTGTCTAGCTTCTTAGCAACCCTTGGAAATGGTTGATCTAAAAACATGCCCCCCAAAATGGTATTAGCATGTGTTTGGGTATTCTAGTCCAGGGCACGGTAGAAGATCTCTATCAAGGCATCATCAATAAGTTTTTGGTCAAGGATACTTCTCAAACACTTTGTGAACCGCTCCCATGTAGTACTAATTGAGTCACCAGGAAGTTGCTCAAAATTATTGATCTAATCCTTCAACCTGAGCTTCTTCGATCTCGGGAATAATCCTCTCCAAAAATTCCTTCTGCAACTCATCCCAACTGGTGATCAAACTCTGCAGGAACTCGAATAGCCATAGCGCTACATTTCTTGTCAGAGATAATGGTAAGACACGTAGCCCAACAATATCCATAGATAGATTTTGAGTTCCCATACACTCTTACAGACAAACACAACGTTATGTAGATGACTATGCAGATCCTCTGATGGTAGGCCTGCGAACAAACCATGATTCTGCAGCATCTAAAGCAACCCACTTGAAACCACGAACTTTGTGTCATCTGTTAGTGGCAATAACACGATGGCTCCAGTCATATCCATAGCCATAGGATTTAGGCAATATTAATTCCACTAATAAGCTTCAGCATTGAAGTCCTGTGGCTGTGGATCAGTGTCCTCAAGAGGAGGTGGGTTGTTGTTATTCTCATTCTCACTTTTGTTCTAATTCAGAGTTGCATTAATCATGTTGTTTGTGTTATCTTGAGCCATCCTTCTCAATTTTCTTTTGATCTCTAGATCAAATGGAGTCAAGGGAATGCCTCAACTTCGCATTTTGGGCATACACTACACCTGCACCCTAAAAAAATAAAACAACAAAACATAAAATGAGAGAAATTAGGATTAATTTCCAAACTACACAAATTAAACAAGTCTAGTCGTATTCCCTAGCAACGGCACCAAAATATTAATGTCGCCCACGCTACACCTCCTTTTTGAAGGCTAATGCAGTCGTTGTCAAGATATATAATCTAACTAAGGTTAGGGTCGAACCCACAAGGAATATGGTAGACTTAGAAGAATTTAAAGAAATTTGGCTAGTGGATTCACCTACTTATCTCGCCAAGGGGGGGATGTAACAACGATGAAAAGTAATCCTAAACTAAGACAAGTGTGAACTAAGTATGAAGAATAACTAGGGTATTGTATTCCTCATGATTCCCTAACATGGTATTACCAGATAATCAAATTGTGTTCCAGTGTGTGGCATGTAGAATAGTAAGTTAAAATTTACCAAACCCTTTGATCCAGGCGAGAGGCAAATTTCACTATGTGATTTGATCTATCCCCGTAGTGTGACATTACTAACTCTTACCTATTGTTCCAGTACAACCTCTCCTTGGCCCAGTTTGGTTCATTAGACGAGAAACATCAATTGAATCCTATTAATTAATCTCTTTTTCTATTCATTATTTCCTTGATGCAGTCAGTAACACTAGGCGAGTTCTAACGTTGGCTACCATTAAAAAGTATTCAAATTAAAGAGAATTAATTAATACATGCATGTACACTTTTCAAGAATTACTAATAATCTGATTTTATCTTGTTAGTTCATCATGGTTCCCACAACCCTAGTTGTGGATTTAGCTACTCCTGATCAGTGTAGATGTAAGAATCATGAATTTGAATAACATAATTGAGCACCTACACAATGGAATTAAGAATAATAATCTAAGCTCTTCACAAGAATGACTAGATTGAATTAAAGACACAAAATAATGTTCCTCAAGTGTTTCTCTCAAGCTCTCTACTATTCTCTACATTTCTGTAACGTTCCTTATGAAAAATAACCTAAAAACCTATTTATAGTATTTAAAATACAAAACCAAAATGAAATAGGAGAACTGGGTCGGCAGGCTCTATGGGCACTTCTACGCGCCGTATAATGTTTTACGGCCTGTAGTTAGGGCTTCGTGGATTTCATCTTCAATTCTGGGGTTGACTTCTACGACACCTATCTACGGGATGTATAAAATTCTATGTAAAGTGTTTTGTCTGCTAACTTTTCAGCAACTCCCCACTTTTTGATTCTCAGGGCACGACACCAAGTCTACGGCTCGAAAAATCTTCTACCGCTCTTCTGTATGTTGGTAGACTGAACTTCAGAAAATCACCCTTCAATGGAATTTTGTACGAAACCCACTCTACGGCCTATGGAATTTTTCACGGCTCTTAAAAGGTCTCGTGAAACCTCAATTTCTACAAAATCCGCACACTAAGCCCAAAAATCAAGCCAACCTTGTAATCATGTAAATCAGATATAAAAACACATTAGATCTACTAAAATCTCTTTGAGAACAAACAAAATTTCAAGTTTTAAGCATCAAAAGTGTTGTAATTTGACTGCACATCATTCGTCGCTCACCCCATCCTTGGCCTTATCATTCCCAACTTCAGCATCCTTGCTTGCAATAGTCTCCTCACGAACCTCATCATCAACCATCGTATTGGTGGTCGATCATCTTCTTACCACCTTATGTAGTCACCACCATGCACTGCCAATCATTCTTCAGATTCTACACTGTGTTACTTGGCAATGTACCCTTCTAACGCTGATTCAACTGAGTATACATTTGACCAATTTGTTGCTCCAACTGCTTGATAGCCATAGAGTGAGACTCAATTTTCTAATTAATACCTGAAATGTTAGCTTTCATCCCCTTCAAGGTCTCATCTTGGGCGTCAACTTTCTTTAACAACTTACCAAACATCACCTCAATCCTCAAACTACTAACCCTAGAATCACGATTATGCGGTGGTACATACGGACCATTTATTACCTACCTTTGCGCCTTAATCACCATCTCTGTCTTGTCCCCTGTTTCTATCATAGTAACCTCCTCGATTGATGTCACTACATGCAGTTTCTCTGTTATAGTTCCGACCTTGATTCCCTTGACCTTAGCACCAATAGTCCTGATTGGACCCTTGGGCATTGGTCTTAAAACCCCCTATCTGATCCGTTTCCTCCTCATAATATGGCTCCTCATACATGGGTGCTCGTGGTAGTTAGTGACTAACTGCATCCACTCGCTCTTGAGTATGTTTCATCAACAAACTCACATTAGTAGTAATCCATGCTAGCTCTTGTATCACATCTTCAGTTATCTTGGCCTACTCTAGATTGGTACTCACTATGAAAGAGCTCTTGGTCATCGACTTGTCCTTTGTGCCCCATTCACAGTTAGTCTTTCCTACCTTTTATAGTCGCTCAGCAACAACAGGAGAAGTGTAATCCAAGAATGACCCTCCCATTATGGTGTCAACAACTGCTTTGCAATTATCATCCAATGCCTAATAGAAGATCTCCACTAAGAAATCGTCAACAATCTTGTTGTCCGGAGCAATTCTCAAGCACTGTGAATCGCTCCCATGTAATACTAATTGAATCACCGAGAAATTGCTCGAAGTTATTTATCTGATCCTTCAGCTTCTTTGAACTGGGAAAATACCTCTCAAAAAAGGCTTTCTACATTTCTGCCTAGGTAGTGATAGAGCTCTGTGAAAGTTTGGCTAACCATACTGTTGCTTCACCTGTGAGAGATAACTGCAACACATGGTGCCCAATGACATCCATATACAGATTTTGATTTTCCTTCATGCTCTTGTAGACAAAAACAAGCATTGTGCAGATGGTTATGTAGATCCTTTGATGGTAAGCCGGCGAATAATCCTCTATTTTGCAATATTCGTAATAAACCACTCGATACAAAAAACTTAATATCCTCTAGTAGAGGAGGTAACATGATTACTTTGGTGACATCCACTGATATAGGGACAAGTCTGTCTGGATTCCACGCATTAGCAACTATTTTTTGACCTTGTGGTGGTGGATTCACATCCTCAAGTGGTAGTGGATCATCATTATTCAGATTGCATGCAAGGTTTGCAGCATTATTTACATTGTCCTAGACCATTCTTTGTAATATTTTCTGGATCTTTGGATCAAATGGAGTCCAGGGGATGCCCTAACTACGAGAACTACGTATACACTACACCTATATGCTAAAAGAAAACAAAAACAACAAAAGAAATATAACATAAGGAAAATAAGGATTAACTCACAAATCTCTCCAATTAAACCAATGTAAAAGTTGTATTTCTCGATAACAATGCCAAAGTTCGTTCACACCCAAACTATACCTCCCAATGAAGGTATAAGCAGTCGTTGTTCAAATAGAGAACCTAACAATGTTTAGGGTCGATACCACGAGGAATAAGGTCTAGACTTGGAGTAATTAAAGCAATTAGGATGAATTAATCTACTTATTTTCCTAAAGGGGGGTTTGATAAAATGTAATAAATAAACCTAAACTAGAATCAAATAGTCAAATGCAAGTTTTGTGAAATTAGTGTGAAAAGTAACTAGGGTATCATGTTCCCCATGAATTCCTAACTCAGTGTAGCCTGATAATCAAAACTTTTTCAAGTGTGTTGCATGCTGAACTGGTAAGCTATGTTCACCTAGCCCTCTAATCTTCGCACTAGGCAAATTTGACCACATGATTTGATCTATCCTTGAGGTGTCGTATTATTAACCCTTACCTTGTCCCAGTACAACCACATCCTTTGATCCGTTCAGGTTGATTAGATGAGTGTAATCACATCGAATCCTGTTATTTTCTCTTTTTTCCTATTTATTACCCCCTTGATCTAGTAAATAAGGATTAGGCTAGTTCTAACATTTGCAACCGTTAAAAAGCATTCAAAATAAAGAGATAAATAATACATGCATGCACACTTTTCAAGAATTATGAATTACCAGAATTTTTACTTCGTTAGTTCCTCATGGTTCCCACAACCCTAGTTGTGGATTTAGCTACTCATGTTCGTTGTAAATGAAAGAATTATGTTATGGATTTGCATAATAAAACACTAACAACAATGAATTGAAGAACACAAAATCCGAAATCTTCACAAAATTCACAATGTTATAACTCGAAAAAAATGTCAAACGTAATCCATAAAAACAAAGTAATAATCTCAAGTAACAACTTCTGAATGTTCTAACTGCTCTTTCTCTGTCTAAAAAAAACCTAAAAACTTATTTATAATAAGGAGAACCAAATCCTAAATGAAAAAAAAAAAAACAGGAATCGGGAACTCAAACAAACAAAGTTACGGGTCGTAGATGAAATCACGACCTATGACTGGCCTTCGTAGACTGCAATGCTTAAAATCTATCCTCAACATACAAACCCTTCCTACGGACCATCTTCTGACTTACAGCCCGTAAGAGGTCTCATCTGGTATCTCTTCAACAATTCTTCAAAATCTCGGATTCTCAATGCACAAACTGATGTACGGCCCATCACTTAGCTTACCACCCGTGGGAGCCTTTGTTTGGTAACAATTCATCATTTATGCATATTATCTAATCTTCAAAACATGGACAGGCACATGGGCTATCAAATGGTCGATGACCCATCTGGTAGTACGTATCCTCAACTTTTGAAAATCATCCTTTCACTGGATCTAACCCATGAAACCCATATATGGCTCGTGAAATGAACTACAGCCCGTAGAAGGTCTCGTAATACCTCAAAATTCCACAATCTACATAACTTTGCCGAAAAACATCTCAATTCCTGAAATACTATAAAATTAACACAAAAACACATCAAACCTTCTAATATCACTTTAAGATCACACAAAATTCTAAGTTTAAAGCAGCAAAAATATCGTATTTTGGAAGCACATCAGCCATGCTACCCTACCCCCTTGATTCAAGGCCATTAGTAGACTACACCTGTGGTTTGAGGCCATCGTCGGGCTATGGCCTCGTCCGACTATACCCTCAGCCAGGCCATGTTGGGACAGTGTAGTTTCGAGGCCAAGGCAGCTTGGGTTCAAGGCCCAAGTGGATGTTGCATCAAGAAAAGAGACTACTTAGTTACCGTATCTGTTGTGGGTTCACCAGATACCTAGCATGGATACCATATACTTCTTCCTACTACACCATTGTGTGTGGGTGTAACTTCTGGGGTTTTGGAGCCTCAATTGACGTACAGGCTTAGTTGGTAGGACCTTACACCCATGTACATCACTGTTCCATTGTCTAGATTTGGCTTTCTACTTCACTGTGTATATATTTACTTGGTTCTAGTGGTTAGAACTCTAGAGTTATATTTTGCTTATTTCCTTCTTTATTTACTGTTCATACTCACTCAGCCTATGATGCCTGCTGGATACCATATCCCTGGTACTCACCCTACATCTTTGCATCACTTTTATGATGTGAAACCCAACATGAGTCGACAGCATTGACTCTAACCGTTGTTGTTCTTCCAAAGACTTGTGGTGAGAATTGGGCGTTCTTGGATCATCCTGGTCTCCATCTGTAGTTGTTGCCCTTTCTTTTATTTTTGAGACTAGCGTTATATATTCTTTTGGCTTGTATATGTATATGTATATCTATTTCCTTAGTTTTGTGAAATTGTATAGGTAGTTATAATAGCTTTGACTCCCAGGTTCTAGGAGTGTTTTCTTGTGAGTATTGCGTCTCTTTAGCTTATATAGCATATATCTCTTTCTTATGAGCAGGTTATTACTGTTGTCTTGTGATTGTTTTGCCCTTAGCCTTGTTGCTTATAATTCCGAGTTAGGGTTGGCTTACTTGTTAGCGAGATATGGCAGGTGTCATCATGATCTGCAAAGGTGGGCCATAACAGGTAAAGTAAAAAAATTGAAATTTTCAAAATTTTAAAAAAAAAATTAAGAAAGAAAAAAAATTGTGTGTATCTTAGGTTGGGGGGGAGGCTAGGGGCGGGGTGAGGGGGACATAGTTAAGTAACAAACTGAATTTTTCAAAATTTGAAAATTTTTTTCAGAAATAAATTTTTAATTATTTTTGTGTATGTGTGTGTGTGGGGGGGGGGGGCGTGGGATGGGGGGGGCTTGTAAAAGGTTTAGGGTGGGGGTGAGAGTGAGGCTAGTAGGGGATAGAAGTACAGATGGGAAAATAAATAAAAATTTTAAAAGTTGAAATATTTTTTAAAAATAATTTTTAAATTTTTTTATAGGGCCGAGATGGTGGGGGAGGGGGAGGGGGTGGGAAAAAATAAAAATTTTAAAAAGAAAATTTCAATAAACTTTTTAATTATTTTTTGGGTGGGGAGGCGGAGGGGGGGGGGAGGGGGGTTGGGCAGGTCGACGGAGTCAAAAAATAAAGTTTTCAAAATGTAAAATATTTTTAAGATAAGCTTTTAGTTTTATTTTACTTTAAAAAACAATTTTTTGAGGAGGGGGCCATGGTGGGGATGGGAAAAAATATTCTATTTGAGATTGGAGGAGAGTTTTAGAAAATATTTTCCTTAGTTTTTGGAAGAAAGTCATTTTAACTTGAAAAAAATAAATATATTTAAAAAATATTTTTTAAAATATTTAATCCAACCTAAGATAAAAAATTCAAAAAAATATTTTCCTCAATACCATACACACCCCTAGTTAACCTTCCTACTCCACTCTTCTTCAAAAGGTAAAAGAGAAGTTTGGGGAAAAATAACTCAAGCTGGACCCAACATATTGCTTTCCACGTTCGTTGGATGTGAAAAGATTGTATTTTAAATGGCATGCGAAGTCCCTTGAAGCTGTCTTATATGTAATGAATGACACATCAAATATGAAGCAGATGGTTCTTGCCTGCCAAGTTTAAGGCAAGAGTATAATAAGATTATAGACAATAAAATATTATTTTCCACAACTCAGGCTAACTTGTTCTTTTCCTAGCATGATCCACTGCTCATATTCTCCCTTTCCTTTTCTTTCTTTTATTAATTTCTTGTTTTATTTAGCACAAAAAAAAAGATAAAAAAAGGTTTAGTTAACTGTGAAATCACATAGTTGGTGCTACACATATAAAACTACTTTGATGCAAAGTTGTTTCTTTAATTCTGTTCATAAACAACTTATTTTACTATAAAAATTATATTACTCTCTCTATTTCTATTTGATTGCATGATTTGGTTTGATACAATTTGAAGTTTGATAAGAAAAAAAATAAGAATTTTAAATATTGCAGTTTTAAATTAATAATTAACACCAATAGTACAATTTTCTTATTTTTATAAATACTAAATTAATCTTATTGTTGCTTAAAAAAAAAAGGACCCTCCAATTTGGGTGTTAAGACAAATATCTTATTTTCCCAATGCATAAAGCCGCCCTTGAAAACATAAGCATCAATTTAGGGGTGTTCATGGTTCGATTTGAATTGGTTATTGGTTAAAATCATAATCAAATTAATTTAGCCGATTTTTAAATTTCTAAAACGAAATTAAAAAAAAATTACCGTCGGTTTGGTTATTGATTGTTTAGATTGGCTTGGTTTTTTTTTTTTGGTTATTTTCGGTTTGAAAGTTAAAAGTTTGTTGAGGGCACGCTATTGACATCCAATTTTTACCCTCCGCGGTATAAATTAATCATCGAGCTTTTAATTTTAGCAATTTGAAATGATTAGCTTTAAAAATGAAAAAAAAATTAAGTGATTTTTAGATTTAAATCTTTTAATTTTACTACGTTTATATATTGCATATTATATATTTGTTTCAAGTATTAATAGTTAAGTATTATATTTCCGTTGATTTTTCAAAAGAAAAAAATTCTCAAATACATTTTATCTTTGATCACTTTGCTTTAATTATTTTAGGATTCATTACCCCATAGTTGAGTTAATTATTCTAAGTTGTTGATATTAAAAAGCTCTTTAATTAATTTATGTTAATTCATCTCGTGGTCAAATTAATCAACTGATTTTAAATTGATCACGTTTAATTGGTCATATTTGCAATTAAAGTGGCGACTCTACAAATTTTGAAGATTCGATTTTACTTAAATTAATTGAGTAATAAAATTGAAATTTCGAAACCAAAGCCATTTTTCCCAATAACACACACGCATCTCAATAGACACAGACAACTAGTGCATGAATAGTCCATAGAAAGCTATTGTGGATTCAATTAAATAATATTATTAGAGTTATTATTACACGAACAAAGTGATTTAGTTAGGCAATACTAAAGTTATTATACATGAATAAAGTGTTTTAGTTAAATAATACTAAAGTCATTATACATCAAACATCAAATCTTCATTAAAAAAAAAAACTCAATCTCAACAATCAAATAACTACCCACGGGAGGGTGTACACGAAAATTCTATTCCAAAACACTAACAAGAAAATTGTAAAATATAAATGGTAAAGTTAAAGATTTAAATTAATTAAAATATAACAAAATATTTATATATTATTTATGAATACTATATAAATAATTATAAAATTTATATATATAATTATTTGGTTTGGTTTGATAATTTTTGCAGGTTTTTTTTAGTAAAACCAAAATCAAACCAAATCAAATAAAATATCGAATTTTCTGATCGGTTTAATTCGAATTACAATTCAATTTGATTTTTTAATCATAACCATGAACAACCCTAGGCATGATATTATATTTTTGTTAAATCTTATGTCATGCCAACAATTCATCATGGGCTGATTTGGTCTTGCACTAAATGTATTTATAAAGTCATATTCTCCCCTTTAAATTGCTTGGTGTCCAAACAAAACCCGCACTAAAAAGTGATTAACCATCAACGTCATATATTTTGGTTGCTCGAGTATTCATTGACCTCAACATAAATATGTATATTCAGACAGAAATATATGTAAAATTTCTAAAATGAATCGTTAAGAACCCTTTATTTTGAAGTAGAAAATTTTACATATACTATCGCGTAAGAAGCGGGGATCATATCACGGTTAAAGCAATCTATCTTTTTCCAAAAAAGTGACTGCTACTTCATATAACACGATTCTTCTTTTTGCTTTCTTTTCAATTTTAACATTTTGCTCATAACATTTTTTAGAATATACTAGTATATACGTACCCGTGCGATGCACGAATAATAGTGTAACGCCCACTAAATTACCAAAATACCCCTAGAGGGGAGAGGTGTGCGAAAACGTGTCTACCGATGCTCGGATTTAAAATTCGAGAGCGGTTTTATGATCAGCACTGAAAATTGAGTGGGGGAAGGGTCTCGGTCGATTTTTAGAGCAACCGAGTCGAAAAATAAATTTTTGTTTCAAAATGAAAAAACAGTGAGCCTCCGCAATGGAACCGCGACGCGGACCTGTCGCGGAGTCACACTTAAGTTTTTCTGGAAAATTTCGATGGAGTTGAATTTTCTGAAAATGCACTGTCCGCGACCAGACCGCGTCGCGGACTGTGTTATTTCAGGTCGGGAATGTAATTTCTTAAATTACTAGGGGCATTATGGTCCATTCCCACCTACCCCAAATGTCCCCCCTATGACCAATATAGGTCGGTTTACACGAAAAAGGGTTCAAAAACCCCATTGAAGAAGTTTTCCTAAGGTTTTTAAGGCTGGGGCTTGAAGAAGGTTGAGGAGATCAAGAGGAAAGTATTTGGTTTCGTGTGACTACCTCTTCCAGGTATGTAAGGCTTCACTTAAAGCATGGGAATGCCCTCCCATGTGCCCCACGAGTAAGGTATTGAGGTTTAATGGTGATGATGTTAGGGTGATGAATATATTCAGACAGAAATATATGTAAAATTTCTAAAATG
Source organism: Solanum rostratum (assembly GCA_029948455.1). Taxonomy (NCBI): domain Eukaryota; kingdom Viridiplantae; phylum Streptophyta; class Magnoliopsida; order Solanales; family Solanaceae; genus Solanum; species Solanum rostratum. The sequence continues at coordinate 22,499,051 of CM057055.1, forward strand.
AATCGTTAAGAACCTTTTATTTTGAAGTAGAAAATTTTACATATACTATCGCGTAAGAAGCGGGGATCAAATCTCGGTTGAAGCAATCTATTTTTTTCCAAAAAAGTGATTGCTACTTCATATAACACGATTCTTCTTTTTTCTTTCTTTTCAATTTTAACCTTTTGCTCATAACATTTTTTAGAATATACTAGTATATATTTACCCATGCGATGCGCGGATAATAGTAAATTATTATTTATAAGTATTTATATTATTGTGATATCTTATCAAACATGTTAAAAGATATTATGTTTTAAAATATTCAACTATCATATTATTTCTCAATGAAATATATCCCGTCTCTCCCTACACTTCACCCTACCCTCAATCTCTCATAATCAAATATGTATAAATAAAGATAATTTAACATGTTTTAAATTGTTAGTGTTGTCTTTTATTAGCTTATCACTAAGCATAATGTGTATATTCAGACAGAAATATATGTAAAATTTCTAAAATCAATCGTTAAGAACCCTTTATTTTGAAGTAGAAAATTTTACATATACTATCGCGTAAGAAGCGGAGATCAAATCTCGGTTGAAGAAATCTATTTTTTTCCAAAAAAGTGACTGCTACTTCATATAACACGATTCTTCTTTTTTCTTTCTTTTCAATTTTAACCTTTTGCTCATAACATTTTTTAGAATATACTATTATATACTTATCCGTGCGATGCACGGATAATAGTAAATTATTATTTATAAGCATTTATATTATTGTGATATCTTATCAAACATGTTAAAAGATATTATGTTTTAAAATATTCAACTATCATATTATTTCTCAATGAAATATATCCCGTCTCTCCCTACACTTCACCTTACCATCAATCTCTCATAATCAAATATGTATAAATAAAGATAATTTAACATGTTTTAATTTGTTAGTGTTGGCTTTTATTAGTTTATCACTAAGCATAATATATTTACCAAGTTCTATTCTTAATATTAAAAAACTAATCTATTTTATTGCTTACATCCCTTTAATTAAAATTATAGACCATAATATGTGTATCATCTACTTATTTTTTTTAAATTTTAAAAATATCATTTTTGCCCCCCCCCCCCCCCCCCCCATATTTTGTCTACTATATCTTAATTATTTTTTCCTAATTTGTTGGTGCTCAATTTTTTTTATTGTGTGTTACACATAATGAGCAAAAGACTTTTTTTTCAATATATAAAATGTTGAGTTTAAATTTAAGTTACTTAATGTTAAATTGAGTTCTTTATTTATATAAAAGTAAAAGTTATAGCCAATAATATGTGTATCATCTATTATTTATTTTACTAATTCCTTTATTTTATTTTATTTTAATTGTTTTTATGTATTTTTAAAGATTTTTTTAATATTTTTTTAATTAAAGTTTACTGCTGGCATTATTTCTTTCAACTTTTTATTCTACTAATTTCTTTCTATTTTTATTTTGGCTTTTTTTGTGTCTTCAATTAAAGTTATTTCATCTTATTTTTATTTATTTATTATACACACACTAAGAGAAGAAATTCTGTTTGTTTAAAAAAAAATCATTTTGTCTTTTTTAAAAGAAAAGATGATCGTACTTAATTTCTTTCATCAGCAATGCTATTAATTTCTTTTACTTTCTTATCTTTATCTCATTAATCTTATTTATATAATTTTTTAAAATCAATTTGTTTTGTTTTATTTATGCGAGTAAATAGTTATTATAACCTTATAAGAATTGCACATATATTTTTACAAAATTGGATTTATCAATTTTTTTAAAGTTTTAAATCATTTCTTCTGTTAAAGATTTATATTTATATGTAATAATAAAACTAAAATAGAAAATGTGATATGACATCCTTTTTTATATTTATGTATTTTTTTAGTTTTAAAAAAATGTTCTTCTTATATACACGGTAATATTATATCTATATATGATTTTTACCATGTATATTAAAATTGTCAAGTGACTTTTCAATAGCTTGTCACTTGGCTTAACCACATTGCAAACTATTCTCATTTATTATATATATAGAGTAGATGTGACAATCTTTTTAATTCAACTAGTATATGTACTCGCGGGATGCGCGGATAATAGTAAATTATTGTCACGCCCCGGGAGGGTACCCTAGGCGTGGCCGGCACTCAGAGGCTATTGCTAGCCCCCAAGAGAACCACTTAGCATTCATCACATCATTCATTATAAACATTGCGGACAGAGATAGAAAATAATATCTAAACAAGGTGGGCCAATTGCCAAACATCAAAACTGTTCATTTCACCAAGCAGAGGAATATTGCTCAGGTATCATAACATTCACCTTGATTACACCATTTTGTCTACAAAGCCTCTAACATTCCTTAAAACATCTAAGAAGAGGACCATGACATACCATGGCTACTCGACCCAAAGAACAGGATAACATTCATAAATAAAGGTTTCCTCCGGAAACAAGGAGGCTCACCACAGTCAGAACTTGGAAACACTTGACCTCAACGGGGCGGCTGCTGAAGTCCTCTAGCTCCTGTATCTGCATCATGAAACGATGCAGCGCCAAATGGCGTCAGTACGTGGAATGTACTGGCATGTAAAATAGCTGAAACACATTGTTAGGAATATACGAACATAACGCACATCATCATGAGACCTTAACATTTACATCAGGGAAACCTTAACATTGACCTTTACATTAACATTGACCATTGCATTGGAGTACCCTTAGAGAACCCTTTTCAAGAAGGCCTAACTGGGAGTTTCTTTAACCGACAACCATCACTTATGAGCCAGTGATGATACAACGAAGCGATGCCGTTGCTACATCCGTCCAATACCCTGCCCGGGGCAAAGGACATTCATTAGAAAATATTAGTCCTCATTGGGACAAGAAAGGTGCCGTTCGCGTTGCGGTTCAATCCTCTCTTCCTACGCGGGCCACGTAGTTAATGGAGTCACGTGGGACTCGCCTTTCTATCCATTTCGGTGCTCAATACTCCTCCCAGGACTCGACATTGCTCATAAAACATTAACATTCATTAGTCCCATAGGGACACATTTCATCATCATTAGTCCCCATAGGGGCCTAATACATTATCATTGGCATCAACATTCATTTGTCCCATAGGGACACATTACATTATCATTAGCATCTCCTTTACATCAACATTAACATCATTGTCATTCCATCTCATTAACATCAACATCATTGACTTTAGGGACACTCGTTTAGGAACTTTGATTCTCAACTTAGAGACAATCCCACACTCACATTCTCAACCTTCATCATTCATTAATTTATCATTACTCTAGACTCTACATACACACCCATGTTCATCATGCAGGCTTTTCTAGGATACATATACAATAAATATGGGGTTTTTAACTAAATGCTTTTCAAGAAAATCGTTTAAAAAGGATGCATGAGGGTTTTTATGAGGGTCATCATCAATGCAGGAAAATATGTAGGTTTATGCATAAAATAATGGCATTTGTTCATTACATTACATGAATTAACATGTTTCACTTCATTACCCTAACATCATTCACCATTAGACTTTAATACCTTACTCATGGGGCACATGGGAGGACATTCCCATGTTGTAAGTTTAGCCTTACATACCTGAAAGAAGATAGTCACACTAAAGCACCTTCTTTCCTCTTGCTCTCTTCAACCTCCTTCAAGCCCTAGCCTTAAGAACCTTAGGAAGACTTCTTCAATGGGGTTTTTCAACCCTTTTTCGTGAAAACCGACCTATATAGGTCATAGGGGTACGTTTAGGATAGGTGAGATTGGACCATAATGCCCTTGGAAATTTTAAGAAATTAAATCCCGTCTTGAAATAACACAGTTCGCGACGCGGACTGGTCGCGGACAGTGTATTTTCGGAAATTCAACTCTGTCGAAATTTTCAGGAAAAGATAAGTGTGTCTCCGCGACCAGTCCGCGTCGCGGTTCCGTCGCGGAGGCTCACTGTTTTTCATTTTGGAACAAAAATTATCTTTTGACTCGGTTGCTCTAAAATTCGACCGAGACCTTTCCCCCACTCCATTTTCAGTGCTGATCATGAATCCGCTCTCGGATTTCCGATCCGAGCATCGGAAAGCACGTTTCTCGCACACCTCTCCTTGAGGGGTATTTCGCTAATTTCGCGGGCGTTACATTATCTCCCCCTTGGGATCATTCGTCCTCGAATGATAAGTAGGGAAGTATTTTAGCACGAATAGGCTCACGACTCACCTCAATATTACTTTGATAACCTACTACCTTCATCTTTCATTGGTCTTTAAGCTCATTTATTCAACATTAACAATTTCACATGGAATTCCTGTAATATACATTAATTTACATTAAGTAGGGTCATTACCTTCGATGCTTCCATCGACCTCGGGCACGAACAAGTGCGGGTACTTTGCTTTCATCTCCTCCTCAGCTTCCCATGTGGATCCTTCAACGAATTGATTTCTCCACAGTACCTTAACAGAAGCTATCTCCTTGTTCCTTAGTCTGCGAACCTGCGGATCGAGGATTTGGACTGGGGTTTCCTCATAGGACAGGCTGTCCTTGATTCCTGTGCTCTCTACAGGAACCACCAAGGCAGGATCCCCTAAACATTTCTTCAACATTGAGACGTGGAACACTGAATGAATCCCATCTAATTCAGAGGGTAGTTCCAGCTCATAAGCAACCTTTCCAATCCTTCGCACAATTTGGTAGGGACTAATATAGCGAGGACCCAACTTCCCTTTCTTCCCAAACCTCGTGACGCCTTTCATAGGTGATACTTTCAGATAAACCCAGTCATTCACCTCAAACTCTAAATCCCTTCTCCTTACATCTGTGTACGACTTTTGGCGGCTCTGGGCTGCCTTTAACCTTTCTCGTATAGTCTTCACCTTTTCCATGGACTGGTGGACAAGGTCTGGCCCAATCAGCTCGGCCTCTCCAACCTCGAACCACCCAATGGGCGATCTACATCTTCTCCCATACAAGGCCTCATAAGGGGCCATTTGGATACTCGCATGATAACTATTGTTGTATGCGAATTCAATCAAGGGTAAATGGTCGTCCCAATTTCCTTTGAAGTCAAGAACGCATGCTCTCAACATGTCTTCCAACGTCTGGATAGTGCGTTCTGCCTGGCCATCCGTCTGTGGATGAAAGGCCGTGCTCAAGTTCACCTTAGTACCCAGCCCTTGCTGGAACGACTTCCAGAAGTGAGAGGTAAATTGGGCTCCTCTGTCTGAAATAATAGACAAGGGAACTCCGTGCAATCTCACTATCTCCTGAATATATATTTTGGCATAATCTTCGGCAGTGTTAGTCGTCTTGACTGCTAAGAAATGTGCTGATTTCGTCATTCTGTCTACAATCACCCATATGGAGTCATGTTGCCTCCGGGATTTCGGTAAGCCCGTGACAAAGTCCATGTTCACCATCTCCCACCTCCATTCTGGAATTTCAAAATTCTGAGCCAGACCACTTGGCCTTTGGTGCTCAACCTTGACTTGCTGGAAGTTGGGGCATCTGAAAACGAATTCTGCGATGTCCCTCTTCATTCCACTCCACCAATAGACTTCTCTCAAGTCGTGATACATCTTGGTGGAACCTGGATGGATGGAGTACTTAGCATTATGGGCCTCAGCTAAAATCCTTTCTCGAACACCATCAACATTAGGGACACATAATCTGTTCTGGTACCTCAGTACCCCATCTCCCCCTTTGGAGAAGGCCATCACTTTTTGCTTCTGAACATCTTCTTTTAGTTGGAGTATAATGGGATCTCGATCCTGCTTCTCTTTAACTTCAGTCACCAGGGATGATGAAGACCCATTTTGCACACTAACTCCTCCTTCATCATTCTCTTCAAGTTGGACCCCCAATCGGGCCAACCTGTGCACCTCTCTCACCAGTTCTTTCTTTTCTTCCTCAACATGGGTCGTGCTACCCATAGACAACCTGCTAAGAGCATCAGCAACAACGTTAGCTTTACCTGGGTGGTACATGTTGCTCATATCATAGTCCTTGAGCAACTCTAACCATCTCCTTTGTCGCAGATTGAGCTCCCTTTGGCTGAATACATACTGCAAGCTCTTATGGTCTGTGAACACATCCACATGCACTCCATACAAGTAGTGGCGCCAGATTTTAAGTGCGAACACAACGGCTGCCAACTCAAGATCATGGGTAGGATAGTTTCGTTCATGAACCTTAAGCTGTCTGGAAGCATAGGCTACCACCTTTCCTCTTTGCATTAACACGCACCCCAACCCAACTCTAGATGCGTCACAGTATACCACGAAGTCATCTGTTCCGTCAGGCAATGTCAAAACAGGTGCAGTGGTTAACCTGGTCTTCAGCTCTTGGAAACTTTTCTCACATTCGTCAGACCATTGGAACTTAGCCCTTTTCTGGGTCAGTTTGGTCAATGGTGCAGATAGGGAAGAAAACCCCTCCACAGACCTCCGGTAGTAACCTGCCAACTCCAAGAAGCTTCTTATGTCAGTTGGAGAGGTTGGCCTTGGCCAGCTTGCCACCGCCTCAATCTTCTGGTTATCCACTTGAATACCATCACCCGAAACCACATGGCCTAGGAAAGCCACTGACTTAAGCCAGAATTCACACTTGGAGAACTTAGCATATAACTCGTGGTCCTTAAGAGTTTGAAGGACAACTCTGAGATGTTTAGTATGCTCTTCCTCATCCTTCGAATATATCAAAATATCATCAATGGAGACGATTACAAACATATCCAAGTAGGGTCTAAATACCCTGTTCATCAAGTCCATAAAGGCTGCTGGTGCATTGGTCAACCCAAAGGACATCACTAAAAATTCAAAATGACCATATCTTGTCCTGAAATCTGTCTTTGGGATATCACACTCCCTCACCTTTAACTGATGGTAACCCGATCTGAGGTCTATTTTTGAAAAACATGAGGCACCCCGAAGTTGGTCGAACAAGTCGTCAATCCTAGGAAGAGGATATTTGTTCTTGACTGTGACCTTGTTCAGTTGCCTATAATCTATACAGATTCGAAGCGTCCCATCTTTCTTTCGCACAAACAAAACTGAAGCACCCCATGGGGAAACACTGGTCTAATAAAGCCCTTCTCTAACAGGTCTTTTAACTGTTCTTTCAGCTCCTTCAGTTCAGCGGGGGCCATCCTATATGGCGGAATTGAAATAGGCTGCGTATCGGGGAGTACATCAATACCGAAGTCAATCTCCCTATCAGGAGGGACTCCAGGTAAATCCTTCGGGAACACCTCAGGAAACTCATTAACAACTGAGACCGACTCAAGAGTAGGGGTCTCAACATTATCAGCTTTAACTCTTACTAGGTGGTAGATACACCCCTTAGAGATCAACTTCCTTGCCCTTAGGTAAGAAATAATTATACCCTTGGGTGCAACATAACCTCCCTTCCATTCTAAGACCGGTTCAAGTGGGAATTGAAACTTAACCACTCGGGTTCTACAGTCTATGGATGCATGACAAGCGTGAAGCCAATCCATCCCAAGGATCACATCAAAATCCACCATCTCTAATTCTACCAAATCAGCCAATGTATCCCTATAATAAATGGATACTACACAGTTTTTATAGACCCTTTTTGCCAGAATAGACTCTCCAGTAGGAGTTGAAATGGAATATGGCTCACGTAGACATTCTGGGGCAACTTCGAACTTATTAGCCACATAGGGAGTCACAAAGGATAAGGTGGCACCCGGATCAAGTAATGCGTAACAGTTATAAGAGAAGATTTGAAGCATACCCGTTACAACATCTGGGGCAGCCTCTCGGTCCTGCCGATTCCCATAGCATACAGACGATTCGCTCCGCCTCCAGCATTCGTAGCAGTAACCCTCTGTTGACTGCCCGCAGGGGGCGCTGTAGATGACTGGGCTCTATTACCTCTGTCGTTTCCCCTCTGGCTCCTCATAGGACATTCAATCTGGATATGGCCAGGCTGTCCACACGTATAGCATAAATTGGTGCCTTCCCGGCACGCACCAAGATGTTGTTTGCCACATCTGCCACAAGTTGCTTTTTCTCTGGGGCCCTGGGCGACACTGGCCTGGGACTGAGATACCTGTGCTCTGAAATTCTGATGGCCCTGGGTCCTTTGGTCATACCTGTGCTGCTGAACAGGTGCATTCACCATCGGTGTTGCATGGCGAGGAGGTTTCCTCTGAAAGAAGTTCTTGCTGCCCTTGTCCCCCTTTTGCTGGTTTTGTTCCTGGCCCGCAGCCTTGGCTTTCTTGCTCTGCTGTTCCTCCCTGTCCCACTTCTTGTCCTCTTCGGTCTGTTGAGCGTAAACCATCAGCCTGGAAATATCCATGTCTGGGATCAGCAATGCTGCCTTGCACTCCCTCTTCACATGTCTGCCCAGTCCAGACACAAATTTTCTCATCCTGGCCCTCATATCAAGAACCATCTCCGGAGCATACCTCGACAGCTGGGTGAACTTTAGGCTATACTCTTTGGCAGTCATACCCTCCTGTTTTAAGTTCACAAACTCTTCAACCTTGGCTTCCCTTAACTCTTGGGGAAAGAAATGATCGAGAAAAGCACTCTCGAACTCTTCCCACTCGGCTGGTTCAGCACTTTCACCTCTGACATCCTCCCATTGGTTGTACCAAATGTTGGCCACATCCTTAAGTTGATATGAGACCAACTCCACTCCTTCAATCTCACTTGCATGCATTGCCCTTAGGATCTTGCGCATTTCATCAATAAAGTTTTGCGGATCCTCCTCAACCTTAGAACCCGTATAGACTGGCGGATTCATCCTCAAAAAATCTCTGAGCCTGGAAGCAGCAGTTGGCTCTTGGGAATTGGAGCTTGGGGCCTGGGGACCACGACTGCCACTTTGCGAGGCCACCAACTAGGTGAGCATGGAAATGGCTCCCCTGAAGTCTGCCTCTGAAGTGGGGGCTGACTGTGCTGGGGGTGCTGGTGGAGCCTCAGCAGCTCTAGCTGGTCGTCCCCGTCTCCTTACCTCACGTTCTGGCAAGGGGTTCTCAGTACTTGGGACAGAACCATCTCTTTGGGCAGCAGTGCGTTTTGGAGGCATTATCTGCAAACGCGTAATGTACGAGTTAAAGAGGTTTGCTTAAAGTCAAGCTCTAGCGCACGACTCAGAACATCAAAGAAGTGGAACCATTTCCTAATGCCCTGTAGCATCCTGTTTATGAAGTGTGGTGCACAACACACGCATAAACGAGACTCTACTAGACACGGCTTCGTAGACTCCCTAGGACTCTTGAACTCTGTGCTCTGATACCAAGTTTGTCACGCCCCGGGAGGGTACCCTAGGCGTGGCTGGCACTCAGAAGCTATTGCTAGCCCCCAAGCGAACCACTTAGCATTCATCACATCATTCATTATAAACATTGCGGACGGAGATAGAAAATAATATCTAAACAAGGTGGGCCAATGGTCAAACATCAAAACTGTTCATTTCACCAAGCAGAGGAATATTGCTCAGGTATCATAACATTCACCTTGATTACACCATTTTGTCTACAAAGCCTCTAACATTCCTTAAAACATCTAAGAAGAGGACCATGACATACCATGGCTACTCGACCCAAAGAACAGGATAACATTCATAAATAAAGGTTTCCTCCAGAAACAAGGAGGCTCACCACAGTCAGAACTTGGAAATACTTGACCTCAACGGGGCGGCTGCTGAAGTCCTCTAGCTCCTGTATCTGCATCATGAAACGATGCAGCGCCAAATGGCGTCAGTACGTGGAATGTACTGGCATGTAAAATAGCTGAAACACATTATTAGGAATATACGAACATAACGCACATCATCATGAGACCTTAACATTTACATCAGGGAAACCTTAACATTGACCTTTACATTAACATTGATCATTGCATTGGAGTACCCTTAGAGAACCCTTTTCAAGAAGGCCTAACTGGGAGTTTCTTTAACCGACAACCATCACTTATGAGCCAGTGATGATACAACGAAGCGATGCCGTTGCTACATCCGTCCAATACCCTGCCCGGGGCAAAGGACATTCATTAGAAAATATTAGTCCTCATTGGGACAAGAAAGGTGCCATCCGCGTTGCGGTTCAATCCTCTCTTCCTACGCGGGCCACGTAGTTAATGGAGTCAGGTGGGACTCACCTTTCTATCCATTTCGGTGCTCAATACTCCTCCCAGGACTCGACATTGCTCATAAAACATTAACATTCATTAGTCCCATAGGGACGCATTTCATCATCATTAGTCCCCATAGGGGCCTAATACATTATCATTGGCATCAACATTCATTTGTCCCATAGGGACACATTACATTATCATTAGCATCTCATTTACATCAACATTAACATCATTGTCATTCCATCTCATTAACATCAACATCATTGACTTTAGGGACACTCGTTTAGGAACTTTGACTCTCAACTTAGAGACAATCCCACACTCACATTCTCAACCTTCATCATTCATTAATTTATCATTACTCTAGACTCTACATACACACCCATGTTCATCATGCAGGCTTTTCTAGGATACATATACAATAGATATGGGGTTTTTAACTAAATGCTTTTCAAGAAAATCGTTTAAAAAGGATGCATGAGGGTTTTTATGAGGGTCATCATCAATGCAGGAAAATATGTAGGTTTATGCATAAAATAATGGCATTTGTTCATTACATTACATGAATTAACATGTTTCACTTCATTACCCTAACATCATTCACCATTAGACTTTAATACCTTACTCATGGGGCACATGGGAGGACATTCCCCATGTTGTAAGTTTAGCCTTACATACCTGAAAGAAGATAGTCACACTAAAGCACCTTCTTTCCTCTTGCTCTCTTCAACCTCCTTCAAGCCCTAGCCTTAAGAACCTTAGGAAGACTTCTTCAATGGGGTTTTTCAACCCTTTTTCGTGAAAACCGACCTATATAGGTCATAGGGGTACGTTTAGGATAGGTGGGATTGGACCATAATGCCCTTGGAAATTTTAAGAAATTAAATCCCGTCCTGAAATAACACAGTCCGCGACGCGGACTGGTCGCGGACAGTGTATTTTCAAAAATTCAACTCCGTCGAAATTTTCAGGAAAAGATAAGTGTGTCTCCGCGACCAGTCCGCGTCGCGGTTCCATCGCGGAGGCTCACTGTTTTTCGTTTTGGAACAAAAATTATCTTTTGACTCGGTTGCTCTAAAATTCGACCGAGACCTTTCCCCCACTCCATTTTCAGTGCTGATCATGAATCCGCTCTCGGATTTCCGATCCGAGCATCGGAAAGCACGTTTCTCGCACACCTCTCCGTGAGGGGTATTTCGGTAATTTCGCGGGCGTTACAATTATTATTTATAAGTATTTTATATTATTGTTTGTGATATCTCATCGAACATGTTGAAAGATATAATGTTTTAAAATGTTTAACTATTATATTATTTCTCAATGAAATATATCTTGTCCCTCCCTCCACCCCACCCTCAATCCCTCATAATCAAATATGTATAAATAAAAATAATGTAACATGTATTAAATCAGATGCAGATCCTGGATCAGAGGCTACAGATGTCATATCATGTAAATAGAATAAGCGGGCTGGTTCGTTCAATTTGCGGTTATAATTCAGGTTATTATTTTTTTTTTAATTTTTATAAATAAATCAATTAATTAGATATGTATATTTAATAAATTCTTTTTAGATATTTTGAGGTTAAAGATATGTACATAATGTCGCGCCCTATTTTTCCCCGCGGAGAAATAGGAACCTGGACGACGTCGTGGCAATGACTCTTTTGGGATTTTTAAATTGGAAGAGTCGCCACCTAATGATTGGGTGCATTAGGACACCATTCTAGCCTAAGGGTCAAAGGTCAACCAGAGAGGGGTTCGGGCTCAAATTACCTCGAAGGGAAGGTGTTAAGCACCCTTCGAGGTCCGCAAAAGGCGGCTCCCGACCGTGTCTTGCATTTATGTGGGGGTTGCAAATAACAAGTAAGGTCCATATTTTAAAAGATTCTTAAATTTATTCTAAGTGATAAAATAAATCAGCAAATATAGAAATAAAAGAAAAGGAAATCAAATTACATATTTTAATACTCTGAATTGATTCTAAGTGATCGAGTAAATAAATGAACAATAATTAAACAGGTTGGGTTATTTAAATTCTCGGATCAGTTACTCGGCTTTTCGGAGAAGGCGTCATATGGCTTAGTTAAGCCAAAGGACAAAACCAAGGTTTGTCCTATTAAGCTCGAGTTTATTCATCATATCCGAGTCCTATCTACCCCTACCCCCCTCCTAAGTTGATTTTATTAGTTAACTTAAAAGCGGACTAAAAAATGAAATGCTAACGTGTCCTAATGATGCCTAGCGTCCCTCCTATTGTCCAAGAGGCATTGGACTTCTATTTTGGTGGGTTCTAGACAAAAACAAACTTAGGTTTCCTAATTAGACTCGCGTTACAAAAGGAACATTTAAAGCGACAATTAACACATAAAGTCTAGCATAGCCTCAACAATGAAATCATGCTTGAAACCAAATGATGACATGCTAAAAATGTTTTAAATGGAAACTCTAATCTATGGAACATTAATTTTCAAACATAAATTTCAATGAAGATGATTAAGTAATAAAGTTAAGTTAAATCATGTAGGCATGCTTCTAATAATGTGTAAAAATATTTTAAGGTCATATAGGCATGTTTTAAACAATGCAAAAGAGAAAAGACATTAAAAAAAATCTAAAGACATATTTGCTAATAATGCACAAGTATTTAAAAGTTCTAAAGGCATGTTTTCTAGATAAGAAAATATTATAGAGATATTTTGGTTAAATCCTGCGAGCATAATTTCAATAATGTAAAGAGAATAGAAAAACTCGTTTTTATTAAAATCCTATAGGCATAATTTCCTAATAGTGTACAAAAAGAGGACGATATTTTATTTAAGGTCATATATGCATGATATCTAGTGAATCTTATAGACATGGCATCTAATAAAATTAAAAAGAAAAACAATTTAAATCCTAAAGGCATGGTATCTAATGAAATTAAAAAGAAAGCATTTTAATCCTTAAATACATAATTTCTAATTTTAATTTTTTATAGACAATATTAAAAAGGGCATTATAAACATGAAGCATTTTAAACTTACAGACATTGTATTTAATAAAAAAAGAACACTTTAAATTTGAACACTTCCTATGTTATGATTGCCTAACCATGAGTTTAACATTACATTTTATCGCATCCTAAGTAAAGTTTGCCTACGCGGGTTATGCAAATAAAAGAAAGCAAGTAGCAAATAAATCCCCTCCCCCCTCTAACTATATCCCCGTATCCGCTATATTATTAAGTTACAAGATTTGCGAAAAAAGAAAAAAAAATAGAATAAAAACCACAACAATATAAATTAAAAATAAAAGATCTTCGGAGTTGTCTCCCTCCTCTGAGTTCATTCCCCATCCCAGGCGACTCTTGGTTAAAAAAATAGATAAAACCTGCAACACTAAAAGAGGAGAACTAGCAGTACCAATAGCAATTAAAAATATATATACATGTAAAATCTAGCAATCAAAGGGCATACAAAAGAAGAGAATGAAAATTTACCGATTAAATCAACAGTGATAAAAGAAAAGCAGACTTGATCTAGATTTTGATCTTGAATTTGGACAGAAGGATATTGCTAAAATAATATCGCAAAGACAGTATATAATTTCTTTTTTTTTTTTAAAAAAAAGAAACGGAATGAAAAGATAGTTTTAGAGCAGAGGAGGAATTTTCTTTTATGTGAAATCTATGTGATCTTCGTAAAAAAAAAAGTATCTAGAATTGTAAAGCCTCTAAGTATTTTTTTTCTTTTTGTGTGTGTGAAAAAAAATCACTGAGAATTCTGTAAAGTGCATTGATTTATATAGCATAGGGGATAAGTATCAGAAAAGGTAACAAATAATACCAAATAATCTAGTGTTACCATAAACTAAGTAATTTGAGTAAATATGGTCAAAAGAAAATCAATTCGAAAAATTGTTTCCATACCTACTGCAGAGAATCTGTCTAATTACAATAACTAGGGTCTGATTGGAGTCAAATTAGGATAAATTTCTATATCAAAACAAGTAAGAATATTTCATGGCTTAAATAAAGCAAGTAAATCAGTCCAACCATAATCAGTGAATAAATAAATCATAAGAATCACTGTTTTTGTTTTAAGAGAAAAAAAAATTTAGACTAGAAGCTAAATCAATCAGCCAAAGTCTGCCAAGCACATCCAGGCCATTGATATGGTCTTACTAAAATTAAGATAGGCACTAAATTAGACAAACACAGATTTTAGAATTATGCGTTAATACGTTCAAAATCTAATTCATTTAGGATGACAAACTAAAAAAAACAGTCGCACTCACGAATTCGCAATGCATCAACAAATCATATAATAATCACGTTGCTAAAGAACTTTAAGAACAGTAAATCAAAATGAAATCAAACCGAATTCCTCTCGTTCTCAAATTTTTTGACTTGTCCTCCTTGCTTCCGATTCTTTGCTGGGGTTGAGGAGTGGGGTCGACTGGTCGGGGGTGGCGCTGCTGGGTCGTGGTGTTGTTTGGTGGCTGACTGGGCTTTGGGTGGTTCGTGAAGCGGAGGAGGGGGCCGCGGAGTGGGGAGAAGTCACGGGGAGAGGTGGCTGGCGGCGCATCGCGTCGTGGTGGCGAGGGGGTCGCCGCTGCTTGGGGGCTGCTCCGGTGGTGTTTTGGCGGGCCAGGGGAGAAGAGGGTGGCGGAAAAAGGAGAGGAGAGGAGAGAAAAAGGGGGGCGGCGCTGTCGAGGCGCCGCGGCAGTGTTGCGGTGGAGGAGAAGAGATGGTGGGGGAGAGAGAGAGACGGAAAGGGAGAGGGAGAGCAGGAAGCTGCCGGCGGCGCGGCAGCGATGGGACAGTGACTGCCGCCGGCGACCATGGAGGGAGGGAGAAGGGGTTCGGCGGCTAGGGTTTTTTTTGGAGGGGGAGGAAATGAAAATGTGGAAAAAATGAAATGGGAGTTAGGGTTGGGGTATTAGAAATGGAAAGTGGGTCGGGTCGGATCGGATCCGGGTTGAACATGGGTACCCGAATTTGAGTAATAGCCACAATTTGCATAATGAGCCACGAAATTGGTAATTCTAGTTTAAAAACTAGCCACCAGATTGTAGAATATTAAAATTAGGGGCGTAAATTAGTAATTCGGATTTAAAAACTAGCCAAAGTTTGAAATTGAGCCATGAATTGGCTCAAAAAATGCAAAACTTATAAATGAGTGGCCAAATTTGAAATGAGTTCATGAGATTTTAAGGATTTAGCTTAGATTAACATAAAATTTATTTAAAAACACGAATAGAACTAATGTAAAGTATAAATAAATCACGTAATTACCATAATTCTTATGAAAGCGTGCTTAAAAGTTGTTTAGGATATGATTCAGAAGACGTTTATAAATAAATACTATACGCGTCTAACATTAAAATAACGATTGTTTGTTGTTTATTTTTTGTAGACAAATATAAAGTGACAAATATATATGAAATCATTTTAATTTCGCAAATTTTCTGTTAATAAATAAAACGTAAAGTACGTTAAGGGTCGGTCAAAATCGGGTGTCAACAGCTGCCCCTTTCTTTGCTCGGGAATGAAGGATGAATTGTTGAGCAAAGAAAGTTGACGGAGTAGCCGATTTTGTCCGACCGATGGAATTTTATCGGAGAAAAAGGGTACGAGAGTACGAAAACTAAAATAGTTGATGTGGTTAGAATGGTAGAAGAAGAGTAAGAGCAAAGCCTAGTACGGACGTGAAAAATGTCAGGGGTTTATTGCGAGAGACATGTATCCGAACCGAATGCTATATAGAACTCCATAAAATTCAAAATCTGTAACTTTTAAAACACTAGGTAAAATGGTTAGAACATGTATATTAAATAGTGCAATAAATTCATAAACATGATGCAAGTTCCCACTTAGACCATGAGATTTGCCATAAAACTATGAGGATGATGTTTTAGGCTATGATGTCTTGGGCCATGCTAATCATAAATTATATCCTCGGGTCATGAAATGATGTCCGTAGGCCATGAAGGATGGTGCCTTTGGACGATGACACCCTCGGATCATGCTAAACATAAATAGAATCCCTAGGCCATGAAATGATGTCCTTAGGCCATGAAAATGATGCCTTTGGACTATGACGCCTTAGGGGTATGCCATTTTCATGCGATTTTTCAGGCCAATGTAAAATTTTCAAAAGGAGGCCATGCAATTTCAGTAGGCGAAATGTAGTTTCAGAAGGCCGTATTTTAAGAATATAAATGTGATTTCAGTAGGCCATGCAATGTTTTCAAAGAAGGCCACGTAGTAGGCCAAAAGTGATGTTTTACTAGGCCATGCAATTTTCAATGCATTCTTGGTAGGCCAAATATTAAATCTTATTCGCTTAAAATGTCATTTTATGCGAAAAAATGCAATTTCACGTAACTTAGTAGGCCAATGCGAATTTCACATAATTTGGTAGGCCAAAGCAAATTTCAGTAAGCTTGGTAGGCCAATGCAAAGTGCAATTTGTAACAATTTTAGTAGGCTAATGTCAAAATGCAAAGTTCAAGAATATTAGTAGGCCAATGCGAAAGTACAATTTTCAATAGTTTCAGTAGGCCAATGCAAAATGCGAAGTTCAGTAGGCCGATGTAAAAATGTAATTTCATGTAAATTTAGTAGGCCCATGCAATTTTCATGCGAGTTTAGTAGGCCAATGCAGAACGTAATTTCATGCAAATTTAGTAGGCCCATGCAAAAAATGCAATTTTTAATAATTTTAGTAGGCCAATGCAGAGATGCAATCTTCAGTGATATTAGTAGGCTAATGCGAAAGTGCAATTTTCAAAATTTTTAGTAGGCCAATGTCAAAATGCAAAGTTCAGTAATTTTAGTAGGCCAATGCAACAATGTAATTTCATGTGATTTTAGTAGGCCAATGTAAAAATGCAAAGTTCACGTGAGTTTAGTAGGCCAATGCAAAAATGCAACTTTCATGTGAATCTAGTAGGCCAATGTAATTTCATGCAAATAGTAGGCCAAATGCAAAATGTATTTTTCGGTAGGCCAAGTACGATTTCGGAGGCAACAAGAAGTAGATTGATATAAAAGGAAATAAGATAATCTGACCTTCGCCCATTGTGAGAAAACGTCAATTGCTTTGTATGATACGAAGAGGTTTTCCGAGCATGTATGCCAGTCTACACTCAAAGAAAAATCATTAGTTTGAAAAAAAAAAAGGGAGGTTGATCTGTAACCCGCACGTCCTTTTATTGATCTCTCGCCTTTCGTCTTGATGTCCTCGTTGTCGGTTTTCAGTTAGAAATTTTTGAGAGTTGCTCAAAAATTTCTGCCCCAGTTTGTAGAAAATGATCTAAAAAAAAAAAATTTTTGAGATCCTCTCAAAAATTCTGCCCCAGTTTGTAGAAAATGATCTAAAAAAAAATTTTTTGAGATCCTCTCAAAAATTCTGCCCCAGTTGTCTTGTCTACTTATGCTCTCTTTCCAAAAGAATTTTTGAGATCCTCTCAAAAATTCTGCCCCAGTCTGCGGTCAAGTGGGGAAATAAGATTTTTATTATGGTAAGACCGAACTCCAAAGGAGCGCCTACGTATCCCTCTTAAACGGGAATCAGGTCTGACGTAGTTCCAAATACAAGATGAAAGAGCATTAAATAAAACACTTAATAGAAGGAGGCCAAATTCCTGGTTTATTCTGTTGATGCAGATGTTTCTCCCATAGAATTCGAGCAAGGCAAACCTTTCTTTAGACAACACAATTCTGAATATAACTTCAACATGCTCATTGATGATTTGGCAGTGGATTGTTGGAGGTATTTGGTGTAGGATCCTTCAAATGTATGACCTTAGTATCAATCAAGTCTTGAACCTTATCCTTCAACGCGCGACATGCATCAGTTGTGTGTCCCTTCATTCCTGAGTGGTATGCGCAAACTTTGTTTGGATCATACCATTTGGATTGAGTGTCTGGATTCAAAGCAGGAATAGGAGTGATATAGCCAGCTTCTTTCAACCTTTCGTAGAGTTGGGCTATGGGTTCAGCCAGAGGAGTGTAGTTCTTGGTAGGCTTTCTTTCAAAGTTGGGACGATTTCTGTAGTTCGGTCGCTGAGGTGGTGGAGGTGGAGGTGTTTGAAAGTATCTTGGTTGGGCATGATAAACGGGGTATGCAGGCTGTTGGTAAGGAGTAGGTGGTGGATAAAAAGGGGGAGGTGTGATGGATGAAGACGTAGGATAGTGGGGAAGTGGCGGAGCCCAAATTTGACGTCTTGTGGGAGCTTTATGTGCCATCATTACCGAACCCACCTCTTTCTTCTTTCGAATATCAGGCACACCTCCAGACTGCAAGGCTTTGTTGGTGGCCTGTAAAGCCTCTAGGTTGATAATTATGCCATTTTTTATACCCTCCTCAATTCTTTCACCTAACTTGATGATGTCTGCAAAGCTCTTTTCTGCCACAAGCATCATTCTATCATAATATTGAGGTTCTTGGGCCCGAATAAAGTAATCCTTCATTTGAGATTCCTCCATGGGTGGCTTAGCCTTAGCAGCCTCGGACCTCCATCTTATGGCGTAGTCTCGGAATGATTCACTTGGCTTCTTTTTTAGGTTTTGAATATAAAACCAATCTGGTGCATTCTCAATGTTGAACCCAAACCTATTCATGAAATCGAAAGCCAAATCCTCCCACCTTGTCCATTTTCGTGAGTCTTGTTCCATATACCATGTTAGGGCTTCCCCTGTGAGGCTTCTGATGAACAGTTTCATTCTAATCTTTT
Source organism: Solanum rostratum (assembly GCA_029948455.1). Classification (NCBI taxonomy): domain Eukaryota; kingdom Viridiplantae; phylum Streptophyta; class Magnoliopsida; order Solanales; family Solanaceae; genus Solanum; species Solanum rostratum. The sequence goes on from CM057055.1 coordinate 22,517,906, forward strand.
CATTCTTTCCCACTCCTACCAGTTTATCACAATACATACGCAGATGAGCCCTAGGATCTCCAATGCCATTGTACAGTTCAAATTTTGGAGGTTTGTATCCTTCTGGTAACTCGACATCTGGGTGCATGCATAGATCTTCATAGCTCAGGCCATTTACCTTTTTACTTTCTTCTACATGTCGCATGCGATTGCTCAGACTATCCAGTCTCTCAGTTAGGGATTTAATCAACATATCCTTTTGAGAGGATTCTGATTCATGGTAGTTGTGGATAAAAGGGGATGTCTCGACATATATAGGATTATGGGTGTGAGTTCCGGAGGCATGGGCCTTTAAGATGTTGGCAGTGGACTTGGGAGGCATATCTTGAATGTAGGTGGGATTTTGTGGGATACCATGTTGGTTCATAAGTGCTTAGTTGATGTGGGTTTGGATGATTGCTTAAAGAGGGTACATAAGTGGGGTTAGACTGGATTTGAGAGGTTGGTTGAATTGGTGGAGGGTGACTTGAGAGGGTGGTTTGAGTTGTAGTAACTGGGTCATCCATGTGTTCTCCGAAAGGAGTGCCGAGAGAAATGGATAGTCTGGCCAAGTTGCGCATGCTGGCCATTTCATCCTCTAACTCTTGAATTTTCCTTTCCAACCTTAGGGTTAGATCATCCGGTTGGGCTCCCCTTTCAGAAGACTCCACTCTTTCAATAGCATTATTATCAGTCATTTTGTCTTTTCTTTGATGACTCAAACTTGGAGGAGTAGGCGGAGGACCTTTCGATCGTGTATGGTAGGCCAGTATGCGCACACAGATCAACCTAGGGAGGGGAAAACAAAACAACAAAACCAGCGAAGCCTTGTTAGAGGTTAGAGTAATAATAATGGTAAATATGTAATTTAACAAATAATCATCCTAAAATGCAAGGGACCTCATTGAGCCAGAGGTAGGCCTAATACGACAAGCAAGTGATTCTTAATAATTAATTCAAGCCCTTGATTTGTTAATTGGAGTTTAGTGTTTAGAAAATACAGAATAATAATTAAAAAAAATAATTATTTTGTTAATAACAACTATTACAATCTTTGAATGGTAGAATATATATGAAATCTAACAAATGGAAATGAATCTTTAAACTATATAAACCTAAGGAATAAATCTTAAGCTCCCTTTTAACAATATTTTAGGCTTGAATTGATTATCGTGATCATATAGACACATAGTATGCATCACTTCGTCTCGGAGGGTGATTGGACCCTCTAGACTTAATAGGGCGGCTACTATTACGTAGATTGACCCCCTTAGGGTCAAACTACCTAGGGCTTATGCATGCATGATCTTAATTTTTGGGGTGGATAGCTCTATCCTAAGTTTTCTAAAGAGTGGGTTTAGACATGGACTGGGTATTCTTATGCGAGAAGCACGTGGTCCAACGGTAGTAAGACTATCCGCCATTCACCACGCAAGCGCTTACTCTCTAAATTTTGGTTTGAAAAGAGTAGGGAGAAGTGCAAAGGCACGACATCACCTTAAAGAGAAAATAAGAGGGTCCCAAGTGGGGGAGTTTTATGAATGGAATGCCAGTTTAAATTTAAATGTAAACAATTAGCAAATAGCAGTGTTATATGAATTAAAGCAGTAAATAAGAAAAGGGAAAGGAAAAGGGACTAAAGGGAAAGGGGAAGGGAGTTAAGGGATAAGGAAGGAAAAGTTAGAGGGGGTAGGAAAAAAAGGACAAAGAAAATAAGTCAGTAATATAATAAAAGCAAAATAAAGAAAGCATAAAAACCCACATAAAGAGACACGTAATGGTAAGAGCCTAAGTCCCCAGCAGAGTCGCCATTCTGTCGCGCCCTATTTTTCCCCGCGGAGAAATAGGAACCTGGACGACGTCGTGGCAATGACTCTTTTGGGATTTTTAAATTGGAAGAGTCGCCACCTAATGATTGGGTGCATTAGGACACCATTCTAGCCTAAGGGTCAAAGGTCAACCAGAGAGGGGTTCGGGCTCAAATTACCTCGAAGGGAAGGTGTTAAGCACCCTTCGAGGTCCGCAAAAGGCGGCTCCCGACCGTGTCTTGCATCTATGTGGGGGTTGCAAATAACAAGTAAGGTCCATATTTTAAAAGATTCTTAAATTTATTCTAAGTGATAAAATAAATCAGCAAATATAGAAATAAAAGAAAAGGAAATCAAATTACATATTTTAATACTCTGAATTGATTATAAGTGATCGAGTAAATAAATGAACAATAATTAAACAGGTTGGGTTATTTAAATTCTCGGATCAGTTACTCGGCTTTTCGGAGAAGGCGTCATATGGCTTAGTTAAGCCAAAGGACAAAACCAAGGTTTGTCCTATTAAGCTCGAGTTTATTCATCATATCCGAGTCCTATCTACCCCTACCCCCCTCCTAAGTTGATTTTATTAGTTAACTTAAAAGCGGACTAAAAAATGAAATGCTAACGTGTCCTAATGATGCCTAGCGTCCCTCCTATTGTCCAAGAGGCATTGGACTTCTATTTTGGTGGGTTCTAGACAAAAACAAACTTAGGTTTCCTAATTAGACTCGCGTTACAAAAGGAACATTTAAAGCGACAATTAACACATAAAGTCTAGCATAGCCTCAACAATGAAATCATGCTTGAAACCAAATGATGACATGCTAAAAATGTTTTAAATGGAAACTCTAATCTATGGAACATTAATTTTCAAACATAAATTTCAATGAAGATGATTAAGTAATAAAGTTAAGTTAAATCATGTAGGCATGCTTCTAATAATGTGTAAAAATATTTTAAGGTCATATAGGCATGTTTTAAACAATGCAAAAGAGAAAAGACATTAAAAAAATCTAAAGACATATTTGCTAATAATGCACAAGTATTTAAAAGTTCTAAAGGCATGTTTTCTAGATAAGAAAATATTATAGAGATATTTTGGTTAAATCCTGCGAGCATAATTTCAATAATGTAAAGAGAATAGAAAAACTCGTTTTTATTAAAATCCTATAGGCATAATTTCCTAATAGTGTACAAAAAGAGGACGATATTTTATTTAAGGTCATATATGCATGATATCTAGTGAATCTTATAGACATGGCATCTAATAAAATTAAAAAGAAAAACAATTTAAATCCTAAAGGCATGGTATCTAATGAAATTAAAAAGAAAGCATTTTAATCCTTAAATACATAATTTCTAATTTTAATTTTTTATAGACAATATTAAAAAGGGCATTAAAAACATGAAGCATTTTAAACTTACAGACATTGTATTTAATAAAAAAAGAACACTTTAAATTTGAACACTTCCTATGTTATGATTGCCTAACCATGAGTTTAACATTACATTTTATCGCATCCTAAGTAAAGTTTGCCTACGCGGGTTATGCAAATAAAAGAAAGCAAGTAGCAAATAAATCCCCTCCCCCCTCTAACTATATCCCCGTATCCGCTATATTATTAAGTTACAAGATTTGCGAAAAAAGAAAAAAAAATAGAATAAAAACCACAACAATATAAATTAAAAATAAAAGATCTTCGGAGTTGTCTCCCTCCTCTGAGTTCATTCCCCATCCCAGGCGACTCTTGGTCAAAAAAATAGATAAAACCTGCAACACTAAAAGAGGAGAACTAGCAGTACCAATAGCAATTAAAAATATATATACATGTAAAATCTAGCAATCAAAGGGCATACAAAAGAAGAGAATGAAAATTTACCGATTAAATCAACAGTGATAAAAGAAAAGCAGACTTGATCTAGATTTTGATCTTGAATTTGGACAGAAGGATATTGCTAAAATAATATCGCAAAGACAGTATATAATTTCTTTTTTTTTTTTAAAAAAAAGAAACGGAATGAAAAGATAGTTTTAGAGCAGAGGAGGAATTTTCTTTTATGTGAAATCTATGTGATCTTCGTAAAAAAAAAGTATCTAGAATTGTAAAGCCTCTAAGTATTTTTTTTCTTTTTGTGTGTGTGAAAAAAAATCACTGAGAATTCTGTAAAGTGCATTGATTTATATAGCATAGGGGATAAGTATCAGAAAAGGTAACAAATAATACAAAATAATCTAGTGTTACCATAAACTAAGTAATTTGAGTAAATATGGTCAAAAGAAAATCAATTCGAAAAATTGTTTCCATACCTACTGCAGAGAATCTGTCTAATTACAATAACTAGGGTCTGATTGGAGTCAAATTAGGATAAATTTCTATATCAAAACAAGTAAGAATATTTCATGGCTTAAATAAAGCAAGTAAATCAGTCCAACCATAATCAGTGAATAAATAAATCATAAGAATCACTGTTTTTTTTTTTTAAGAGAAAAAAAAAATTTAGACTAGAAGCTAAATCAATCAGCCAAAGTCTGCCAAGCACATCCAGGCCATTGATATGGTCTTACTAAAATTAAGATAGGCACTAAATTAGACAAACACAGATTTTAGAATTATGCGTTAATACGTTCAAAATCTAATTCATTTAGGATGACAAACTAAAAAAAACAGTCGCACTCACGAATTCGCAATGCATCAACAAATCATATAATAATCACGTTGCTAAAGAACTTTAAGAACAGTAAATCAAAATGAAATCAAACCGAATTCCTCTCGTTCTCAAATTTTTTGACTTGTCCTCCTTGCTTCCGATTCTTTGCTGGGGTTGAGGAGTGGGGTCGACTGGTCGGGGGTGGCGCTACTGGGTCGTGGTGTTGTTTGGTGGCTGACTGGGCTGTGGGTGGTTCGTGAAGCGGAGGAGGGGGCCGCGGAGTGGGGAGAAGTCACGGGGAGAGGTGGCTGGCGGCGCATCGCGTCGTGGTGGCGAGGGGGTCGCCGCTGCTTGGGGGCTGCTCCGATGGTGTTTTGGCGGGCCAGGGGAGAAGAGGGTGGCGAAAAAAGGAGAGGAGAGGAGAGAAAAAGGGGGGCGGCGCTGTCGAGGCGCCGCGGCAGTGTTGCGGTGGAGGAGAAGAGATGGTGGGGGAGAGAGAGAGACGGAAAGGGAGAGGGAGAGCAGGAAGCTGCCGGCGGCGCGGCAGCGATGGGACAGTGACTGCCGCCGGCGACCATGGAGGGAGGGAGAAGGGGTTCGGCGGCTAGGGTTTTTTTTGGAGGGGGAGGAAATGAAAATGTGGAAAAAATGAAATGGGAGTTAGGGTTGGGGTATTAGAAATGGAAAGTGGGTCGGGTCGGATCGGATCCGGGTTGAACATGGGTACCCGAATTTGAGTAATAGCCACAATTTGCATATTGAGCCACGAAATTGGTAATTCTAGTTTAAAAACTAGCCACCAGATTGTAGAATATTAAAATTAGGGTCGTAAATTAGTAATTCGGATTTAAAAACTAGCCAAAGTTTGAAATTGAGCCATGAATTGGCTCAAAAAATGCAAAACTTATAAATGAGTGGCCAAATTTGAAATGAGTTCATGAGATTTTAAGGATTTAGCTTAGATTAACATAAAATTTATTTAAAAACACGAATAGAACTAATGTAAAGTATAAATAAATCACGTAATTACCATAATTCTTATGAAAGCGTGCTTAAAAGTTGTTTAGGATATGATTCAGAAGACGTTTATAAATAAATACTATACGCGTCTAACATTAAAATAACGATTGTTTGTTGTTTATTTTTTGTAGACAAATATAAAGTGACAAATATATATGAAATCATTTTAATTTCGCAAATTTTCTGTTAATAAATAAAACGTAAAGTACGTTAAGGGTCGGTCAAAATCGGGTGTCAACACATAACTATTTTATTTTTTTTTTAAGAAATAAGAGACTCTGTTTTAACATAAGAAATTGTAGCTTTAAACCCAATTATCTTTGCTTAGGGCAAACTTCATCAAAAGATTGAAAGAACCTTTAAATTCAAAAGTTTTAACATAATAATATCTATTATTTTTAAAATTTATTTTTCAAAAATTAATATTATTTAAATATATTTTTGAATTATATTTATATGGCATTCAGTATTTAACATTGATCAATAGTTAGTATAGAGTTCACACACAATAATTGTATCAATTAGAGATTAATACTTAGTGAATGAGAAATAAATAAAAAATAAAAAATTAAGTAAAATAAAAAATAATTAATTCATAAAATAATGATTAATTGAATTAAGAAGTGTTAACAAATTAAGAAGAAGAAGTAATAGAGTTAAAAAAAAGAAAAATTAAAGTCCTTGGCACCCTGCACACATTAATGAAAAAGATAAAAAAAAAAAAGGGAAGAAAAAAAAGGGGCTCAAGCTTTGCAACCCTCCCCCCTCCCCCCTCCTCCGGGCTTCTATTCGTATATTCTTTCTACCATATTTTAATTAACTTTTTTTAGTTTGTTGGTATTCAATTTTTTTTATTGTGTGTTACACATAATAAGGAAACGACTTTTCTTAATTTTTATTTTAATATATAAAATGTTGAGTTTAAATTTAAGTTAATGTTAAATTAAGTTCTTTATTTATATAAAAGTAAAATGTATAAACTATAATATGTTTGTCATCTACTTTATTATTGTTAATTTCTTAATTAAAATATTTCATTATCATATTTATTAATTTTGTTGTCCTAAAATTGCCAAGTGACTTATCAATAGTTTGCCACTTGGCTTAACCACATTTGCTAACTACTCTCCTTTATTATATATGTAGATTTGTTTCACTTCTTCTATTTCCGATATATCATTCATTAGAATTTTCTTTAATCCTCAACAAATTTTTAATAATTTTTTTTCAATAGTAAATAATGAAATAATTATGGAATAATACATAAATATGTTTTTTTAATTAGATTTCAACTACCATCTATGCACTTCAATTTTGGACGTGCATAAATAAGTACTTAAACTTGTATAAAATTGAACAAATAGACACATGTGTCCTACATGACATAATACATGTATGATGCCACATAGTACACAAAATTTTCATGTAGGATGTCACGTAGGGTCAATGTGTCTATTTGTTCTATTTTATACAGGTATAAATATTTACTTGTGTACATTCAAAGTTAAAGTACATAAATGTCAGTTAAAACAAAATTACAAAAATATTTATTTATTAGGCTAATGTTTATGATTTTTAAAACATAAAAATCATCGATTCTTAGTGACTAAATGTACCCTTTTTTAATTGATAATATTACTCATATGTTTCTCAATGAAATTGTGACTAGAAGTGTCGTATGCTCATTAACTTTTATATTTTCACGTTCAAAAAGTGTTGCATTTATACTAAAATAGTGAACACCCACAATTTTTAAATCCTAATTTGTCACCGCATATATGACCAACGACAGAGCAATATACAGTAGATACGAGTATCGAAAATGTGCCACGAAGAAGAGTATTTAGGAATAATTCAGAAATAGTAACAGAAAATGTAAAACCTGTAGGAAAAAGAATACCGATAGAAGAACCAATTAAGTTACAAGAAGGAGGTTACAAAGGAAAGATACTAAACATAGCCGCACACGACCCACAAATGTGGAACACAGTCATAGACCTCTAGAAAGGAATAGTTGTAGCAAACGATATAAAGACATACCAAGATACTGACGCAGAAACAATGTTGAAATATATGGAGACCTTCTTAGGGGAATCGGCAGAAGCTCTGTGGGAAGTTTATAAGTCTAACTTCCCACAAGAATTTCAGGCTTTAGTAAATATGGGAGCTAATCCATATAATTTTATTAACAAGATACATAGTTTGATTACAGGAGAAGACCCAAATAGTGGGTTAGTAATACTACAAAGAAATGCTCTAATAAAATTAGAACTACTAAGTATTACAAGTTGGTTCTACATAAATACTTTTCTAAAAGACTATTACTATTATTGTACAATTAGCGAAAATTCGTTCGACGAAGAATTTGGGAAGAATCTATTTAATAAATTACCAGGAGCTTTGGGATGAGAAATAGAAGAAAGATGGTATAAAAGAGAAGGAGTGATCCAAAATCCAAATGGTAGTTGGTTAATAGGATATAGGATGCAACACGTAATGGAGAAATTGACCGAAAAATGTACAAATATGTAAATTCAAAATTAATTAAAGCAAATTGTGAGTAGCTTCTATAAAAACATAATATATATGACTCTTATGATAAAGATCAAAATCGAAAAAGACATTATAAAAGGAATAGGCCACATTATCCAAATATATATAATAGAAGAAACTATTACCTAAGAAAGTCATTAGCTAGAAAACTATATCTAGACAGAAATAGACATGTTAGAAAATATAGAACTGATGGAAACTATAAAAAAAAATTAGAATGTTTTACTTGTGGTAGCATAGAACATTTGGCAAATGTATGTCCAAAAAGAAACAGTAGTCGAACAAGAAATTCACATCTAATAGAAGATTTTCAAGAAACACCAATAAATGTAGATGAATATATCTCAGATAGTGAAAGTATATATTCTGTTATTAGTATAGAACCATCTGAGAGACCAAATTAGACTCCTCCAACTTAAAACAAGAAGAATTAATAAACGAAATAGGACCAGAAATGGAGAACCTAGATTTAAAAGATATACAAGCGAGTGTAATGGTAAATATTTTGCAAAAAGGTAGTCATGAATTTGAAAGGAACAAGGAGATAGATGGTAATCAATGTACTATATATAAATGGTACCCTAGCAGAGAAAAAAGGGGCAAAATATAAATTATGTTATATGGAAGGATGGATCACATGTATAGAAGATATACTAAAAATCAAGATAATAAAAGAAGAGGAATACAAAGAAGAAAGAAATCATACCACAAATTTAAGAAAAGTGACATTAGTGTAACGGCCTGGCCCAACACTATGAAGTATTGTCATCTCTTGGGCCTAGCCCATCACAAATTTGTCCCTTTGGGCTCACCCCAAAAGGCGCCTCATAGTATGCAGATCAGTCCTTTACTTATATACCCAGCATCTTTCGTATTTTGTCAATGTGGGACTTCTCATCTCAAGATGGTTTGTTACATACACCCTCTCTACAGACTCAGCGTTCCCGTTGAGTTTTGCCCGACTGCATGGGGTTTGCCTAGACTCAACACTGAGGTTTGCCTCGCCTCATCGAGATTTCACCTGAACTCGGTTGAACTCTGACCCACATCAACAAGGCTTACACAAGAGTGGCTCCGAACGATCTGTAATGATCTGGCCCCATACTGTGAAGAATTGTCCACTCTTGGGCCTAGCCTATCACGGATTTGTCCCTTTGGGCTTACCCCAAAAGGTGCCTCACAATATATAGACCGGTCCTTTACTTATATACCCAACATCTTTCTTGTGTTTTGCCGATGTGAGACTTCTCATCTCAAGATAGGTTGTTACAATTAGAAACTAGAGTAAATGAGCTGGAACGAAGAATAAGAGCCCTAGAAAAGGGAAAAGAAAAAATGGAAGAAGACTGGCAACCGGAACCTACAGAAGAAACGGAATTAATGAATATAGAGACTTGAGAAACTTTAATATGTAATGAAGATAAAAATATTTACCACAGTAACAATACTAACGAGCCTCAAAATAGGAGACATAGAGATAGAGACTCTAGCACTAGTACACATAGGGAGTAACGGGTGCTTAATAAATAATAAAATAATACCACCAAATCTAATAGAAATCTTAGATAGGTCAATTGCAGCAATGCAAATGAATGTAACTAATAATATATATCAACACTATATAGATAAAACTCAGATTAGTTTCATAAATACATGCAATGAATTTTACAAGCCAACTTACAAAGTTAAAAGGATCTAAGTAAGAGAATTAAACATAAACGTAGATCTTGTTCTAGGACTACAATTCATGTTACATAACAAAAGTAGTTTTTTTATTACAAGGGATGGAGTAGTATTCTTTGAAAATACTACTAATACACCGGTACAAACAACAAAAATACAGACAACAGGAAGACACATTAATGATAAATCTGAGATAGTATTCTCTAGCACACTAGGGTGATAACACCTGCAGTCTTGTTGTAATGAATGTAAAGATGGTAGAAAATGTTGTAAAAAAAAAGAAGACATGTATAAGGAAGAAGACTACGACATACTAAGTTAAGACTATTCTTTGATTGATATAGAAGCGGAATTTTATAACTCCAGGACAGAAATAGGAAAGATAGGAGCTATATAAAGTCCAAAAGACGTGGAAGAGATAGTAAAAATATTAGATGAAATGAAAAATAGGAGAAAACTTGCTAAAGAATTGGGAGACAAATAAAGTAGTATGCAAACTAGAAACCATAAACCCAGAATATATAATAAAAACAACCCCAATAGAAGCCACTAATCAGGATATGAAAGATTTTGATGTTCAAATTAAGGAATTATTAAACTTAGAAGTAGTATGAAAATCTATGTCAAAACATAAGTCAGCAGCTGTTATGGTATGGAACCATAATAAAATACTACGGAAAAAATCAAGGATGGTAATAAATTATAAAAGACTTAGTGATAATACCAGAATGGATGCATATACTCCCAGATAATTAATAAACAAAATACAAGGGAAGAAAATATTTAGTAAGTTTGATTGTAAATCAGGATATTGGAAGGTCAAAATGCACGAAAAAGTATAGAATGGACAACGTTTACCTGTCCCAGGGACATTTTGAATGGTTCTCAATGCCTTTCAAGCTAAAAACTGCACCTCCAATTTTTCAAAGAAAAATGAATAGTATATTTGGATACTATAAAATATTCGCCCTTGTTTATGTAGACAATATTTTAGTTTTTAGTAAAGACATTATAGAACATCTAGGCCACCTTCAAATGGTATTTAAGTTGTTCATAGAAAATGGTATAATAATTAGCGAAAAGAAAATGGAGTTATATGAAACACATATAATTTTTTTAGGAGTAATACTAGGAGACCGAAAGATTAAATTACAGCCGCATATAGCTAAGAAAGTTCTGGACATGTCAGATAAATTAGAAAACACAAAAGAATTACAAAAATTTATAGGACTTATAAATTATGCTAGAAACTTCACCCAAGACTTAGGAAAAATAGCAGGCCATTATACGCTAAGACGAAAGTAAAGGACAGAAATATTTTAATATAGAGGTTATTAGATTGGTACAAAAGATTAAGGAAAAGGTTGAAAGAATTCCTAATTTAAATATATCTCTTGAAACAGACTATTTAATCATAGAGACAGATAGAAGCTTTGTAGGATGGGGAGCGGTGCTTAAAGCCTAACTGAGTAAATATAGTAATTAAAATGAAGAAAACTTTTATGAAATAGTATATGGGTTAAATAGTTTTAGATTATATATTTTGAACAAGGCTGAAATACTAGTCAGAACAGACTGTGAAACAATTGTTAATTTCATGAAAAAATAAATGAAAAAAACAAGCAGTAGACGAAGATGGCTTAATTTTATGGATACAATCTCAACTTATGAAAATATTTTCTTTGAATATGTTAAAGGAAAAGATAATAATTTAGCAGATCAATTAAGTAGATTAAATCTTAGAATTAACTAATAAGAAATATTTATTTTTCAGAATGAGATCAGCAGCGTCAAAGCATATAGATACGATGAAAGGTGAATCATCAACTTCCGACTCATATGCGCAGACAGTTCTAGGTAATATTCGTTTTAGACCTGAAACAGTAGCAACTAAAACAATGTTGAGAATCCATTTTGGAAAGCATAATTTAATATTTTATACATCATCTAATTTATCTATTAGAGTATTGCCTGAATGCACAATAGATAAACCATAAAGGTGTCTAGTCGACAATTTTTGGATAACCTTTAATAAAAAAGACAGCAAGTTTTCATAACCATAGTAAATACGCTATGTCAATACTTCATAGACAAGAGTAAAAAAATGAAGTTTAAACACTATGTGGTTGTGCATGGAAAGACAAATGACATTTTTTAGACATGGATAGAAGTTGTAGAATCAATACAAGGTCTCAATCCCACTTTTCAAAGGTTTAGTGATTTTAATGAATCATTAGACTATTCTAGAAGAATATAAGGACCTAACTATTACATTTCCCCAGCCCTCAAACAAAATCCAGAAAAATCATCCATTATATTATCCAAGAAGGCACCGCTAAAATTATTTTTTGTGACTATTTCTCTTCAATAACTAAGGCATTTAAAAGATTGAATTTTAAAAATAAAATCTTAGTGCAAGAAAATGTCAAACTTGTAGAAAAATTACAAATAATGGAAGAATGCCTACGGGTAGGAAAATTTGAGTTATATCAAATGCAGATAAGCATGTATGACCATACGAAAAATTAATAAGTCTCAAAATAGACACATCCCACCTAAAGTCTCAAAATAAATATATAAAAATGAAGGCTAGTAGAAAGAACTAGCTCACAAGTCTCAACATCCACGCTCAACCATCGTCTATGAAGCCTCTATAACTAATCATGTGGTGCTAATGACAGACCCATAGCTACCCAACTCAAAAATAAAAAAAATAGTCCAATCTCTGACTCTAAAGCAAGATGAATAAATGTTGGGAATCCTTCGGAGTAGGGGAGGCTCACCAAATCACCCGCAAATCTCAGATCTTCAACAGAGCGCATGTTGACGATCTCTAGTACCTGTCCCTACATCATAAAACGATGCAGCCCAGAGTTGACAACAGTACTTGAAATGTACTGGTATGTAAAATAGCTGAGTGAAACCAAAATAGGTAGAATATTATGGGGAAAAGATCAACTCAAAATAAACATCAGATAACATCATATCGTCAAATGTTTATCTATGCAAGAATAAAGAGTAGACAAGTGACACATCAACAACTCAAACTCATCAATTCTCTCAGTCTCATCTCAAAGGAGCTCACCTCACCTCATGTCATCTCATCTCAGAGGAGATCACCCCCTCTCATCTAATCTAGACTCGAAGTACTCAAGGTAGGAAATTTATGGGAGTTTCTCTTATCCGATAACAATCACTTATGAGCCAGTGAATGTACAACAATCACGCTGATGTTGCCACAACCATTCCAAACCTGCCAGGTAGGGAATGAATCAAAACCATATTAGCTCACCCAATATGGAGTCAGTCGTCAATAAGTCCACTATTGCTTTTAGGGACTTCTAATCAAGAGGGAATCACAATAGATATGATGGTTCTAAGCCTCACCTATGTTTGGCGACGTAGTTTGACGAGTTCAAGTCAGACTAAATCTCACTCTCTTATTGCTCGATACTCCTCCCATGACTCAATGCTCATAAAACCTCCATCTCAACCAATCTCATAGGGACTCGGACCCCATTATCAATCGATATCTCATAGGGACTCTAACCCTGTCATCAATCAACTCATAGGACTCTAGCCCTTTCATCAATCAACTCATAGGGACTCTAACCCTTTCATCAATCAATCTCATCAACGACTCAAGATTTAGAATAATTATTAGGAAACAATCGAATAGACATATCGGTAGAGTTCATTTGTAGAGACTCACAAGACAATCAAATTCCATCAACCCATCGTTATTCTCTTATCACAATCAACAATCACAATCGACAATCTCAAGGCTCTAGACTCAATTCTCAAGTTCAATATGCATGCTTTTTAAATTAGTCATGTAGGGTTATGCAAATTCTCATGAAATTATTCAATTTAAGAAAACAAATAGTGTGATGATCATCGACATAGAAAACAGGTAATTTCAAATCAATTTTTCAAGAAGCACCATCAAGAAATCATGCATGTACACTCATCAACCATCAACTCATGTATGACTTCTATGGGGCACAAGAGAGAACAATCCCATGCTTTAGTTTAGCCTTATATACCTGTGATGCAGCTATCAATCAAACCGACCTTGTTAGACCGTGTATAGAGTTTACAAGTGGAAAATTGCCCAAAATGTCACTCATAATAATTAGAAACTTTTAACTCGGAAAAGACCCAGTCTGTGACGTAGACTGGTCGTGTACTGTGTATTTTCAGAAAACATTTTATGGATGAGTTTTCTCAATCCTTTCAAATTAAAAAGAATATAAGTACTGGTCCGCGATGGGTGCACGTCGTGCTCCTGTCGCGTACTAACACTGTTTTGTGTTTCGGATAAAAAATTTATCTTTTGAGTGGGTCGCTCTAAAAATTGACCGAGACCATTTTCCTACTCAATTTTGCATGTTGATCACAATTTTGGCCTCAGATTTGCCATATGATCATCGGAAGATGCATTATGTGCATACCCTCTCCCTAGGGGTATTTTGGTAATTTTACGGGGCGTTACAATTATGTTTGATGATTTGCATGCGATCTAACCCTTAGTATATAGTTAGTATCTTAACTGCTTAATAATAACAATTGATTAACTTGTAAATTTCTAGGATTCTAAGGCTTAAAAGTTCGAAAAATTTACAAGGACATATTAATTGCCATCACCGGGGTGGGGTTTAAGAAGAAATTACTAAGTATATAGGGCTAAGAGGAAGAGATGAACAGGTAGATTAAACAAAAGAGTACGGGAGAAATCAGAAAAATGTACGAGTTTTCTGGCTTAAGACGTACATGAGAGAGGGAGTACCGAGTAAGATTAGTTCAATATTTGACAATCAAAAATATACTTTTATACATTTATTTAAATTTTCCCATTATTTCGTAAATTTTCCCATTATTTTATTGTTATACTATCAATTTGTCAATAGACTTGTATCTTTCGTGTTCTTCTATTACGCTCGTATCCTTTTCGTATCATTTTGGTATCGGAGGCCAGGGATTTTGGATACCTATTTTTTAATGCGAAGACCTTTAAAAAATTATAAATTGTATTTGACAACTAAACAACAGCTAAGTGGTTTATATCTTGAATATACTAGACTTAATAACTCTAAAGAGAATAACCAGAGGTTAGAGGAACTCAAAGATATAATATCTAGACTAGAATACAAGTTAGTAGTATAATGCCTGGTAAAATTATAAAATAACCCCAGAGGAGAGGTATGCGTGTAATGCATCTTCCAATGATCGTATGACAAATCTGTTCCTAGATTTGTGATCAGCATAAAAAATTGAGTGGAAAAATGGTCTAGATCAATTTTTAGACCGACCGGATCAAAAGATAATTTTTCGACCTGAAAATGAAAAGCACAATCGGTGTGCGAAAAAGGCGTGTCGCACACCAGTAGCGGAGGGGTACTTATGTTTTATCAAGAACTTTCAACGTGATTGGGAAAACTCATTTAAAAACTTTTTGGAGAAAATTCATTATGTGCGACTAGTCCACGTCGCGGACTGAGCTATTCAGAGGCTGAAAAATTTCTAAATTTTGTGAGGGGCATTCCGGTCAATTCTCAACCCCTCTTAAACTCAATACACGAAATTAGGTCATTTTGACTTTAAAAGGGTCTAAAACCCCATTCTAAGTCCTTTTCTAATAATCAAACAAGACTAGGGCTTGAGGAAGGAGCATAAGAGCTTGATATTGAGGAATTCTTGAAGGTGATTGTCGATAGCCTTATCCCAGGTATGTAAGGCTAAACTAGAAGCATGAGATTGCCCTTTTATGTGCCCCGTAGAAGGTCATAGAAGAGCTTGAGTCTAACGAGTCTACATACATGATTCTTGATGGTTTTATTGAAAATCTTATTAAATTCATATATTTTCCTATGTTGATGATCATCATAAAATTATTTTCTTGAATTGAATATTTTCATGAGAGGACAGAGGACTTTGTAACCTTGCCCAACAGGACAGAGGACTTTGTAATTTATTGTGATGCTTCTAGGGTTGGATTAGGATGTGTGCTGATGCAGAGGGGGAAAGTGATAGCCTATGCTTCCAGACAACTTAAGATTTATGAGAGAAACTATCCAAACCATGATCATGAGTCGGCAGCGCTGGTGTTTGCACTTAAAATATGGCGCCACTACTTATACAGAGTACATGTGGATGTGTTCACTGACCATAAGATTTTGCAGTATGTGTTCAGTCAGAAAGAGCTCAACCTGCAACAAAGGAGATGGTTGGAGTTGCTCAAGGATTATGACATGAGCATTCTCAACCACCCAGGTAAAGCTAATGTTGTTGCTGATGCTCTTAGCAGGTTGTCAATGGGTAGCACCACCCATGTTGAGGAAGGAAAAGAGGAGTTAGCCAAAGAAGTGCATTGATTGTCTCGATTGGGAGTTCAACTTGAGGAGAATAATAAGGGAGGAGTCAATGTTCAGAATGAGTCTTCTTCATCCTTAGTTGCAGAGAAAAGCAAGACCAAGATCCAGTCATACTTCGATTGAAGGATGTTGTCCACAAACAGAAAGTGATGGTTTTCTCCAAAGGGGGAGATGGAGTGTTCAGATACCATAGTAGATTGTGTGTTCCAGATGTTGATGGTATTCAAGATAGAATCATGGATGAAGCCCATAGTACTAGATATTCCATTCGTCCTGGATCTACCAAGATGTACCACAACTTGAGAGAAGTCTATTGGTGGAGCGAAATGAAGAGGATATTGTTGAATTCGTTTCAAAGTACCGGAACTGCCAGCAAGTAAAAGTTGAGCATTAAAAGTCATGTGGATTGGCTCATAACTTTGAGATTCCTGAATGGAAGTGGGAGATGATCAATATAGACTTCATTGCTGGTCTACCAAGGTCTCGAAAGAAACATGATTTGATATGGGTGATTGTATATAGGATGGCCAAATCGGCTCACTTCTTAGCAGTCAAGACAACCAACATTGTGGAGGAGTATGCCAAGTTGTACATCCCCGAGATTGTGAGGTTGCATGGAGTTCCCTTGTCCATCATCTCAGACAGAGGAGCACAATTCACCTCCTAATTTTGGAGATCATTCCAAAAAGGATTGGGAACTAAAGTGAACCTGAGTACAAACTTTCATCCATAGACAGAGTGCACAATTCAGACATTAGAGGATAGGTTGAGAGCCTGTGTTTTTTATTTCAAGGGAAATCGAGATGTCCACCTACCATTGATTGAATTTGCATATAACAATAGTTACCATGCAAGCATTCAGATGGCTCCTATGAAGCCTTGTATGGAAGAAGATGTAGATCGCCAATTGGGTGGTTTGAGGTTGCAGAAGTGGAATTGATTGGGCCTGATCTTATCCACTAATCGATGGAGAAGCTTAAGATCATTAGAGAGAGATTGAAGACTACTCAAAGTCAGATCATTAGAGAGAGATTGAAGACTACCCAAAGTCGCCAGAAATCTTATACTGACATAAAGAGAAGAGCCTTTGAGTTCGAGGTAAATGATTGGGTGTACTTGCAAGTGTCACCTATAAAGGGTGTAATAAGATTTGGGAAGAAGGGGAAGTTGAGTTTACGCTATGTTGGACCCTATCAGATTGTGAAGAGGATTGGGAAGGTTGCTTATGAGTTAGAGTTGCCTTCCGAGTTAGATGGAATTCATCCGGTATTCCATGTGTCGATGTTAAAGAAGTGCTTGGGAGATCATACCTTGGTTATCCCTATTGATAGAATTGGAGTGAAGGATAGCTTGTCCTACGAAGAGGTTTCGGTCCAAATCCTTGATTGTCAGATTCGTAAGGTGAGAAATAAAGAGATAACCTCAATCAAAGTCCTGTGGAGAATCAATTCGTTGAGGAAGCCACATGGGAAGTTGAGGAAGAAATGAAGGCCAAATATCCACACCTATTCGTGCAAAATGATAAGAACGTTGAAGGTCATTTCTTACCCTAGGCTAGATTGATTGATCTATTCTTGAGTTGATTGTCTATTCCTGAGTTCGAATCGAATTAATTCAGATTCTTGAGAATTCAAAGTTTGATTGGTTGAGTTGAATGTTGAGATGAGTCTTGAGTCCATTCGTGCCTTAATATCCACCTTTACTCATCATCCGAGGATGAATGATCCCAAGGGGGAGATGATGTGATGTCCGATAAAATTACCAAAATACCCCTAGAGGAGAGGTATGCGCATAACACATCTTCCAATGCTCGTATGGAAAATTCAAGACTGGATTTGTGATCAGCACAAAATTGAGTGGGAAATTAGTTTGGGTCGATATTTAGAGCGATCGGATCAAAAGATAATTTTTTGACCCGAAAAAGAAAAATAGTGTCGGTGTGCGACAGAGGCACGTCGCGCACCAGTAGCGGAGGGGCACTTTTATTTTCTCAAAACTTTTTGACGGAATTGGGAAAACTCGTTCAGAAACGTGTTGAAGAAAATGCATTGTGTGCGACCAGTCCGCCTCATGGATTGAGCTATTCTGAGGCTGAAAATTTACTAAATTTTTTAGGGGTATTCTGATCAATTTCCAACCCCTCCTAAACTCAGTACACGATCTGATTAGGTCATTTTGACATTAAAAGGTTCTAAAACCCCATTCTAAGTCCTTTTCTAATAATCTAACAAGACTAGGGCTTGAGGAAGGAGGAGAAAAGCTCAATTGAGGAATTCAAGAGAAATTCTTGAAGGTGATTATTGATAGCTTCATCCCACGTATGTAAGGCTAAACTAAAAGCATGGGATTATTCTCTCACGTGCCCCGTAGAATGTCAAGAGCTTAGAGTCTAACGAGTCTACATACATGATTCATGATGGTTTATTGAAAATCTTATTAATTCATATATTTTTCTATGTTGATGATCATAATAAACTTGTTTCTTGAATTGAATATTTTCATGAGAATTTGCATAACCCTACATGAATATTTTGAAAGCATACACGAATGAATTTAAGAATTGAGTCTAGAGCCTTGATTGGAGGATGTCAATTGTGATTGTGATTCTGATGATAGAATTATGATTAGTTGATAGAATTTGATAATCCTATGAGTCACTTAAATGACTTCCACTGATTTGTCTATTCGATTGTTCCCTTGCGATTATTCTAAATCTTGAGTCGTTGATTGAAATGTTCCTTGATGAAAGGGTTAAAGCCTTATGAGATTGATTGATGAAAGGATTAAAGCCCTATGAGATTGATTGATGAAAGGTTTAAAGCCCCATGAGATTGATTGATGATAGGGTCAAATGTCCCTATGATTTGATTGGTTTGATTTGATTGATTATCGTATGAGTATTGAGTCATCGGAGGAGTATCGAGCGCCAAAAGAGTAAGAGTTAGTTCGACTTGCACTCGTCAAACTACATCACTAAACGTAGGTGAGCATTAGAACCATCATACTACATTGTCGTTCCCTCTTGATTAGAAATCCCCAAAAGCAATAGAGGACTTAGTTAATTGTTTTTTCCCTTAGCGGATTCAATTCGTTCCCTATCTGGAAAGTTTGGAATGGTTGTGGCAAAATCAGCTTGACTGTTATACATTTACTGGCTCATAAGTGATGTCGAATAAGAGAAACTCCTAGAAAGTTCCTACCTTGAGTACTCTGAGTCGAGATGAGATGAGATGTGATGAGATGATTTTTATTGAGTTGAGTTGAGTTGATTTGATTAATGAGGTTGATCGATTGATGGGTCACTTTTCTACTCTTTATTCTTGCGTAGATAGACATTTTACGTCTGATTTGATATGATTTGATGACTGTTCTGAGTCCATGATTGTTTCATATTATTCTATCGATTTCAATTTCATTCAGCTATTTTAAATACTGTACATTTCATGTACTGATACCACTCGGTGTTGTATCATTTTATGGTACATATACAGGGATTAGGGATTGTCAACAGGCGCATCGTTGAAGATCCAGGATGTTCAGCTGATTGTTGAGCCTCCCCTACTACAGAGGGTTCACTACCGTTATTTTATCATGCTTTTCAGTTAGACTAGACTAGTCTTTTATTTTGAACTCGGTAGCCATGGGTCTGTCATTAGCACCGGTTGATTAGTGATAGAGGCTTCATAGATGATAGTCGAATGTTGATATTGAAATTGTGAGCTAGTTCTATCTACTAGTCTTTTATTAATGTATATATTATTTGAGACATTAGATGAGATGAGCCTATTTACTCGCTTTTATCTTCGCTGATATGTAGAGTTGTTGGATTAAATGGATGTGATGAGGCCAAATGGTTTTCTAGGAGACTAGAAATAGTCTCTGGGTGCCGGCCACGTCTTGGGTACCCTCCCGGGGCGTGACAACTAGGGCACCTAAAATCCAGAAAGTTTTTTTATAGAAATTCTATGAGAACACAGAGATTTGCTACAATAATCTGTCTAAAATACTGGTTTTATTATAGGGAAGTAAAACAAAAAATACAATTAATAAAACTAGAGAAAGTATTAAGTACATATGTCACATAGTAGAAGCAGCGGACCCAACTGACCCAATAGTACGCAGGCCCCTTAGTCCAGAAATTCTAAGTGTGTTAAGGTGGGAACTAGAAGGTATTAGACGAGACATACAAACCTATATGCAGAGAATAAAATTTCAAGTAAAACTTTATAAAATAACTATTCCTTTAGGATAAAATTTATCTTATTAAACAATATTTGACAACAATAGATCCCCTTAAGAATCTTGAGTATTTAGACCTCAGAATTCACTCTGAAAGAAAATTGAGAATACTAAAAGACGACACAGTGATAAGGTGCTATATTGGTGTAACACCCCAACTTTTTTTTTTACTAAGATTGAGCCATACTTCATATGATAGGATCAATTCCTAAGTATTTAAAGTATATTAGAGGTGATTTAGAGTTATAATTGATCTTTTACATCAATCCAAGTCCAAAGAAATTCTAGCAACTAAGTTTTCATATGAGGTGATGGAAGGGTCAACTTCAAATGACCATATCTCCTAGAGTATAATGAGTTAGGTGACCCATAATATATCAAATTAAAGATCTTTTAATTATCTTTCCAACGCATCGTATTTCGCGTTAAACGGAGTTTGGAGTAGAGAGTTATGCCCATTTTACTGGAGACCTGCAGAGCTGTCTGGAGGTCCGCGACGGCTCCGCGTCGCGGACATATCGCGGACCCTCTCTGGATAAGCTAACCGACATTCCTTTATTATATTTTGAGTGTACTTTTACCCTAAAGCCTTTGGGGGTCTATTTAAGGTCCCAAAACGCATAATACGTCAGTTTCATAAGTCAAAACCCTCCCTTTCATTCTTAAACATAAAACGCTCAAGAATCATCAAGAAAGTCATCAAGTTAGGATTAACTTTCAAGATTCTTCATCAAGGTGAGTTATTCTTCATAAGCTTTAAGCTAATTTCTCTATCTATTCATGAAATCCCTAATAGAATCTTAAATTCTAACCTAGGGTTTCAAGAAACGAATTCAAAAATCCCAAGAAAGGATTCCTTGATTCTTCTTTCCATGGATTAGGGTTCTTTTATCAAGAAACTCTAAGGATTTTGAGTCAAGAAGTCAAGAATCAAAAAGAAGTTCTTCAACAATGTCTTTCCAAGTTCTTCCATTCTAAAAGAACTATTGAGGTTGAGGATTTTCTCCAAGAAAACGATTATTCATCAAATTTTGATTGTGATATCAAATTTCCAGGTATGTAAGGCTATACTTAAAGCATGGGAATGTCCTCCCATGTGCCCCCTGAGTAATGTATTAAAGTTTAATGGTGAATGATGTTAGGGTAATGAAGTGAAACATGTTAATTCATGTAATGTAATGAATAAATGCCATTATTTTATGCATAAACCTACATATTTTTCCTGCATTGATGATGACCCTCATAAAAACCCTCATGCATCCTTTTAAACTATTTTCTTGAAAAGCATTTAGTTGAAAACCTTATAACTACTGTATATGTATTCTAGAAAAGCATGCATGATGAACATGGGTGTGTGTGTAGAGTCTAGAGTAATGATAAAATAATGAATGATGAATGTTGAGCATGTGAATGTGGGGTTGTCTCTAAGTTGAGAGTCAAAGTTCCTAAACTAGTGTCTCTAAGGTCCATGATGTTAATGTTAATGAAATGGAATGACAATGATGTTGATGCTAATGAAATGGAATGACAATGATGTTAATGTTAATGTAAAGGAGATGCCAATGATAATGTGTTATGCCCCTATGGGGACTAATGATAATGTAATGTGTCCCTATGGGACAAATGAATGTTAATGTTTTATGAGCAATATCGAGTCCTGGGAGGAGTATTGAGCACCGAAATGGATAAAAGTGAGTCCCACTTGAGTCCATTAACTACGTGGCCCGCGTAGGAAGAGAGGATTGAACCGCAATGCGGATGGCTCCTATCTTGTCCCAAATGAGGACTAATGTTATG
This sequence comes from Solanum rostratum, assembly GCA_029948455.1. Lineage (NCBI taxonomy): Eukaryota > Viridiplantae > Streptophyta > Magnoliopsida > Solanales > Solanaceae > Solanum > Solanum rostratum. The sequence goes on from CM057055.1 coordinate 22,540,050, forward strand.
TTTTATGGATCCACTAATGAATGTCCTTTGCCCCGGGCAGGGTATTGGATGGATGTGGCAACGGCATCGCTTCGTTGTATCATCACTGTCTCATAAGTGATGGTTGTCGGTTAAAGAAACTCCCAGTTAGGCTTGTTAGAAAAGGTTTCCCTAAGGGTACTCCAATGTAAAGGTCAATGTTAATGTAAGAGTCAATGTTAATGTAAAGGTCAATGTTAATGTAAAGGTCAATGCTAATGTAAAGGTCAAATGTTAATGTAAAGGTCAAGGTTAATGTAATGGTCAATGTTAATGTAAGAGTCAATGTTAATGTAAAGGTCAATGTTAATGTAAAGGTCAATGCTAATGTAAAGGTCAAATGTTAATGTAAAGGTCAAGGCTAATGTAAAGGTCAAATGCTAATGAAAAGGTCAATCTCAATGTTTCCCGATGTAAAGGTTAAGGTCTCATGATGATGTGCGTTGTGTTCGTATATTCCTAACAATGTGTTTCAGCTATTTTACATACCAGTACATTCCAAGTACTGATGTCCCCTTCTGGGACTGCATCGTTTTATGATGCAGAGGCAGGTACTAGAGATCGTCAACAGGCGCTTCGTTGAGGATTCGGGATTGCAGCTGTTTGGTGAGCCTCCCTGTTTTCGGAGGAAACCTTTATTTGATGTTATTCTATTATTTCATTGAGTCGGGTAGCCATGGCATGTCATGGTCCCCTTCTTAGATGGTTTAGATAATGTTAGAGGCTTCGTAGACATAATGATGTAGTCAAGGTGAATGTTTTGACAACTGAGCAATATTTCCTTGCTTGGTTTTGATGATCAAATTGATGTTTGGCCATTGGCCCACTATTTTAAAGTATTGTTTACTATTTTCTTCCGCAATGTCTATAATGAATGATGTGATGAAGCTAAGTGGTTCGCTTGGGGGCTAGCAATAGTCTCTGAGTGCCGGCCACGCCTAGGGTACCCTCCCGGGGCGTGACAAACTTGGTATCAGAGCACAGAGTTCAAGTGTCCTAGGGAGTCTATGAAGCCGTGTCTAGTAGAGTCCTTATTATTGGTGTGAAGCGCGCCACATCCATAATGGGGAGGCTATAGGGCATTTAGGAAATGTTTCCCTTCTTTCTGATTCTGATCGTGCGATAGAGCTCTTTCCTAATAAATCTGCGATGATTCGTGCGTTGCTCTAAAACTTTCGACGATGCCTCGTCCACAAGGTGATAGAGATAGTAATTTTCATGCTCTTACAGATGAGATCCTTTGAGATAAAGTAATCGGAATGGTCGAAAGACTGTCTAGGCTTAAGAGAAGCCGACTGAGATACAAAGTCAATTGACTAAGAAGGGTGCACTATTAATCATATGAATCGTGTATTTGAGTTATCTCTAGATGTACCTAGACCCATTTGTTTTTCAAAACTTGCTTCCGATGTGACCCATGAAAGGAGAACCTATGTCTCTAAAGAGTTTGATGTTACCACCTAAGAGTGAGATATGAAGTCTTATAAATCCTGAGTAGAATCGAATCATCCCAGAGTTAGAAGGATGATGATGGAAAGAAAGGGACGAGATGACAAGAGTGATGGCTAATTAAGGCTCGTAGTTCGAGTCATATATTTATTAGGTAAGCAATGATGTGCGGAGTTGAATGCCGTAAGTTTGGTGGAAGAGTCATAAGTACTCTAGTGATTTTCATGATGAGGTATAGAGGAAGAGTTATTGTCAGAATGTGAAAGAGCGTATTCAAACTAGAAGGGAGTTATGTTGATGTGTTGTAGTATTCATACTATTGAGGGTGAAGTATAGATGTTGAATAGAGGAAAAGAGTGCTTTCAATGTAATAGATCTAAATTAGGATTATGATTCTTTTTAATTGTGAGTTCATGAGACTCATCGAGTTATGAGGTTAGACAGATAAGAAGAGGCTTGAGATATGTATCCATAATTGTGTAAAGATGTGTGAAGTTCTAAGTTATGACTGCTATAAGAATCTAGATAGTATGTTTGAGTTCTCGATATGGAGTAGGCTAATGTAAGTAATCTTAATCATGATGAGTAACTAAGTTGATTTGAGGCTTGTCAATAGATGATGACGAGTTTCCATGATAGACTAATTCTTATGCAATTAAATTTATGGGAGCACAGAAGTTGAGCGCCAGCAGGCAAAAGAAGGGGTTAGATTGTGAGAGTTACGGGAAGTGGTTATGTATGCCATAAGAATAGCAAATATAACGATTTACATAGAGACTGGAATGAGCTAAGAGGAATACCGTTGAAAAGAGTCTGAGTGGCTAGCTATATGTATGCGACTATAGCATAACAGAAGAGTTTAAGATATTCTTGTGGATAGTGATTCCTTGACCATGTAGAGGTATATGCTTATAACCTAGTAGAAGAAATCGATTTATATATTTAGAGAGAGGACCTTGAGAGCTAAGGAAGAGTTGATGTAAGGCCCGGTAAAATTACCAAAGTACCCCTAGAGGAGAGATGTGCGCATAACACGTCTTCTGATGCTCGGATGGCGAATCCGAGGCCGAATTTGTGATCAGCACAAAAATTTGAGTGGGAGAAAGGCCTTGGTCGATTTTTAGAGTGACCGAGTGAAAAGATAATTTTTCGATCCAACACCGAAACAGTGTCGGTGCGCGACAGAGGCGCGTCGCGCACCTGTAGCGGAGTGACACTTATGTTTTTTTTAAACTTTTCGACGGGATTGAGAAAACTCGTTCAGAAAATTTTTGCAGAAAATGTACTGTTCGCGACCAGTTCGCATCGCGGACTGAGTCACTTTGAGGCTGGAAATTTCTAAAATTATTGAGGGGCATTCTAGTCCATCCCTAACACCTTATAAACTCCTTATCCGACTAATATAAGTCGTTTTAACGTGAAAAGGGTCTAAAATCCCTTTCTAAGACCTTTTCTAACAATTAAACAAGATTAGGGCTTGAGAGAAGATGTTAAAAATCTTGAGGTGGAAGAATTCAAGAAAGAATGAGAGTTCGTAATTCTGATGATGATGTGATGTTATTTCCTTTTAAGGTTATAGATAAGAAGAAGGAGTTAGAGAAATCTTGAGGAGTCTGATAGATAGGTAAAACCATATTAGTATCTCCCGAGGTAAGAGTTCATGCGATCGAGGGTGTAAGCTGCTATGGTAGGTTAAATATGTGGATGTTATTATGCAAATGTATTAGGGTGATGAGGACGAGAAGTATTCCCTAAGTACAAGTTACTATGGAGTGAGAGTTCTCGATTCTAATGTCATCTTACATGTGTACTAACCTTCGGATTGTTATGCCACTTTGATGGTATGATGTAGAGTATCAAGCTTTAGAGGTATAATCATGCTTATTTTGCATGGAGAGGTAGTAGTTTGGGGGTTTCGTCAAAGGGGGAGATGATGAGTTCCTCCACGTCCAAATAGGGATGTTGATAATAGTAGACTGAGAGTGAGGGTAAATGAGAAGGAGTAAATGTATCCTCATTGTGATATCGGTATTAAACTTGTGTCATGAAGGGATAGAGATAGGGATGAGGAAAGAGATGAGATCATATGATGCGCAATAGGTAGGTACGAATATGTTGATGTGACTTTGAATGAGAGTTCATTGAATGATGGAGGTAGAAGTGACAAGTAGGTTTTGAAAAAAAAAAGGGTTAAAGACATAGTTAAAGAGGTTGTTATTGTGCGAGTATGAATGATAGACTATTGAAGACTTTATAATAAATATTCCGAGTATAGAGATGAGTATTGAGGATTAGCTTTGTATGAATATGATCACCTTAAGAATAACACCTTGAGGCTTAGAAACTGGGCCTGAATGAAAGAAGAAGAGATGGTTAAGTAGAGGTTTGAATAAGAGCTATGAGTTTGCATTGATGGGGTAAAGTGCCATGAAAAAGGAGAACAATTGAGGTGGGGACTTGAGCATGAGAATGTCCTCAGAGTCTTATTTATACGATGTTCCTATTCTCGGTTTGAGTTGATGGCTTCCTCCTGAGTTCGAAAGACTGGTTGACGAGGTGTCTAAATGATTCAAATTGATTGAGTTTCGATATTCCATTCGTGCTTAATGAAGAGAATGTAAGATGTAATTTCCTTACTCTTGATTTAAATTGAGTTGTCTATTTGAGTTAATGTGTCTATTCCTGAGTCTGAATGGAGATGATTTGAGATTGATGACGAGTTAGAGTTTGGTTGATTGAATGAGTTTTGAGAAGAGTTCTGATTCTTATTCGTGTCCTGATGTCTACCTTACTCATCATTCGAGGACGAATGATCCCAAGGGGGAGATAATGTAACACCCCAACTTTTTTTTTTACTAAGATTGAGCCATACTTCATATGATAGGATCAATTCCTAAGTATTTAAAATATATTAGAGGTGATTTAGAGTTATAATTGATCTTTTACATCAATCCAAGTCCAAAGAAATTCTAGCAACTAAGTTTTCATATGAGGTGATGGAAGGGTCAACTTCAAATGACCATATCTCCTAGAGTATAATGAGTTAGGTGACCCATAATATATCAAATTAAAGATCTTTGAATTAGCTTTCCAACGCATCCTATTTCGCGTTAAACGGAGTTTGGAGTAGAGAGTTATGCCCATTTTACTGGAGACCTGCAGAGCTGTCTGGAGGTCCGCGACGGCTCCGCGTCGCGGACATATCGCGGACCCTCTCTGGATAAGCTAACCGACATTCCTTTATTATATTTTGAGGTTACTTTTACCCTAAAGCCTTTGGGGGTCTATTTAAGGTCCCAAAACGCATAATACGTCAGTTTCATAAGTCAAACCCTCCCTTTCATTCTTAAACATAAAACGCTCAAGAATCATCAAGAAAGTCATCAAGTTAGGATTAACTTTCAAGATTCTTCATCAAGGTGAGTTATTCTTCATAAGCTTTAAGTTAATTTCTCTATCTATTCATGAAATCCCTAATAGAATCTTAAATTCTAACCTAGGGTTTCAAGAAACGAATTCAAAAATCCCAAGAAAGGATTCCTTGATTCTTCTTTCCATGGATTAGGGTTCTTTTATCAAGAAACTCTAAGGATTTTGAGTCAAGAAGTCAAGAATCAAAAAGAAGTTCTTCAACAATGTCTTTCCAAGTTCTTCCATTCTAAAAGAACTATTGAGGTTGAGGATTTTCTCCAAGAAAACGATTATTCATCAAATTTTGATTGTGATATCAAATTTCCAGGTATGTAAGGCTATACTTAAAGCATGGGAATGTCCTCCCATGTGCCCCCTGAGTAATGTATTAAAGTTTAATGGTGAATGATGTTAGGGTAATGAAGTGAAACATGTTAATTCATGTAATGTAATGAATAAATGCCATTATTTTATGCATAAACCTACATATTTTTCCTGCATTGATGATGACCCTCATAAAAACCCTCATGCATCCTTTTAAACTATTTTCTTGAAAAGCATTTAGTTGAAAAACCTTATAACTACTTTATATGTATTCTAGAAAAGCATGCATGATGAACATGGGTGTGTGTGTAGAGTCTAGATGTAATGATAAAATAATGAATGATGAATGTTGAGCATGTGAATGTGGGGTTGTCTCTAAGTTGAGAGTCAAAGTTCCTAAACTAGTGTCTCTAAGGTCCATGATGTTAATGTTAATGAAATGGAATGACAATGATGTTGATGCTAATGAAATGGAATGACAATGATGTTAATGTTAATGTAAAGGAGATGCCAATGATAATGTGTTATGCCCCTATGGGGACTAATGATAATGTAATGTGTCCCTATGGGACAAATGAATGTTAATGTTTTATGAGCAATATCGAGTCCTGGGAGGAGTATTGAGCACCGAAATGGATAAAAGTGAGTCCCACTTGAGTCCATTAACTACGTGGCCCGCGTAGGAAGAGAGGATTGAACCGCAATGCGGATGGCTCCTATCTTGTCCCAAATGAGGACTAATGTTATGTTTTATGGATCCACTAATGAATGTCCTTTGCCCCGGGCAGGGTATTGGATGGATGTGGCAACGGCAGCGCTTCGTTGTATCATCACTGTCTCATAAGTGATGGTTGTCGGTTAAAGAAACTCCCAGTTAGGCTTATTAGAAAAGGTTTCCCTAAGGGTACTCCAATGTAAAGGTCAATGTTAATGTAAGAGTCAATGTTAATGTAAAGGTCAATGTTAATGTAAAGGTCAATGCTAATGTAAAGGTCAAATGTTAATGTAAAGGTCAAGGTTAATGTAAAGGTCAATGTTAATGTAAGAGTCAATGTTAATGTAAAGGTCAATGTTAATGTAAAGGTCAATGCTAATGTAAAGGTCAAATGTTAATGTAAAGGTCAAGGCTAATGTAAAGGTCAAATGCTAATGAAAAGGTCAATCTCAATGTTTCCCGATGTAAAGGTTAAGGTCTCATGATGATGTGCGTTGTGTTCGTATATTCCTAACAATGTGTTTCAGCTATTTTACATACCAGTACATTCCAAGTACTGATGTCCCCTTCTGGGACTGCATCGTTTTATGATGCAGAGGCAGGTACTAGAGATCGTCAACAGGCGCTTCGTTGAGGATTCGGGATTGCAGCTGTTTGGTGAGCCTCCCTGTTTTCGGAGGAAACCTTTATTTGATGTTATTCTATTATTTCATTGAGTCGGGTAGCCATGGCATGTCATGGTCCCCTTCTTAGATGGTTTAGATAATGTTAGAGGCTTCGCAGACATAATGATGTAGTCAAGGTGAATGTTTTGACAACTGAGCAATATTTCCTTGCTTGGTTTTGATGATCAAATTGATGTTTGGCCATTGGCCCACTATTTTAAAGTATTGTTTACTATTTTCTTCCGCAATGTCTATAATGAATGATGTGATGAAGCTAAGTGGTTCGCTTGGGGGCTAGCAATAGTCTCTGAGTGCCGGCCACGCCTAGGGTACCCTCCCGGGGCGTGACAATTGGTTATGTAAAAAGACACCCTCGTGTCGTTATTGTTGCTCGCTCAACTTCGAATTCGGATTCGATAAATGATGTGACTGATAAATGTTTAAACAAAAATTATTTAATCAATCTCATTAAATTTTATTTTATGATATTAATGATTTATTGAATTATTAATAATAAATTAATGCATAAATTATTTATTAATTAAATCAATTCCTAAATTATTTATTAGTTAATTTAATTTGCGAAATAATTAGTTAAACAGGTTTTAAATTTTGTGCCTAATTTGGAAAGGACATGTTCCTTTCATACATGTCTTTTCCAAAAGATGGCATGCTTGTTGTGGATAGTGAAGGTTGTTTTGAACAGGTGATTTCGCACCCATTGTTGGCTATAAATAGTGAGATGTTCTGCATTTTTCAGACATCGAATTTCCTCTACTTTTGCATACATTTTTCTTACACATAAAATTGAATTTGTGTGTGAATCTGTTGCTGATTTTTGCGTTCATTGAAGCTACAAGAGTTTGAGGTACCGCTACTAATCCACAAACTCAAGTACTTCTGTGGATTCATTTAAGGACCCGAACTTCATAAGGCCTTAACAGTTTCATGAGTCGTGAAGTGCATCATGGAGGTGACCTTGGTGGCTTCATTCCTTGGCTTTCTTAAGGGAGCCTTGAAAGTGTGCACCATGGAGCACACAATGGACAGTAGTGCACACCATGAGCCATGTTGTATCTTGTGGAGGATGCCCTTCACAAGGCCCCCCCTCCAATAGTTTGCTCCAAGTACCCCACCATAGACCCCTTCACGACTTGTGGTGCACACCATAGCCTAAAGGGATTCTCGTGAAGTGCTTTCTAGGTACTTTTGGGCTCCATTTTAGTAAGGGTCTTTGGGTAATTTTCCTTAACCCCAAGTGTATTTTGGGTCTTTTATGACTCCTTTACATTCCTTATTCAGTTCCTAAACATTTCATGACCTCTCATGCAAGTCTAATACTTAGACACTCAATTTAAACTCCTAAAGAAAACACTCTCAAGCCTCACATTGAGGATTGAAGATACGAATTCAATTGGAGTTTCAAGACTAAGTTGATTTCTTCTCAAACTTTCTTCCTAAGCTAGGTATGTGTGATTCATCCTTGGTGACATTCCAACTTTAGAGCCCAAAATGTTTTCATTTATTTTCACGACTTTAAAGTATGATTCAAGTATGGATTTCATTATTTAACTTCAAATTGATGGAATTATGATATGAGTTGCATTCCAATGACGATTTAAGAATGAATCAAGTCATATTATTTACAATTTTCATGAGTTTTGAACTTACATGTCCTTATGAGTTTTGGATCATGCATGGGTAACTTTAGTTATGATTCAAATGGTTGTTTCTTCATGGATTTTGCATGTTTCTATTTAATTATCATATTTTAAGTTTGAATTTCATGTTCCCATGCTTTACTATCACATCTCATTCAAGATCATACATGCACAAGGCTTTTAAATGAGTTCTTGGTTATGAATGTGGTTTTTAACTATGGTTATGAACATGTTTTCAATATGAATACGATTATGATCACTATGATGACTATGAATTGGCTTTAAGCATTCAAGGGTGTGTATACATGTCACGACCTAGACCTAGAGTCGAGGTGTGACATGGCTAATGGGAACCTGAGAGTCCCCAAATAAGCCTCATAGTATCCAAATTCACATCATCGATTCGAAAACATATTCAAATAGTAAACACATAGTTCTAAGGGACAGGTAAGTAGGACTCACACTATAGGATGTCATAGGGAAAGAGAGTAACATGGATTCACATAACACATAGCACATAAATAATAAGGGACGGGTAAGTATGACTGACTCTATGGGGGCAATTCGAGACTTAGGATCTTTCACATCATAACATATAAACATATCAGAATACTCGTAGCCAATCCACATAATGATAACTAATAGGTAACCATATACATAAGCAAAATCTCTAAATACAACACTTAGTATAAACGTAAAGGAGTTTACAAGATGTCCAACAATACCTCTAGTTATAGATAGGACAAGGGGCCAAGACATACCCCGACATAAATAAATCACCATAAGTAGAGGACTGGTGGGTTGTCCTTGGAATATAGGACTCACCACAACAAGAAAATCTCAAGATTCAAGCTAATCATCGTACGGTAGATGAAGGTAGTCCTTGATCCCAACATAGCTAGACCATGTAGGCAAAGTATGCATTAGTATGTTTGGATGTACTAAGTATTTGGGTATGCAATGCATATGACTTACCAAATATACATTCTATGTTAGATGACAAGGGCACATACTATAGAAGGAGGTATATAGCAAGAGATATGGTATACAATATGCCATGAAAGCAATGATGCATGAAATGCACAAATGCTTATATATAGTGGGGATGGGACCATAACTGACATCTCAAACTCATGCGAGCGATTACATGAATTTGCTCGATGTTGACCTCCCATTGGGTGAGAGAAGATTACTTGCCAAAGATAATCTACATTACCCCTTATGACCCATTCATTTCAGTGTGATGGCCACCTTCCTTATGACCCGTTCATTTTGGAAGGATTTACAATATCGTATTATATCAATAAATGAAAAACCATCCCTTACAACCTGGTCATTTCAGTGATGGCTACCATTCCTGTGCTGGCACATAGTTCAAGGAAAGGGAGAGGACCCTTAGGGATAGCCCTGATGCCCCCAATCCAGTCGGTGCTAAGTCATCATCCCACAAGAATACTTATACATATATATGCTTTCAAAAGAGGCAATAGTCATTTCAAACCATTTTAATACACAATTAGGCTTAAAAGCAAAACATTCCTCATAATCATTCATTCATGGGCTAAAAAGCCAAATCGTAGTTCAATATCATGTTTCTCATGCATAGGAATAACACATTCATTAAACAATATGGCGCAAACACCCAATATGCTCAAAGATCCAATAACAATAGACATATATGTGATCACATTCTTTCATAATCAATATGTCAGCTTAACTCACTGAAATCATTTTAATAAAAACATATGTGAGCTTAATCCACCGATAATTTCATAAATCCAATGCTCATGAATACATATGCTATGAATGAGATGAGAATAACATGGGTAATTGAGATTCAAACTTAAATCAACAAAATATTATGAAATTCAAGTAAAGAGACAAGTAAAATTAACATTTAAATTACAATATAGATTGCCCATGCACAAATCAAGCTTTAAAGGGGACATGCACATTCAAATATTCATAATAATTAAGCAATTCATCATATTAGGGATTAAATCACAAACCATTAAATGAGCATAGCCCATACTTCAATTGAATTTATCAAACAATAATTCTCAAAACCCACATTTGAAGTAAGCAAAATTTCATTAAAAAAATCAAGTAAAATAGTTTGGGTCTTCTTGGTTGAAAGGGACCAAGAATCAATCCCACATACCTTAGCTATTTAAGGAGATTCAAGAAGAAATTTAAAGAATAATGAACCCTTCCTTGATTCCCAAGCTCAGATTCAAAAGAGCCCTTTCAGAGAGTGTTCTTAAGAGTGACTTGAGAGAACTCTAAGTGTGAGAATGAATTTGAATGAAAGGAATAATATATAGGTCATTTGAAAGTCCTTAGGTAGCATAGAAGGTCAGGAAAGACCCTTAGGATAAACCATAATTATGAAAACTTCATTAATGAAACGAGTTAAAAAATAGAAATTTTTGTTTCAGGGAAGACCATACAGTTCGTGACAACCCATACAGATGTATACATGTCCGCGATCTAACACTTAGAAAATTTCCACATCATGAAGATCCGAAACGGTAATCCCATACTTAGAATTTTTCACTAAAGTCATCCATACGGATGATGGTACGGACCATACCAAGCCACACAGTCCGTGTGCCTCCTCCGTCCCACCTCTCTTACAAAAAGTTTCTTCACCATGAAGTTTCGAAATGATAATCTAACACTTAGAAAATTTTACTCCGAAAGCTACACGGGAGGCCATACACATTGTACCACCTTGTACAGACCATATACTTGGTCGTATAACCTTACTTGGTCCAAAACCTGTGGGATTTCAAGACTAAGGCTACCACACGACCCTCCACATGGTTTGTGAAGCCTCATATGGCCCGTGTAGGTCTAAGTGTGGCATGCCTTATCCAAACCTGTAACGCTTAGTAAAATTACCGAAATACTCCTAGAGAAGAGGTGTGTGCAAAACGCGTCATCTAATGCTCGGATTGAAAATCCGAGAATGAATTCATGTTCAGCACGAAATATTAAGAGGGAGAAGGGTCTCGGTCAATTTTTAGAGTGACCAAGTCAAAAGATAATTTTTCGTTCAAAAAATGAATGCTAAATGAAAAATAGTGTGAGTCCGCGACAGAGCTGCGTCGCGGACCTATCGCGGAGACACACTTATGTTTTCCTATAATTTTTCGACGGAGTTGAATTTTGCCGAAATGCGTTGTACGCGACAGATCCGCGTCGCAGATTGTGTAACTTCAAGTTCGATTTTTTTTTTAAATTTTGAGGGGCATTCTAGTCCATTCCTAATACCTTCGAAACCTCCTATACGACTAATATATGTCTTTTTCTCTAAGAAAGGGGTTCCAAAACCCAACCAAAACCCTCTTTCTAGCAAAATCACTAAGTTAGGGCTTGAGGAGAGTTGCGATTGAAGAATTCAAGAGGAGAGCATTCAAAGAATTGTTGTTAGTAATCATCCCAGGTATGTAAGGCTAACTTAAAACATGAGATTGTTCTCCCATGTGTCCTTTTGAGTAAATTGAGTCATTGATTGAAGATAATGAGTTTCATGTGAAGTTTTTTAAGTATTATACTGAGTTTCACTTAATTCATATATTTTACATGAATTGATAATCATTATAAACTTGATTTATTTCATAATTTATTTTCATGAGTGTCTTTCAAAAAATCCTATGATTATTTTATTACAGAATGCAAGAATGAACTTAGGGGATGAGTCTAGAGCCTTAACGATGATGATGTATGTGATGTTGTGATTGTGTTTCAAATTTGATGAGAATCTTGATGATGATGTTGATGATAATGATGTTTCATGATTCTTAAAACTTGAAACTTAATTCTCAAAAGAATGTTTCGAGTCCATGATATCGATATTAATGAGATGATGTTGATGTTGATGAGACGAGTTGATGTTGATGTTGATGTTGAGGTACTATGTCCCTATGGGACTGATGATGATGATGTTTTATGAGCATGTCGAGTTCTGGGAGGAGTATTGAGCACCGAAATGGGTGAGAGTGAGTCCCACTTGAACCCATTAACAACGTGGCTCGCGTAGGAAGAAAAGGTTGAACCGCAATGCGGATGGCTCCTTTCTTGTCCCAAAAGAGGACTAAGGTTTTTTTCTTGTAAATCCAATGAGGTTGATGTCCTTTACCTTGGGCAGGGTACTAGATGGATGTGGCAACGACATCACTTCGTTGTATCATCATTGGCTCATAGGTGATGGTTATCGATTATAGAAACTCCTAATGAGGTGTTACTTTGATAATACTCTGATGTATATATTGAGGTGATGGTATGAGTCGAGTTTCCTTGAGTTGAGTTGAGTCGAGTTTCCTGGAGTGAGTTGAGTCGAGTTTCCTTGAGTTGAGTTTAGTCGAGTTTCCTTGAGATGAGTCTGATGTATTGATGACGTGGAGATGTGATGTTGATGAGTCATTTGTCTACCCTAATTTCTTGCCTTAGATAGACATTTGATATTTTGATGGAGTACGATGTTGAGTTGATGTTATACCTATACTATTATACTTGTACTGTTACATTTAACCATTTTACATACTGTACATTCCATGTATGATGCAACTCGGCACTGCATCATTTCATGATGCAGATACTGGGGTTAGAGGACTTCAGCAGGCATATCGTTAAGGTTCAAGGATATTTCTGATTCCAGTCATTGGCGAGCCTTCTTGCTATCCGGAGGAGACCCTTTTTTCATTTGTTTTCTTTATTTATGGAGTTGGGTAGCCATGGCCTGTCATGATACCATCTTAGACAGTTGAGTTAAGTTAGAGGCTTCATAGATATGAGTCGAGGTTTGACGTTGAGGTTTTTCCCTTATGAGTTGAGTTAGCATTTACACTTGCTTATTCCGATATTGAGATTGATGTTGGCCATTGGCCCTTCTTATTGAGGTAGCTCACTACCTTACTTCTACTATTCCACTATACTGATGTTGAGTGACTGTCTTGAGAACAAGTGGTTCGCTTGAGGACTAGAAATAGTCTCTGGGTGTCGGCCATGCCTAGGGTACCCTCCCGGGGCGTGACAAACTTGGTATCAGAGCAAACTTTAAGAGTCCCAGGGAGCCTATGAAGCCATATCTACTAAAGTATTGTTTATGTGTGTGTTGTGCACCATACTTAGTAAACAGGAGACTATAGGACATTAGGAATGGTTACACTTCTTTGATGTTCTGAGTTCGTGAGATAAAGTTTGACTCTATGAAACTCTCTTCTAATTCGTGCGTTACGCATTTGTAGATCATGCCTCCAAAATGCACTGCTGCCCAAAGAGTTGCCTCAGTCCCTAACGCTGAGAATCCCTTACCAGAGGTCCCTACCCAGAATGAGACAAGGAGACGGGGTCGACCTACCAGAGCTACTGAGGTTCCACCGGCACCTCCTGCTCAGTCAACCTCCACTTCGATAGCAGACTTTATGGGAGCCATTGTTTTACTCACTCAGTTGGTGGCCTCTCAGAGTAATAGCCGCGGTCCCCAGGCCCCTAGCTCCAGTTTCCAAGAGCTCTACTGTTGCAACTAAGCTCAGGGATTTCCTAAGGATAAACCCGCCAGTCTATATGAGGTCTAAGGTTGAGGAGGACCTGCGAACCTTTATTGATGAGATGTGCAAGATTTTGAGGGCTCTGCATGCTAATGGGGTTGAGGGAGTCGAGCTGGTCTCTTTTCAGCTTAAGGATGTTGCTAATGTCTGGTATAACCAGTGGGAAGATGGTAGAGGTGAGGATGTTGAGCTTGCTGAGTGGGAGGAGTTTGAGAGTGTTTTCCTCGATCACTTCTTTTCCCATGAGTTGAGGGAGGCAAAGGTTGAGGAGTTCGTGAATCTGAAGCAAGAGGGGTTGACTGTCAAAGAGTACAACCTTAAGTTCATTCATCTGTCCTGATATGCCTGAGAGATGGTCCTTAATATGAGGGCGAGGATGAGGAAGTTCGTGTCTGGATTAGGCAGACATGTAAAGAGGGAGTGTAAGGAAGCGTTGCTGATTCCAGGTACGGACATCTTTAGACTTATGGTTTATGCCCAACAGACTAAGGAGGACAAGAAGAAGGACAAGGAAGAGCAGTAGAGTAAGAAGGCCAAATCGACAGGGCATGAGGCTATCCAATAGAAGCAGAATAAGGGTGATAGAACTTTCTTTCTGAAGAAGTCTTCTAGCTATGCACCCACTGTGGCATGCGCTTGTTCAGCAAAACAGGCATGATCAGAAATCCTATGTTCACCAAAATTTTAGAGCTCAGGGACCTCAGTCCCAAGCTAGCGTGACCCAAGGCCCGAGAGGAAAGCCACCTTGTGGCAGATGTGGCAGGATGCACCTTGGTGCGTGTCATGAGGGAAAAATATTTGCTATTCATGGGGACAGCCCGACCATTTTTAGCGTGAGTATCCTTCGAGGAGATGGGGTTATAGGGGTAACAAAGCTCAGTCTTCTACAGCACCCCCTGCGGGCAGTCATCAGAAGGCTACTACCTCGAATGCAAGAGACAGGACGAATCGTCTGTATGTGATGGGTAATCGACAAGACCAAGAGGTTGCACCAGATGTTGTTACGGGTATGCTCCAAATCTTTTCTTATAATTGTTATGCATTGCTTAACCCGGGTGCCACTTTATCCTTTGTGACGCCCTATGTGGCCAATAAGTTTGAGATTCTTCCAGAGTGCTTTCTTGCGCCTTATACTATTTCTACTCCTACTGGTGAGTCTATCCTAGCTGAGAGAATCTATAGAGACTGTGTAGTATCCATCTATCATAGGGATACTTTGGCGGACTTGGTAAAGTTGGAGATGGTTGATTTTGATGTAATTCTTGGTATGGATTGGCTCCATGCCTGTCATGCCTCCATAGGTTGTAGGACCCAAGTTGTTAAATTCCAATTTCTGAATGAATCAGTCCTAGAGTGGAAGGGAAGTTCCGTTGCACCCAAGGGTAAATTTATTTCCTACCTGAGGGCGAGAAAGTTACTTTCTAAGGGTTTGTATTTATCACTTTGTGCGAGTTAAATCTGATGATATTGAGTCCCCTACTCTTGACTCGGTCCCGATTGTAAATGAGTTCCCTGAGGATTTACCTGGAGTCCCTCCTTATCGGGAGATCGACTTCGGTATTGATGTACTTCCCAACATGCAGCCTATTTCAATTCCACCATATAGGATGGCCCCCGCTGAGTTGAAAGAGTTAAAGGAGCAGTTGAAGGATTTATTAGAGAAGGGCTTTATTAGGCCAAGTGTTTCTCCTTGGGGTGCTCCCATTCTGTTTGTACGAAAAAAGGATGGGTCTCTCAGAATGTGCATACACTATATGCAACTAAACAATGTCATGATCAAGAATAAATATCCTCATCCCAGGATAGATGACTAGTTTGACCAACTTCAGGGTGCCTCATGCTTTTCAAAAATAGACCTCAGATCGGGATACCACCAGTTGAAAGTGAGGGAATGTGATGTTCCAAAGATAGCCTTCAAGACAAGATATGGCCACTTTGAGTTCTTGGTAATGTCCTTTGGGTTGACAAACGCACTGACAGCTTTCATGGATTTGATGAATAAGGTGTTAAGGCCCTATCTTGACATGTTTGTAATCGTGTTCATTGATGATATTTTGGTGTATTCGCGGAATGAGGAGCAGCATGCCAAACACTTTAGAGTTGTTCTTCAGACTCTTAAGGACCATGAATCCTATGCGAAGTTCTCAAAGTGTGAGTTTTGTCTTAAGTTAGTATCATTCCTAGCCCATGTTGTTTCGAGTGATGGAATTCGAGTAGATGGCCAAAAGAATGAAAAGGTTAAGAACTGGCTAAGACTGACCTCTCCAACTGACATAAGAAGTTTCTTGGGGTTGGCAGGCTACTACCGTAGATTTGTTTAAGAATTTTCTTCCTTATCCGTACCATTGACCAAACTGACTCAAAAGAAGGCCAAGTTTCAATGGTCTGAGGAATGAAGATTGATCACTGCACCTATTTTGACTTTGCCCGACCCGACGAAAGATTTTGTAATATACTGTGATACATCAAGAGTTGGGTTGGGATGTGTATTGATGCAGAGAGGGAAGGTGATAGCCTATGCTTCCAGGCAACTTAAAGTTCATGAGAGGAACTATCCGGCCCATGATCTTGAGTTGGCGGCAGTAGTGTTTGCACTTAAAATCTGGTGCCACTACTTGTATAGAGTGCATGTGGATGTGTTCACTGACCTCAAGAGCTTATAGTATGTCTTCAGTCAAAGAGAGCTCAACCTGCGACAGAGGAGATGGTTGGAATTGCTCAAAGATTATGACATGAGCATCCTGTACCACCCAGATAAAGCTAACATTGTTGCTGATGCTCTTAGCAGGTTGTCTATGGGTAGCACATCCCATGTCGAGGAAGAGAAGAAAGAGATAGTGAAGGAAGTGCATAGGTTGGCTCGATTAGGAGTCCAACTGGAGTAAAATGATGAGGGATGAATCAATGTTCAGAGTGGGTCTTCATCGTCCCTTGTGACTGAGGTAAAAGAGAAGCAGGATCGAGATCCTATTATACTCCAATTGAAGGAGGTTGTCCACAAACCAAAAGTGATGGTATTCTCTAAAGGCGGAGATGGGGTATTAAGATACCAGAGTAGGCTATGTGTTCCTGATCTTGATGGAGTTCGAGAGAGGATTATGGCTGAGGCCCAAAACACTAGATACTCCATTCATCCAGGCTCCACCAAAATGTATCACGACTTGAGAGAAGTCTATTGGTGGAATGGAATGAAGAGGGACATTACTGAATTCGATTCAAAGTGCCCAAATTGCCAGCAAGGGAAGCTTGAGCATCAAAAGCCAAGTGGTTTGGCTCAAAACTTTGAGATTCCAAAATGGAAGTGCGAGATGGTTAACATGGAATTCATCACCGGCCTACCGAGATCCTGAAGGTAGCATGCTTCCATATGGGTTATTGTAGAAAGGATGACTAAGTCCGTGCACTTCTTGGCAGTCAAGATGACTAATACTGTAGAGGAGTATGCCAATATGTATATCCAAGAGATTATGAGGTTGCATGGAGTTCCCTTATCCATCATCTCAAAAAGAAGAGCCCAATTTCCCTTTCACTTTTGGAAGTCTTTCCAGAAAGGATTGGGTACCAAAGTGAACTTGAGCACGGTCTTTCATCCAGAGACGGATGGTCAGGCAGAGTGCAATATTCAGACGGTAGAAGATATGTTGACAGCCTGTGTCCTTGACCTCTAAGGAAATTGAGATGACCATTTACCATTTGTTGAATTTGCATATAACAATAATTATCATGCAAGCATTCAAATGGCCCTCTACGAGACTTTGTATGAGAGGAGGTGTAGATCACCCATTGGGTGGTTTGAAGTTGGAGAAGCTGAGTTGATCGAGTCTGACCTTGTCCACCAGTCCATGGAGAAGGTGAAGTTTATTAGAGAAAGATTGAAGACTGCCCAAAGCCGTAAATATTCTTACACATATGTGAGGAGAAGAGACCTAGAGTTCGAGGTGAGCGATTGCGTATATTTGAAGGTATCACCCATGAAGGGTGTCATGAGGTTTGGGAAGAAGGGGAAATTAAGTTCTTGTTATATTGGCCCTTATCAGATTTTGAGAAGAATCAGGAAGGTTGCTTATGAGCTAGAGTTACCTTTTGAGTTAGACGAAATCCATCTGGTGTTCCACATTTCGATGTTGAAGAAGTGTTTGGGAGATCTTGCCTTGGTAATCCCTATTGAGAGCACAAGAGTTAAAGATAGTTTGTCCTTTTAGGAAATTCCATTCCAAATCCTTGATCGACAGGTTCGCAGACTGAGAAACAAAGAGATAGCCTCCATTACAGTTTTGTGGAGGAACCAATTTGTTGAGGAAGCCACATGGGAAGCTGAGGAAGAGATGAGAACTAAATACTCACACCTATTCATGCCTGATGTTGACGAGAGTATCGAAGGTAATATTCCAATTCTTAATTCAAATTGATGTTCCTATGATGAATTGATATGTATATTCTTGATGTTCTGAGTAGATGTCATTGAAGTCGATGAAGAGTTAAGGAGTTGAGTTGTTGAGTGAGTATCGAGGTGAGTCTTGAGTCTATTCATGTTGTAATACCATTCCTACTCATCATTCGAGGACGAATGATCCCAAGGGGGAGATGATGTAACGCTCGATAAAATTACTGAAATACCCCTAGAGAATAGGTGTGCACAAAATGCATCTTCCGATGCTCGAATTGAAAATCTGAGAACGGATTCGTGATCAGCACGAAAAATTAAGTGGGAGAAGGGTTTCAGTCGATTTTTAGAGCGACCGAGTCAAAAGATAATTTTTTGTTCAAAAACGAAAAATAGTGTGAGTCCATGATAGAGCTGCGTCACGACCTATATCAGAGACACACTTATGTTTTCCTGTAATTTTTTGACAGAGTTGAATTTTACCAAAATGCACTGTCCGCGATAGGTCCGCATCGCGAAATGTGTTAAAGTCTGGAAATTTTTTTAAAATTTTGAGGGGCATTCTAGTCCATTTATAATACCTTCAAAACCTCCTATATGACTAATATATGTCATTTTCTCAGAGAGAGGGGTTCCAAAACCCTCTTCCTAGAAAAATCACTAAGTTAGGGCTCGAGGAGAGTTGAGACTGAAGAATTTAAGAGGAGAGCGTTCAAAGAATTGTTGTTAGCAATCATCTTAGGTATGTAAGGCTAACTTAAAATATGCGATTGTTCTCCCATGTGCCCGTTTGAGTTAATTGAGTCATTGATTGAAGATAATGAGTTTGATGAGATGATTTTTGAGTATTATATGGACTTTTACTTATTCAAATGTTTTACACGAATTGATGACATCATAAACTTGATTTATTGTATAATATATTTTCATGAGTGTCTTTCACAAAATTCTATAATTATTTTATTAAAGAATGCAAGAATGAACTTAGAGGATGAGTCTAGAGCCTTAATGATGACGATTTGATGATGATGTATGTGATGTTCTGATTTTTTTTCAAATTTGATGAGAGTCTTGATGATGATGTTGATGAGAATGATGTTTCATGAGTCTTAAAACTTGAAACTTAATTCTAAAAAGAATGTTTCGAGTCCATGATATCGATATTAATGAGATGATGTTGATGTTGATGAGACGAGTTGATGTTGATGTTGAGGTACTATGCCCCTATGGGACTGATAATGATGTATTATCTCCCTATGGGACTAATGATGATGATGTTTTATGAGCATGTCAAGTTCTAGGAGGAGTATTCAGCACCGAAATGGGTAAGAGTGAGTCCCACTTGAACCCATTAACAACATGGCCCGCGTAGGAAGAGAGGATTGAACCGCAATGCGGATGGCTCCTTTCTTATCCCAAAAGAGGACTGAGGTTTGTTTTTCTTGTGGATCCACTACGGTTGATGTCCTTTACCCTGGGAAGGAAACTGGATGGATGTGGCAACGACATCGCTTTGTTGTATCATCACTGGCTCATAGGTGATGGTAATCAATTATAGAAACTCCTAGTGAGGTCTTACTTTGATAGTACTCTGATATTGATGTTGATGTGATGGTATGAGTCAAGTTTCCTTAAGTTGAGTTGAGTTGAGTTTCCTGGAGTTGAGTTGAGTCGAGTTTCCTGGAGTTGAGTTGAGTCGAGTCGAGTTTCTTTGAGATGAGTCTGATGTATTGATGACGTGGAGATGTGATGTTGATGAGTCATTTGTCTACCCTAATTTCATGCCATAGATAGACATTTGATGCTCTGATGGAGTATGATGTTGAGTTGATGTTATCCCTATAGTCGTTCCTTGTACAATTACATTCAGCCATCTTACATACCGTACATTCCACGTATTGATGCCACTCGGTGCTGCATCGTTTCATGATGTAGATACAGGAGTTAGAGGACTTCAGCAGGTGCATCGTTGAGGTTCGAGGACTTTTCTGATTCCAGGCATTGGTGAGCCTCCTTGCTATCCGGAGGAGACCATTTTTCTCATTTGTTTTCTTTATTTATAGAGTTGGGTAGCCATGGCCTATCATGGTACCATCTTAGACAGTTGAGTTAAGTTAGAGACTTCATAGACATGAGTCGAGGTTTGACATTGAGGTTTTTCCCTTGTGAGTTGAGTTAGCATTTACACTTACTTATTCTGATATTGAGACTGGTCTTGGCCATTGGCCCTTCTTATCGAGGTAGCTCACTGCCTTACTTCTGCTAATCCGCTATACTAATGTTGAGTGACTATCCTTAGAACGAGTGGTTCGCTTGGGACTAGCAATAATCTCTGGGTGCGGGCCATGCCTAGGGTACCCTCCTAGGGCGTGACAAAAACTCCACGATTAAGCTCCAACACCCTACACAAGGCCAAGGGTCACTCTAAGGAGTCTCCACATGGTCCGTATAGCCTCACACATACTGTAAGGGATTCCATGAAGCGTCACGTTTGGTCAAAAACTTTTCAGAATCAAATTTCCAACCTTCAATGAGGTCGTACAACGTCTGGGGTCCTTACATCATCTCCCCCTGTGGAACATTCGTCCTTGAATGTACTAGACAAGGCTTGAATTAGAGCATGAAACATTGATACACAAGACATAATGCATATTTCACCATTTGAAAATCATAAAGTCATAAAAACTCACATCAAAACATATTCAAATCATTCAAAATATCACCAAAATCATTTGTATGCATGTACATGTCATGAAACTCAAGAGTGAAATAATAAGGACCACTTGGAAAGGAAGAACCTAATACCTTAGGCTTGAGTAGATTGGAAAAGATGGGAGTATCATTGCATCATGTCCAACTCCGCCTCCCATGTAGCACTCTCCACTTGTTGATTCTTCCAAAGTACCTTAACCAAAGCCACATCTTTGTTACAGAGCCGCTTCACTTGCCTATCCATAATCTCAACGAGGACTTTCT
Organism: Solanum rostratum; assembly: GCA_029948455.1. Classification (NCBI taxonomy): domain Eukaryota; kingdom Viridiplantae; phylum Streptophyta; class Magnoliopsida; order Solanales; family Solanaceae; genus Solanum; species Solanum rostratum. The sequence continues at coordinate 22,561,208 of CM057055.1, forward strand.
CATGAGACAAGTTCTCCTCAACCTCAACACCTTTCAAAAGCACGATAGTACTAGGATTACCAACCAACTCCCTCAGCATACATGGAAGACTGAGTGAATAGAACTCAAATATGGAGGCAAATCCAACCTAAAAGCAGCATTCTCAATCCATTATACAATCTCATAAGGACCTACATACTGGGACTCAGTTTAACCTTCTTCTCAAAACGTATCACTCCCTTCATAGATTAGACCTTCACATACACCCAATCCCCAACATGAAATTCGAGATCCCTCTTCCTAACATCTGAATAGGACTTTTAGCGACTTTGGGCTATCTTCAACCTCTCCCGAATCAACTTCACCTTTTACATGGCCTCTAACACCAAGTCCAGGCCAATCAAAGTTATCTCTCCCAACTCAAACCACCATAGTGGAGATCTACATCTTCTACCATACAAAGCCTTAAACGGTGCCATAACAATGCTAGCATGAAAGCTATTATTATAAGTTAGCTCAATGAATGGAAGATGGTCCTCCTAATTACCCTTGAATTCCAACACAAAGCCCTCAACATATCCTCTAAAGTTTGAATTATCCTCTCGGCTTGTCCATCGGTTTGAGGATGAAAAGTGGTACGCAACTTCACCTTAGTACCAAGTCCTTTATGAAATGATCTCCAAAAGTGTGAACTAAATTGGGTGCCATGATCCGATATGACAGACCTAGGCACACCGTGTAATCTCACCAACTCTTGGATGCATAACCTCACATAATCCTCGGCATTAAAAGTAGTCTTGACTAGTAGGTTCGGTCAGCATTAACCTAAATTGAGTCAAATTGCCTTCAAGTTCGAGGCAAACGAACTACAAAATCCATGTTCACATCTTCCTACTTCCAATTAGGAATTTCAATATCTTGATCAAACCATTGGGCATTTGGTGCTCTACCTTCACTTGTTGAAAATTAGGGCATTCATATACAAACTTGGTTATATCCTTCTTCATACCATGCCACCAATATACTTCCCTCAAATCCCGGTACATTTTAGCTGACCCAGGCGAATAGAGTAATGAGAGTTGTGGGCTTCACTCATGATCACCCTCCTAAGATCATCCACATTCAGAACACATAACCAATCTTGCTACCGAAGCACACCATCTTCTCCTTGGGAGAAGACCTCTATCTTCATTTTGGCAACCAATTTCTTTAACTCAACCAATGAAGGATTGCGGTCTTTCTTTGCCTTCACATCAACAACTACAGAATATTCGGCCCCATTCTGAACATGAATACCACAATCATTAGAGTCGGCCAACCTAAACCCAATCTAGCCAAACGTTGAACATCCTTTGCCAAATCTTTCTTCTCTTCCTCAACATGAGCCACACTCCCCATAGATAGCCTATTAAGGGTATTGGCTACAACATTCACCTTGCTAGGATGATATTGTACACTTATGTCATAGTCCTTAAGGAGTTCCAACCATCTCCTGTGCCTCAAGTTAAGATTCCTTTAAATAAACACATATAGCAAACTCTTGTGATTGATGAAAACATCAACATGCACCCTATATAAATAGTGCCTCCAAATCTTCAAAGCAAACACCATTGCTGCTAACTCAAGATCATGATTCGGGTAATTACGCTCATACACCTTCAATCGCCTTGACACATAAGCTATCACCTTACCATGTTGCATAAGTACACAACCCAACCCAATCTTTGAAGCATCACAATACACCACAAACCCATCTAAGCCATCCGGTAAAGTCAAAACAGGAGCCGATGTAAGTCGATCCTTCAAAGTCTAAAACTCTCCTCACATTCATCCGACCATACAAACTTAGCCTTCTTTTGAGTCAACTTGGTCAAGGGAGATGCAATAGATTAAAAACCTTCAATGAACCATCTATAATATCCTACCAACCCAAGAAAACTCTGAATATCCAAAGGAGTCAATGGTCTAGGCCGATTCTTCATGGCCTTAGTCTTCTTCAGGTCAACCTTAATACCATCACCGGACACTACATGACCAAGAAACGCCACCTCAACCAACCAAAACTCATATTTGCTAAGCTTAGCATACAACTTCTTCTCTCTCAAAGTGTTAAGAACCAACCTCAAATGGTCCATATGCTCCCCCTCACTTCGGGAATAAATAAGGATATCATGGATGAAGACAACCACAAAACTGTCAAGGAATGGCTTGAGCACTCGATCCATAAGATCCATGAACACTACTAGAGCCTTAGTTAACCAAACAACATCACTACAAATTCAAAGTGCCCATACCTAGTCTGAAAAACTATCTTGGGAATGTTACACTCCTTAACCTTCAATTGATGATAACCTGAACGGAGGTCAATCTTTGAGAAATGGGTAGCCCCTCGAAGTTGATCAAACAAGTCGTCAATCCTTAACGGGTTCTTAATGGTTACCTTATTCAATATCCTATATTCGATGAACATCTGAAGAGATCCATCCTTCTTACAAATAATGCTAGAGCACTCCATGGAGATATACTTGGACTAATAAAGCCCTTCTCCAACAAATCCTTCAACTGATCCTTCAATTCCTTTAACTCGGTTGGTGCCATACGATAAGGAGGAATAGAGATAGGTTGAGTATCCGGGAGAAGGTCTATGCTAAAGTCTACTTCCCTTTCGGGAGGAATACCAAGCAAGTCTTCGGGAAACACATCTGGAAACTCATTCACCACTGGGACCAATTCAAGAGTAGGTGACTTTGACTCCACATCTTTGACCCTCACAATGTGATAAATACACCCCTTGGAAATTATCTTTCAAGCCTTAAGGTTGGAAATAAACTGACCTTTAATAGAAGAGTCACTACCTTTCTATTTAAGAACGGGCTCATCTGGATGTTGGAACTTGACCTTACAAGTTCTACAATCTATAGAGGCATATGAGGCATGCGACCAATCCATCCCGAGGATCACGTAAAAATCAAACATCTCAAGTCCCACAAGATCATATGAAAAGACTTTATGCAACATAAAAATAGGACAACCTCCATAAACTCTATGAGTAAAGATTCACCCAAACGGGTGTATAAACTGAAAAGGGCCCCCTTAAGATTTAGGGACTCAAACCAAACTTACCAGCCAACAGAGGAGTCACAAAAGACAAATTTGCACCTGGATCAAGCAAAACATAAGCATAAAAAATCAAAGCCTTTTAACATACCAGTCACAATATCCAGAACACCCCAAGGAGAAACACTTGGCCTAATAAAGCTCTTCTCTAACAAATCCTTCAGCTGCTCTTTCAACTCCTTCAACTCAGTGGGGTCCATCCTATATGGGGGAATTGAAAAAGGTTGTGTCTCAAGAAAAATATCAATACCAAAGTCAATCTCCTTATTAGGAGGGACTCCAGGTAAATCATCGGGGAACACCTCAGGAAACTCATTCTCAATCGGAACTGACTCAAGAGTATGGGGCTCAATATCATCAGATTTAACTCGCACGAGGTGGTAAATACACCCTTTAGAAATTAGCTTTCTAACCCTTAAGTAGGAAATAAACTTACCCTTGGGTGCAACAGAACCTCCCTTCCACTCTAGGACTAGTTCACCCAGAAACTAGAATTTGACAACTCGGGTCCTGCAATCTAAGAAGGCATAGTAGGCGTGGAGCCAATCTATACCAAGGATTACATCAAAGTCAACCAACTCCAACTCTACCAAATCTGCTAAAGTGTCCCTATGATAAATAGATACTACACAATCTCTATAGACCCTCTCAGTTAGGATAGACTCACCGGTAGGAGTAGAAACAGTATAAGGCTCAAGTAAACACTCAGGAAAACTCTCAAACCTATTGGCCACTTAGGGCATCACAAAAGGTAACGTGGCACCCGGGTCAAACAATACATAACAATTATAAGAAAAGACTCAAAGCATACCCCTAACAACATCTGGTGCAACCTTTTGATCCTATCGATGACCCATCGCATATAGACGGTTCGTCCCCCCTCCTGCCCTCACAGTAATAGCCTTCTGATGACCGCCCACAGGGAGCACTGTAGAAGACTGAGCTTTGTTACTCCCATCACCCCATCTCCTCATCGGACACTCGCCCTTAAAATGGCCATGCTGTTGGCATGAATAACAAGCATTTGAGACCTCATGGTACGCACCAAGGTAAAGTTTGCCGTATCTGTCACAAAAGGTGGCTTTCCTCTAGGACCTGGGGTCACACCAGCTTGGGACTGAGGACCCTGAGCTCTGAAATTCTGGTGACCATAAGGTTTCTGCTCATACCTATTTTGTTGAACAAGCACACTTGCCACCAAGGGTGCATAGTTAGAAGATCTCTTTCGAAAATAGGCTCTATTGCCCCTATTCTTTTTCTGTTGGCTAGGCTCATGCGCTGCCAATTTGGCCTTTTTACTATGTTGCCCTTCCCTGTCCTTCTTCTTATCCATCTCCGTTTGCTGGGCATAGACCATTAGTCTAGCAATGTCCATGCCTGGAATTAACAATGCTGTCTTACACTCCCTCTTTACCTGCCTGCCCGATCCAGACACAAACTTCCTCATTCTCGCCCTCATATCAAGTACCATCTCCGTGGCATATCAGGATAGCTGAATGAATTTAAGGCCGTAATCGTTGACCGTCAACCCCTCTTGTTTCAGATTTACGAACTCCTCAACCTTTGCCTCCCTCAACTCTTGGGAAAAGAAGTGGTCGAGGAAAGCACTCTCAAACTCTTCCCACTCAGCAGGCTCGACATTCTCACCTCTATCATCTTCCCACTAGTTATACCAGACATTAGAAACATCCTTAAGCTGATAAGAGACTAGCTTAACTCCCTCAACCTCATTAGCGTGCATAGCCCTCAAAATTTTGCACATCTCATCAATAAACGTTTGTGGGTCCTTCTCAACCTTAGACCCCGTATATACTGGCGGGTTCATCCTCAGGAAATCTCTGAGCCTGGTTGTTATTGTAGGCTCTTGGAAGATGGAGCTAGGGGCCTGGGGACCTCGTCTATTACTCTGGGAGGCCACCAACTGAGTGAGCATGGCAATGGATCCCCTGAAGTCTGCTTTCAAAGTGGAGGCTGACTGAGCAGGTGGTGCCTGTAGGATCTCAATTTCCCTAGCAGGTCGGCCACGTCTCCTTGTCTTAGGCTGGGTAGAGACCCTTAGTAGAGGATTCTCAACATGTGGGGCTGAGCCTCTAGGCAGTAGTGCATTTAGGCGACTTGATCTACAAACGTGTAACACATGAATTAGAAGGGGGTTTCATAGAGTCAAAACTCTATCGCATGAACTCAGAACATCAAAGAAGTGTGAACATTCCCAATGTCCTATAGACTCCTATTTATGAAGTGTGGTGCATAACACACACATAAACAAGACTCTACTAGACACGGCTTCATAGATTCCCTAGGACTCTTGAACTCTGATACAAAGTTTGTCACACCCCCAGAGGGTACTCTAGATGTGACTGGCACACAGATACTATTGCTAGTCCCCAAGCGAACCACTCAATCTCAGGACAGTCATCCAACATCAAATATAGTGTAAACAATACCATAAGATAGTGGGCTACATCAATAAGAAGGGCGAATGGCCAATAAACTCTGTCTCAACATCGATGATAACTAAATAGTATTACTAGCTCAACTCTAAAAGGGAAAGACCTCACATCAGATCTCAACTCGTGTCTATGAAGCCTCTAACTCAACAAGACAGTCTAAGAGGGTTCCAAGATAGGACATGGCTACCCAACTCAACAAACAGAATAACACATAAAGAAAAGGACTCCTCCGAATGGCAAGGAGGCTCACCAATGGCTGAACTCGGAATCTTTGACCTCAAAGATGCGTCTACTGAAGTCCTCTAACTCCTGTATCTGCATCATGAAACAATGCAGTGCCGAGTGGCATCAATATGTTGAATGTATGATATGTAAAATGACTGAATGTAATTGTACAAGTACAATAGTATATGGATAACATCAACTCAACATCATACTCCGTTAGAATGTCAAATGTCTATCTAAGGCAATAAATTAGAGTAGAGAAATGACTTATCAACATATCATCTCAACACCATCAATACATCAGACTCATCTCAAGGAAACTCGACTCAACTTAAAAGACTCATGTCCGTTTAGGACAGGGATAAAGAGTAGATAGTAAAACATCAACATCCATCAAGACTTATACCATCACATCAACATCAGAGTCCTATAAAAAAGGAACCTAGGTGGGAGTTTCTCTAACCGACAACCATCACCTATGAGTCAGGGACGATACAATGAAGCGATGTCATTGCCACATCCATCCAGTACCCTGCCTAGGGAAAAGGACATCAAGCTCAGTGGATCCACAAAAAGAAAATATCAGTCCTCTATTGGGACAAAGAGCCATCCGCATTGTGGTTCAATTCTCTCTATTATGCAGGCCACGTAGTTAATGAGTTCAAGCGGGACTCACTCTCACCCATTTCGGTGCTTAATACTCCTCCCAGAACTCGACATGCTCATAAAACCTCATCATCCTCGGTCCCATAGGGACATAATACATCAACATCATCATCATCGGTCCCATAGGGACATAGTACATCGGTATTATCATCATCAGTCCTATAGGGACATAGTACATCAACATCAACTCATAGACTCGAAACATTGTTTTTAGAACTTAGTTTCAAGTTTTAAGACTCATGAACATCATCTCATCAACATCATCATCAAGACCCTCAACAATTTGGACCACAGTCATAACATCACAAACATCATCATCACCAAGGCTCTAGACTCATCCCCTAAGTTCATTCTTGCATTTTGTTTAAGTAAAATAGACATAGAATTTGTAAAATCATTCATGAAAACACTTATGCAGTAAATCAAGTTTATGATGATTATCAATCTAAGAAAAATACATAAATGAAGAAGAATCTCAGTAAAATATTCAAGGATTTTTCACACATAACTCATCATCTTTAATCATAGACTCAATTGACTCAAAGGAGACACATGGAATAACAGTCTCATGCTTTAGGTTAGTCTTACATACCTGGGTTGATTGCTATCACATAATTCCCTTGGGACTTCCTCTTGATTCCTCAACCTCGACTCTCCTTTACTCTCCTCAAGCCCTAGCGTATAAGCGTTGTTAGGAAGATGATTTTGAATGGGGTTTTTGAATGGGGTTTTAGGCTCTTTCTTTGTGAAAACGACCTATATTTGTTATGTATGGGTTTTAGAAAGATGTTAGACATGGACTAGAATGTCACTCAAAATTTTTAGAAATTTCCCAGCCGCGAAATAACCCAATCCGCAATGCAGACTAGTCGCGTACAACTCATTTTTGGCAAGAATCTTCCTGAACGAGTTTTCTCAACCCCGTCAAAAATTTTAGGAAAAACATAAGTCATCCTTCGCGATGGGCCCGCGATGCTACTCTACCGCGAACTCTCGTTGTTTCTTGTTTTGGAACGAAAAAAATATCTTTTGACTCAGTCGCTCTCAAAATTGACTGAGATCTCTCTGCCACTCAATTTTTCATGCTGATCATGAATCCGACCTCGAATTTTCCATCCGAGCATCAGAAGATGCATTAAACGCACATCTCTCCTCTAGAGGTATTTTGATAATTTTACCGGACGTTACATGATTATAGGAGAAAACCCAAATAATGGATTAGTAATACTACAAAGAAATGCCCTAATAAAATTAGAACTAAATATTACAAGTTGGTTCTACATAAAGTTCTTTTTGAAAGATTATTATTATTATTGTACAATTAGCAAAAATTCGTTCGATGAAGAATTAGGAAAGAAGCTATTTAACATATTACCAGGAGCTTTAGGGCGAGAAATAGAAGAAAGATGGTATAGAAGAGAAGGAGTGATCCAAAATCCAAATGCAAGATGGTCAATAGGACATAGGATGCAACATGTAATGGAAATACTAATACAAAATGTACAAACATACAAATTCAAAAGCAATCAAAGCAAAATGAGATGAGTTTCTATGAAAACATAATATATACTACTCAAAGCTATGATAAAGATCAAAATAAAAAAAGACGTAATAAAAGAAATAGACCACATTATGCTAATACATAAAATAGAAGAAAGTACAACCAAAGAAAGTCCTCAGCTAGAAAACCATATCTAGATAGGAATAGACATGTTAGAAAATACACAACTGATAGAAATTATAAAAATAAATTAGAATATTTTATTTGTGGTAGCATAGGACATTTGGTAAATGTATATCCAAAGAGAAATAATAGTCGACAAGAAACTCACAATCAATTAGAAGATTTTCAGAAACACTAATAAATGTAGATGAATATATGTCAGATAGTGAAAGTGTATATTCTGTTGATAGTATAGAACCAGCCGAAAGACCACAATTAGACTCCTTTGACTCAGAACAAAAAGAATTAATAAATGAAATAGGACTAGAAATGGAGAACCTAGATTTAGAAGAAATACAAGTGAGCACAATGGAAAATGTTTTGTAAGAGTGTAATCATGAATTCAAAAGAAACAAAGGGATAGATAGTAATCAATATACTATATGTAAATGGTATCCTAGTAGAGAAAAAAGAGCAAAATGTAAATTATGCTATATAGAAGGATGCATCACATGCATAGAAGACATGCTAAAAATGAAGATAATAAAAGAAGAGGAATATAAAGAAGAAAGAAATCAAACCACGGATTTCAGAATAATGACATTAGAAACTAGAGTAAACGAGGTGGAACATAGGATAAGAGCCCTAGAAAAGGGAAAAGAAAAAATAGAGGAAGACTGGCAGTCAAAACCTACACAAGAAACAAAATTAATAAATATGGAGACTTGTGAAACTCCAATATGTAATAAAGATAAAAATTTACCGCAGTAAAAACACTAGCAAGGCTGAAAATAGGAGAAGTAGAGATAGAAACTCTGGCACTAGTAGACACAGGGTGTACCGGGTGCATTACAAACAAGAAAATGATACCACTAAATCTAATAAAAAATTTAGATAAGCCGATCGCAACAATACAAATGGATAGAACTCATAGCATATATCAACAATATATAGATAGAACCCAGATTAGTTTCATAAATACATATAATGCATTTTACAAACCAACTTACAAACTTGAAAGGATTTGGGTTAGGGAATTAAATGTAAATGTAGATCTTGTTCTATGACTACATTTCATATTACATAACAATGCTAGTTTTTTGATTATAAGGGATGGAGTAGTATTCTTTAAAAATACTACTTACACACCGATAAAAATAACAAAAATATAGACAAAAGGAAGGCACATTAATGATAAGTCAGAAACAACATCCTCCAATACACTAGACCCAGAACACCTGTAGTCTTGTTGTAATGAATGTAAGGATGGTAAAAAATGTTGCAATAAGCAAGATGAATAATACGAAAAAGATGACTATGATATACTAAATAAAGACTATACTTTGATGAATATAGAAACAAAATTTTATATCTTTAGGATAAAATAGCTAAAATAGGAGCTATTAAAAGTCCAAAAGAGTTGGAAGAGATAGTTAAAATATTAGATAAAATGGAAATAATAGGAGAAAACCCACTAAAGCAATGAGAGATGAATAAAATAATATATAAATTAGAAATCATAAACCCAAAATATATAATAAAAACAGCCTCAATTGAAGCTACTAATCAAGATATGAAAGATTTTTCTATACAAATTGAGGAATAAATAAACTTAGGAGTAATACGAAGATCTATGTCAAAGCATAGGTCTACGGCCTTTATGGTGCATAACCATAATGAAATAATAAGAGGAAAAGAAAGAATGGTAATAAATTATAAAAGACTTAATGATAATACCAAAACAGATGAGTATAAACTACCGGATAAAAATGAGTTGATAAACAGAATACAAGGAAAGAAAATATTTAGTAAATTTGATTGTAAATTAGGGTATTGGCAAGTCAAAATGCATGAACAAAGTATAGAATGGACAACGTTTACATGTCCCGAAGAACATTTTGAATGGCTAACGATGCCTTTTAGGTTAAAGACTGCACCTCCAATTTTTTAAAGAAACATGGATAGTATATTCGAAGAATATAAAGATTTGTTCTCGTTTATGTAGACGATATTTTAGTATTTAGTGAGGACATAAGAGAACATTTAAGCCACCTTGAAACGGTGTTTAGGTTGTTTGTAAAAAATGGTATAATAATTAGTAAAAAGAAAATAGAGCTATGTAAAACACATAAAACTTTTAGGAGTAGTACTAGGAGATGGAAAAATTAAAGTACGGTCACCTATAGCTAAGAAAGTTCTTAAAATACCAAATAAACTAGAAAACACAAAAAAACTAAAAAACATTCTAGGACTTATAAATTATGCTAGAAATTTCATTCAAGACTCGGGAAAAATAGCAGGCAACTCTACGCTAAGACTGGAAGTAAAGGATAGAAACACTTTAATGTTGAAGATGTTAAATTGGTGCAAAAAATTAAAGAAAAGGTTAAAAATATTTTTGACTTAAATATACCTCTTGAAATAGACTATTAATCATAGAAATAGAAGGATGTTTTACGGGATGGGAAGCAGTGTTAAAAGTCCAACCAAGTAAATATAGTAATAAAAGTGAAGAAAAAATCTATGCATACCAGAGCAAAAAGTATAAAGAAAAAGGGAACATGAGTAGTATAGACGGGATAATCCTAGAAGTAGTATATGGGCTAAATAGTTTTTGATTATATATTTTAAACAAGGCTAAAATACTAGTCAAAACAGACTATGAAACAATTGTTAAATTTCATCAAAAAATAAATAAAAAACAAGTAGTAGGCAAAGATGGATTAATTTTATGGACAGGATCTCAACCTACGAAAATATTATCTTCGAATATATCAAAGGAAAAGATAATAACCTAGCATATCAATTAAGTAGACTAAATCTTACACTCAACTAATAAGAAATATTTGTTTTTTAGCATAAGACCAGTAACGACAAAGTCTATAGACATGGTAAAAGGTGAACCATCAATTTCAGACTCATATGCTTAAACAATTCTAGGTAATGTTCTTTTTAGACCTCAGACTGTAGCTGCAGAAATAATAGAGAGAATCCATTTAAGCAAGCATAATTTAATATTATATCCACCATCTAATTTTTCTTTTAAAATATTACCTAAATGCATAATAGATAAACCGTAAAGGTGTCTAGTAGATAATTTTTTGATAGCCTATAATAAAAGGACAACAAGTATTTCATAGCCGTAGTAAATGTACTATGTTAATATTTCACAAACAAAAGTAGAGAAATGAAGTTTAAATACTATGTGGTTGTACATGGAAAGACAAATGGTATTTTTTAGACATGGATAGAAGTTGTAGAGTCAATACAAGGTGTTAAAGTCCCACTTTATAAAGGTGTTAATGATTTTAATGAAGCATTAGACTATGTTAGAGAAATATTAGGAGGTAACTATTACATTTCTCTAGCCCTCAAACATAACCTAGAAAAGACCATCAAGTATAATATCCAAAAAGGCACCAATAAAATTATTTTTTGTGACTATTGCTCTTCAATGACCGAGGCATTTAAAAATTGAATTTCAAAAATGAAACGCTAATGCAAGAAAATACCAAACTCATAGAAAAATTACAAATAATGAAAGAACGCCTATGAATAGTAAAATTTGACTTATATCATACGCAGATAAGCATGAATGATCATAGCAAAAATCATTTGAGTTCTCCATCTCCAATGAAAATGGATACGATGGGTGTGCATTTTTCAATGAATGCAAAAAGATCCATTGTGTCGGATATGGACACAGCTAGTCCGACTCCACCGGTGGCTGATAAAGACTTATTAAGTTTGTTGATGCGTGTGCATTTGCCAATGAAAGAAAATAGATCCACTGTGTCGGATATGGACACAACTAATCCAGCTCAAACGGTAGCCAGTAAAGACTCCAAATCCGTTAATGGTTGTCACTTTGCCAAAAAGTGTAACTAATGAGAAAAAATTACAGATACTCCTCATAACACTAAGATGTGAATCATCTAAGAAAAATCAAGAATGAAAAAGAAAGAAAAAAAATGAAACAACTAATAGAAAAGACTTTGGAAAAATATTTGCAAAATACTAAACAAGAGCTTCAAGACAGATACGAAGACGTAAAAGAAGAAAGAATGTTGTATGACACAGACGACAAGGTTCATGATGGAATAGATGATGATTTCGGAATGAGCTTCGATTTGATCGCATTGCACAATTTAGACACGTAAGAAGATAGTACAAAAGACGACAAAATAAGGAAAATGTCAAAAAAGAGTATTATAATGATATAAAGGAACAAGAGGTAGTGGGAGACAGAGAAAAAGTACTGGGAAACAAAGAATATTATGGCAGCAATGTGGGGTGCAAGTGACCACATGAAGAGTAAGAAATGGTGAAATATGATAAGAAGACATGGGCAGTTACTAAAAGGGTCCAAGTTTCAAGTTCGGAAATATTAATTTGGAATCTGCATTTGAAGTCAAAGTCTCATGTTTTGAAGTCTGAATTTCAAGTCCAAGGCAGCCTATAAATACCACATCAAGTGCTGAAGAAGATAGAGTTGAAGAGAGAAGCATGGCATAAAGACCCCCCTTCTTAGTAACATATTCCCCTTCCCTTTCATCTACCTCTATGTATCCAACATTTTCTCAACAAAAAAAAATCTTCCTAGCTAAAAAATTCTACTGTTATAAATTAGTGTGCGTCGTAATTTGACAAGTGTGTAAGAGTCCGTCGAATTTCCCGAAAGAGAAATCTCTCTCAGCCTAAGTCATGTAAATTCTTACATTTTACTTTATGTTTTCTCTCCAAAAAATATGTTTTAGTTTGTACATTATGTTTGAATTTGTGTTATCATGTTTAGTATGTTAACTTATGTTCAAGTTATGAAGTATCATGTATATTATGATCAAGTTGTGTTTAAATATTATGTATATTATGTTTGATAATTTGCATGTAATTTGACCCTTAGTATGTGGTTAGCCTATTAACTACTTAATAAAAACAACAGATTAACCTGTAAATTCCTAGGATTTTAAGGCTTCGAAGTCCGAAAAACTTACAAAGATAGCTTAATTGCCATATCTGGGATGGGGTTAAAAAAGAAATTATTAAGTATATAGGGTTAACAGGATGAGATGAACAGGGTAGATTAAACAAATGTATGGGAGAAAACAAAAAAATGAATGGGTTTTCTGGCTTAAGACGTACACGAGAGAGGAATTACCGAGTAGGACTAGTTTAATATTTGAGAACCAAAAATATAATTTTATAATTTTTTAATTAATTTTCCCATTATTTTTCCGTTATATTATCAAAAAATATACAGAAATATAAAAGAACTCGAAAATACAAGTCTAAAGATAGTCTAATGACAAGTCTAGTATTTCATCCTTGTTTAAAATATATAATCGAAAAGTGTTTAGCCTATTTACTACTGCTAGGATTTACGCACCTATACTACTCATGTTCCCTTTTTCATTTTTACTTACCACTCTAGTATGCATAGATTTTTTTCTTTACTTTTATTACTATATTTACTTGGTCGGGCTTTTAACACCACTTCCCATCACGCAAAACTTTCATTTATTTCTATGATTAAATAGTCTGTTTCAAGAGGTATATTTAAGTCAGAAATATGTTTAACCTTTTTTTTTAATTGTTTGCACCAATCTAATATCTTCTACATTAAAATGCTTTTGTCCTTTACTTCCAGTCTTAGCGTATAGTGGCCCCGCTATTTTTCCTAAGTCTTGGATGAAGTTTCTAGCATAATTTATGAAGTGGTGCATATTGTGGTTCTTTCGATACTTTTGTCAGCCTTGCACCTCTATTGAGTAATGCCTGAGTCGCAGCATCAAGGTCTGTCCTAGAAATTTTTGTAATTATTTTATGTTTTCTAGTTTATCTGGTATTTCCAGAACTTTCTTAGCTATATGCAACTCTAGTTTAATTTTTCCGTCTCCTAGTACTACTCCTAAAAAATTTATATATACTTTACATAGCTCCATTTTCTTTTTACTAATTATTGTATCATTTTCTACAAACAACTTAAATACCGTTTGAAGGTGACTTAGATGTTCTCTTATGTCTTTACTAAATACTAAAATATCATCTACATATATGAGGAAAAACCTTTTATAGTCTCTAAATATACTATTCATTTTTCTTTGAAAAATTGGAGATGCAGTCTTTAGACCAAAAGGCATCGCTAGCCATTAAAATGTCTTTCAGAACATGTAAATGTTGTCCATTCTATACTTTCTTCATGCATCCTGACCTGCCAATACCCTGATCTACAGTCAAATTTACTAAATATTTTCTCCCTTGTATTCTGTTTATCAACTCCTTTTATCTAGGAGTTTATACCTATTTGTTCTAGTATTATCATTAAGTCTTTTATAGTTTATTAGCATTCTTGCTTTTTCTCTTATTATTTTATTACGGTTCTGCACCATAAAGGCCGCAAACCTATGCTTTGATGCAGATCTTTGTATTACTCCTAAGTTTAATAATTCTTTAATTTTTATAGCAAAATCTTCCATATCTCGATTAATAGCTTCGATCGAGGTTGTTCATATATATATATATATATATATATATATATATATGTCTTTGTCCATCTATCATTCAAATGTAGGTTTTATCATGTTTATATTATATTGCATGTCTGCATACTAAGTACATTCAAATATACTAACGCATACTATATGCCTGCATTATATCACAATGCAAGTGTAGACAATCCTATCATCCATCCCTTTGGCTAGATCGAGGCCTCAAGACAATTCGAAATTGGTGACTCCTCATGCTTCAAGGATAAGGCCTATTATCTTATTCTTCTTGCTATGCTTATGTATTAGAGACAACTTTTCTTTATGTTCCGGGTGAGCCAGGGCCTGTCTGAGCCTCGATCTTATGTCATAAGTTAGAGGCATTTTTTGGACCTATGGATTTGATTCAGTTTTAGACTTATAGTCTTATGTTATTAATCGTTGTTATGAGTTATGATAAGTATATGCTTTCGCTTATGTATTCTTCTTTTGTTTACCTTTGATGCTTGAGTGTATGCTAAGGGGTTAGTTTGGGGTTTCTTTAGGGATCTCATTCACCATATTACGGTTAGGCCCTAGTCTTGGATCATGACAAAGTTTCTATAAGAGCTCTAAAGTTTTGAAATGGTCCTCGAAGTAATATGTCGCATCAAGTAGAGTCTTATTCATGGGTATGAAGTATATTACATCTAGGAGTGTGAGGCTACAGGCCATCTTAGGCAATGTATCATTTCTTCATGATTCATGTCGTGCCATAGAACATGTCCTAAGGTTCCGTAAATCTAACTAATGTTCTTTGATTAATTTACCAATGATGCCTTCAAAAAGAGCATTTCAGCCTGATAATGAGGATCTAACTCCCTAAGAGCCAATGGGAGAGCTAGTTACTCATGCTAAGTTTCGGACTGCTTTTGCCATGCTAGCTCGGGCTGTGACTAACCAAGTTGGACAGGTTGTTCCTCCTTCTCAAGTCCCCACCCCAGCTACTAGGGTGAGAGACTTTGCCCGAATGAACCCTCAGAAATTCTATGGTTCCAAAGTTGATGAGTAGGCCTAGGAGTTTATTGATAAGACCTACAAGGTGTTGGATATTATAGGGGTGTCTTCATAAGAGAAGGCTTAGTTGGCTACTTATCAATTAAAGGAACTGGCCCAAGTGTAGTTCACTCAATGGTTGATTAAAAGAGTGGGTGATGATAGAGTTGGTTGGAAGGAGTTCAAATTTGCATTTCTAGATTGTTTCTTCTCTCTTGAGCTTAGGGAGGGTAAATTGACTGAGATTATCAACCTCAAGCAAGGAGGAATGAGTGTAAGGGAGTATGTCCTCAAGCTAACTAAACTCTTAAAGTATGCTCCTAAATTAGTGGTTGACCCCCATGCTAGAGTGCACAAGTTTATCTTCAGGGATTTCTAACTTGGTTGTCAAAGAATATCACGCAACTATGCTTATTAAGGAGATGTACATTTCTAGGCTCATGAACTACGTCGGACGAACTAAGCGAGAGAAGCTCAAGGAAAAGAGAATGAGGGATTCCAAGAGAGCCCGTTTTGATGGTGGGTTCTCCAACTCTAGAGAGGGTAGGGGAAATGAACATCAGGGCCAGAGGTTCCAGGAACAAGGCTCAAATCAAGCTCAAATATTAAGGGTTACTAATGATAGAGTGCCTTATATCAAGGCACAAGGTGAAGGTGGGCCAGTTTATCCCAAGTGTGACAAGTTTGGGAGGAATCACCTAGGTAGATGCTTGAGAGAATTCGGTGCTTGTTTTGGTGTAGTAGGATGAGCCACAAGCTTGCTGATTGTCCTTGTGCTCCAAGGAAAGTTAAAGGAGATCGTCCACAAGGTCAAATAGTTCTGGTGGTCAAGGCCAACCAAGGGCTCAACAAGGTGATACTCCTTGCAACAATAGGACCTATGCTTTACATGCTAGGCAGGAAACAGAGAAGACTCCAGATATGGTGAATGATATGTTAAAAGTTTTTGATTTTTATGTGTATGCTTTTCTTGATCCAGGTGAAAAGTTATCTTTGTCACTTCTTTCTTGGCTGTTAAGTTTGATATGAGTCCTAAAATCTTGAGGGAGCCATTCTCAGTTGATACTCCTGTGGGTGAGTCGATTGTAGTCCTTAGGGTCAGTCAGGGTTATCCTAGTTCAGCTTTGCATAAAGTCCTTCCTTGTAATCTTGTTCAACTTGAAATAGTTGATTTTGATGTCATCCTTTGGGTGGATTGATTACATGCTTCTTATGCCTCTATAGATTGTAGAACTTGAATAGTCGACTTCTAATTTCAAAATGAGCCTATTCTTGAGTTATGGTAGTGACTTCATTTTTAAGGGTCAGTTTATTTCTTATCTTGAAACTCAGAAAATGATTTCTAAAGGGTGAATTTATCAAGTAGAAAAGGTTAGGGATGTTAAGTATGAGTCTCCTACCCTTGAGTTGATTCCTGCGGTTAATGATTTTCTGGATGTCTTTTCCGAAGATTCGCCTTGTTTTCCTCCCAAAAGGGAAATAAACTTTGGTATAGATCTTTTTCCTAATACTCAAACTATCTTAGCATAGTTGGTCCTTCATACTTTAAGGGATAAAACATTATTTGCCAAGTTCAGTAAATATGAGTTTTGGTTGCATGAGATAGCCTTCCTTTGTCATGTGATATTCGGTGATGGTATTAAGGTTGACCCAAAAAAGACCGAGGCAGTGAAGCCTAGATCATTATCTCCTTTAGTTATTCGGAGTTTTCTTGGGTTGGTTTGTTATTATTTGAGGTTTGTTGGGGTTTTTCATTCATTATATCACCTTTGACTAAGTTGACTCAATAAGGGCCAAATTTCAATGGTCAAATGAATATGAGAAGAGCTTTCAGACTTTGAAGAATTGGCTTAGATCAGTTCCTGTTTTGACACTATCGGATAGTTTAGATAGGTTCGTGGTATATAGTGATGCTTCTTATATTGCTTTGGGTAGTGTGCTAATGCAACATGGCAAGGTTATAACATATGCATCTAAATAGTTAAAGTTCCATGAACAAAATTATCCAATTCATGAACTTGACTTAGCGGCAGTGGTATTTACTTTGAAGATTTGGTGACAATATCTTTATAGGGGTTCATGTTGATGTATTCACCAATCACAAGAGTTTGAAATATGTGTTAACTCAAAGAGATCTTAACCTGAGATAAAGAATATGGTTGGAACTTGTCAAAGACTATGACATGAGTGTGCAATAACATCCAAGCAAGGCAAATGTTGTAATCGATGCCCTTAGTTAATTGTCTATGGGAAGTGTGGTCCATGTTGATAAGGCCAAGAAAGAGTTGGTGAAGGATGCGCACCGTTTGGCTAGATTGTTTGTTAGATTGGCTGATTTAAATTATAATGGAATGTTGAAAATGGGATAGAATCTTCAATGGTTGTTAATGTCAAAGCAAAACATGATCTAGACCCATCACTGGTTGAATTAAAGAAGTTGGTGGTCGAAAAGAAGGTAGAGGTTTTCTCCCAAGAGGGAGATGGTGTGCTTTGGTATACAAACAGGTTGTGTGTTCCTGATGTTGATGGCCAAAGAGAGGTGATCTTGAGAGAAGCTCATAAATCTCCATGTTCTTTACATCTGGGATCTGCCAAGATGTATCAAGACTTGAAAGAAGTTTATTAGTGGAATGGCATGAAGAAAGATATAGCCAAGTTTGTATCTGAATGTCCTGATTGCCAACAAGTGAAAGTGGAACATCAATGTCTTGATGGTTTGACCCAAGATATTGAGGTTCCTACTTGGAAGTGGAAAGATGTGAATACGGATCTTGTGACAAGTTTACCGCGTGCCCGAAAGCAATATGACTATTTGGGTAATTGCAGATAGGATGATCAGATCATCTTATTTTCTACGAGTCAAGATTGCATGATGTGCCTTTGTCTATTATGTCGGATCGTGGTACCCAATTCACTTCTCACTTTTGGAGGTCGTTTCAGAAAGGGCTTCGTACTAAGGTTAAGTTGACCACCGCATTTCATCCTCAAACTGATGAACAAGCCAAGAGAACTATTCAGACCTTGGAAGGCATGTTGAGGGCTTGTGTGTTAGAGTTCAAGGGTAATTGGGATGATTATCTACCGTTTATTAAGTTTGCCTATAATAACAGTTATCATGCTAGCATCGGAATGACCCTATTTAAGGCTTATACATGAGGAGTCGTAGATCCCCGGTAGGTTAGTTTGAGATAGGTGATAGTATTAGAGGCTATGGAGAAGGTGAAGTTGATTTGAAAGAAGTTGAAAATTGCTTAAAGTTATCAAAAGTCCTATTCGGACGTGAGGAGAAGAAACCTTGAGGTTTATGTTGGTGATTGGGTATATGTAAAGGTTTCACCCATGAAGGGTGTGATGCATTTTGGTAAAAAGGGCAAGTTAAGTCCCCAATATGTAGGTCCTTATGATATTGCTGAACGGATTGGAAATATGGCCTATAGATTGGATTTTCCTTCGGATATGAGTTTTGTTGATTTAGTGTTCCATGTGCTGATGTTGAAGAAGTTGATTGGTGATCCAAGTACTATTGTGCCTTTTGTAGGTGTTGACATCGAGGAAAACTTGACTTATGAAGAGGTTCCAATTGAGTTCTTTGATAGGCAAGTGAAGAGGCTTTGTAACAAGGATATTGAATCGGTTAAAGTCCTTTGGAGGAACCAACATGTTGAAAGTTCTACATGGAACGTGAAATCAGATATGATGACACGATACCCTTATCTATTCCAATCTACTCAAGCCTAAGAAACTAGGATGAGACGATACCCTTATCCATTCCAATCTAATCAAGCCTAAGAAACTAGGTTGTTCATGTTTGAATGGTCTAAATTCCTTCATTTCTATCCCTTCATGTCATAATATGCATACATGTTCACAAAATTGATTTGAATGATTTTTTTAGTATTGATTTGATGATTTCAAGGTTTTAAATGTTAAATTTGCAATGCATTCATGTTGAATAGTTTCATGATTGTTTGGATCCATTCAAGCTATCTTTTCTTAATCTTATTCAAGGATTAATGATCCCAAGGGGAAGATGATGTAAAGATCCAAACTTTGTAACACCTTAACGGTGCTTGAAATCAAGTTTCAAAAATTTTTTAGCAAAGGTGCGCTTCCAGGACACCTTCACAACCCGTGAAGCACTTCACGATCCATGAAATGAGACATAGAGGTGGCCTTGGCCCTTGGTGGCTTTGTTCCTAGGCTGCCTTGCGGGAGCCTTAAAGGTATGCCCACCACGGAGCACACCATGGCTAGTGGTGCACACCACGAGCCATGGTGTGTCTCGTGGAGGGTGCCTGTCACAAGGGCTTCCACTATTTGCTTTAATTTCCCTACCACAGACCCCTTCACGGCTCATGGTGCACACCACAGCCTGAAGGGGGTCTCATGAAGTGCTACCTGGTCACTTTTGGACTCTGTTTTAGTAAGGGTCTTTGGGTATTTTCCTTAATCCCAAGTGTATTTTGGACCTTTTATGACTCCTTTACACTCCCGAATCAGTTCCTAAGTATTTCATGACCTCTCATGCGTTAATTATAACTCCTAAAAAAACACCGTGAAGCTTCACATTCAAGGATTCAAGCTAACGATTCAATTGGGGTTTCATGACTAAGTTTATTTCTTCTCAAATTCTTCTTCTTAAGTTAGGTATGTGGGATTCATCCTTGGTTACATTCCAACCTTGGAGCCCAATATTTCCTAATCCGTTTTCATGACTTTAAAGTATGATTCAAGTATGGATTTCATAATTTAACTTCAAATTGATGCAATTATGATATGGGTTGCATTCAAATGGTGATTTAAGCATGAATCAGATCTTATTCTATTGATTTACATGATTTTCATGAGTTTTGAATTTACACAACCTTATAAACTATGAATTCATGCATGAGTAACTTTAATTATGATTTAAATGGTTTTTGTTCATGGATTATGCATGTTTCTACTTAATTATCATGTCTTAAGTTTGAATTTCATGTACCCGTGCTTTATAATCACTTCTCACTCAAGATCATGCATGTGCAAGGCTTTTACATGAGGTCTTGTGTAACAACCTGGCCCAACACTATGAAGTATTGCCCGCTCTTGGGCCTAGCCCATCACGTATTTTTCCCTTTGGTCTCACCCCAAAAGGCGCCTCATAATATATAGACTAGTCTTGTACTTATATACCCAGCATCTCTCCTGTATTTTGTCGATGCAGGACATCTCATCTCAAGATGGGTTGTTACATACACCCCCTCTATAGACTCAGCATCCTCGCTAAGGTTTGCCCGACCACATGGGATTCGCCTAGACTCAGCACTGAGGTTTGCCTCGCTTCATCGGGATTCACCTAATAAACTCAGTTGAACTATAGCGCCACATCGACAAGGCTAACACAAGAGTGGCTCTGATACCATCTGTAACGACCTGGCCCAACACTGTGAAGTATTGTCCGCTTTTGGGCCTAGCCTATCACGGATTTGTCCCTTTGGGCTCACCCCAAAAGGCGCCTCACAACATATAGACTAGTCCTTTACTTATATACCCAGCACACCTCCTGTGTTTTGTCGATGTGGAACAACTTATCTCAAGATGGGTTGTTACATCTTGGTTATGAATATGGTTTTCAACTATCGTTGCGAAATACGAATATGATTATGACATGATTATGATCACTATGATCACTATGAATTGGCTTTAAGATTCCAAGGGTGTGTATGCACCATGATGTACAAGTTATGAATACACTATTCCTATGTATATAAGCATATTTTGGATTTTGAATTGGCTTTTTGGCCCCAGTAAACATGATGATGACTTTGAAATGACTTATGATGATCTCATAAGAGGTATGACTTCATATGTGTGTGTGTGTGTATATATATATACGTACTATGAATTTCGTCGGATGATGACTTAGCATCGTATTAGATTGGAGTATTATGTACTTTGACCAACTATATGCGGTTATGAAAATGGTTATGGTTAACCACCCTTAGTAGCTAAGGTTATGAAAATGGTTATGTTTTACCACCCATTATGTGGGGTTATAAAAAGGGTTTGTCCATCACCCATTATGTGGGGTTATGTTGAGAATCAAGTACCACCACCCACTATGTAGGGTTATGTTGAGAATCAAGTACCACCACCCACTATTCGGGGTTATGTTGAGGATTATGTACCACCACCCACTACGTGGGTTATTTTGAGGATCATATACTACCACCCACTACGTGAGGTTATGTTCTACCACCTACTATGTGGGGTAATATTTCACCATATGTCGGTTATAGTCACATCTCCACATATTTTTTTATGTATTATGGCATTTATATATCATGGTATTTCATGGCATCTTGATATGACTATCTCTTCTATACTTCACTTCTCTATATATATGCCCTTGTCCGTCTAACATTCAAATGCAAGTTTTATTATGTCTATATTATATTGCATGCCCCCATACTTAGTACATTCAAATATACTAACATCTACTCTATACCTACATTATATCACAATGCAGGTGCAAGAGATCCTATCATCTATCCCTGTGGTTAGATCCAGCTAGATGATTAAGATTGGTTGAATCCTCATACTTCGAGGATAAGGCATAATATCTTATCCTTCATGCTATGCTTATGTATTAGAGATAGCTTTCCTTTATGTTCTGAGTGAACCAGGACTTGTCTGAGCCCCCATTTTATGTCATAAGTTAGAGGCATTTTTTGAACCTATGTATTTGATTCAGTTTCAGACTTGTTTACTCTTATGTTATGGTCGTTCTTACGCTATGATTTATGATAAGTGTATGCTTCCGCTTATGTATTCTTCTTTTGTTTACCGTGAATGCTTGAATGTAGTGTAGGGCTTAGTTTAGAGTTCCTTCGGGGATCTCATTCATCGTGTTATAGCTAGGCCCTAGGCTTGGCTCATGAAAACTCAGATATTTGTATATATTTTTTTTTCTTTCTTTACTATTTCTTGTACAGTTTTGAATATAAAGTTCTACAAGCTTAAGGAATTTAATAGTTTTTCTGTATTCTTACTTTTTGGAATTTTTTTCCTTGAGATTTGAGCCTTCGGTCAGTTTGTGACAAAAATAAGGAGTATACAAATGTTTGCTTCTACTAGTATTCTATATATTAAACAATCTGTCTACATGTGATAAAACTATCTAATCCAAGTGAAGTCAATTTTGGAACGATGAATGTTGCAGCAACATCTTATGCATCTCCAAATCATTTAAATGTTGCACTACTATTTCACCGGCTAAACACCCTACAACATTTACCGTGTTGATTTCAAAAGGTGATAGCAGAAGTTGTCCTTCTACTAGACTACATCAAGCTTGCAGACATTCGTTAGTGAAAATCTTCTGTACTGTCTGAAGGAACTTTAGATGATAAAGAACTCTTAGTGACTGAAGCTTAATACTACTCAGATTTTCTATGTACGAATTACATTCTGAGTGGCTTGCAAGATGATTTGTACAATGTGTATAGAAATATGAAGACTTCTAAGGAACTCTAGGATGCTTTGAAAACAAAGCACAAAACTGAAGATATGGTAATGAAAAAATTTATTGTGGCAAAGCTCTTTGACTACAAGATGATAGACAGTAAAACTATTGTTACCCAAGTTCAGGAGTTGCGGGTCATAATCCATGATCTTCTTATTACTCACACAATCTTTAATGTGTGATTGGTTATGAATTATGCTTTTCAAGTGGCTTCTATCATTGAGAAATTTCCTCCACTTTGGAAGGACTTCAAGAATTACTCAAAACATAAACGGAAAGAGATGAATATTAAAGATCTCATGGTACGCTTGAGAATTAAAGAGGAAAACAAGGTGGTAGAAAAGATGTCATAAATAAATGCAACAATACCAGGGGTGAATATTGTTGAAGAAGGGCCAAATGTTAAAAAGAAAAAGAAGTTATCTGGACCAAAAGGCTATACACCTAAAAAGAATTTTAAAGGTAATTTTCATAACTGTAAAAAAAGGTGAACATAATGTTGTTGATTTTCGCTCTTCAAAGAAGAAAAAGAAAAAGAATCAAACAAATATGATTGAAAAGAGAAGCGAACCTATGTGCTATGTTGACTCAGTACAACTTAGTTGGAAATTCCAATGAGTAGTGACTTGATTCTAAAGCCACTTCACATATTTGTATGGTTAAAGAAGCGTTCTCCAACATATGCTCCCATTGCACCAGATGAGACCATCTACGTAGGATCTAGACATCGTAAGTCCTTAACATTGCTCAAAAACTAGTTTTGGAAGGAATTTGGCTAAGGGTTCCCACCAAGGAACATTCCACGGCCCATGGTGCACTCCACAGATTGTGAAGTGCATCGTGAAGGTTACTTTTCCCTTGAAAGGTCTTGGTTCCATGTGCCTTTAGGGCTACCTAGAGGTGTGTCCACCATGGAGCACACCACAGCCAGTGGTACACACCACGAGCCATGGTGTGTCTAATGGAAGGGCCCATTTACAAGGCCCTCTTGTTTGCTTCCATGTGCACCACCACAAACCCCTACACGGCCCGTGGTGCACACCACGGCTAGTAGGGGGTGTTGTGTGGTGCGCCTTGGTCATTTTTCACCTCATTTAAGTGGGTTTTTCTTGGTAATTTGGCCGAACCCTTGGTATTTTAGGACTATTATGCACTCCTTTACACTCCTAAATCATACCCTATGCTCTTCCTAACATTCCACTCAAAATTAACACTTATTCTCTACAATCAAGCTCTTAAAAACACTCTCCAAGTCTAGAACTCAAGGTTCAAGCT
Source organism: Solanum rostratum (assembly GCA_029948455.1). Lineage (NCBI taxonomy): Eukaryota > Viridiplantae > Streptophyta > Magnoliopsida > Solanales > Solanaceae > Solanum > Solanum rostratum. Next base: position 22,585,610 of record CM057055.1, read on the forward strand.
AAGGTTTAATTAAAGTTTCAATCTCAAGCTAAATTCATCTCAAACTTCTCAATCTAAGCAAGGTATATATGGATTCATTCATGGTTCACTTCCAATTATGAAGCCCAAAATCTCTTTCATCTTATCATGAACTTTAAGGCATAATCTATGTATGATTTTCACGATTTGGTCTTGAATTATTGGAATTATGATATGGGTCATTATTAAATGATGGTTTAATTATGATTCAAGTTTTCTTCGATCAATTTACATAGTTTTCATGAATTATGAACTTGAATATCCCTTTAAACTATGGTTTCATGGATGGATAATTTTCAATATGATTCAATTGCTTATTTCATCATGAATTATGCTTGTTTCCAGTCTATTAGCATATTTTAAGAATAAATTTCATGTATCCATGTTTTATTCTCAGTCCTCATGTTACGATCATGCATGAACTAGGCTTCTATATATTAAATTTGATCGTGAAACATTAATGTATTTATAATTTGAGCATGAATCTATGAATATGAGTATGATATAAGTTAAATACTATTGTGGCATAAATTAATGGTGGTATGAGTAGGACTCTACATAAGCATGAATTACATGAATGTGGTTTTGATGTGATTTAAAGTATGAGTGTGATACACTAGTATGTGCAAGTATGAATAAGCCATCCCTATGCATGTAAGCATGATTGAATTATGAATCTTGGTTTCTAAGTTCCTATATGTGTGGTGATAAATTGATTATGGTTATGATGATCCTTTGAAATGTGAGTCTCTGAAATGGGCAAGGCCCATAAGGTGATCTAAGATCAAGTCTCTGAAATGGGCAAGGCCTATAAGGTGATTCAAGTGCAAGTGTCTGAAATGGGTAAGGCTTGTAAAATGATTCAAGTGCATGTCTCCAAAATGGTCAAGGACCGTAAGGTGATTCAAGTGTAAGTATCCGACATGGGCAAGGCCTATAAGGTGACCCACATATAACTATCTGAAACGGGCAAGGCTCGCAACGTATACTAATGAACTCTTCGAAGTGAGCAAGGCCCATAAGGAAGAGGTGGCACCAACGCTCCACATGATAGTTTGTATGATCTCAAGTGTTGATTATGGATGTATCTCTTTATGTGAATATATGTCATGGCATGCATCATAATAGTTTCATGATTGACTCTTCTTTATTTCACTTTTCCATTATATGTCTTGTCTTATAACTTTCCAAGTGTAGGTTTCATCATGTTTATCTCATATTACATGCCCACATACTTAGTACATTTAAACATATTAATGTGTATTATATGCCCACATTATATCATAATGCAAGTGCAGGTGATCCTTTGTCCATCCTCATGGCTGGATCCAAATATTTCTACAATCCAAATTGGGTGAGTCCTTATACTTCGAGCACAGGACCTTCTATCTTACTATCATGTCATGTTTATATTCTAGAGACAACTTTCTTTATATTTAGAGTGAGCCAGGGAGTGTCTGAGTCATGTTATAGTCTAGAGGCATGTATAGGACCTATGTATTTTTTCAGTATCAGCCTTGTACTTCCTCAAGTTGTGATCTTCCCTATGATTATGAGTTATGTCATGTTATGCTTCTTCTTATGTACTTCTCATTGATTTTAGCTTGAGTTCTTGTTTGAATGCTAAGGGTTAGTCTAAGGTTCCTTCAGAAATCTCATTCACCATGTTAGGGCTAGGCCTTAGGCTTGGGTCATGACAATTTATATAGGAAATTCTTTCGTAGAAAAAGTTGAAAGCTATGGCAAAGTATGTTTAAAGATGACATATGATAAGGTGGTGAATCAAAATAAAAATTGTCATGTTTCAGAAATGAGAAAGAACTTGGTTTCTGTTGGTCTCTTAATCAAAAACGAGTTTAAATGTGTCCTTATCTCAGAAAAAGATGTGATTAGTAAGTATGAGATGTATGTAAGAAATGGCTACCTTACTGAGGGCCTTTTCAAATTGAATGTAATGATTGCTGAAAGTAAAAAAGTTCTGACTTCTTCTTACTTACTTGAGTTAAATAATTTATGGTATTCTCGTTTAGGACACATCGTCATAGAACCTTGCGTAAAATGAGCAATTTGAATCAGTTGCCTAAATTTGACAACAAATAGTCGAAGTGTCAAATATGTGTTGAATCTAAGTAAGTTAAACATCCTTATAAGTCAGTTGAAAGGAATTCAAATCATTTATATTTGTGACATGAATTCAATACAATCTCACAGTGGAAAGAAGTATTTGATAACTTTTGTTGATTACTGTATGCGATATTGTTATATTTTATTTACTTAGTAATAAAGCTAAGGCAATTAAGGCATTCAAATAGTATAAAAATGAAGTTGAAACACAACCTAACAAAAAGATCAAAATGATAAGGAGCAATAGAGAGGCGAATACGAATTTCCTTCTGAAGAAATATGTTTAGGATAGACATTAATCATCATACAACATCCCTTACTCGCCACAATCAAATGGAATTGCAAAAAGAAAAAATAAAACACTTAAGGAGATGATGAATGCTATGTCGATAAGTTTTGGTTTACCCCAGAATTCGTGGGGGGGGGGGGGGGGGGGGGGGGAAGCCATCCTTATGGCTAGTCAAATACTCAATTGAGTTCCCCATAGTAAAACACAATCTATTCCATATAAAAATTAGAAAGGAAAAAAACCTAATTTTGAACACTTGAAAGTGTGGGGGTTGTTTGGCTATGATCCAAGTTCATAAACCTAAAAGGACAAAAATAGGACAAAAGATAGTAGATTGTGTGTTCATAAGATATACTACAAATAGTAAAGCATATTTTCTTTTGGTTCAAAGATCAGAAAATCCTAACATTCATATTAATATGGTAATTAAATCAAATAATATTGAATTCATTGAAACTATATAGTTGTATAAAGAGAACATGAATCGTCTAATGAAGGAACTAAATGATATCGAGAAGAAACAAAGGAAAGTGACCATAACGAGAAAAATCTAAGATATAGCAAGCACCAAAGGACCTCTTCTTCCTTTTGATTAGATTTTATAACATTCTTATTTGAAAATGAGCGTCGAACCTTCAGAGAAGCTTTGACTTCTTCAGAAGCACAATATTGGAAAGAGGCAGTCAATAGTGAGATTGAATTCACGATGAACAATCATACATAGGAATTTATTTATCTTCCTCCAGAAAATAAACCTTTCGGGTCTAAATGGCTTTTCAAAAGAAAAATGAAAGATGATGTCACTATTAACAAATATAAAGCAAGGCTCGTTGTTAAAGGATTTAGATAATGTGAAGGTCTTGATATGTACTCACCGGTAACCAGAATTACATCAATTCAAATGTTAATAGCATTAGTCGTGGTGTACAATTTAGAAATTCATCAAATGGATGTCAAAACAGCCTTCGTAAATGGAGATTTGGAGAAAAAAATCTATATGAAACTACAAGAAGGGTTCATAGTTCCTGGAAATGAAAAGAAGGTGTATAGACTTGTTAAGTCTTTGTATGGACTAAAATAAGTACCCAAACAGTGGTATGAAAAACTTAACCATATAATATTGTCAAATGGTTTCAAAATTAATGAGTGTGACAAATGTGTTTATATTAAAAACAGTGCAAATAAAGTTGTCATCATTTACTTATATTTTGGATGATATCTTAATAATGAGTAATAACATTGCTAACATAAAATGCCACTAAGCTTGTGCTTGCTAGTAAGTTTGATATGAAATACCTAGGAGTTACTGACTTGATATTAGTAATCAAGATTCACAAAACTCCTCAAGGTGTAGCATGATCGTAAACTCATTATATCCAAATGGTACTAGAAAAATTCAAGTATCTAAATTACAAAGGTACAAAACCACCAATAGATTGAACCTTGATCTTTCTAAGAATAAAGATGAAAGTCAGTCTCATAGGATATTGCAGAGTGTTGGGAAGTTTGATGTACATCATGAACTATAAGTGACCAGACATAACTTATGCTCTAATTGAGTCGATACACAAGTAATCCCACAAAAATTATTGGATGGCAATGAAATGGGTTTAGGGATACTTAGAACACACTCGAAACTTTATTTTGCATTATAACAAGTATCCACCAGTTGTTGCAGGATATAGTGATGCAAATTGAATTATCAGGTACACTAAAACTAAGTCCATAAGTGGATCCGTTTACTATTGAAGGAGGAGCAATATCATTTTATTCTGTGAAAACCCCCAGTTTAGGAGCCTTGAGTGCAAAAAAGTTGCTCACAAAATAACTGAAGTTATGTTCACGAGTATCACTTATAGCCCATAGGTGGAGATACAGCCCGTAGCTTTGACCCTTAAACATGAACTTCAAGAAAGCAAAAAAAAATCAAGTGTGAAATAACCCACAGACTCATTGACGGCCCCCAGAAAGGATGATGGTCAGTAGATAAGGTAGTAAGTGAGAATATTAGACATGAAAGAAATTTAGAGTTTGCAGGAAGTGATCTACGTGATACCAGCATAGCCTAAGGAACAAGCACGACCCACATAAACCCTTCATGGATAGGGCCCAGGAAAGTGGGAAAAATGACTAAGTGTGGAAGGACTCTGTGAGTTCAACCACGACTTGTAAGTCCATGTACAGCTTGTAAGAAGCTTTTGTGGTTTCGAATTCAATACAATAGTTTTAGGAATTTTGGAAAAAGTTAATAGGATGACAGGACCTACGGTCTATGGTTCATTCTACGGCCCGTAAATGGGCTTTGAATCCAACAGCTTTAATGAAGGGAAATTTTGTCATTTACGTCATTCCTATTCCTAAACCCGATCGTTTTTGGGGAAATAAGGGACCCTAAACCAGCCTTAAAGCCCTAAGACCCGTTCTTCCCATAATTCTCTCAACTCTTAATTCCTCTAAGGCATTACTCTCTCAAGAAAAGAGACAAAGCAAAGCTAGTGTTTTAAAGTTCTTCACCAAAGGTTCAAAATTTATTCTTATCAAGTCTTCTACGATATGTGAACTAGATTTGTGGGTACCCTTTCATCCATAAATTCCTCTTTTAGTATTCTATTAAATGCTATTCATGATATCCTATGATATTTTTACTTAGTACATGCATGATTAGAAGCTATTGATGATCACCCCAATGATGGGTTTTGTTGTTAATACGATATGAATTATTTTACATGTTTCTAAAGAAGTATATTTCCATGATTTATATGATTTATGATTATTCCATTTAAGAGCCTAGCCAACCTAGTTTTCAAGTAAAGTTTTGCATGATTTTTGTGATGATGTTAGGATATTAAAGTTAAGTTTTAAAGTAATAATTTGTCAAAGATATAAGCATGTTGACAATTTCCCTAAAGATGTTTAAGAAAGGTCCCTAAGATGAAATGACAATGCTCATTTGGTGGTTCCTAAAGTTTGAACTATTCCTATGATGCCTACTCATGATTCTAAGATATGCTTTGAAGATTTCATGGGATGACTTAGCACCGAGTGGACTTGAGATTGGATTTCATCCCGTTAGTTGAGGCATGACCCATAAAAGCTAAATGTCAAAATCCCTAACTATGTACCACCATAGGAGCCCTTGAAGGCTAGGCTGGTGGATCCAGAAGGCCATTTATGTTATTAAGATGCATGCAAAGTGGACAGACTTACACCGGAAAATTGGTCTCCCCGTGCGAATGTAGGGGGTTATGTAGGATCCTATATTGTAGCTCACATGGTCTTATATGTCGGTTAAGGTCCTATCCCACATTTTAATGATTCTCTGATATGTTTCCATTATATATGACTTCTTATGCATTGACTCTTATCCATATTGAGCTATATTCCTTGTGCATGCTTATGCTTACTTTATATATCCTTCATCTCTTACGTACTTACATGTTATATTTATGAATAATGGCTTTAAAATTTCATACATGCATTATATCTAACATACTTAGTACATTTCAATGTACTAACGCGTATTTTGCCAGCATGATTTAACCATGTAGGGATAGACACTCCTCCACTGACTCATGGCTAGTATACAATGTTTAAAACTAGAAATTTTATTTGTGGTGAGCCCTTAGTACGAGACTCTACCATTTTCCTTTCTACCCTATCTTTTATTTTGAGACGATTTATTTAAGGACCTTTTGAGGCATTTACTTTCAATGTTCTTAATAATTGAAGTCTTTCCTAGTTGATGGAAATCAACCGTTGCCGGTTCCATCCACCGATATGTTAAGTCGGTATGCTTTATGGACAAAATTATATTAGTATCTCATGCTTTTTAATGTTGATTCATTATCTTAAAAAATCCCATAAACCCTTCCCTATTTTACTTCCGCAAAATATATATGTTTATGCCTATGAAAGCTTGAGATTCTCAAGATGGCTCGGGTGAGATACCTTCAGGTATCTCATTCGTTATATGACAACTATGCCCCTAGGTTGGGTCGTTACAAACTTGGTATCAGAGTATGAGGTTTTAAAATTTTCCTCGAATGTCCATGCATACCCTGTTAAGTAAAGTCTCATTCAAGATTGTGAAGCGCACCACTATCTTAAGTGAGAAGCTATGAGATGGTTTAGAAAAGTCTTCTATTCTTTCTTGTTCATGTAGTACCTTTAGGGTTTGATAAGGTATTCCTATAACTAACGATGATCTTCTTCTTATTTCTAGATCATGCCGCCAAAAAGAGCTCCACATCAAAGAGGCACTCCCGAACAACAAGTTCTTCCACTCCAATAAGATGATAGTGTGTCTCATGTGGTGTTTCGAGCCTCCTTTACTTTGTTGGCCCAAGCATTGACCAACCAAGACAACCAAGAGATAGCCATCCCTCCTCAAGTGCCTACTCTGGCCACTAGAGTGTGTGATTTCATGCGGATGAACCCTCTGGATTTTTATGGTTCTAAAACAGAGAAGGACTTGATTGATTTTATTAAAGAAGCTTACTAGGTATCTGCAGTGATGGGCATTCCGTTGGAGGTGAAAACCTAGTTGGTGGCCTACAAACACAAAGGGGTTGTCAAGATTTGATATGAGAAATGAGCAAACGGGAGGGGCCAAGAATTCAAGTGTTCTTTCTTGGATTGATTCTTCACAATTGAGCTTAAGGAGGCAAAGGTCGAGAGTTTATCAACCTTAAGCAAGTGACCATGAATGTGAGGGAGTATGACCTCAATTTCACAAAGCTTTCCAAGTATGCTCTCTTTATGGTTGTGGATCTGAGGGCTCACATGAGCAAGTTCATCTCTGGTGTCTTGGATTTGGTCTCCAAGGAAAACAAGTCAACCATGCTAGTTAAGGAGATGGCATCTCCCGCTTGATGACTTATGTAGAGCAAAATGAGGATGAGAAGCTTCCAGAGAGCGCAAAAGAGTCCAAGAGGACTCGAGTTGATAATGGGAGCTACTCTCACCAGAGGAGTGGTGGTCATACGTTTCAAGGTATCCAAAATCAAGATAGGCAAGGATCCACCATACTCTTCCTCCCCGAGCAACAAAGTAAAAGGGGGTTTCTCCTAAGTCCCAAAGCCCAAGTTTCCCCAAATGTAGACGACTCCACAAGGGAGAATGTCTAGTCGGGTCTAATGCTTGCTTCAAATGTGGGAAGACCGACCACCGTGCCAAAGATTGTAGGAGCGGTAGTGAAAGTCCCCAAGGCCAAGATGGACAAGTCCGAGATGCCTAAAGGACCAACCGGTTCTATGCACTTCGTGGTCTTTAAGAGGTTGAAAAGCTTTGGATGTTGTCATCGGTATATTAAGGGTTTTTTATTATGATGCATATGCACTTTTATATCCGGGAGAAAACTTGTCACTGGTAACTCCATTCCTTACCAATAAATTTCATGCATGTCTCGAAGTCCTCCATGATCCCTATGAAGTAAGTAAACTCGTAGGAGAGTCCATCATTTTTGGAAGAGTCTATAGAGATTATCCCATCTCTATCTTGCATAAAGTGGTCTCTTGTGACTTAGTTGAGCTTTCCATGGTAGACTTTGATATGATTCTTGGGATGGAATGGTTTCATGCTTCCTATGCATCTGCTGATTGTAGGACTCATAGGGTCAAGTTCTAATTTCTAAATGAATCAATTCTTGAGTGAGAGGGTAGTAACTCTTCATGTAAGGGTCGGTTTATTTCCTTCTTAGAAGCCTATAAAATGATTTCCAAGGGTGCATATGTCATTTAGTAAGAGTCAAAGATTTCACTTCTAAAGTTCTTTCTCTTGAGTTGGTCCCTATTTTTAATGAGTTTCCCAAATTTTTAATGAGTTTCCCAATGTCTTTCCAGACGAGTTATTGGGTGTTCCTCCCAAAAGGGAAATAGATTTTGGTATAGACCTCCTACCCAATACTCAACCTATTTCATCCCTCCATATAGAATGTCTCACATGGAGTTGAAAGAGATAAATGAGCAATTGAGGGATTTGTTGGAGAAAGGTATTACCCCTAGCCGGTCTCTATAGGGTGCTCTGGTGTTATTTGTAATGAAGAAGGATGGGTCGCTCCATATGTGCATTGACTACCGATAACTTAAAAAGGTCACCATCAAGAATACGTATCCCTTTTTGAGAATAGATGATTTGTTTGATCAATTGCAAGGGGCTACACACTTCTCCAACGTTGACTTGAGGTTCGGTTATCACCAATTGAGGGTGAGGGAGGGTGACAATCCTAAGATGGCATTTCGGACTATGTATGGTCACTTTGAGTTTGTAGTGATGTGGTTTGGTCTAACTAATTCTCCAACTATATTTATAAACCTCATGAATAGGGTGTTCAAGACCTACCTTGACATGTTTGTTGTGGTGTTCATTGATGATATCTTTATCTACTCCTGAGGTGAGCAAGAGCATATGGAATACTTGAAGGTGGTATTGCAAACCCTAAGGGAGCAAAATCTCTATGCAAAGTTTGACAGGTGCAAGTTTTGGCTAGATGAGGTTGCCTTACTTGGGCATGTGGTATCGTGTGACGGTGTCAAAGTAGATCCTAAAAAGACTGAAGCGATAAGAAATTGGCCAAGGCCATTGACTCTTACCGACATAAGGAATTTCTTGGGCCTAGTCGATTACTATAGAAGATTTGTGCAAGATTTCTCTTCTATTTCGTCCCCACTTACCAAGTTGACTCAAAAGAAAGTTAAGTTTGTGTGGAAGGATGAGTGTGAAAAGAGTTTCCAAACTTTGAAGGATCGACTAACTTCGGCCCCAATATTAACATTGCCAAAAGGAAATGATGGGTTTGTTGTGTATTGTGATGCATCAAGGATTGGGTTGGGGTGTGTTTTAATGCAAAATGGTAAGGTGATTGCTTATGCCTCAAGGAAATTCAAAGTTCATGAAAAGAATTATCCGACTCATGACCTTGAGCTTGCGGCAGTGGTGTTTGCCTTGAAAATCTAGTCACATTACTTATATAGGGTTCACGTGGACATCTTCACCCACCATAAGAGCCTCCAATACGTGATCACCCAAAAGGATCTCAATTTGAGGCAACAGAGGTAGTTAGAGCTACTCAAAGATTATGACATTAGCGTGAAGCAGCACCCTAGAAAGGCCAATGTGGCAGCCGACGCCCTTAGAAGAGTTTCCATGGGTAATGTGTCTCACCTTAAGGATGATGGAAAAAAGGAGTTGGCCAAAGATGTTCATAGGTTAGCTATGTTGGAAGTAAAACTAAGTGAGTCCGGAAATGGTGGTGCAATGGTTCTCCATGGGTCCGCTTCTTCTTTGATTGAGTAGGTTAAGGGTAAGCAAGACCTTGATCTCACCTTGGTTGAGTTAAAAGCCTTAGTGAAGGATGGAAAGATAGAAGTTTTCTCACAAGGGAGAGATTGGGTACTCTGATATCAAGGGAGGTTATGCGTGCCTAATGATGGTGAGTAAACAAAGTTGATCATGTGTATAGCAGCTCATAACTTTTCATATTCCATTCATCTCGAAACTACAAAGATGTTTAGATACTTGAGGGAGATCTATTGGTGGAATTAAATGAAGAAGGATATTGCTTAATTTGTATTCTAATGTGTTAATTGCCAACAAGTCAAAGTTGAACCGCAAAGGCCTGGTGTCTAGCACAAGACATCGATATTCCTACTTGGAAGTGAGAAGATATTAACATGGACTTTGCAGTGGGTTTTCCAAATACCAAAAAACATTTTGACTCCATATTGGTGATAGTCGACCGCATGACAAAGTCGTCTCACTTCTTACAAGTCAAGACAATAATTAGTGCCGAAGACTATACCCGTTTGTATATCCGAGAGTTAGTGAGGTTGCATAGGGTTCCATTTTCCATCATATCGAATTGTGGAGTCCAATTCACCTCTCACTTTTGGAAGTCTTCTCAAAAAGTACTTGGCACTAAGGTGAAGTTGAGTACTGCTTTTCATTCCCAAACCCACGAGCAAGTCGAAAGGACTATTCAGACATTGGAAGAAATGTTGAGAGCTTGTGTGTTGGAGTTTAAGGAGATTTGGAATGATCATTTTCCACTCATCAAGTTTGCTTACAACAATAGCTTCTAAGCAAGTATTGGGATGGCTCCATTTGAGCCATTGTATGGTAGACAGTGTAGATCGCCCATCAGGTGGTATGAAGTCGGTGAAGTGGCATTAATAAGACTAGACTTGGTGATGAATGCTATGGAGAAAATTAAAAGCATGAGGGAAAATTTTCAAATGGTCCAAAGCTGACAAAAGCCCTACTTCGGTGTGAAAAGAAAGGAACTTGAGTTCCAAGTTGGTGACTAGGTCTACTTAAAGGTGTCTTGATGAAAGATGTGATTCGGTTTGGTAAGAAAGGGAAATTGATCCCTAGGTATATAGGGCCCTATAAGATGGTGAGAAGAGTGGAAAAAGTGGCATGTGAATTAGATCTATCCAAGGAGATGCATTTAATTCATCCAATTTTCCATGTGTCGATGTTGAGAAAATTCATAGGTGATCTAAAGAAACATAGTTCCTTTGCATGATGTAAGCATTGAAGAGGATACAAGTTATAGAGAGGTACCGATTGAAATTCTAGACCGGCAAGTGAAAAAGCTAAGGAACAAGGAAGTTGCATTCGTCAAGATGCTTTGGAGAAATCAACAAGTTGAGGGTGCAACATGGAAAGCAGAAGCGGATATGATGAAGCATTATCCATATCTATTCCACTCTACCTAAGCCTAAGGTATTAAGAAATTCTTCCTAAAACCTCTAATTCCTTGCATTTTAGTTGTACATGGTACATGCATTTATTTTTATGTTTATGGACTATTTTGAGACATGTTTTAAATGTGGATTTTGAAAATCTTACGAAATGATGTTTAAGTTGTATTTTTGCATGCATACAAGGTAGTTAGCTGATGATTTACTTTTTAGAACCTGTGATGTGCTGCTAAAATATGATACTTTTGATGTTTTAAACTTAAAATTTTGTGTGTTCTCAAACCAATGTTAGTAGGCTTGATGTGTTTTTTGTTGATTTTGCAGGATTTCAGGAACCGGGATGTTTTTGGGACAAATGATGTGGATTGCAGAATTTTGACCTTCACGAAGCTCTCTACGGGTTGTGGTTCATTTCATGAGCTGTAGACAGGTTTCATGAGTTAGATCTAGTGAAAGGCTGATTTTCAGAATTTGAAGATATGTGCTATCAGACGACCCTTATAATAGTTCGTGCCTGGAAGATCAGAGTTTTTGAAGATATGGTGAAGAGTTACCAGACAAAACCTCTTATGGGCCATATGTCAGAAGACAGTCTGTAGGTAGGGTTCGATGGATTTTAAGTATTGTAGCCTACGAAGGCCAGTCACGGGCCATGATTTCATCTATGGCCCGTAACTATGCTCGCCTGATTAATTCATCCTAATTGTTTAAATTACTCCAAGTCTAAACCTTATACCTCATGGGATCGACCCTAACCATTAGGTTCTATATTTGAACAACGACCGTTTATACCTTAATTGGGAGGTGTAGTTTGGGCATGATCAGCTTGCCTTTAAGTACATTTGGGGACAAATGCTTCCAAGGGGGATATATTGTAACGACCCCAGTTTAGGAGCCTTGAGTGTAGAAAAACTGCGCAGAAAATAACCTGAAGTCAAGTTCACGAGGGTGACTTATGGCTCGTAGGTGGAGTTACGGCCCATAAGTTTGACCCTTAAACATAGACTTCAGGAAAGGGAAAATATTTCCAAGTGTGAGGTAACCCTCAGACCTATTGACGATCGGTAGAAAGGACGACCGTCCATAGATAAGGTCGTAAGTGAGACTGTTAGACATGAAGAAAATTTGGAGTTTGCTGGAAGTGATCTATGTGTTACCAACACTGCTTGAAGAAACCCTTCATGGATAGGGCCCAGGAAAGTGAGAAAAATGACCTAGTATGGAAGGACTCTACGAGTCCAACCACGACTCGTAAGTCCATTTATAGACTGTAAGAAGGTATCGTTGTTTTGAGTTCAATAAAATGGTTTTAGGGATTTTGAAAACGTTAACAGGACGGACAGGACCTTCATGGTTCATTCCACGACCCGCAAATGGGCTTTCGTAGGTTCAATCCAACAGCTTTAATGAAGGGTAGTTTTGTCATTTTTGTCATTTTTGTCATTTTTTGTCATTTTTATTCCTAAACTATGTCATTTTTTGGGAATAAAAGGGACCCTAGACCATCCTTAAAGCCCTAAGATCCTATTCTTCCCTTCATTCTCTCAACTCTCAATTTCTCTAAGGCATTACTCTCTCAAGAAAAGGGGCAAAGCAATGCTAGGGTTTCAAAGTTCTTCACCAAAGGTTCTAAATTCGTTCTTCTATAGTATCTGAGCTTGATTTATGGGTACCCTTCCACCCATAAAGTCCTCTTTTAAGTATTTTACCTTTCTTAAGTTTCTATAAGACATTATGCATGCTTATGATGATTTCATGATGTTTCATGTTATTAAATGTTATTCATGATATCCTATGATATTTTTACTTAGTATATGCATGATTACAAGCTATTGATGATGACCCCAATGATGGGTTTTGTTGTTGATATGATGTGAGTTGTTTAACATGTTTCTAAAGAAGTATATTTTCATGATTTATGTGATTTATGATTGTTCCATTTAAAAGCCTATCCTACCTAGTTTTCAAGTAAAGCTTTGCATGATTTATGATGATGATTAGGGCATTAAAGTTATGTTTTAAAGTAATGATTTGTCAAAGATATAAGCATTTTGACAATTGCCCTAAAGATGTTTAAGAAAGGTCCCAAGATGAAAGGACAATACTCACTTGGAGGTTCCTAAAATTCGAGCTACTCCTATGATTACTACTTATGATTCTAAGTTATGTTTTAAACATTCCACAGGATGACTTAGCATCGAGTGTACTTGAGTGTACCCATAAAAGCTAAATCTCAAAGTCCCTAACTAGGTGCCACCATAGGAGCCCTTGTAGACTTAGCTAGTGGATCCACATAAGCTATTCATGTTATTAAGATGCATGTGAAGTTGACGGAGTTCCACCCGGCAAGTGGTCCCGACGTGCCAACGTAGGGGGTTATGTTGGATTCCATGTTATAGTTCAGATGGCCTAATATGTCGGTTAAGGTCTTCTCCCATAAGTTTATGATTCTATGATATGTTTCCATCACATGTGACTTCTCATGTATTGACTCTTATCCATATTGAGCTATATTCCTTGTGCATGCTTAAGCTTACTTTATGTACCTTTCATCTTATACATACTTATATGTTATATTTATGAATGATGGCATTACAATTTTACGCATGCATTGTATCTCACATACTTAGTACATTCCAACATACTAATGTATATTTTTCCAGCACGATTTATCTATGTAGGGACAGCCACTCCTCCATCGGCTTATGGCTAGTATACAGCATTCAAGACTAGCACTTTTATTTATGGTGATCCCTTAGCTCGAGACTCTACTATTTTTCTTTCTACCCTATATTTTATTTTGAAGCAATGTACTTATGGCCCTTTTGAGGAGTTTATGTTGTTAAATAATGGAGTCTTTTCCAGTTGATGGAAACTGATCGTTGTCGGTTCCATCCCATCGATATGTTAAGTCAGTATGCTTTATGGAATTATGTTAGTATATCATGCTTTTTAATATTGCTTCATTATCTTATAAAGGCCCATAGATCCTTCCTTATTTTACTTCCGCAATATTTATATGTTTATGCCTATGAATGCTTGAGATGGCTTGGGTGAGGTGCCTTCGAGTACCTCATTCGTCGTGTGATGATTAAGCCTTAGGTTGGACCATTACAACTACACAAGCAAGTAGAGGAGTGAGGAAAGTAGAAGTGAGACAGGAATAAATTAGTAGCAAGAAAAAAAGTATCAAGCATTTCGGGAATTCCTCTTATTACAGGAATCAGTGAGATGGAAATCATCCAAACAAATATGTATAGCTCAATCTATAATAGTGGCTGAGTTCATAGCCTTATACAAGGCTAATGAAAAAGCCGAATGGGTCCGGCATTTCTTAGAAGATATTCTATTTTGGCTCAAATTAATGGCTCCTACATGCATACATTGTGATATTCAAGCGGCAATAGGAAGAACTGGAAGTGTTATGTATAACGGTAGGTCTCGTCATATACGACAAAGAAACGATACCGTTAGATAACTACTTTCTAGTGGAATTATCACAATTGACTATGTAAAGTCAAAGGGTAATCTATCAGATCCACTTACAAAAGGCCTAACTTGAGAGAGAGTTGAGAGATCATTAAAGAGAATGGGACTATGGACAAGGACAAATTATTGTGGTGGTAACTCTATCTAAAAGACTAGAGATTCCAATATCTAGGTTCAAGGAGATCAAAAAAAGTTATTGATGACGGTTCAACATTGTTAAAATTATTATATGGTTCATTCTTATGGTGAGAAAATGTTCAGTAATAAGGATAAGGTAATTGAACCTTTAAATGGTTTCTAAGTTTGAGACAAGATATATCAAATAGTGTATCATGGGATAACATATTTAGAAATCACCTATGTAAGTATGAAGCGTAAGCCACTTTAAGGAGAATCCAGTAAGCCCAATTCTCTACGCACTTATGACCAGGAAATGTTCATGGCTGAAATGAACAAAATAATTAGAACCAAACCAGTTAAAGGATTAATTATGTAACTTATGTTGTCTAGGTATACAATAAATCTCGACGATTCAAAGATATCAAATCTACTCACTGACCGAATATATCCGACATATGTTCACTATAAAAAGCTCAAGGGGAAACCTACATATCTAGATGCAGTTAATCCTTAATTACAGATCACATAATTTTTCATGAATATGTTTTAAGCAATAACCATTCCTCATTCATGTAGGGGATCATTGGGTTTAAGTACGACATGAATTGGGAAATGAGAATTCGGAAAAATAGAAGATATAGGAGAACCAAGTAAAGGGAAAATGAAGAGTCATTTCTCCTTCATCAGTAGAATAGAGGAAAAGTTTTATCCTTATATTAGAAAACACTTCCTTTAGCTATTAAAGGTCAAGAAAAGGAGACCTCCTAATGTTGTCGTTGTCGTCGTCGTCGCTGCCTCAGCTCAGCTTCGGCTTCGACATCAACTTTGGCATTTGACAAATGATGTGATTGATTGATATTTATTAGTTAATTTAATTTGCGGTGTAATTCGTTAAACTGATTTCAAATTTCTCGCCCGATTTGGAAAGGACTTGTTCCTTCCAAACATGTCTATCCTAAAAGATGTCATGCCTGTTCCAAACAATTGATATTGTTCTAAACAAGTGTGTTCACACCCATTGTTGGCTATAAATAGAGAGACTTTCTACATTTTTCAGACGTTGAATTTCCTCCTCTTTTGTATACATTTTCTTATACACAAAATTGAGTCTACTGTGAATCCATTGCTGATTTTTGCGTTCGTTGAAGTTACAAGAGTTTGAAATCGCTACTTTTGTAAGAGTTTATCTATTTTATCCTGGGAGGAAAATCCATAACGGATACAGCAAGGGGATTGAATTCTTTAAGAACACACAGTGAATTCTGCAGACCCAGATATTTATATATATTTTCATTTCTTTCTTTACTATTTTTGGTACAATTTTGAATACGGAGTTTTACAATATATATTTCTTCTATATAGAAGAGCCATGAGAAGGACGACCAATAATGGGATTTTAGTGATTTTAACTTTATTTAAGAGCAAAAATACTAATAGTATAATTAATGGTCAAAAATAAAAATCTAGAAGAATTCATACATATCCTTACTTTTGTTATAGACCCATAAGAATATTTTTGTAATTGTTTTAAAATGAAAAGTTTCTATTAGTTAACTTTTGACAAACAATAATAAATGCTAAGTTTGCTTAGACATGTTTTACAAAATAAATCGAACTAAATTAAATTAAAATGTGTTTGAGTAGTCGATTTTTTGCTCGTGAAATTGCTTTTAAGGATCACTACATAACATATTTTTGGTATTAAGTTACACAATATGACCATTACTAAAGGTCGTATCTTGATTATTTGTCTTTTAAATAATGTATCGATATTTTTTTATTTAATTTAAAGAAAATATCAAATTTAGTGACTAAAAGAGAAAACAATGTTTGACTATCAAGAAATTAATAAGTTGATAATGTATTCATCAGAACATTAAAATTTATTATTTTTTTATTTTTATATAGGATATTTTCTTAATATCAAATATGATAAACTATTTCACAGAGAAAATTTGAAGGAAAAATTTAATATTCAAATTTGAGGAATAATAGATAACAAAATAAAAAAAATGAGGAGTTAAATAATAAAGAAGAACGACAAAAGAAAATGTCAATAGAAAAGGACTATGTTGAGAAATATAAAGAAAAAAAACTAAAAATAAATAAAGAAAAAAATAACTTGAAAAAGAAAAACACGTATATTGGTTATTTTTGGGGGGTAAGATTCAAAGATTTCTTTTACGGCATGATATTTAGAGTTCAATATTAATTTTTTTAAATTAATTTAATTTAGAGTTTAACATTAATGTAATTGTTAGTATTATATTTAAAAATAAAGTTGCTTTATGATTCTTTCATTTTTGTAGAATTAGAAATTAAATTTTTAATAAATATTTTCAATATTAACATCAAAATAAATAGAACTATTTCTACTTATTGAAGACAATAATAAAATGAATCAAGTTTATTGACAAAGCTAATCACAAATAAAGTATACTTGAGTTGATCAAAGATTTGTATATATTATCATATGCAAAGTTTCTGGTGCAAATATTACAAATAGAAGATAATTACTATGGCAAATAAATATTACTTACGAAAATATATGAATATTGACGATTTTTTTTCAAAGATATCAATATTTTAATATTTCTCGAACATGAAATGTGATAATTTATAATCTAACACACTTCTTTATTTCCTCTATGAATAGAATTTCTTGAAATTCAACTTTTCCAAGTTAAGTTATAAATGGGGCATCTATATCATATGAATATTTAACACAAATAATAAAATAATATATTAAAATTATTTATTAAAAAAATTTATAAACTTATATTGGGACCGTACTAAGGACCACAAATTATCTAGTGTGTATATATGGACACACACTTTTGACTGTGAGATCTACTTGTATAAGCGTAGAAGTTTTCCAAAGTGATTAATATCAAAATATTTTTTCCCACAACTAACTCTAACTTGTTCTTTACCTAGCAATGTTATTCCAGCGGCACATTCTTTCTAGCCGTCTGAGATGTAAAATTATTAATTTTTTTCTATAATCAACTTTTTCAATAATTTTTTTTTTAATTAGTTATATAATCAATCGATTTAATCTTTATTCTAGATGTGTCAAATTTTTTCTAATATTCTCTCTTTTATATATTTAATAAATAGTACTTACTATTTTTTTTAAAAAAAAAAATCTATAACTAATTATTGCTTTAAAAAACAAAATTAAGATCGAAGGCGAAAACACTTGCGTTTATTCTAACCTTGTACAATATTACACCTATATTATTAACATAGGAAAGAGAAGCGAACATGAAACTTGTGAAGGGCGCACATTCCATCACGTAACCAGCATGTCTGTCCTCTTCTCTTATTTGTATGTATGATAATCAATTGGAGAGCCCACACTCTCCTTTTCCATCTTTTTGTACTTTACATAAGAAAAGTAAAGGTATAAAATTGAAGCCAAAGTTAGTGGCGCCCAAAGTCTTGACTCTGACAAAACAATGACTCTCTTCTTTTTCCAAGTAATTATATAGTGGGATGATTAGGTCCACCACATCTTACCTCCTTTTATTAGCCAATCACTTTCAAGCCAAAAAAGAAAAAACCACTCCGTCTCCCTTCCTAACTTTAGGTTGTGTAAAATTAGGTCTTGGGCCTAACTCACACCCCAAAAGCTAGCTCAAAGGAAGGAGGATTGCCTAAGCCTTATAAGGAGTCCACCCATCTCATTAACCACCAATGTGGGATTTTTGTTCTTCAACACCCCACCTCACGCCCAGTGCTTAGCATCTGGTGCGTGGGCAATTTTAATTTTTTTTTTCGGGGGCCCAACATTGGGTGAGATGGGTCCTGCTCTGATACCATGTAAAATTAGGTCTTGGGCCTAACTCACACCCCAAAAGCTAGCTCTAAGGAAGGAGGATTGCCTAAGCCTTATAAGGAGTCCACCCATCTCATTAACCACCAATGTGGGATTTTTGTTCTTCAACAGGTTGTGTCAATTATAACCACTTGAATATCTCATCTTTACTTTCTCTATATGCACCTTGTCAAACGTCACACTTCTAAATTCTCATCAAAAATTTTAAAAAGGCGTTAGTGCTTCATAGTCATTCTCATTTGTTGTACACTTAGTGCTAGTCGAGACGAATGGAGTATATTCTCTAAGATTTCATTTAATTGAATTTAATATGTTTTGCACGAAATATATATTATGTATGAAAATAATTAATACTTTAATAAACTAATTTAGAGTACGTGTGATGCATGTGTGTGTCACGATAATTTAAAATATTGCATATAAAAATAATAAAGAATAGATTATAATAGATAGAATAATATGTTTATTTCAATGCAATTACAGTAGATGCAATAACATATTTATTTAAATGAAAACATGTGTTCTTCTAATTGTAGTATACGCGTATTTTTTTTCTCACCCAGTATTTAATACTAGCATTAGAGTCTGACAATTTCGGATTCAGAATGCATACGACCCCATTTGTGGGGAAGCACTCCCAATCAAGAAGTTTTTGACACTCCCGATCAAAGATTTTTCTTCAAACTTGATGAAAAATAGTAAGCCATAAAAACATAGTAAAATCAAATATTTACTACTATATGTGTTTATTGACATATATAGAAATTTCCGAAGGTTGTAAAATTATGATTTTGTTATGTAAATATTAATGACTTCTTGAATGTTTATAAATCTAGCAAAGGAAATTCTTTAGCAGGAAGAAATTGCATGATAATTGATTTCCACGAATTTCTTCTTAATAAAGATAATTCGATCTTGATTAACTTATTTGGGGATACAATATAAAGTTTTTTTAAAAATTGTTTTACTTGTCATATTTATTTACACTAACTAAGTGTATATAATTTGCATATGTATTGAGTTAGATAATGATAAATATATATAAAAATAATAAATTGTTTTTTTCAAAAAAAGAAAACCAGAAAACACAGAATATTTATATGACATTTGTATATTTTATTTTATGACTCGCGCACAACATTTGTATAATTTGTTATTCAATTCGCAATATTTATATAGTATTTTTATGTTTTTTCTTACGATTCGCACACAACATTTGTATAATTTGCTATACAATTCGCAAGATTTATGTAGCTCTTGTATATTTCGTCTTACGATTCATGCACAACATTTGTATAATTTGTTATACAATTCGCAGTGTTTATATATTTCACTACAATTCGTGCAAGGTTTGTATAAATCGTTATACAATTCACAGTAATTATATATTTAATACAATTTGCTATACAACTTTTATGTGTAAATTTTTAATCAAACTTACGTTGTTTAACTCTAAAAAAATAGATAAATGGAGATATAGAAAATAGTAAAATGAATGAATGGAGAAAAGAGGCAAAAAAAGAAAAGAGGAAGTGTCCTTTAAAGAAGAAAAAAATCACGTGAGCACCTCAAACTCTTGCATCCAATGATAACATAAACATATACCAATAATTTGCCCCGCCGATTTCTTGTAAAGTAGCTTTTTTCTCCCCCCACCCCACATTTAATATTCTCATCTCTCTCTTTTTAATATAAACCTGAAAATCTTATTTATATGCAACGATTGTTTAATCATTACAATTTCTTGTCTTAAGTTATGTGAATGAATTTATGGTAGGAGCATTATAAATTGAAGTGTGGAATTTTCAAATATTTAAAAATAAAATTTATATACTTAAAAATTGTACAAATAAGTACTACTTCCTCCGTTTTAAAAACTGACCTATTTTTTATTTTAGTCTGTTTAAAAAAAAATGACTTGTTTTCTTTTTTGACAACATTTTAATTTTAACTTTTCATGTGGCATATTTAAAGCTACCAAAT
Organism: Solanum rostratum; assembly: GCA_029948455.1. NCBI lineage: Eukaryota > Viridiplantae > Streptophyta > Magnoliopsida > Solanales > Solanaceae > Solanum > Solanum rostratum. Next base: position 22,606,176 of record CM057055.1, read on the forward strand.
TTAAGGCAACTTCAATTTTTATAACCACAAAATTAAAAAGTGTTCTTTATTTTGTTAAATTTTATGGCAAGTCAAATTAGATTATTCTTTTGGAAACGGAAGGAATACAAGTTTACATAGTTAATGATACAAAATATTAAAAATTATATGTAGAAAAAAGAAGTCTCAAAAGGGTTATACCTTCGTGTAAAAAAGTAGGGAGGTAGTATTATTCATCTTATAATTTAATGAGTTTGTTTGTATATTTGTCCATATTGAGTGTAGCTACTATATTTTAGACAAGTTGATGAGTATAAGAGTTGTTGTAGACATATTTGATTAAGGTAGTTGGTGTGTATCCCCTTACTCCATTAGGTAGCAATAAACCCCAGATCTGTCTTCAGAGAATGTTAGACTGCATCTCCAAGCTCTTTGCAAGTAAGTCCTTTGTCCTTTAATTTCTCTTTATTTAGACTTCTCATTTTCATATTTTACTATGTACAAAACTTGGTAGATTTTTCAGATTTGCTAAATATCACCTTAAATATGGTAACTCTACATTATGGATCCACCCACCATGAACTTCTCTTCCCAAATCACCCTCTCATTGTAGTATTACAAAAAACCATTTGTTTGGATTGTACAACCCCTTCATATTTATTTCCATAAATTCTATCTCTTTTTATCTCATTAAAATCACTTTTCAATGCATTAAACTAAAGGATATATTTTCTCCAAGAATGATATATTTTTCTTTTTAGTTTGTTTTGAAAAAGAAAAAACACTCCTTCCATTTCAAAAGCAATAACTTGTTTTTCTTTTTAGTTTGTTTATAAAAGAATAATCTATTTTCTTTTGGCAACATTTTACTTTCAGTTTTTCACATGACATATTTAATGCCACAAGATTAAAAGTATTTTGGTATATTTGACATAATTTTAATTTAGATTTACAAGTTGAAAAAACTTTTTTATTTTCTTAAATACTCTATCAAGTCAAAACCGATCATTCTTTTTGAAACAGAAGAAGTATTTTTCTTTTTTTACAATACTGTACTTTTAACTTTTCATGTGATATGTTTAAGATCACAAGATTAAAAAGTATTTTGATATATTCATCATAACTTTAATTTAACACCGCCAAATTTAAAAGCATCTATTATTTTTTAAAATTCCTTGCCAACAAGCTAGACAATTTTTTTTGAAATAGAGGGAATACTTTTCTTTTGGTTTTTTTTATCTAGTGTCCTAGTTAGTAGATACTTCTTTTTATTTTCACCATTGTCCGTTGTCCGCATTAGAGCCTCGGTTAAATTTAAATCACGCAACGTAAGGCCCATTAGGAAGTGACACTCTCAATAGAACTTTCTCCATACCTCGAATTTAAACTTGAGATTTCTCATTAAGAACGAAGCACTTCCATCACTACACTATTATTTGTTATAATTTATGATATAAACAACAACAAATAGTTAGTATATACTTGGAGGGGCATAAAGTTCACCATGTTTTGAGATGCGGTTTTAACCTTTTATCTTTTGATTTACATCTTTTTCATATAAGGCGCTATGTCACCACTCACCAGCATAAGTCATCATATACAATAACGAACATTATTTATCCAATCGAATATTCATAACAGATAGTCGGAGATTTTAATTTATTTTGAAATTTTTATCCTCTAATAAAATATTCAAAATGGATATTTAGCTAAAGATTCTGAATTAATTTTAAATTTTTTATTCCAGTTGAATATTCAAAGAGATATTTAATCAGAGATTTTGGATTGATTTTAAAATTTCTATGTTCAAATATTATGTAGCCGAACATTCAAAAGGGATACTTAGCAAGGTTAGAGATTTTGGATTGATTTTGAAATTTTTATTTTCAAATATTACATATGCAGCTGAATATTCAAAACGGATGCTTAGCTAGAAATTCTGGATTAATTTTGAAAATCCTATCTTCTAATATTTATTTTGGAATTCTGTCATATTTTGAAAATATGATCTTTAAATATTTTCAAGGAAATTTCACTTTCACTTGCAAAATTTCAATTCTTTTTCAAGTAAAATACGTGTCGAAATACAAATTTCAAAAATCACAACTATAAAATTCAAATTTCAACTTGAATACTTATAACCAAATGAGTACTTAAGAAAATCCTGGAGAAGAAATAATCACCAGTGTAGGGTGACAACATATTTAAAGTCCGCATGAATGGGCTACCAAAGTTTCAACCATATATAGGAAGATGTTTTTAGTTACTTACACTTTAATCATTGAGAAGAAAAAGGAGAATTTGTGGTGTTTTCAAGAGAAAACTGGAGTGGCATTAGAGAGAAGTAACTGAAACGGTATGATTTTAAGAACAATTCTCGTATTGTATTATATAGTCCATATTCTCTTTGAAAGTTATTTTGCCTCATGTTAAGATTTTGATCTAACATGGTGACTATGGACTATTCCTGGGAATAGCAACGGGACGGATTTAGAGTTATGCGGGGCGGGGTAGGTTTAAAGTTATGTAGGGCGGTGCGGGTGCGGGCTGGGTTAAAGTACGTAGCTATTTTTAAAACTAACGCGGGGGCGGGGTGGGTGCGGGTTTAAAAAACCAAACAGGAATTCAAAGAAATTAAATTTTTGTAATTACTAAAAAGCAAAGATATAAATTTTTTATATTAAACATTGACTTTAATTTTATTTTTTTTCTAAAATTTAAGCTAGACATGTCCAGCCATTGTTAGTTGTTAAAATGTTAATTAGAAACTTTTAATTAACGATTAAGAAACGATTGTTAAAATGTTAAATAAAAATAGTTAATTAGTTGTTGAGACGTTAGTTAGTGAAAGAAACTAAATTCAATTAAAAAATAAAAGAACTTAAAAATTTAAAAGGGGCGGGTTGAAAATGAAAAAAATCATCGAGCAGGGCGGGGCGGTTCAATAAATTTGCGGGTTGAGCTCAACCCGCACCCGCGCCATTGCCATCCCTAACTATTGTCTCTACTAATATGCGTTTAAATGTCACTGTCCAAAAATAGACGTGATGACACTTGTCTTATCCCATCAAGATAAATCAACCTAAAATCCAATTACAACGATAAAATACGAAAAGATAATAAAAATAAAAGTTTAACTGCAGATAATAAGTCTAGTTAATAAAAACCTCCAAAACAAGTTGTCACATGCACAAGCCTCTAATGCATTACAATAAATTTGAAAGAAAAACACAAGTCTCAAATGATGTTGTCTCTAAAGTAGAACAAAATCATAAATAGGAGGATGAGGGCTCCCTGAGATGACAATAACTACCTTATTAATCTCCACAGAAAATCTCAAATAAGAAGAGTAGAGAGAGTATCACAAAGATTCGAGTGCATAATCTACAAAAATATAGAAGTAAGGGGTGAGTCCTAACCACACGGTACCCAACAAGCAAACTCCTAAACGCAAAGTCAAGTAAAAACAAAATACAGGTACTCCTAAATCTCTAACCGAACCTCCTCAACTACAACTTGCATAAAATCAGCCCAACCTAATAGTTCACAATGTATAACAACACACCAATAATTGTAGATAAAAAAAAATACACGGATCAAGTTCATCCATTACAAGTTCCACAAAAAACACTCACAAGTTCATAAATTATACAGATGTGGAATGCAATGCAATGCAATGTCAAGTATAATGATACATATCTAACCTAGTGATATACACTCGATGTCTCTCAATCCGGGACCTTTGGGGGACTTTTAGTCCATGCATCTGTAACAGCGTATGACATGACTCTTGAATCATAATATCTGGTGAGGCGTGCGACACGAACCTCGAATTATAATATCTGTCGCGGAGTGCGATACATCCCTCGAAATGGTATATCCTCTTTAATTCTCATTTTCTCTCCATTCACATAACTTTTGTCACAATCCTGTTTCAGAATCAATGCAAATAGGCATGTTCACACAAATGAAGAGATGACCATTTTTCTAGCAGTGGACAATTCACAACGACATAATCGTGATACAACATCAACAATAAATCAATAAATCTTTCAAATCCTTCTCGACATATCACACATCAATATATAAGCAAATTGCCTTTTATTATCCCCTTTTCATCATTACAATTATTGAATAAGAATAATCAACCCATCACCAAGTCCTTTTACTCTCAAATACAAATAACAAGGAAATACATGATTCTATATACTTAACAAGAGTTGAGAAATCCACTTGCTTTAGCCAAAATCTTGATCAATCAAACACTTGATTCTTTCCCTTCCGTATAGAACTGAAACACCACAATCTAGTCAAACAAATGATAACAATAAGATTTTGAAACCAACAACATCCTTTTTACCATGTGACTTAGCCAGAAACTCACCTAAATCTATAATCAAATTTCATGTTCCTAATTAAGCCTAGGACTAGAATTATATCTCAATTCCTCCAAATATTATAAATTTATTTCATTTATATAATACAATACACTTAATATTTGATGGTGGCAGGAATTTTGACAGAAATAATTGTTTTTCTTTTTTTTAACAAAACTGCTAATTCAAGCTGCAGCATATGATTTCAGTACCTTTTCATGATATAGATCCCCTCTAAAATTTAAAAAGTTACACATATATAAAGCTGTAGCAATAATCCAAAATTCAAATTGACTTTCCAACCTAAATCCCCGCTCATGCAAAGTCACCACTATATTTGGAGGGACATACATGCCACACAAACACATGCTAATAATATTACATCCATTACTGCATACGACAAGCCAATACTGATGCTAATCTGGATAGACATTCCAGAAAAATTGGAAGTTTAGATATAACGTACGTACCGAGTTTAAATTGATGCTGAGTGCAAACGCATCTCGTCTCTGTTTCATTTCTCTCTTCTTCTTTTCTCTCTGAAAGTGTTAAACTCGATAATCCTATTTTAATATATATGGACCAAGTGATATTGAATTTTAAATGAATTAATAATTTAATTAATTAATTAAATTAATTATTTAAAATTACCTGCTAACTAATTTATCATAGATAAGCAAGTAGTTATCGAATAGTACAAATTTTATGAAAGAAAGCAAAAATAAAATAAAATTAGTACAATGGACAATGCAATTCCATGGAAGATATAAACTCAATAAATTAGATGCTAACTTAGGAAATATCATAAGAGACGATCCTATAGATCTACTAGTTGATTATGCCAATGCATATCACAAAGAATGGTATCTATATACCTTTTGTAATAAATACTTTATCTAATTAATATTAAGTAAAAATTGTTGGAGTTTGACATACATCTGAAGAAAAATATCTAAGAATATAAATTAAATACTACACTTTTCAGTATTATCCTCTTGATTATTTCCAAATTATTCAACTAGAAAATCTCTTGAACTTTTGGAATCCAACTCATTAAATAAACGAGAAATATTCAAAAAAAAAAAAAAAGCATTCCTAATAATTCTTTTGAACTTTTGGAATAATTCATTTATATTTTAAACAATGAAAAAAAAAAATGTAAATTCACTAAATATGATATTAGAGATAGTTATAACTTAATGTAGAGGGACAGAAATTCTTAATTTTGAGACAAGCAAAATGATATCGATAGCACACGAGCCAGATAAGTGAATACACATTTGATATTACCCATACAATTTTTCAAATATAGATCTAGTAAGATTGGTTAAATCGTGCTTCACACAAACAACTTAGAATGTTTGTCGATTATTAAATTACTCAAAAGATGGAGCAATTAATAATTAAGATATTATTATTTGTCATTGCATGATTATATATATTTTTATAATTCCTAATACTGCCCGAAAAAGACTAGTATATTGACTTGTTTACTCACAAAAGTGCATGGAGTTGATGTCTGTTTCCTCAGATCTAGTTATTCCATCGAGCAACATATTTTTACGTTTTCAGTAAAACTCGATATCGTTGGTAAAGGTAAACACAAAAAATAAAAAATAAAAAGTGAATTGAGTTAGACCATGTGTTATTTTCCTAATCAAACGCAAATGCCATTCAAAAAAATGGTTCCACAAATCAAAAGATACCTAAATCTAAGATCTCTGGCCACTGATTGATTGGAATAACATAAGTTCTGTTAAATGATAAACTCGTTGCAACTTCATCGATGGAGTTCCTCTATCTCTATTTTCAACAGCCTGCTAGAAATTGAACGTGTGTTACATGGGGAAAATGTTTTTTTTTTTAAAAGTTTTTTCATGTTTCAGTTGATAAAAAAAATAAGCAAGTTCCTCCAAATGAGGAAAGTGATTTTTCTAATAAAAATAAGAAACACAAGTTTTATAACTGATATTCCAAGTTAATTGCTTCATCCCCACTCACCCAAGCCTCTATTTATCTTTTTGATGACTCGTGATGTACTATTCAGCTTGTATACACGGCAACTTTTCCGTTCACCTTCTACCTCCACCAACAAATTGGTACTTTTCTGTTGAACGAAGCCGCGGACATACAAAAATGTCCTTCTCTTTTTCATTAATCCTCATCGTACTGAAATACATACAAGAAAGAGAAAACCTAAACTGCTATTTTAGGTAGAATTCTACTTAAGGTAATCTATACATATAAGACAACAAATAAGTATTAATGTAATAATATTTACTAGGATTACAATCTCCCCTAATCATGGGATTTGAATAAGATCTCTTATCTCCAATTGTCCCCCTCAAATTGGTGCATAGATATTTATCATGTCCAACTTGTCAATCGCTTCATGAAATGTTTTAACTGGTATTGCCTTTGTGAAGATATCTGCGAGTTGGTTTGTAGACTTTACATATGGAAACCTGATGATCTTCTGATCAAGTTTTTCTCTAATAAATTGACTATCCACTTCAACATATTTAGTTCGATCATGTTGTACTGGATTTTGTGCTATTTGAATAGCAAATTTATTATTACAAAACAACTTAATAGGTCCAGAACTTTCAATTCCAAGATCACAAAGAACTCTTTGAATCCATAATATCTCACATAAACCATGCGTCATACCTCGAAATTCTACTTCTGCACTTGATCGAGAAAAAATCTTTTGCTTCTTACTTCTCCGGGTAACAAGATTACCTTTAACAAATGTGAAGTATCCTGAAGTCGATCTCCTAGTTGAGCGATCTCAAGCCCAGTCAGCATCGGTGTAGCCTTCAACAATGGGTGCATCATTCTTTGAGTACATCAACCCTTTTCCAGGAGCTTTTTTCAAATACCTTAAGATCCTATGGACTGCATTGATATGTTCTACACTTGGAGCTTGCATAAACTGGCTCACCACACTTACCGCATATGCAATATCAGGTCTGGTATGAGTTAGATAGATCAACTTCCCCACTAGACGTTGATAACGAACTTTGTCTGTTAAATGTTGCACAGAAGAAATTCCAAGTTGCTGGTTCTTCTCCATCGATGTTTCAGCTGGTTCGCAATCACGCATTCCAGTTTCTGCCAATAAATCCAATACATACTTCCGCTGGGAAAGAGACATTTCCTTTCTCGACCTTGACACTTCAATACCTAGGAAACATCTCAGTTGTACTAAGTCATTCATTTCAAACTTGGTGGCTAAGTACTGTTGTAGTTTCTCCATTTCCTCAGGGTCATCACCAGTTAATACCATATCATCTACATATACAGTGTTGTTACCTTTCCCCCATTGTGTTTCATAAACAAGGTATGGTCAGAGTTACTTTGTGAGTAACCAACAGACTTCATTTCTGACGCAAACCTCCCAAACCAAGCTCTAGGTGACTGTTTTAGCCCATAAAGTGATTTTTTCAGTTTGAATATTTTTCCTTTATGCATTGGTCCTTGCTTAATGCCCGGTGGAAATTCCATGTATACTTCTTCCCCTAATCACCATTTAGAAAGGCATTTTTTACATCAAACTGCGGTAAAGGCCAATCTCTATTCACGGCAACAGATATAAGAATACGAATGGTACTGAGCTTGGCTACTGGTGCAAAAGTTTCTTGGTAATCAACTCCATACTTCTGAGCGTAACCTTTCGCTACTAGCCTCGCCTTGTGTCTATCAATGCTTCCATCAACTTTAGGTTTCAGAGTGTATACCCGTTTACAACCAATTATCTTTTTTTCTCTTGGCAGTGGAACCAATTCCCAGTTGAGTTTCTTTGCAAAGCTTCCATCTCTTCATTCATTGCCTTAGTCCATTTTGGATCTGTTAATGCCTCCTGCTCGCTACTAGGAATAGATACTTTGGATAATTGATCAACAATTAGAGCATATGAATCTGATAATCTATGACTTGAGATATAGTTGTTGATTGGATATCTGGCGTTGGTTCTTTGATTAGGTTCATATTGTTTTCTGGGGACATCCCTATTTGATCTTGGTGGTAATTGAGAGGAAGGGGTATTGAGAATTACCTGAGGTGCAACATCTTCTTGAACATTCTGTAGACTCTTCAGTTGATGATGTTAATATGGGGTCTTCTACAATACCTTCATTGCCCATTGATACTAAATCACTCTCAGATAGATTTGGCAAAGCTGGAGACTCTATAGGCTGATCAGAGGGAATCTCTTCAATCACATGTGTATTCTTACTCAATTTTCCTTGCAATTCTTCCAAGTCTAAGAATTCAACTTGGTCCGGTTGACTCCAATATCTTTCTTGTTTGAATCAAGTGCTTCACTTGCATTTTCCCCGTAAGGGGTTGAACTGGAAACTCCCCCTCCATAATAAGGTTCGTTCTCATGAAAGGAAACGTCTAACATAACATGCAACTTCTTATTTTGAGGATCATAGCTTCGATACCCTTTCTGGAAATCTGAATAGTCAACAAATACACATCTTTGCACAGGGATCCAATTTTCCTCTCAAGGCTTTTGGAATATGGACATAGACTGTACATCCAAAAACTCGAGGTTCAAGGTTTGACAGATGTGCTATTGTACAAAATGACCTTAACTTTTGTTGAGGAGTTTGGAAGTCAATAACTCGGGAAGGATCTTGATTGATAAGATAAATAGCCAACTTGACTGCTTCTCCCCAATAAAAGTGAGGCATGTTCATACCAAAAAGAGAGGCATGAACTACTTCCAAAATTTGTCTATTCTTTCTTTCAACCAAACCATTTGGTTGTGGTGTATATGTGCAGGAAGTATGATATCGTATCCCCAGCTGACTAAGGTATTCCCCAAACAAACCATCCATAAACTCCCTAGCATTGTTAGACTGCCGAATTTGAATTTTTCTTTGGTATTGAGTATGCACCATATCGTAAAATTCCTTAAATGCTTTACATGCATCACTCTTCTTGTAAAGTAAAGACACCCATGTCATTCTAGTACATTCATCGATAAAAGTGATAAAATATCGAGCTATTGAAATAGAGGGGGCCCTTGCAGGACCCCAAATATCCGAACGTATAACAATAAAAGGTTTAGGATGGCACACTTCTATTCCGGGGACGAGTATGTGTTCCTCAGGACAGTGACCTGTGTCATGATATCTTGGAGGAGGCGCATAGCTCACCCTTTTTCCTGCACCCAGGGAGCACGAAGATGTAAGGGTCCTGCTGGTCTCTGGTGCTCAGCCTTAACCAGCTGAAAAATAAGGAATTCGAAGGCTTTTTGCTAGTTCACAAATATTACACTGGAAATCTGAAACACCTAAATCAGAAAACAAAATTTGGTCCAAGTGTCTTAAGATAACCAAAAGAGATGTGTCCTAGTCTCCTATGCCATAGCCATATTTTTTCTCCAGCCTTCTCAACTCCACTTGTATGGCAGGCCCGCCCAAATTTATGCTCTACATTCTCAGTCAACTCCAAGATAGTATAGCTTACCCCGTTTAACACCATAACCAAGAGTTGTCCGTGTCAGAATGTCCTGAAAGATACAAAATAAAGGCCAAAAAGTTACAGTACAGTTAAGAGATGAGGTAATTTGGCTTACAGACAACAAGTTATTTTGGAGTGACGGCACCACCAAAACAGTATCAAGTGTCAAAATACTAGACAATTCAACAGATGCCTCCCCTGTCACATTACACGTTTTTCCATTAGCTGTAAAACTAACTAGTTGCGAGGATGGGTGAATGGTTTGTAACTTGTTAGAGTCTCTAGTCATATGATCAGATGCTCCACTGTCAATAATCCATGTATTTTGCTTAGTAGTGACATATAAAACATCAACCTTACCAAAGTTACCTGGTTGAGCCAAATTGGCCGCAGGTTGTGATTGTTCCCCTTGTGTGGCTATTGCCGCTTTGCCAGTCAAGTTCCTTCATGGTTTCTTTGAAAAATCCCACCAATCTGGATATCCAATAATCTCATAGCAGCACTGTTTGGTGTGCCCTTTTTCACCACAGTGATTGCATACAAGGTTATTTGTTTTTCCTGATGATGGATTACTTCGACTCCTTTGTGTTTCACGTTGAACCACCATGGCTGACTTTCAGGGACTGGTCTAGAGCTTCCCATGATTTGTCTTTGTTGTGCTTCTCTCCTTACATACGTAAAACAACTTTCCAAGTCCAATTTAAGATCTTTTTGCAAAATCTCACCACGAACTTGATCAAATTCCATATCAAGTCCGCTTGGAAATATGTGAACTCGAAGGCTGGCCACCATGGAATGTAAATGTACAATCACTTCCATTGTATTCTCTTGAGAAGCTGTCCAATGGTCAATTTCCTGGAAAATTGCAACGAGTTCATTATAATAGGTAGACAAAGGTCGACTATTTTGCTTGGTGAAAGACTGTTGATTCAGTTCAAATAAGCGAGTCTAATCAGTTCCATCATAGAAAGTTTTTGAAGTAGCTTCAAATATCTCCTTAGCCAGGCGAATAAATCTTTGCATCAGATCCGGGCTCATTGAATCAATAAGCCAGCTTCAAACCTTGTGATTTTCAGTGATCCATGTGCCATACGTTGGATCAATTGGTGATGGTTTGGTCAAGATGTCCAACTTTGTTTCTTGCTCCAATACGCATCTCCATTAGTTGTGACCATAAAGGATAAATTTGTTTCATCAACAACTTAGTTGGAAAAGCAGCACTGACCTGTTGGACTATGATTTGTGGTGCACGATTATTCGATTGGGTTATAGAAGTGGCTGGAACCACTGGATTTAAGTTTGATTCATCCATTCGGAGAAAAAGACAAACAAAGAAAGGATTCAGGGAAACAAAGAAAGAAAAATTGTTGTTGCTTCATAAAAGCTCTGATACCATTGTTGTTGCTTCATAAAAGCTTTGATACCATGTTGAATGAAGCTGCAGACATACACAAACAATTTTGTCTTTCTCTTTTCATTAATCCTCATTATACTGAAGTACATGTATTTAATACAAGAAAGAGAAAACCTAAATTGCCATTTTCGGTAGAATTTTACTTAAGGTAACAAATAAGTATTAATGTAATAATATTTCCTAGAATTACAATCTCCCCTAATCATGGGAGTTGAGTCAGATCTCTTATCTCCAATATTTTCCATCAATGCCTAGACATGAGATGAAATCATTTGAACCGTAGTAAGTTCATTCATTCAGTTTGTGTCCTAAGTCCTATATCCTTCCGGAAAGATCAATTCCTTCTCTATTCTCTAACTTCTATTTGGGGTCACTTCTCGGAAAGATTCTTCATTCGAGTAAACCTGCTAAACCATAGTCAGCTCTTCACTCCTGACTGCATTCCTGGAAATGCCATTCCCATCCGCTAAACCTGCTCTTTCTGACAATGGTTTTACCCCGCTTTTCCCAGTAATTTTTACTCACTTTATTAACCGGAAAAAATGATTGAGATTATGGAGGAATAAAGCATCCCGACCTTCGTAAGTCGACTTGGCATGAGACCTTATTCCCTCTCCCTAACAAATTATAATGAAAGTGTCAGCAGGAAAAGTTAGAATGCAGTTTCAATTCAGCATATGTTTCCTTTACTTTTCTTTTTTATAAGACAATATAGTGGTAAAGATTCATGATTATTAGCAAGAAACTATCACTGTAGTTTTCCTTTGTTATAAAACAACATTGTGGGCAAAGATTCATTAACAGATGACTTCGAAACTACATGGAAATTCATGAATATACAAGTTTCTGTTCTGTTTAAGCTGTATAGGAAGTGAAGTGCACATAACCAAACATAATCAAGTGAAATTGATAACAACTTCAACATGCTCTGCCCAAAAAAGGATGCTAATTTGGGAATAGTACAGTCTTCTTTATATTAATGATTAATGAGATGACGATTCTTCTTTTGATCAATGGCAGATATAAATTTCCCTGAATTAGAGATCGCGTGGCTGCAGCCAATGTCCCGCTGCTTGTGGGAAGACGCCAGCATCATTGTCCTACTGGGATTCCTTGGAATCTTACTGCTGGACTCATTTCTATGCAAATGCAGAGAGAAGGCTACTGTCGAGAAGTATGCTGTTGGCACAAAAGTTGGCATTTCCTACATATTTAGCACTATATGCTCAACCATATTATTGAGCATTCATCTCATAATGCTCTTGATGGTACAAAAGAGAAATGGTATTCACTGCCAATTCGAATTTCCAATTCTTTCATCTGAGATTCTGCAAATGACATCATGGGCAGCTTCATTTCTTGTGCTCTACAGAACTCAAAAAATTAAATACATAAAGTTCCCTTGGGTCCTCAGAATCTGGTGGATTTCCAACTTCTTTCTTTCTCTTGCTCGTGGGATTCTTGATGCCCACTTTGTCATCACAAGCTGTGCACATCCAGGACTTGCAGACTACGTGGATATCCTTGGTCTTATTGCATCAGCCTGTCTTCTGGTTATCTCCGTTAGAGGGAAGACAGACATAATTTCTGACATCTCAGACAGTACAACTGAACCACTTCTAAATGGAAAGAAGGAGAAGCATTCCGAAGCCGAAAGGGACAGCCCATATGGAAAAGCTAGTCTTCTCCAACTGATCACCTTCTCTTGGCTCAATCCACTATTTGAAGTTGGAGTTAAGAAGCCCATTGACCAGGATGAAATTCCAGATGTTGACTTCATGGACTCTGCAAAATTTCTCTCTGATTCCTTTGACGAAAGCCTCAAGTATGTAAAGGAAAGGGATGGAACCACAAAGCCATCTATCTATAAGGCCATTTACGTGTTTGGAAGAAAGAAAGCAGCAATCAATGCCCTCTTTGCAGTTATTAGTGCAGGATCATCTTATGTTGGTCCATACCTTATTGATGATTTTGTAAACTTCCTCAACGAAAAGAAATTTCGGGGGTTACAAAGTGGCTATCTTCTAGCACTAGCTTTTCTCGGTGCAAAAATGGTTGAGACAATTGCGCAAAGGCAGTGGATATTTGGAGCTCGGCAGCTAGGCCTTCGGCTCAGAGGTGCTCTGATATCTCACATTTACCAAAAGGGCCTGCTTTTATCAAGTCAATCACGCCAAAGCTACACCAGTGGAGAAATAATCAATTACATGAGCGTAGATGTCCAAAGGATTACAGATTTCATATGGTACCTCAACACAATATGGATGTTACCTATCCAGATATCATTGGCAATCTATATTTTACACATGAATCTAGGGATGGGAGCACTAGTGGCATTAGGGGCAACTCTGATAGTGATGTCTGGCAATATACCCCTGATAAGAACCCAAAAGGGTTATCAAACTAAGATAATGGAGTCCAAAGATGAAAGAATGAAATCCACCTCAGAAATCCTGCGCAATATTAAGACTATCAAACTTCAGGCATGGGATAGTTATTATCTACACAAGCTGGAAATCTTGAGAAAAGTGGAGCATAATTGGTTATGGAAGTCACTTAGATTGTCAGCTCTAAGTGCTTTTATCTTCTGGGGATCACCTACATTTATTTCTGTGGCAACCTTTTCTGGATGTGTTATGATGGGCATTCCACTGACTGCAGGGAGGGTCTTATCTGCATTAGCTACATTTCGGATGCTTCAAGATCCTATATTCAATTTGCCAGATTTACTCTCTGTGATAGCACAAGGAAAAGTTTCTGCTGATAGAATTGCCTCCTACCTGCAGGAAGATGAGATTCAACCGGACGCAGTTGAATTTGTTCCCAAAGTTGAAACACAATTTGGGGTTGAGATAAAGAGTGGAACATTCTGCTGGGACACAGAATCAAGAATCCCCACCCTTAATGGAATAGAATTACAAGCTAAGAGGGGAATGAAGGTGGCAATTTGTGGCACTGTTGGATCAGGGAAGTCAAGCTTGCTGTCTTGTGTTCTAGGAGAGATGCCAAAACTGTCCGGGGTCGTCAAGATCAGCGGTGAAGTAGCATATGTTCCTCAGTCTCCTTGGATACTTACAGGAAATATTAAGGAGAATGTTCTATTTGGAAAACCTTATGAGAGTGTCAAGTATGACACAACAGTTAAAGCATGCGCTCTGAAAAAAGATTTTGAACTATTCCCTGCTGGTGATCTTACAGAAATAGGAGAAAGAGGGATAAACATGAGCGGAGGTCAGAAGCAGAGAATACAAATTGCTCGTGCAGTTTATCAAGATGCTGATATATATCTTCTCGATGACCCTTTCAGTGCGGTCGATGCTCACACAGGAGCGCACCTCTTTCAGGTGGGTTGTTCAGCATGTCTATCAAACAGTAATTCTAGTGTTGGTTTCTTAAACCTCACTATTCATCCGATGTGAGATAACTTTATGGTTTTTAAATTTTCCGCGTGGTGCAGGAGTGCTTGATGAGAGTTCTCAAGGACAAGACGATCCTTTATGTTACTCACCAAGTTGAGTTTCTTCCTGCAGCGGATCTCATTCTGGTATGCAGGAAAATAGAGTTTCAATTTTTTCCACTGATGCACCACCCATTAATGTCATTTAACATCTGCATAATGTATGAATCCTAGCATCACCCTTACAAAGGAACAATCTTTCTATATAGTGACTCTCAAGATGATTTAGATTAAAGAAATTAGCCACCCTATAGTATATTATATTATTTACATGAACTTATGAACATATCAAAGTCCTTCCGTGATTGGATTTCATATTTGAAAAAGCCTCGTGACTCTAAGAAAGTGGACTTTCTAGTTACAGGTAGCTACAGAAATATTGGAATAGGATTCTATAGGATCCCTCCCCCTCCTTCCAAATCAGACCTGAAAGTTTCGCCTCGTCCAGCTCAATAAGGCACACAAGATAAGGAAATCCCATGATTTGCTCAAGTGTATTCATGTTGCACAATTCAAAACAAGTTGGAGTGTGTTAGAACGTTCCAAATATTTGGAGATTGCCTATTCAGGATGTCAAAGATCATTTTAAATATTACTATTTAGACTCTTATGGAAAATACTTCATTCCTCTTAAGAGTACGATAATTTTGACCAACATTAAAAACTCTATGCAGAATGTAACTACTTAATATCAACAGGTGATGCAAAATGGAAGAATTGCACAAGCTGGTACTTTTGAAGAACTGTTGAAACAAAATATTGGATTTGAAGTTCTAGTCGGAGCACACAACCAGGCTTTAGAATCAATTTTAACAGTTGAAAGCTCGAGTCGAACATCTGAACATGCAGTTACTGATGGTGAGCTTGATACAGATAGTAACATAAATGCAGACTTTCCACATACTAAGCAGGATTCAGAACACAATCTTTGCATAGAGATAACAGAGAAGGATGGAAGACTTGTGAAGGATGAGGAGAGAGAAAAAGGAAGCATTGGGAAGGAAGTTTACATTTCTTACTTGACCATTGTGAAAGGTGGTGCCTTTATTCCAATAATAATTCTAGCGCAATCTTCATTTCAAGTGCTTCAGATAGCCAGCAACTACTGGATGGCATGGTCATGTCCCACAGGCGATGCAACACCAATAGCAGAGAAGATGAACTTCATACTTTTTGTTTATGTGCTTCTTGCTGTTGGAAGTTCCCTTTGTGTGCTAGTCCGGTCATCATTTGTGGCTATAATAGGCCTTCGAACAGCAGAAAAGCTCTTTAGCAACATGCTGAACAGCATCCTTCGTGCTCCTATGTCATTCTTCGACTCTACTCCTACCGGAAGAATCTTAAATCGCGTGAGTAACTCAAAGATAGTTGATTGAGATCAGACATAGAGGACAGCATACCAGCTGCTCTTATTTCCCTTAATCTGAATGAGATGTGTGGATTTAGCTAAGTACTCACACTGCATTAGTAATAATAGTTGGGTAGTTTTGCTTATCCTGTATATACATGAATATGTAGATATATCCCTAGTACATGTTAAAAAGAATAAATGGGTAGAAACCAGGCATGATAACAGCTATAAGCCGAAGGAATATATTTGAGATAATCTAAATAATGGATGTTAGCTAGATCTCATAACTGCATAAAGCAGGTAGGCATCTTCCAATGTACAGTCATGTGGTATCTGCATTTGTCCTCATAATCACCCATAACTCACTAGTTAATCCACAGAGAAATATCATAATAAGATAGAATAAAAACATAACAAAAGCATAGTGAAGTGTCTAAATTCTTGCCATAACCTCTAGAAGTTAAGGTTGAAATTCAGTTGATTCATTAATGCAATCTTCTTGGATCAATCATCAAGACATCTTATTACATGATCAGGCATCAACAGACCAAAGTGTTCTAGACTTGGAAATGGCAAACAAGTTGGGTTGGTGTGCCTTCTCCATTATTCAGCTTCTTGGGACAATTGCAGTCATGTCACAGGCTGCATGGGAAGTATTTGTCATCTTTATTCCAGTAACAGCAGTCTGCCTTTGGTACCAGGTAAGTAAGCAAAACATGTTTAAATATTGGAATGCTAACTATATTAAAACAAGAAGTTGCTGTCTTGTTTTAGCAAAGTACTCTAGTGGTCAAGTCAAGGGAGGGTGACACAGTGATAAAACCAAGTTTTCTGATAAAATAAGCACTTCTCATTTTGCTACCATTGTAAAAGAGTTTTTTTTGTATACATCAGCAAGTGATGTTTGGCAAAATATTGGTTAACTTATTTTCAAAGATAAAAGGATAGACAAACTCTATGTTTCTTCAAGATTCCAAAAGTTCTCTTTCTAATTTTTATAAAGTGTAAAGTAAAGATATTATGGTTAAAAATGCCAGCGATACTACATACCAACTGCAAGGGAGCTTGCTCGATTATCTGGAGTTCAAAGAGCTCCAATCCTCCATCACTTCGCAGAATCACTCGCAGGAGCAGCAACGATTCGTGCTTTCAACCAAAAAGATCACTTTGCGCATGCAAACCTTCGTCTCATAGATGGTCATTCAAGGCCATGGTTTCACAATGTATCCGCAATGGAATGGCTTTCTTTCAGACTGAACCAGCTATCTAATTTTGTTTTCGCCTTCTCCCTTGTTCTGCTAGTCACACTCCCGGAAGGAATTATAAATCCAAGTAAGCATCGGAAACTATTTGTCTTTATGTTAGCACAGGTAGGAAGTAAAGATGGCAAAAGCAGGTTATCTACCAAAGTCATGTTTCTTAAGAAAGTCAGGTTGATCCCAAGTTTCTTTCTCACTTTCGTTTTTCTGATGTGGTGGTGGTGGACAGGTGTTAAGAAGTTCAATTTCATAAAAGAAATCAGAGGAAACTGATGCTGCTTTATATTCTACAGGCATCGCAGGATTGGCAGTAACATATGGGATCAATTTGAATGTTTTACAAGCTTCAGTTATATGGAATATTTGCAATGCTGAAAACAAAATGATATCAGTTGAAAGGATTCTCCAGTACTCGAACCTTTCCAGTGAAGCACCTCTTGTGATTGAAAATAGTGGACCATCAAACACTTGGCCAGAAACTGGTAGAATTTCCTTCCAAAATCTGCAGGTAAAGACAGTATCTCATAGCTTTAGATAAAACTAGATTCGATTATAAGGTTTGCAATAATGCAGTAGGGGATCTTCCAATAGTAATAGATGTCAGAGATGCTAGATAGTTAAAAATTGTCGCTTTCAGAAAATCCTATACAATTTTTGTAGTTCTAGTATGTCTTCACTATTCCTATAATGATCAAGATGCAAAGAATAACGCCATATTTACCCCCAAAACTGGCTGGAATATCCTATACTTGTTTACATATTTTTTTAGCTTAATTGACTTAAATTTCCACCTACTGATATTATCAGCATACCTCTATTGACAGATACGTTATGCCGAACACCTCCCTTCTGTTTTGAAAAATATAACATGCACATTGCCAGGAAGTAAGAAAATCGGTGTTGTGGGCAGAACAGGAAGTGGCAAATCAACCCTCATCCAGGCCCTTTTCCGGATTGTAGAACCTCGAGAAGGAAGCATTATCATCGATGATGTAGATATTTGCAAGATTGGTCTTCATGATTTGAGGTCAAGGCTTAGTATTATTCCTCAGGATCCAACAATGTTCGAGGGAACAGTTAGAGGAAACCTAGATCCACTAGCACAACACGCTGATACTGAAATCTGGGAGGTACTAATTGCACTGAATAACGAAAAACAATAATGCAAAGGATTCAACTTGAATTCACAAGGTTGTCTTATAAATCAACATTTTTCAATGGTATCAAGCCAAAAGAACAAAGAGATTGTTAACCCTCTAATATACGTTGTCCTTGTTTTGCAAAGTCTAAATGATTGAAACATAGACTTAAACCAGTTTTTGTGATGCAGTCAAGGAAAGAGTTGAACTTAAGCATTAGTGATTTTGATAGTCAATAATGCAGTCTCGTCTTCTTTTATCAGGCTCTGGACAAATGCCAACTTGGTGATATCATACGTGCAAAGCCAGAAAAACTAGAATCTACAGGTTAGACTAAAAATTTCTTGATAATAAGTGGAAAGCAATGATATATTTCCTTGTTGAAACCTACTAACGTATTGAGTTTCACAGTGGTTGAAAATGGAGAAAACTGGAGCGTCGGTCAAAGGCAGCTTTTCTGTCTTGGAAGAGCCTTGCTAAAGAAAAGCAGCATTCTTGTTCTGGATGAAGCAACAGCATCAGTAGATGCTGCAACTGATGCAATGTTACAAAAGATTATCAGTCAAGAGTTCAGAAATCGAACAGTTGTCACAATAGCTCACAGAATCCACACAGTCATAGATAGTGATCTTGTCTTAGTCTTGAATGAAGGTAAAATTTCAATGCATCTAAATCTCTTTATCCTGTTGAATTGAATAAGCTGCTAATTCCTTCCTTCACATGTCGTTGAACAGGAAGAATAGCCGAATGTGACACACCAGCAAAGCTATTGGAAAGAGAGGATTCTTTCTTCTCCAAATTGATAAAGGAGTATTCAATGAGATCCAAAAGTTATAACAGCTTTTAGCTATATTACAGACATGATCTGGAAGCTAAAGCTTTTATACAAGTCTATATACTCGACCATGCTTTTGCTGCATTTTATCACTAAGTCATAGGAAGTTGAAAATTTTGTGAGGCTAGTTCAGTATATTGAAGAAACTGAACAGAAATGAAGAATAACCTGTTCTTGCTACAAGTGATAATGATAATTGTGTAGTACAAACTTTAATTTTTCCAATGAAGTAACTTCATATAAATTTCATATAATTAATGTAATATTTAATATGAAGTTAAATCAAATTTCAAAAACATTAGACTAGATGAAAGGAGAGAAGAGTCAAGTCCTCTGAATTCACAAAGTTCCTTTAAAGAAATTATCCCCTCAAGTACCCGAGGTTATGGAATATATCCTCCCAGGATAAAATGACTCACGAAAATAAATAGCGGTACTTCAAATTTGTTGTCTAACGAATCACTCAATGGCTTATAATCACACTTGAATTTTTCGAAACAACACTTTTTGTTCTTGAAACTTGTCTTAAACCTTTCTACCAAAAGTTCCTTACTTTTTCTGTTAAGTTCTCAAGTTCTATCAATATCTGAGAAGGATTCAGATATTTATCGCCAATAGGATGGTATAACGATTCATGTATAGTAGATGAAATGATGCACCGAAATACGAAAAGTTGCATGAATGTTCATGAATGAAATGAATTCATTCATAGTTGCAACTTTCACAATTTTCAATACACCAATCTTTATACAATGCACCAAAGTGATGAATTTAGATTCCATAGTGGAGTGAGCAATGCATGTTTGTTTGGATGATTTCCAAAAAAAAAAAAAAAAAAAAAAAACTGCTCCACCACCTAGAGTAAATATATATCCACTAGTGGATTTTACTTCATCTGATCTAGTTATCCAATTTGCATCACTATATCCTTCAATTACTGTTGGATATTTATCATAACGCAAAACATAGTGTTGAGTATATGTTAAGTACCCTAAAACTATCTTTATTGCCATCCAGTGAGTTTGATTGGGATTGTTCCTGTACCGACTCAACCTACTAATAGCACATGCTATATCTGATCGTGTACAGTTCATGATATACATCAAGCTTCCCAATACTCTCGCATAGTCCAATTGTAAGTCGCTTTCACCACTATTCTTTCTAATTGGGGAGCTCACATCCATTGGAATCTTGAAATATAAATACTTGAACTTGTCAAATACCTTTTCAATATAGTGAGACTGCGACAAAACCAAACCTTGTGAAGTTTGAAGAATTTTGATTCCTAAGATAACATCAGTCACTACAAGGTCTTTCATTTCAAATTTACTACAAAGCATTTGCTTAGCATCATTTATGTCAACCAAGTCTCTCCTGATGATCAATATATCATCAACATACAAACAAACAATGACCTTATGATTTGACATTTATCACACTCTTTAATCTTAAATCTGTTTGCCAACATGGTTTGGTCTAACTTTGCATGCAACTGTTTTGGTGCTTGTTTTAGTCCATAGAGTGACTTTACAAGTTTGCACACTTTTCTTTCTTTACCAGGAACTACAAAACCCTCAGGTTTTTCCAGGTAAATTTCTTCCTCCAACTCTTCATTTAAGAAAACAGTTTTTACATCCATTTGATAGATTTTAAGATCATATACTGCTGCTAGTGCTACCATCATCCGAATAGATGTGATCGTTGTCACTGGCGAGTATGTATTAAAGTAATCAAGACCTTCTTTTTGTTTGAATCCTTTGACTACAAGTCTTGCTTTGTACTTGTCAATAGTACCATTTGCCTTCATTTTCCTTTTAAAGATCCATTTTGATCCTAAAGGATTATTTCCCGGAGGAAGATCAACCAACTCCCAAGTATGATTATTCAAGATTGATCCAAGCTCACTATTGACACCTTTTCCAAAAAGGTGAATCCACAAAGGACATTGCTTCTTGGAAGGTTTGAGGCTCATTATCAATGAGAAGTGTAATAAAATCTAATCTGAAGGAAGTAGCAGTCCGTTGACGCTTACTGCGCCTTGAATTTTCTCCATTTTGTATATTTCTCTGAGGTCATTTAGAACCTCCACTAGACTTTTCAGATCTAGCTTTATACAGATAAATGTGTTTAAGGAATTCAACATTATCTGATTCAATTACCGTATTTTCATGAATATCTGAATGTTCAAATTTATGAACCAAAAATCGACATGCTTTACTGTTTCTAGTACATCCAAAAAAGACACAGTCCACAGTCTTTGATCCTATTTTCAACCTTTACGGTATAGAAACTTGAACTTTTGCTAGTCACCCCTACACTTTGGAATATTTCAAGTTGGGTTTCTTTTCTTTTCTTTTCATTTTTCATATAGAATTGATTGCGTCTTTCTATGGGGCACTCTGTTGAGTATGCGATTTGCTGTAAGGATAGCTTCCCCCCACAAGTTTTGTGGTAAACCTGAACTTATAAGTAAGACATTCATCATTTCTTTCACAATTCAGCTTTTTCCTTTCCGCAATCCCATTATATTGGGGTGAATAAGGGGCAGTCATTTGATGGATAATTCCATTTTCCAAACATATTTCTGCAAATAGAGATTCATATTCTCCACCCCTATCACTTCTTATCATTTTTATCTTTTTATCCGACTGATTTCAACTTCAGTTTTGTATTGCCATAATGCTTCAGTTGCTTCATCTTTACTTGATAACAAATAAATATATCAATATCTAGTGCAATCATCAATAAAATTTATGAAATACGTTTTCCCACCATGCGTTGGTGTTGACTTCACATCACAAATGTCCATGTAAATCAAGTCCAAAGGATTAGAATTCCTTTAAATAGACAGACTTATAAGGATGCTTAGCAAACTTAGCTTAAGGTGCAATACCTATACGACTTGACGAGGCAATATTCATTGCTGCAATTTTCGATGTCGTATCATTCATGATTTTAGTTTCATTTGTCATCTTGCTCGATGAAAAATACAAATACACTTAATCACTTCAAATAAAGACTTGATTTTTATTTTCACTTGGTTTCTAATTTTAATGGTGAAGTTTATAAATCTCAACCGTTCACCGAATGAATTTCAATGTTCTGACGAACTTTTCAAGTTCTCTGAGTCAATATTGAGTTCAAACATAGCATAAACCCATAAAGGTTTTAATCTCCAGAAACCAATTATAACTACACAATAAGATAATAATATCCTTAAGATTGTTGTTACTACAAGTGATAATGATAATTAAGTAGTACAAACTTTAATTTTTTCATTGAAATAACTTCATACAAATTTCATAAAATTAACTTAATATTCAATATGAAGTTAAATCAATTTCAAGTACATTAGACTAGATGACAGGAGAGAAGAGTCAAGTCCTCTGAATTCACAGAGTTTCCTTAAGGAAATCATTCCCCTTAAGTACCCGAGGTTATGGAATATATCCTCCCCGGATAAAATGACTCACAAAAAATAAATAGCAGTACCTCAAATTTGTTGTCGAGCGAACCACTCAATGGCTTATAATCACACTTGAATTTTTCGAAACAACACTTTTTGTTCTTGAAACTTGTCTTAACCTTTCTACCAAAAGTTCTTTAGTTTTTCTCTTAAGTTCTCAAGTTCTATCAACATCTGAGAAGGATTTCCAGATATTTATAGCCAATATGATAGTATAATGATTCATGTATAGTAGATGAAATGATGCACCGAAATACGAAAAGTTGCATGAATGTTCATGCATGAAATGAATTCATTCATAGTTGCAACTTTCACAATTTTCAATACACCAATCTTTATACAATGTACCATTATCCATTCACTCATTATACATTCAACCTAACATAGCCCCCTACCACCCGCACTTCATATTATGTGACATTTTGTAGACCATGAACTCCTTCGTTTTCAAAACTGCCAATTATTATGTGTAATTCAAAGTTGCTGTTTGAGTGATGATGCATATGAAACCTGCCGAATTCCCACATGTAACTATCAGATGAAAAGTATAAGTTGTATAAGCTGGCAATTGTCTGATACTAATGTATTCTCAACTCAGAATAAACAGTTAACACCCTCAACAAACTATCACGCCAGAAAAAGAAACTTTCTAGTGATAAAAATGGCTTTGTGCTGAAGTACTAGAAATCATGAGACTAAGCGCGAATCAAGCCACAAGAGATGCAGAGTAACTCTATCGTAAATCTCCTTAGACAAGACTAGTGATGCATTCGAAGATGAAAGAAAATAATTAGTTTTCTTCATGTTTTGTGCTGCAACTTACAAGTAAACTGAGGAGTAATCGAATTTTTCCTGAATACACTATGTTATCCACAGGTTCTTGTATTTCTGATGAGCTAAATCAAACAGGGGAAATATACAAGCACTATTTCATCAGGCTTTGACGTGAAAGTTGACGATGCTAATGTTTTGATGGTAAGTGGTGATCCAAAACTTATGATGGACCAAAAATAATATAATAAAGTAATCAAAACAATATGGAAATTAAAGTTGACAAACATCACTTACAGCATACTAATTTAGTACATATATAAGCTTATAGTGCATATATACGTAATCTATGTTATATAGTTCGTGTATATTTTTTGTATAACTTTTTATTTTTGAGGAAGAATGACAAGTTACTTTGAATGTGTGTTGTTTATTAGCAATTGAACAAGACTACTTCGAATGTCTTAAGGACTATGACATGAGTGTGCAAAACCATCTAGGCAAGGCAAATGTTATAGCTGATGCCCTTAATAGATTATGTGTGGGTAGTGTGGTTTATGTTGATGAGGCCAAGTAGGAGTTAGTGAAGGATGTGCACCATTTGGATAGATTAATGTTAGATTGGCTGATCCTAATGATGGTGACATACATGTTCAAATTGGGGTTGAATCTTCTGTCGTTGTTGATATCAAAGCAAAAACAAATCTAGACCTGTCATTGATTGAATTGAAGAAGTCGGTTGCCAAAAAAAGATAGAGGTTTTCTCCAATAGGGGAGATGGTATGCTCCGGTATCAAGGTCAATTGTGTGTTCCTAATATTTTGATGGCCTAAGGGAGGTGATCTTGAGAAAAGCCTATAACTCTCCCTATACATCCAGAATCCACCAAAATGTATCGAGACTCGAAAGAGGTATATTATTGGAATGGTATGAAGAAAGATATATCCATGATCAAATTCGAGTGTCCTAATTGCCAACAAGTGAAAGTTGAACACCAAAGGCCTGATGGGTTGTCGAAATATAATGAGATTCCTACTTGTAAGTGGAAAGATGTGAATATGGACTTCGTAATAGGTTTGCCCCGTAACCAAAAGCAATATGACTATTTGGGAAATTGTGGGTAGTGTGACCAAATGAGCTCATTTTATCTTGGTCAAGACTACTTTTAATGTTGAGGATTATGCCAAGTTATATATATGAGAGCTAGTTAGATTTCACAGTATCCTTTTGTCTATTATATTGGATCGTGGTACCCAATCCACCTTTCACTTTTAGAGATTGTTTTAGAAAAAGCTTGGTATTAAGGTGTAGTTGGGCACCACATTTAATCCTCAAATCGATAGAAAAGCTAAGAGGACAATTTAGACCTGGGAAGACATGTTGAGGCTTATGTGCTAGAGCTCAAGGGTAATTAGATCTACCGCTTATCGAGTTCACCTACAACAACAGTTATTATGCTAGCATTAGAATGGCACAATTTGAGACCTCGTACGAGAGGAGACATAGATCCCTAATGGGTTGATATGAAATAGGTGAGATGTCATTAATTGACCCAAATTTTGTGTTAGATGCTATGGAGAGGGTGAAGTTGATTCGGGAGAAGTTGAAAATGGCTCAAAATTGTCAAAAGTCCTATTCTGATGTTAGGAGAAGAAACCTTGAGTTCCATGTCAGTGATTGGGTCTATGTGAAGGTTTCACCTATGAAGGGTGTGTCACCTTTTGGTAAGAAGAAAAATTTGAGTCCGCAATATGTAGGCCCTTATGAGATTGTTGAGTAGATTGGCGATGTGGCTTATAGATTAGATTTACCTTCAAATATGAATTCCATTCACCCGATATTTCATGTGTCTATATTTAGGAAGTTGGTTGGTGATCCAAGTACGATTGTGCCTTTGGAAGGTGTTGATGTTGAGAAAAACTTGACTTATGAAGAGGTTTTAATTGAGATCTTTGATAGACAAGTGAAGAGGCTTCATAACAAGGAATTGCATTGGTTAAAGTCCTTTGGAGGAATCAACATGTTGAAGTGCTACATGGGAAGCGGAATTAGATATGATGAGATGATATCCTTATATAATACAATCTACTTAAACCTAATATACTAGGTTCTTCATTCTTAAATGGTCCGAACTCCTTTATTTCTATGTCTTTCATGTCATAATATGTATACATATGCTCGAAACTGATTTAAATGATGTTTTTAGCATAGGTTTGATGGTTTCATAACTTTAAATGTTAATTTTGCATTATACATTCATATTGGGCTGTTTCATGCTCAATTCAAGCCATGTTCTAGCTCATTTTAGGGCGAATGATCCCAAAGGGGAGATGATGTAAGGACTCAAACATTGTATGGCCTTAATGATGGTTAAAAAAGATATTACAGATCTTTTTGCCAAGGTGCTACTCCAAGCATACCTTCACGGCTCGTGAACCCCTTTACTGGCTGTTAAGGTGGTCGTGAAAGTGGGCTCGGAGAATTTTCCAGGCTGCTTGGGCAGGGTGCTTTAGTGAATGGACACCACATGCCATGGTGCATTTCATCACTTGTTCTCCATGAAGGGGGCCTCTGCCTTGGTAAAACACCATATCAACTGTGGGCCATGCATGAGAAGGCACCACAGATCGTGAAGTGGTTTGCGACCACTAAACCCATCCATGGTTCTGTCTATATCAGCCTTCAAGGCTCATTTCATTAAGGGATTTTTGGTAATTTCCCCCAACCCCAAGTGTATTTTGGACATTTTATGACTAAGGTATACTCCTAAATTAGTCACTACTCATTTCATGACCTCAAATGAAATCCTAACACTTAAACTCTCAATTCTAACTCCTAAAAACACTCTCAAGCCTCACATTCAAGGATTTGAGCTGAGGGCTCAATTAGAGTTTCAATTTGAAGTTTATTTTATCTCATTTCTCCAATTCAAGCATTAGGTATGTGAGATTCATCCTTTTACATTCTAACCTTGGAGCCCAAAATTTCGACATCTGTTTTCATGATTAAAATGATCCAAGTACTATTTTCATGTTTTGTCTTCAAATAGTTAAAACTATGATATGGGTTGTTTCCAAATGATGATTTAAGTACAAATCAAGTCCTATTCTAAATATTTACATGGTTTTCATGAGTTTTGAATAACATGTCCTTATGGACTATGAATTCATGCATTGATAACATTAATTATGATTCAAATGTTTATTTCTTCATGGATTATACATGTTTCTATCCTATTATCATGTTTTAAACTTGAATTTCATGTATTCATGCTAGAGTGTCCTTTGCCAAATAAGATCATGCATGCACAAGGTTTCTAAATGAGGTTTTGGTTATGAATATGATTTAAATTATGGTTTTGAATATGATTTTTAGACAAATACGATACGACATGTTTATGATCATTCTGATGACTATGATTTGTCTTTAAGAATTCAAAGGTATTCATGATGATTTGGCATATAAGCATGTTTTGAATTATGATTTGGCTTTCAAGCCCAAGTATGCATGATGATGGCTTTACTATGACCCATGATGATCCTTTGAAAAGCATGTTTATGTATATACTACGTATTCTGTGGGATGATGACTTAGAATTGAATGAGATTTGAGGTGGGAGACTATCCCTAAGGCTCCTTTGATAAAGCCTACTGATCTCATTACTACATGCCACCATATGTTTATGTTTGTGCTCAATATGGACGATTATGTTCCACCACCCACTATGTGGTTTATAAACTACCATGGCAAGTAGACTACTCTTTGTTCGACGTAGAGAGAAAATCAAAATTCTATGTAATAGCTCACATGATCTTATATGTTGGTTACAACCACATCTCAACATATGCTATGTATTACAACATTCATGCATCATTGTATTTCATGGCATCTTAATTAGCTGTCTCTATTTCATGGCATCTTAATATGGATATCTCTTATATACTTCACCTCTATATATATGCCCTTGTTTATCTAACATTTTAAATGCAGGTTTTATCATATCTACATTACATTGCATGCCTGCACACTTAGTACATTCAAACGTACTATTGCATACTTTATGCCTGCATTATATCACATACTAGTGCAGGTGATCCTATATCATCTATCTTTATGGCTAGATTAAGGCTTCAAGAAGATCAAGATTGGGTAAGTCCTCATGCTTCAAGGTCAAGGCCTATTATCATATCTTTCATGCTTTGTCTAAGTATTTGAGACAATCTTTCTTATATTGAGGGTGAACTAGAACTTTTTGAACCCCCATCTTGTGATAAGTGTTAGAGTCATTTGTTGGACCTGTGTATTTGATTCAGTTTTAGACTTATACACTCTTATCTCATTACCCTTTTCTATGTTATGATCTATGTTAAGAAATGCTTCCGCTTATGTATTCTTCTTGATTTGCGTTGAATTCTCGATTGTATGCTAAAGGGTTAGTTTAAGGTTCTTTTGAGGATCTTATTCATTGTGTTATGGCTAAGCCCTAGGTCTGGGTCGTGAGACTTATGAAGAGGTTTTGGCTGAAATCTTAGACTAGTCAGTCTAAAAATTGATAGATAAGGAGGTCATATTAATTAAGGTGCTTTGATGGAACCTATAATGACCCGACCTAGGATCCTAGTCGTCACACAGTGAATGAGATACCCATAGGCACCTCACCCAAGACATCTTAAGCATCTCAAGGATTTATAGGCACAACAACTTAAAACATTTGAGGAAAATACGGGAAAAATGATATGGGCCTTTTTAAAGAAATGAAGTAACATTAAAAAATAATAAGAATAACTAACATACTTTGTCCACAAGCATACAAACTAATACTTCGATGGACTTCCATAAAATGGAAAGGCTCCATAATTACACAACATAGAAAGTAAATGCCTTAGAAAGACCATAAATACATTATCTCATAAATAAGTACAAGGTAGAGTCCCGAGTTAAGGTCTCACCACAAATAAAAGTGCTTGTCTTGAACGCTGAATACTATCCACGAGCTGATAGAAGAGTGCCTATCCCTATATGGTTAAATCATGCGGGAAAAATATACATTAGTACGTGGGAATGTACTAAGCGTGTGAGATGCAATGCATGTTTGAAATCGTAATGCCATCATTCATATAGATAACATATTATGTATGTACGTATGGGATGAAAGATACAATAAGTGAGCTTAAGCATGCATAAGGAATATAACTCAGTATGAATAAGAGTCAATGCATGAGAAAACACATGTAATGAAAACATATTACAAGATCATAAACTTTTGGGAAAAGACCTTGACCGACATATAAGACCATGTGAGATACTACATGGAATCTAACATAACCCCCTACTTTGGCATGGGGAGACCACTTGCTGAGTGGAACTCCGTCAACTTCACATACATCTTAATAACATAAATGGACTACGTTGATCCACTAACCTAGCCTACAAGAGCTCCTATGGTGGTACATAGTTAGGGACTTGAGATTTACTTTAATGGATCATGTCTCAACTAATGGAATAAAACCAAATCTCAAGTCCACTCGATGGAAGGGTACCCATAAATAAAAGGTCATATACTTAAAAAGGAACTATATGGGTTGAAAGGTACCAAAAATCAACTCACATACCTTAGAAACATTAGGGGAGAACAAATTCAAAGCCCTTGAGATAAACCTTTGGAGCCCTAACTTGCTTGCCCTTTTCTAGAGAGTGTTTTGCCTTAGGAAAATTTAGAGTGGAAGAATGAGGGATTGAATGAGGTACCTAGGGCTTTAAGATTGGTTTAGGGTCCCTTTTCTTTTCCTAAAAATGACATAGTTTAGGAATAGGAATGATGGAATCGACCAAACTGCTTCTTATTAAAACTGCCAGATTCAACCCATAAAACACCATTTACAGGTTGTAGGTCAAACACGGGCCTTAAGTCCTATTAATTTGGTAATTTTTCTGAAATCCTTGAAACTGATTTTGGTGGACTCAAAACCATGAAACCATCTTACAACCATCTTTTTATCTATGGCTCATGGTTGGACTCGTAGGGTCCTTCCAAACTTAACTATTTTCTCATTTTCTTGGACTCCCTTCATGAAGTGATTCTATGGGCGATACGTGCTTCTACAGGCCGTGCTGGTAACATGTGGGTCACCTTCCTAAAAACTCCAATTTTCTTCAAGTTATGTCCCTAAACTTGGTTTCATGAGAGAACCAAAAAGGCTAAAAGTTCTACATGCGAAGTAGAAGTGGATATAATAAAGTATTATTCTTACCTCTTTCCTTCTGTTCCAACACAACATATTTAGTTATCCATGATCAAATCCCCCAAATTCCTACCTTTAGGCTTTTCCATGTTATTTTGTATGAAAGAATGTTTATAAAACTGATTTTAAGTTATGTTTTTTTGTAAATTGTGAGATACCATGAGTTTTGGCATTTGAATCACATTATCGCATTCATATTGAGATACTAAAAGCTCATTCTGATCTATTAAAGCTAGATTTTTTCATATTCGAGGATGAATGTTCCTAAGTGGGAGATATTGTAATACTCGATAAGTTGGAAAGTTGAAAGCAAGAGGGAAATGTAGAAAAGGGGACAAGTGCAGGTTGCATGAACACCATCTATGGTTTGTAGACCTCTTTATGAGTTATAGATGTGTCTTCATGGATGTCTGTAAGGACCCAGATTTTCAAATGACTTTGTGGGACTTTTAAAATGTCGCCCCATGAGAATGATTGACCAAGTGTCACTTCATGAGAGGTCCACATGGCTCGTGTGAGGTCACACGAACCATGTAGCCTTCAGTGAAAGGGTACTTGGTCATAATGTCGATTACGGGGACTTGACGGGGAGTTTGCGCTAAGGCACATCACACCGGAACCCCAAACAGACCTTAGGGTGCTTCATGGGCTGTTTGGTGAGCCATGTCATCGCCTTGCACCTGGAAAACCAAGAAACAAGGCCAAGTGTGGTCACACGGCTATCCACACGATCCGTGTGGTGTCAGGGCCATGTGACCCACCATACAGCTCATGGCACATAATTTTTCTAAGTATGGAATCACCGTCCCATAACTTTGCATGATTAAATTTTTCTAAGTATCATCTCACGGTCCTTAACACGACCTGTGTAGTGTCATACGGGCCGTGTGACCGTCCGTGTGAACTTCCTCTGCATTGATAATTCTAAGTATGGGATTTTCAAGCTCAAGCTAAATTTCACTTGCAAGCCTTCATTTCAAGCTTTTTTATGTTGATTAAGGGCATCATAGGTCTCCTACATCAAGTCAAGTTCAAGGGAATTCATTGGCTAAGTTTTTCACAGGTACCGATAGAAGGGTCGACTTTAAATGGTCATATCTCTTAACAGAAAAAGAACTGGATGGCCCATAACCTATCAAATTGTAGCTCTTTGAATTATCTTTCATACTCATCTGGTCTCACCTTATTCCAAATTCGGAACAAGAAGTTATGCCCTTTTTTCATAGAATCTATCTAGGCTACGAACCGTGAAGCCAATCGTGTCAACTTCAGATAAAAATTTAAGGGGGAGTTTTATTGAGGTATTTTTGATATTTTTATCCATCTGCAAGACTTTTAAGACCTTTTTCACCCCCTCTCCTTTATATTCCTAAACTCCTCCTACACTAATTCGAAACCCTCATTCAAGACAAACACGTAGTTTCTAGAATTAGACTCTCAAAATTCCGTCCAAGTCTCATCTTCAAGATTCAAGCTAGGAATCAATTGGGGTTTGAAATTTAACTAAATTCTTTTCAATTTATCTTCCTAATCAAGGTATGTGGGATTGATTCTTGGTCTTTTTGAACCAAGACGACCCAAAAATCATTCAATTGATTTCATGAATTTAGTCTACTTCAAATATGCATTTTTATTACTTGATTTACTTAAATCCAATTGATGCATGGGATGTATTCTACATATTATTCCAAATCACTTTGATCACTATCAAGATGATTTACATTGAGTTATGGAGTTATGAACATGTATATCCCCTTTTAAAGTTGATTTATGCATGGGTGACTTATAGTATGTTTTAGATGTGGTTTTAAATTATGTATTTACTTTATTTAATATAATGGTATTGATTTTAACTTGAATCTATGCTACCCATGCTATCTTCACATCATGCATTGCATCGCATTCATACACATTGATATATGAATATTTTGAAGTGGGTTAAGCCCAACTATGTTTTCTAAAACGATTACGAGATGATTTTGATAAGATATTGACTATGACAAGAAGGTTATCACATACATGTTTATGATTCTGGCTCTATGAGCAGCCTGGGTGCTTGCAACATGTGAATGAGCTATTCCCTGCATGAGCATTACAATTATGTTCTATGATTTGGCATTTGAGGCTAAATATGTATTGAACAGTTTGAAATGAGACTTGTATCTCCTGAAAGCACGTATATGTATAAGTATTCAAGTGAGATGTTATTGACTTAGCGCTGTCAGATTGGGGATGTTAGGGTTATATCAAGGGCCCTCTCATTTTCCTTAAACTATGTGCCAACATAGAAGCGTTAGCCATTACCAAAATGACCAGGTCATAAGGAATGGTTATTCGTTTATGATTCTAATATGTTCTGTATGATTCTGAAAGATTCTTCCGAAATGGTGAGTTCCGTAAGGAAGGTGACCATCCACCAAAATGGTGAGTTTCGTAAGGTGTGATATAGATTACCTTTGGCAAGTATTCTTCTCCTACCGGTGGGAGGTCTTTATCAGATTAATTCATGTAATAGCTCGCATGGATTTGATTTGTCGGTTATAGTCCATCCCCAATATATATGAGCATTGTTGCATTTCATGCATAATAAATTTTATGGCATCTTGTATATTTCTCCATTGGATATATGATTCTTTCTATATTATGTGTCCTTGTCATCGCACATTGAAATGTAGGTCGGTAAGTCATATGCATTGCATGCCCGCATACTTAGTATATTCAAACGTACTAAGCACATACTCTATGCCTACATGATTTTACCATGTAGGGACCGTGTGTTAGATCATCTACCGCTTGACAGGCAGTTCAAATTCAGAGTGTTAATATTGTGGTGAGTCCTATCCTTTAAGGACAAACCACCTTCTTTCTACCTATGTTATTTTTTATTTATCTTCTTAATTGAGGGTGAGCCGGGGACATGTCTTAGCCCCTGTCCCATTTTATGACTAGAGGCATTGTTGGACATCTCGTAGATTCTATATGTTGTGTTGTTGTTGGAGCTTATGATATTAATTATCTATTGGATATGGCTATTATGGATTGATTATGGGAATAATGTTATGTATGTATGTTTGATGTGGAAATGTGGAAGATCCTAAGCCTCGTATTGGCCCCATAGAGTGAGTCGTACTTACCCTCCTTTTAGTTCTTATGCGCTATGTACTATATGAATCCATATAAATTCCTTTCCCTTTTGGTATCCCCATATCGTGAATCCTACTTTTCCATCCCTTAGAACTATGTGTTTACTATTTTAATGCGCTTTCGAACCGATGATGTGGATTTGGATACTTTGAGGCATGTTTGGGGACTCTCTGGTTCCCATTCGCCGTGTCACTTCTAGGCCCTAGGTTCGGGTCATGACAAAGATTATATCGGAGCACTAGGTTTATAAATTATCCTCGAAGTACAACATGCCGCGTCAAGTAGAGTCTTATTCATGAGTATGAAACGCGTCACATCTATGGGTAGGAGGCTATAAGGCATTTTAGGAAAGGTTTCACTTTTGATGATTCTAATTGTGCCATGGTGCGTATCATAAGTTTCTTATTTCTATCCCTCCGTATCGAATAGGGAGAGTTACTCTGAGCTCGTAAAGCAATCCAGGGGAGGAAGATGTTGTAGCAATCTTATAGATGAGGTCAAAAAAGGAGTTGATAAAAGATGTAGATTGTTTGACATGGTTGCTTCTTTGTAGATTCGAAGTTTTCTTGGGTTGGCTGGTTATGATGGAAGGTTTGTTGAAAATTTCTCATTTATTGCATCTCCATTGATCAAGTTGACTAGAAACAAGGTCAAGTTATATGCTCGGATGGGTGTGAGGTGAGTTCTCAGACCTTGAAAGGGTCAGCTTATATCGGTTTTGGCTTTGGCATTTTTGGATGGCTTAGATAGGTTGGTGGTGTAGTTCATCATTTGTCTAGATTCGTTGTTAGGTCGACCAACTCTAATAATGCTGGCGTTCATGTTTGGAATGGGGTCTAATCGTTTTGTGCTATTTGATGTTAAGGCTAAGCAAGACTTAGACCCATCCTAGTTTGTGTGCACATTATTTATTGTGTGCATATCATTGGTTGTGTTGAAGGGGGTTGGCTGCTAATAAGATAGAGGTTTCCTCCCAAGGGAGAGATGGTGCACTACAGTATCATGGTAAGTCATGTGTTCCAGATGTAGTTGGAGAGGTTGCATAGTGTTTCTAGGTCTATCATATCGAATCGCGATACCCAATTTACTCCTTACTTTTGCAGATCGTTTCGAAGAGGACATGGTATTAAGGTAAAGTTGAGTGCCGCCTTTTATCCTCAAACTGGTGGTAAAAACCGAAAGGATAAATTTAAACTTTGGAGGGCATGTTGAGGGCTTGTGTGTTGGAATTCAAAGGCAATTGGGGTGATCATCTACCACTTCGTGAGTCTATTTACTACAATTTCCATCATGCTAGCATTGGTATAACACCGTTTCGGGCTTTATAGGGTAAAAGTGTAGACCTCCGGTGAAGTGGTTTAAGTTAAGATGAAATGACTTCTATAGGTGTAGATTTAGTGTTGGAGCCTACAAAAGGGTGAAATTGATTAAGGAAAAGTTGAAGATAGTTCGAAGTCCTCAAAAGTCTTACTTGGGTATTGAAAGAAGGATCTTGAGTTTTGTAGTAATTATTGGGTGCTTATGAAGGTCTCACCTATGAAAGGTGTGGTGCATTTTAGGAAGGAGAAAGCTAAGTCCCCGGTATGCAGGTCCTTATGATATTGTTGGATTAGATTTGGGATGTAGCTTATAGGTTGGATTTACCTCCGGAAATTGAGCTCTAGTCACTCGATTTTGCATATATCTATGTTGAGGAAGTTTGGTGGTAATCCTAGTGTTATTTTTCCTTTGGAAGCTGTTGAGGTTGAGGAGACCTTGTCTTATGGAGGAAGCTTCGGTCGAGATTTTAGATAAGATAAGTGAAGTGGCTTTGTGACAAGATATGGCTTCGGTAAAGGCACTTTAGATTAATCAACGTGGGAAGTGCTACGTGGGGAATGTAATCAAGTATGATGAGACAATACTTCCATCCTTTCCAATCTACTCAAGCCTATGGTAATAGGTCCTTCCTATTCCCAATAGTCCTAATTTTCAATTCTTGAGTCTCATGACATGACATGCATACATGTTCATGCAAATGATTTTTTATCATGTTTTGAATGATTTGAATACGTTTTAATATGGGTTTTAAAGGCTTTATTATTTTCAAATAATGAACTATGCATTGTACCTTGTGTTCGGATGTTTCATGTTCTAAGTCAAGCCCTTCAAGTCTTGCTCTTGCACATTCAAGGATGAATGTTCCCAAAAGGGAGATGATGTAAGGACCCAAATTTTTGAATGACTTTATGGGACTTTATAATGTCGCCCCATGAGACAAAAAGACCATGTGTCACTTCATGGGAGGCCCGCATGGCTCGTGTGAGGTGACACGGATTCTGTGGCCTCAAGTGAGGGGGTACTTTGTCATAATTTCGATTATGGGGACTTAACAGGGAGTTTCGGGCTAAGGCACATCACACCATAACCCCACATGGACCGTATGGTGCTTCACAGGCCCTATGGTGAGCCATGCGATGGCCTTGCACCTGGAAAACCAAGAAACATGGCCAAGTGTGGTTACACGGCCACCCACACGATCCATATGGTATGTCATGGGCTGTGTGGCCTGCCGTATAACTCATGATGCGAAATTTTTCTAAGTATAGAATCACCATCTCGTAACTTTGTGTGATAGAATTTTTCTAAGTATCGTCTCACGGTCCTTGACACGACCCGTGTAGTGTCACACGGACCATGTGAACTTCCTCCGTATTGAAAATTCTAAGTATGGGATCTTCAAGCTCAAGCTAAATTTCACTGCCAAGCCTTCAATTCAAGCTTATTTATGTTGTTTAAGGCCATCATAAGTCTCCTACATCAAGTCAAGTTCAAGGGAATTCCATTGGCTAAGTTTTTCACAAGTACCGATAGAAGGGTCGACTTTAAATAGTCATATATCTTAGCACAAAAGGAACTAGGTAGCCCATGACCTATCAAATTGAATCTCTTTGTATTATCTTTCCAACGCATCTGGTCTCACTTCATTTCGAGTTTGGAGCAAGAAGTTATGCCCTTTTCCGTAGAATCTGTCTGGGCTAGACGGGAGGCCTTTACGGACCGTGAAGAGCTTCACGGTCCGTGAAGCCAACCGTGTCAACATTAGTTAAAAATTTAAGGGGACATTTTATTGAGGTATTTTTTTTATATTTTGACCCATTCCCAAGGCTTTTAAGACCTTTTTGACCCCCCCCCCCCCCCTTTATATTCCTAAACTCCTCCTACACTGATTCTAAACCCTCATTGAAGACAAACACTTAGTTTCTTGAATTAGACTCTCAGAATTCTCTCTAAGTCTCATCTTCAAGATTCAAGCTAGGAATCCATTAGGGTTTCAAATTCAAGCAAAATTCTTCTCAATTCATCTTCCTAATCAAGGTATGTGAAATTGATTCTTGGTCTCTTCAAACCAAAAAGACCAAAAAATCTTTCAATTGATTTCATGAATTTAGTCTACTTTAAATATGAATTTTCGTTACCTGAATTACTTAAGTCCAATTAATGTATGGACTGTATTCTACCTATGATTTCAAATCACTTTGATCACTATCATGATGATTTACATTGAGTTATGGAGTTATGAACATGCATGTCCCCTTTTAAAGTTGATTTATGCATGGGTGACTTATACTATGTTTTAGATGTTGTTTTGAATTATGGATTAACTTAATTTAACATTATGATATTGATTTCAACTTGAAACTATGCTACCCAAACTATCCTCACATCATGCATTGCATCACATTCATGAACATTGATATATGGAAATTTTGAAGTGGGTTAAGCCCAACTATGTTTTCTAAAATGATTATTAGATAATTCTGATAAGATATTGGCTATGACAAGAAGGTGATCACATATATGTCTATGATTCTTTCTCTTTGAGCATTCTGGGTGCTTGCACCCTTTTGTATATGTGAATGAGCTATTCCCTGCATGAGCATTACGATTATGATCTATGATTTTACATTTGAACCTGAATGTGTATTGAACAGTTTGAAATGAGACTTGTATCTCCTGAAAGCACATATAAGTATAAGTATTCAAGTGGGATGTTATTGATTTTGCACCGATAAATTGGGGGTATTAGGGCTATTACCAAGGGCCCTCTCCTATTCCTTGAACTATGTGCCCACATAGGAATGTTAGCCATTACCAAAATGACCGGGTCGTAAGGAATGGTTATTCGTTTATGATTCTGATATGTTATTTATGATTCTGAAAAATTCATCCGAAATGGTGAGTTTTGTAAGAAAGGTGACCATCCACCGAAATGGTGAGTTTCGTAAGGTGTGATGTAGATTACCTTTGGTAAGTATTCTTCTCCTACCGATGGGAGGTCTTTATCGGACTAATTCATGTAATAGCTCACATGGATTTGATTTGTCGGTGATAGTCCATCCCTAATATATATGAGCATTGTTGCATTTCATGCATCATAAATTTCATGGCATCTTGTATATTTTTCTCTATCGGATATATGTTTCTTTCTATATTATGTGCCCTTGTCATCTAACATTAAAATGCATGTTGGTAAGTCATATTCATTGCATGCACGCATACTTAGTACATTCAAACGTATTGACATATACTCTATGCCTACATGATTTTACCATGTAGGGATCGTGTTTTATGATCATCCACCGCTTGACGGGTAATTCGAATTCGGAGTGTTGATATTGTGGTAAGTCCTATCCTCCAAGGACAAACCACCTTCCTTCTACCTATGTTGTTTTCTATTTATCTTCTTAATTGAGGGTGATCCCGGGACATGTCTTGGCCTCCGTCCCATCTTATGACTAGTGGCATTGTTGGACATTTCGTAGACTCTCGTAGATTCAATATGTTATGTGTTATAGTTGGAGCTTATGATTTCAGTTATCTATTGGATATGGCTATCATGAATTGATTATGGGAATTATGTTATGTATGTATGTATGTTTGATGTGGAAATGTGGAAGATCTTAAGCCCCGTATTTCCCACATAGAGTGAGTCCTACTTACCCGCCCCTTAGTTCTTATATGTTATGTGCTATGTGAATCCATGTAAATACCTTTCCCTTTTTATATCCCCATAGCGTGAGTCCTACTCTCCCATCCCTTAGATCTATGTGTCTACTATTTGAATGCGCTTTCCAACCAATGATGTGGATTTGGATTATTTGAGGCTTGTTTGGGGACTCTCGGTTCCTATTCACCGTAACACTTTTAGGCCCCAGGTCAGGGTCATTACAATGTCTACCGGAATTAGAAATGTTTCAATAAATTTTAAACACTTACGAGGAGAGTGTATGATTCCTAACCCCTAAACTATGTCATTTTAGCCCTAATTTTACCCCATAGCCCTTTTTATTCATTAGAAGCCATCCTATTCTATCTCATTCATCCATATTCAAAAAACCTTAAAGATCCCTTTGTTCTCCAAAATTCCCTCAAACTCAAGGCATGTAAATCTAGGTTTCCTGCAAATCCTCCAACATATTCCAGATTTCAAGTTAGATTTTTACCTAAGGTATGTAGATATTCATTCATGGAACCCTTCCCTTTGTGAAGCCCAAGGTGTTCCTAAAAATTTCAATTCAATTATTTTTTAACTTCATCAAGGGATTTATGAGTACATATTGGGCTATTTTAATGAAGCATGATCGTCATGATTTTTAGTTGAATTACCTATGAGTTAGTAATTACATGATTTTAATGATTTATAAGAAAATTCTTTATAATGCTATCTAGGGTTCACAATTTTCATTATGAGTTCCGTTAATTTTTTTTTGATTGAGATTATTCTTCATGATTATGTATGATTTCATTGAATTATATGTTTTAAAGATGACTTGAGTTTAACCTATACAAGTTGGCCTAGTCTTATTGTGAACTATGATCATGATGATAAAGAACTTCATATAAGTTTTATGAAAGTAATTAATTATGAATTATGGAAATAGCTTATAGGCGTAGCTAGTGCGTCCACATATAGCTCATGATGCTACAGGTTCTTACTGAGTATACCTTGAAAAAGTATCCTCTCTCTTTTCTTTGTGGGAGTTACACTGGATTTAATGTTGTATCTCGCATAATCTTATTATACATTAAGGATGATATAACACAAAATTATCTAGTTTACCTTCAAGTGTTATCATGGTTTTGATACATTGACCACATGATTTACTTATACCATATGTTTATTGATTTTGGTCTTTCATCTCATATGTCCTATCCATGTTACCAATATTTATTTCACGCACATTACTTATATAAATAGTACATTCAAAGTACAAATGCATATTTTCCTTGCCTATATTGTGTTATAATGTAGGGTTGGACCCTCTTTCTTGTTCCACCTGTGGCTAGCCTTGGAGTTATATTTGAAATTGATTGGTGAGTCCTTTTTTTGTCTTTTACTATCATTGGACCTTCTTAATACCCTAATAGTTGAGAAAGTTGAATTGCGAATTTGGTTTCTAGAGCCATGGATTATGAGCCCAATCTACGGCTCGTAGATAGGGTCTTGTAGATGATGCTAACTCTTAGAATTTGTTGTAGAAAACTTAGGGTCTAATGTTGATGAGTCTGTGGTGGGGACTTGTATTGGTCGTAAATTACATGTGTTATCCTCGATAAATAAATTTTTCCTTGAAAAGTAACAAAATTCTATATTTGATGCTAGAATTGGTGATCAAGGAGTGGACAATGAAAATTGTTGATAATAAATTTAAAATTTACAAAACTTTCACAAAAGGCAATAAAAAGAGAATCGCCGAACATCATCATCGGATCCCCGAAATGGCATAGGCATAGCCTAAAGTTGTAGTACTTAAACTCCAAAGTGTTGTGTTAGGTCAACGATAATGGAGCAACTCAGCACATTGTCAAGTGTGTTCAGCGAACCAAATTGAGTCCGTTAAAAGTTACCGAACCTAGAAAGTTGAAGTTCAAAATTCAATGGTTCTAGAAGGAAATGCTGCTTGACATATAGTGCATTATCGAATGAAGTTTGTAGACTAGTAGGACATGCATCTCTGAAAAGTGCAGAATCTTATTGAAGGAAATCAGAGATTCTACTGTCCAACTCAGTGATGAAGTTATAGGTCGGTGCATCGCCGAGTGTGTTCAGCGAGCCCGACTAACCTTTTCGAGTTGCACCACGAATAATTTTTGGGTACTTTCAATAGGTGGTATAACAGGGAATTAGAGTTGAACTTTAAGTAGACATTGCTAGACACTTTTCATACCTGAGTTTCTACACTTTTCTCTACTATAGAAGCTAGTAATTTGTACTTATGTTTTGGGTCCAATTGAAGAGAAGAGTTGGGGAATTTCAATTCTACTTTTTCTACGATCGATTCTCAAGCCATGGATGATTTATTCTATGTAATCTCTTTTTATTTTATAATGAATACCTAAAACTCTAAGTTCTTGGGCTGTGCAATGTAGTTAAACATTAATTCATGCAATGGGTCTTTGATTAATTGGATGTTCGGTTGCAGGCTTATTATGGTTTTATGTTTTATTTCCATTACCACTGAGGATTTCAGGTTGCAAACTTACATTTATAGTTAGCTCTTTGGTTATTGCATTAATTTTAATAATCAAAGTCAAAGGCTTGCATAATAGTCATGGGTAACTTGTAATTTGGTTGAAGCCTTCAGTGGGGTTAATCGACTAAGGTATTAAATGGTTCTGCTACCCATTTGCATTAGTTCCCTTAGAATTCTTATGTGCATTGCATGTGAGATTTTCAGTGAATCACATTGTGATGTGGAATTGGCGTAATAGTTATTGTGGTTATCAGCTTTCTAGCCTACCCATATGTAATTAATATTGATTTTTAATACACAAAGCCTATTAGTCTGAATTATGCATAACTATGCATACTCCGAGCATGTTTCCATCCATTGATTAAAGTTCGTAAGTGAAATCTACCTTCGTAGTTACTTCCCCTTAATTTTAAATTATATAGTTATTACTTTGTTCTCACCAACTACACCAATTAGATCAAACCATGCTTCGTGCTTAGAAATATATATAAA
Organism: Solanum rostratum; assembly: GCA_029948455.1. NCBI lineage: Eukaryota > Viridiplantae > Streptophyta > Magnoliopsida > Solanales > Solanaceae > Solanum > Solanum rostratum. The sequence continues at coordinate 22,647,093 of CM057055.1, forward strand.
TTGCTCGTGGGGTCGACCCCAACTCAATTGTTGGGTTTTTATCTGATATACTACCAATGTACTCCCTAATGGTTTCGAAATAGAATTGAGAGACATCAAGTGTAGAATCAACTTTTATGGGCCATAAAATATTATGTGAGTGATGGATTCAGGTAGTGGCTAAGATTCAGAGAAGTGTAAAACAAAAATCAACCTGATGAGGCCTCTTCACGGGACATGGTCCAGTTAACATGTCATAAATGGGTGATTTTGTGGTTTGGGTTAGTGGTGGTGAAAATTTGGCTATGTTTGAGGAAGAATTATGGAGGATCTTATGAGCCTTGAAAAAATCTATGATCCATAGATCAAGGTTCCTAGATGGGTTAGTGTTCGGTAAAACTATAGATAAGTATTAGGAATAGACGAGGAGTACCTATGATCTATAGAATACTTAACAAGCACAAAGATAGACTTTTTGAATCGAGAGTTAGAGGCATGATTTTGGGATAACTAACTCCTGTATCTGCATCATGAAACGATGTAGCACCGAATAACATCAGTACATAGAATGTACGGTATGTAAGATGGCTGAATGTAATGGTATATGTATAACGGTATACTGATAACATCAACTTAACATCATACTCCGTTAGAATGTCAAATGTCTATCTAAGGCAAGAAATTAGAGTAGACAAATGACTTATCAACGTCTCATCTGAACATCATCAATGCATCAGACTCATCTCAAGGAAATTGGACTCAACTCAAAGGACTCATGCCCGTTTAGGACAAAGATAAAGAGTAGACAATGCAACATCAACATCCATCAAGACTCATCCCATCACATCAACATCAGATTTCTACCAAAATGAAACCTAACTGGGAGTTTCTCTAACCGACAACCATCACCTATAAGCCAGGGATGATACAACGAAGCGATGCCGTTGCCATATCCATCTAGTACCCTGCCCAAGGTAAAGGACATCAACCTTAGTAGATCCACAAGAAAAAAAACCTCAGTCCTCTATTGGGACAAGGAGCTATCCCACGTAGTTAATAAGTTCGAGTGGAACTCACTCTCACCCATGGTGCTAAATACTCTTCCTAGAATTCGACATGCTCATAAAACCTCATCATCATCAGTCCTATAGGGACATAGTATATCAACATCAACATCATCATCCTCGGTCCCATAGGGACTTAGTACATCAACATTAACATCATCATCCTCAGTCCGATAGGGACATTGTAAATTAACATCAACATCATTATCAACATCAACTCATCGACATTGACATCAACATCGTAGACTCAAAACATTCTTTTTTTTTGAATTTTAATTTCAAGTTTTAAGACTCATGAGCATCACTCTCATCAACATCATCATCAAGACTCTCAACAATTTGGACCTCAATCACAACATTACAAACATCATCATAGTCAAGGCTCTACCTCATCCCGTAAGTTCATTTTTTATTCTTGAGTAAAATAGACATAGAGTTTTGTGAAATCATTCATGAAAACACTTATGTAGTAAATCAAGTTTATGATGATCATCAATTTAAGAAAAATACACGAATTAAGAAGAATCTCAGCAAAATACTCACGGATTTTCACACATAACTCATCATCTTCAATTATAGACTCAATTGACTCAAAAAGGGCACATGGAAGAACAATTCCATGCTTTAGGTTAGCCGTACATACCTAGGATGATTGCTATCAATACAACTCCCTTGGAACTTCCTCCATTTTCCTCAATCTCATTTCTTCTCTACTCTCCTTAGGCCCTAGCGTATTAGCATTAGGAAGAGGATTTAGAATGGGATTTTAGACCCTTTCTTCGTGAAAATGACCTATATTGGTCATGTATGAGTTTTAGAAGATCTTAGGAATGGACTAGAATGCTCCTAGAAATTTTAGAAATTTTCCAGGCGCAAAGTAACTCAGTCCGCGACGTGGACTGGTCGCGTATAACTCATTTTTGGCCAAACTCCTGCCGATCCAGTTTTGTCAACCTCTTAAAAAAGTTTAGGAAAAACATAAGTCACCTTCGCAATGGGTCCGCGACGCGGCTCTATCGCAAACTCTCACTGTTTCTCATTTTGGAATGAAAAATTATCTTTTAACTCGATCGCTCAAAAAATCGATCGAGACCTCTTCCCCACTCAATATTTTGTGTTGATCACGAATCAAGCTTCGGATTTCCCATCCAAGCATCAGAAGGTGCACTAAGTACACATCTCTCCTCTAGGGGTATTTTGATAATTTTACCAGGCATTACAAAACATTACTGGAATAGACCCTCCTAACTTCTAGATTGAGAAGCTTTGCTCGAATAAATCCTCCAAAATTTTATGGTTTCAAGGTGAATGAAGATCAAAAAGAGTTCATCGATGAGGTGTATATGGTAGTCGCTATCATGGGGGTGTCTTGGGAAGAAAAGGTGGAGTTAGTGGCATACCAACTCAAGGGGGTTGTTCATGAGCAAGTTTATTCCTGGAATGTTTGACTTAGTGGTTAAAGAATCCTAAACTTCCATACTTGTATAGGAGATGGAAATTGTTTGGCTCATGACATATGTCGAGGAAATTAAAGGTGAAAAACTCAAGGATAAATGAGTGAGAGAGTCTAAGAGGGACTGATTTGAATGTGGATTCTCTAATTCCAAATCAATGGTTGTAATGGCTAATTTCATTAAGGCCAAAGATCTTAAGGACAAGGGCCATCTCAATCTTCTAATAAAAGTTTTTCCAGGATAAGGTGCCATTGTCTAATGCTCAAGGTGGGGGGTAACTAGTGGACCTACCTTTCCCAAGTGTAATATGCGTGAGAGAAATCATGTGCGTAAGTGTTTGGTTGGTATGGGTGCATGCTTGTTTTGTAGAAAGATGGGCCATAAACTCTCTAAATGTCCAAGTGTTGCTAATATTGGTAAAGAAGGTCTTTCCTAAGGTCATGTTAATCAAGAAGGGAAAGGGAAACAAGGTAATCAACCTCAACAAGGTGGTTAATTAGTTTGATTCCCTTCATTCTAGAAAAGATATTGAGGAGTATCTCGATGCAATTATGGATATGTTGCGGGTCTTTAAGACTGATATACATGCATTGCTTGATTCGGGTGCCAAATTTTCATTTGTTAGCCTCTTTCTTGCTACTAAATTTGATACATGCCTTGAAATATTGTTAGATACCTTTTTGGTATATACTCCCATTGCTGAGTAAGTTTTGGCTAAAAAGATCTATGAAAATTATTGCTTGTCGGTCTTAAATAAAGTTATTCCTTGTGACCTTTTTCAACTTGATAAGGTTGATTTTGACATTATTCTTGGTATTGATTAGTTGCATGTTCCCTATACATCTATTGATTGTAGAACCCATAGTGTCAAGTTTCAGTTTCCTAATAGGCCGGTCCTTGATTGGAAGAGTAGTGATTCCATGTTTAAGGTCAATTTATTTCTTATCTTAAAGACCAAAAGTTAATTTCTACGGGGTGTATCTATCGTATTGTAAGCGTTAGCGATGTTAAGTCCAAAACTCCCTCTCTTGAGTTGGTTGATAACACTTAGGAGTACTCCAAAACTGGTAAGGAGTGCCCCCAGTCATTGTCAACATAATATCCCAATTGAAGAGTTGGGATCGATCCCACATGGAATAATGTGAGAGAGATTGAATAGACTCAGGATCAAGAGGCACTAATCTGAGTCTAAATATATGAAAGCAAGGAATTAATCAAAACTAAATGAGGGGAATTAAGCTACAAACTACAATAAGGATAATGGGGACTTGGGGTAAGAAAATAATAAGCAAGGAACCGACGGATTTGGGGAAATTGGATTCAATTAAAACAACAACAATCCATTGCACATAGCTTTAAATTATTCTTATGGTTAGGCTAGATTTGCAGCCACAATCAATTTCTCAATCGAATGTAGTATCTACACATGAATCTACTCAATCTCACATGTAAATGTTTAGCAAACCTATCTAAGACCTAGCCGATTGAATTCTTCTCGAACCTCAACAAATTTAACAAAGACCCACATCTATAATGCAAACCCACCACTCCGATTACAAACTCTCATGCAATAAATGAAGGTCTAAACATAAATTCGAGTTCTAAACTCCAAATCTTTAAGCAATAATTGAAGTCAAGCATGAATCTACATTCAATTCAAAGCAATTAAAGCATTTAAGGGACCAACCACTTGAATTGAAGGATAAAAACCAACTACATACAAAAGCCAGATTTAAAATCAAACACCCATTAACAACTCAAAATCAATTGATCATTTAAACTTGCGATTCTTAGCGAGCCAAAAAAGTGAAATGAAGTACGAGTTTAAGATGTTATAAATTAAGACCACAATCTTCAACTTAAAAGTGAATTATAGAGAAACGTTTGTTTTACTCCTAACCCAAGCTAAATCTTCTCTCTAAGGTATGTTCTCCTTATTTGCTATTGGAAAAGTTCTTGCAAGGTTGAATAATTCTTGAAAATTGATGAGGAATGCATGTGTAATATGAATTAGGATAAAGATGGTGAGTTTCCAAATTTTTCATGCATCAGTTATATTAAAACTTTGCATTTATAGAGGTTTGACCGCATATGTAGAGTCAATGTTTACTTAAAGTTTACGTTCACGGATGGCTTGGCCATATTCACACCCTTCCTATCCGCATTCATAGAAGTCAAGTAGTTTGTGATTCGAGATCGATCCTGAAGGGTCTGCCTTTTTGGTATGTTAGCTCCCAGTGATCCGTGATCATACCTGAGGTCTATGCTTCGCAGTATAGTGGTACCTACTTCTCCGAGGTCGCGGATCGATTGTCCATGTTTGTGGAGAAAAAAGTTGCTACATGTGTATTTTCTTTATTTTAGCTCTATTTTCCTCCAAATTTTACATCCAAATTCCATTCTTTTTATCCAAACTGTTTTCAAGCATCAATTCCTAAAATATGCACAATTCAAAGTATAATTAACATCTTTATCATCATAAATTTATACAAAGTCATAAGAAAAAGAGTCATAAATGAGTGAATTTTACACTTTCATCAGCACCCCCAAATCAAAACATCGCTTGTTCTCAAGAAAATCAAAACCAAAAGAGAGGCAATCAGTTAAGGCCCACATTATCTTAATGCGCATTTTTCAACTAAACCATGGCTATAAATTTTGTTGGTACCAATAATTAGCCTAGAAGCAATGTAGTTTTCTCACTGAGAAATTCTCAATTTCAAAATATTTTTTCACAAACACACCGGTCTTCAAGAATGATCAAACAACAACACTAATTCTCAAGAAATGACTCACGACTACGAGTCAACCAGACAACTTCATTTGATTGAACTTAGGAAATCATTAGTCTCACTGTTCCATCCTAATTTGGATGCACTCATAAAGAAAGAAATTTTCCAAAAATACCCACACAATATTTTCCAAACAAGGGAAACAAACACAATCACAAACACTAAAACTAAAACAAACAGAGATCATCTCATGCATACACGTATCACACCATAGGCTTGCCCATATTTTCAATTCACATACTCTCAACTTCATTTGGTTTGAAATCCTAAAGGGCTCTGTTAGGCTTGTAATATAGGCTCTGGGGAAGGGTAGGACACAATTTTGTGAGAGTGACTAGTCCCTCCTTAAACACTAAAACCTACCAAGTTTCAACATTTCCACCTTTTTCTTCATTTTTCACACCATACACGCATTTCAAATTCCCATTTCCAATTTAGATGCCCCACAGGAAAGAATTTTCAAGCATTATGGAGGAATTTCAATCACTTATTCATTTTTCTTTTTTACCAAAGTTTTTTCTTTCCTGTACCTTTTTTTAAGTTCCTTGATCTATTACAAGCTCTCATATGGAGGAATTTCATTTTTCTTTTTTACCAAAGTTACTTGTGCATTACTCGTAACTTTGGCTTTTAGCTTCTAGTTTCACTAATTCAAGTCCAAGGACCGAAAGGGGTTCAAAAGAGGGTTGTCGTTTCAATAATAGTGAAGGCATATAGCATGGTTACCAACAGAAAGGTCAAGTTCAAAAGAGGACAACTAGTGGTATATTTAGAGCAAAGATAGTATCTTTAGGCTAAGCGTACTTCAAATCTAATGCAAAGAAGGCCTAAGGTCATGTTTTCAACCAAACTCAATCAAGGCCAATATTTCATTACCAACAAGGAAAATTCTAGGAGAGACAAGTGAAACACAAGTAATTATTCAAAAAGACTCACCACAATAACATGCAAACTATTCCAAAAGGTTTAATTTCACTTTCTAGCCAAGAGAAAGAGAGACATTTCGTCACGACCCAAAGTCGGATCTCAACTAAAAGGAATAAAGTAAAACAAAAGCATTCATAAATTTAACATAAAATCCCAAAACCTAGAGCCATGAGTAGAAGAGCATCTAAAGTAGTGTGAATGAGTAAATACAACTATCTCAAATGACATATATAACGATGTCTAAAATATCTAATATAATATCTGGCATAGAAAATAATAAAGGGGATTTCAAAAGCCCCATGGTGAGTCAAAGTCTAGCCCGACTGCAAAAATCTAGATAGATAGAAAATAACTCTTCTAGAATGAATCAACTACCATGTATGGGTCCTATGCTCGATCTGTAGAGAGGATACAAAGTAGGGGTGAGTGCAATGAATGTGCCCAATAGGTTTAAATGATTAGGTAAGTGAAATCAAATAAGTATGTGATAATGAAGAATCCTATCACATAAAAGGAAAGGGTTAGTGCACAATATAAACATATATAATAGTAAGATCAAATAATACTAGCAGTCAACGAAGCAATACACATGTAGTTTATGAATGAAACACATAGGTGGAATCACAGTCGACTCTAGCACCTGTGTATATATCTATCGAGATGAAGCTACCATGTAGAATCTTGAAGGTCTCTTTAGACCATATACAAAATCTCTCAAGTGCCATAATGATCGCTGGCACCGATGACATTCCGGAGAACTCTTGCACCAATAAAAAGGTCTGCAGTATCACGACAACCTCTAGCGCCAATGATACGTTACTGGACTCTGGCATCTGTAGGGAGATATCAAGTAACACATATGTCTTAGGGTTAATGCAATATAGATAAAATGCATGCCAACATGATGAGTCCATGTCTTGGACTCATTTTGGGCTAAAAATGTAAGAAATATAATCCTTAGTTGGTTATTATGCTCTAATTACTAACTAATATGCATATGTTATGATAGGATTAGAGCTAAAAGTTCATAAGTGGACAATGTTCAGTAAATCTTGGAAAAGGGGCAAAAGTATAAAAAAGGCAGATAAAAGCGGCTTTGCCGACATATTTGGTAGAACACCAAACACTCAATGAGATTGCTTAACATTGCAAAAACCAAGCTCCAATGCTAGAAACGCATTTAGAATCGACATCAACAACATATTAGGCCTATTGCCGAATGGCCAAGGAGACTGCCTTCTTTTGCGGTACTTAGGATCCTAAGTTTATGACAGAAGGGCAACATAGAGAGAAGTTTGGTGGATTGTCGAACATGATTGGTGGAGTGTAGAGCCATCACACAATCTTTTTAAAATTTAAGTCTTCAAGAGATTCAAAGGAAGGCGGTCGAGTGCGCATTCGACACATCGCTCGAGTGCTCGGAGATGGCTGACCTTGATCGTCGAATGGCTACTCAGTCCATAAACTCCCATTTATTATGCATGGACTATTTAAAACTTTTGGAAAATACATTATACATATTGTTCATATCATGTTTTACTGATGGAGAGAGGAGGAGAGTAGAGTACATAAAACCTTCTTTCTCAATAATATAAGGGTTAGAGAATTTCAAGCTCAAAGAAGGAGAAATTATGGAGATTTTTTGGTGTGATTCAACTTTTCTCTTACTATTCGTGATACCTATGTACTTAGTTACTGAATTTTGTATTGAAATTTTTATTTTTAAGCATGAGTGGCTGAAAACCCCATGTTAGGGGTATATAAATATTATAGGTATTTGATTTCTATACTCGGTCTATGATATTTTGACTAGTTATTGTTAATCCGAGTCAATTTACATCTATTGCTAAGTTTCATTTATAATTCTAAGGTTGCAAACTTGGGGTTTACTCTAGATCTCTAATTATTTCTTTAATATTAGTAGTTAGAGTGTGGAATAGATGTATTAGCTGGAAATCTTTTGGGGTTTCAGTTAAATGCCATAACCATGGGTTCAATGACTAAGGTGTTAGGTGGTTTACAGTAATTTTCTCAGGCCAAGCATGTCCTTAAGAGATTTACGTATAAGGTCATAATAGATTCATGTCAAAGACCTTTATTGTCATAATTGAAGCATTGGCTTCTAGAAACCTATCCTATTTACTCATCTTTAAGTCGATTAGTCAAGTATTTAGACCTGTCTTAGTAGATATACTCCCTTATTTACACATCCCCAACATCTCAGTTAATCTGTTGTTAGTTTTCTAATTTAAGCATTGTGTCACCTGAATCATGAATTTATTTATCGTAACCCCCAAACTAGAACCTACAATTGCCTAGTTCAATGAATTACTTTGCCTCTTGAACTATAATGACTATGTTGGTCAATTCAATGTTTTAGTGTTATTTATTTTGTTTTGAGCTTTTGTATAGCGGCCTCAAACTTATCATGACTGTTGGGAATGTTTAAATGGGTTTTTTGGTGTTTTAGTTGCGAATTGTGCAAATTAGCAGCTTAGGGAGGAGCCAAATCTGCTAAAATAGGTTTTCTGGCAAAACCCTAGAAAATGGCCTCATAATAGGATTCTGACAATATCATCAGTTCTAAAATGGGCCAATTTGTACTAAGAGAGTAGTTGATTTAAAAATGGAGGATTCCATTGTGATACTTAGCTGAAAGTTATAAAATTAACTCAATTAGAAATTAAAAAGGTTGTTTCTATAAAAACCCAGCATAACACACTCAGAATAAAAAAACTGATGATGTGGTTAACTTTAAAATGCCGAAAATAGTCTAGAGTGATCCTCCACCAATTATCGAGGTCATCTGATTGCATTTTGACCACCTTAATTCTTTTAGCCAATTTTAGCTAGAAAGAAGTAAGGTGCTCATTTTTCCGTAGGAGGCACCGTTGGGAAATTTGACTGCACCGTTATATCTAGAACATTCAAAATAGTGTAATTATATTGTTTGTTTACTGAAAATGAATATTGGCAGCCTCGGGAATTCCCTAGAGAAAATTAGAACTTAGGTGGTGTAGCCCCAGCAGCAGCAACACTCTGCGTTCACGGAGGCCAATGTAGCTATCGTGGAGGCCAGCTTGGCATAACCCACATTTGCAAAGAGCCTCTCACAATCACGGAGGAGGAGTTGTGACCCATGCCTCCACTTCGCAGGGCTCGATCCACGATTGCGAAGAAGGCGTGTGAAGCCTATATATGCATGTTCCACAATCTTAAACAAGCACAAGTCATATTTTGGTGATTCAAAAGTGTACGTGACTTGAAATTTCACAAGGAATATCGTGCTGAAGTTGGTTTTGGGATTTATGCGTGTTTTGAGGTAATTTCTCTATTTTTGCTGTTGTCGTTCTCGAATATGGTGAAAACTTTGTATCTTAATTTTGTAACTGAACCTTGATGAAATTGAATAAAATTTTAGCCTAAAGTGTTCTATGTTATGTGGGGAATGCAATGGTTAGCTGGGTATTGCCTATAGTTTTATAGTTTTTGAAAATTTAGACTGAGAAAGTCTCTAGGGGCCACGTTCGAGTTTTTGAGACCCCAAATAAGGCTTCCTGCCATCCCATTCTCTAGTGGCTATGTCTAAGTGTCCGAGATTGGGGTGCCAATTCTAAAAAGGGTCTAAGCACTTGCCATTACTTTGGGTCGGGGACCCCATTGATAGTCTGCGATGTTGGGCCCGTGATCGATACTTCTGTGGAGCTAGGCCCCATGATTAATACCCTAATGTTGAGATACTCTTGATTATTCTAGGGGAATTCTTTTTCCCACAAGGGATTCATACCACCATTTCTTTTATTGTCAGACCACTTGGCCCGTGTTGACTGCTCGATCGAAGGCTAGGTCGGAAGACTAAGGGGTTAGAGTGCCCAGGTAGTGTCAAGGGTTAGAGTCCCTGGATAATGTTACGAGTTATAGTCTTTGTATGATGCTTGGGGTTCGAGTCCCCCCTTGTGATTATAGGGGTTAGAGCCCCCGTATGGTACCAATCCTGGATAGGACGAGGACTAGATTACTATTAAGTTATTGGGGGCTGAGGGCTCAATCAGATACTCATGGATCTACTCATCTTCTCACACCCTGATTGTGCGTGGGTGTAACCTCTGGGATTATGGGGCGTCAGGAGGTCCAGGCTTAGACAATAGGGCCTTACACTGATGTACAACTGACCCTTGATCTTATGATATGGAAAGATAGGCTCTATGATGGTTCTGTGGGGGGGGGGGGGTTTATATTATCTATCTGTTATTTTATGCACGAGTGTACCTCTTAGGATTATGGGGGCCCAGGTGGTGTACGGGTATAGATCTTAGGGCCTTGCACCCGTAGTACTATGCTTTTGGTTTGATGATAGTTGTGAGATAGGTTAAATTAGTTCATTTAGGTGATGTATTCTGGATTGCCATGATGTGTTCAGTTGATGGTCTAGGGTGACTTGACGAGTCTAATGCTTTTAGATACATTTGAGCTTTCTTATGAATTTATTTCACTCAGTTGGTCGGTGATGCCTACATGGTACCTTTTTCTGGTACTTACCCCTATTTCTGCATCTTTTGATGATGCAGGTCCAGTTACTAGTTGGGTCACTAATCTCTGGGGATTCTTGGAGCAAGGAGTCTTTTTTTGGTGAGCACTGGCAGCTCTAATTTCATCACACTCTCCTTCCTTTTGATGGCCATCTTTTGTTCTCAAACTTTATCCATGTATTGTAGAGCTATGTATTTTGTAGGAGTACTCTCATGTTGTATATATTATACTATGTTCTTAGCTATATGTATCATTTCTTTACTATTCCTATGTACGACATATTTCCTGGTTCTTGTTAGATTTTGTTGTTAAGTTATTGTTATACTATTGAAACTTGTCTAGATGGTAGGGCAGGTACCCTTGGGTTGGGCTTTTGGCTTGCCGATAGGTGGGAACTAGCAGGCGCCATCATGACTAGAACGGAGTCATGACAAGTTGGTATGAGAACCTAAGGTTCACTTGTCTCAGTTGTACAAAGTCGTTATCAAGTAGAGTCCTATGGATGGGTGTGGAGACGTCTATGGCTTATCTTTATGAAGTTATGGGATGTTTAGGAACCGTCATGTTTTGTTGATTCTTGTTGTGCATTTTGTCAAATGATGTTTCAATTTTTGAGAATTTGACCTTGTCCATTTTCATAAATATGGAACGTAGAGGACCAAGCAGAGGTCGGGGGTGAGCCCTAGGAAGCATTGCAACATTATCTCTAACAGGGAACAACCACCTGAGCACGAGGAGTAGACACCGAAGGCTCCATCTCCACCGCAACAAGAGGCACTAGCTCCCCTAGCCACCTTTGAAGTCACGACAGAGGTACAGACGATTCTTAGATAGGTCCTGGCAGTGCTTTGAGTCCTAAAGTAGATTGTAGTGCAAGCTCCAGCCCCTCTAGCTTATGCGCCAGTAGAGCTTGTGGTTCCGGAAATTCGGGCACAAATGGAGGGAGCAACGCATTTTCAAGACCAATAATTTCTTGGATATTCCTTGAGGTTGGCTCCACTGAGGTTTTCGAGAGCTATAGCGAAGATGTGCATGAGTTCTTGACTGCATGTATAGAGCATTTACAGGCCTTGTGATTATTGGAGTCTGGGGGTGTTAAGTTTACTTCTTATTAGCTTGATTGTATTGTCAGACAATGGTAGTGCACTTGCCGGGATACCAGAATTGTAGATATTGTATCATTGACTTAGGCTGAGTTCACAGAGTCCTTAAGTTTAGGGTTATGCTTAAAAGTGCTAGAGATCATCGTCAGGACCAAGTCGTGCGACTTGAGCAAGGGCAGCTGTCTGTATATGTATGAGATCAAATTTTAGGTCCCGGTATTCTAAGGAAGAGCATATTCATTAGTTTTTGTGAGGTTTGAGGCCTAATCTTAGGATAGGCACACATGCACTGGTGACTTCAGGACACTCATTTCAGGATATTGTGGATCATACTCACTCTTTGGACTAGATTAGTAGCAAGGCCCAAGGAAGCAACGATGCGCGAGCTAGACATGATGGAGAGTTATGTGGCTCTCAGACATGATTTAAAGTGCTGAGGGACAGTCCTTTGAGGAAAGGTCAGTAGGGTCAGACAAGTCGACTGTACCTGGAATAACTATATACTTTTGAGGGTGGCCAACAGGGTCAGGTTACTTCTAGTTAGGGTGGTTCCTTTTATCCCTCTGGGCGCAGGTAGAGAGAGTGTGACTTAGCTTCTTCAAGGCCAGTTGGGAGGTCCTTAGTAGGTAGTTAGGGATCCAGGGCAGCTGGATTGGTCATTATGACCGTGACCCCAGAGAAAGGGCTACATCAAGTTGTTTTTAGCACGAGGCACCAGATCATTGGCTTAGAGAGTGTCCAGAGCAGAGGGTAGCCTTTACCGCCTCATAGCCAACCACGTCAACTCCTACAGCAGGTGGCAGGGGTAAAATATCTGTGGTCATAGGGATGATCAATGCCAGGATCAACAGGGTTATCAATAGGGTACTAGAGAGTCCACCAAGGGCGGTATAGCCGGGGTTTATAGTGATGTTCTAGAGGGAGTCCACCAGGGACACTTTTATGCTGCACCAGCACGGGTCGAGGCCAGGGCTTCTAATGAGGCTATCATAGGTATGATTACTATATACTAGTAGCAAGCTTTTGCCTTATTTGACCCAGGTTCCACATTTTTTTATGTTTTTGTGTATTTTGTTGCTCGCCTGGATATGACTCTCGATCCACTTTCTTCTTTGAATCGAGTATCGACCCTAGTAGAGGATTCTCTGGTGGTAGATATAGTCTGCATAGGTTGTGTGATCACTCTTTAGGGTCTTGATACTTGGGTTGACTTGATACTACCTGATATGCTAGTCTTTGACCTTATTTTGTGTATGGATTGGTTGGCCCCACACCATATTGTATTAGATTTTTACGTCAAGATAGTTACCTTGACAATACTAGGGATGTCTTTTGTGGTTTTGCATGGGTCCATGAGTCAGGTTCTGACGGGTATTATATCATGTGTTTAGGATTGAAGATTGATATCGGTAAGGTGTTTAGCTTATTTGGCCCATGTGTATGATTTGACAGTTGAGACTTCTTTTGTTGAGTCTGTACTAGTTATATATGAATCACCTGATGTGTTTTTGGTAGATTTTCCTGGGTTTCCGCCTGTGTGGGGATTGATTTTTCTATAGAGGTCAAGCCGAGCACTAAGCCCATATTTATTCCTCCATATTGGATGGCTCCTACAGAGCTTAAGGAGCTCAATTCCCAGCTTCAAAGTTTTCTAGATTTGGGGTTCATCCGACCGAGTGTTTCTCCTTGGGGAGCTCCTATCTTGTTTGTGACAAAGAAGACGGGTCTCTCTGGATGTGTATTAGTTATCAATAACTGAATAAGGTGATAGTGAAGAACGATTATCTTCTTGCACATATTAATGAATTATTTGATCAATTGTGTGGGGCCTTTTTTTAAAGTTTATTTGAGATTAGGGTATTATCAGTAGAGGATCTAACCAGATGATGTTCAAAAGACTGCCTTTTTGAATCGTTATAGGCATTATGAGTTTCTAGTCATGCTTTTGGGCTGACTAATGCCCCTGTAACATTTAGGGATTTGATGACTCAAGTATCTCGGATGTATCACGACTCCTATGTTTTGGTGTTTATCAATGATATTCTTGTATGTTCGCCGAGTGGAGAGCAACATGTGCAACACCTTTGTATTATGCTTTAGGCACTCCGGGATCATAGATTGTATGTTAAATTTTCTAAATGTGAATTCTGGCTTGAGTCTGTGACTTCCTTGGGTCACATGGTATCTAGTGAGGGTATTAGTGTGGAACTGGCTAATGTCGAGGCCATTCATGGCTGGCCTTGGCCTAGAGGTTCAAAGTTTTATTGGTTTGGTAGTGCATTGCAAGCTTTTTATTGAGGGTTTCTCCACTGTTGCCACTTTATTGACTCGATTGACTTGCTAGGGTATATCATTTGTATGGTCTGATAAGTGTAAGACCTGTTTCCAGAGGCTGAGGGAGTTGCTGACTACTGCTCCTGTTCTGACCCTCCTTATTTAGGGAGAGAACTCTGTGGTATATTCTCGCACCTCCCATGTTAGGCTGGGTTATATTTTGATTCAGCAGGGTCAAGTTATTGCTTATGATTCTTGCTAGTTATAAGCCCACGTTATTGCTTATGATTCTTGTTAGTTATAAACCCATGACCGTATCTACCCCACTCAGGACTTAGAGTCAATGGAGGTAGTGTTTGTTCAAGATTTGGAGGCACTATCTATATGGGATGCATTGTGATATAAATACGGACCACTAAAGCTTACAGTACCTTATGACTCAGCGGGACCTTAATTCCCGCTAGAGATGGTGGATTGAGGTGTTGGCTGACTATGATATTTCTATTTTAGACCATTTGGGCAAGGCAAATATGGTAGTTGATACCCTGAGTCGGAAGGCGATGAGTATGGGCAGCCTAGCACACTTAGCAGTTGAGAAGCAACCATTGGCGTCAGACATTCTGTCCCTTGCTAACCGGTTGGTCAATTTGGATATTTTAGATTCCAGCCAAGTATTGGCCTTTGTTTGGGGTCAGTCTTCATTAGTTGATCAGATTTGGGCCCGTTAGTTCAAGGATGATTCGCTAGCAGGTCTTAAAGACAGATTATTAGAGTGTACTATGGCTTAAGTTATAGTTGATTCATATGAGATTCTCAGATTCGATGGCCGGTTGTGCGTTCCTAGAGTGGGGAATTTGATTCTACAAAAGGCACATGATTCATGATATTTTATCTACCCGAGTATGTCTAAGATGTACCCAGATCTAAGGAAGCATTACTGGTTGGACGGCATGAGGAGAGATATTGCAGCCTATGTCTCTTGTTGTCTTAGTTGCCAACAGGTTAAGGCTTGGAATTAGCGGCCCCGTGGGACACTCCGGCCATTGCCCATTCCCGAGTGGAAATGGGAGCGGGTGACTATGGGCTTCGTTGTAGGGCATTCTCATACTTTCAGGAGTTAGGACAACATTTGGGTGATAGTTGATCGGTTGACTAAGTGGGCGTACTTTGTTCTGGTTCCTTTTATCTTTAGTGCTATATATATTCAAAAGATAATCCGATTGCACGAGGTGCCTATATCGATCATATTTGACCAAGGGTCCCAGTTCACCTCCAACTTTTGGAGGGTTTTTAGCGACAATTGGGCATCTGGGTTTATTATAGCATCGCATTACATCCCAAGACTGGTGCACAGTCCAAGCACACTGTACAAGTTCTAGAGGATATGTTATAAGCTTGTGTGTTAGAGTTTGGAGGTCAGTGGGACCAGTTTCTGCCATTAGTCGAGCTGGCTTATAATAACAACTATCATACTAGTATTTAGATGGCCCCATTCGAGGCATTGTATGCACGGCGATGCCGTACTCTAATAAAGTGGTTTGAGTCTTCAGAGCTGAGCCTGTACAATACAAACTTGTTACAAGATGCCCTAGCTATGGTCCATGTGATATAGGACAAAATGAGAATAACCCAGAGCTGGCACAAGAGTTATGCTGATCTTAGACCCCGATTCTTATAGTTTGAGGTTCGTGACCAAGTGTTACTCTAAGTTTTTCCCTTGAAAGGGGTCATGCGGTTTGGGAGACAGGGTAAGTTGAATCCCTGATATGTTGGGCATTTTGTATTCTTGAGGTGAGTTGGGTAAGTTTCTTAAGATTTAGCCCTACCTCCAACTTATTTTGCAATCCACCTTGTATTCCATGTATCAATTCTGCACTATTCTAGAAAAGTCTCATGTGTTGTAGTATGATGAGATTAAGTTGGATGGCGAACAAACATATGTTGAGGAGCCGGTTGCTATTTTAGCTCGAGAGACTAGACAATTGCGTTCTAGGGTCATACCGATGGTTAATGTGAAAAGGAGACACTGTTCGATCAAGGAGGCTACCTGCAAGATAGAGACACAGTTGTTGGAGCAGCACCCTTGTCTATTTGAGCCATCAGGTACGCCTTTACTTCAATTTCGCGAAAAAATGTCTTATAAGTAGGGGATGTTGGAATGACCCAATAGGTCAATTCTATGTTTCTGTGTTATTTATGTCGTTCTAAGCTTTTGTTAATGACCACAGACTTATCATCACTGGTTGGGATTGTTTGAATGGGTTTTGGATGTTTTGGTTGAGAATTGTGCAAATTTGAAGCTTAGCGAGGAGCCAAAGCTGCTAAAATGAGTTTCTAGAAAAGCCCTAGTAAATGGCCTTAGAATGGGATTCTAACAGTTTTGTTAGTTCCGGAATGGCCGATTGGAATTAGAAGGGTAGTTTGTTTGAAGATGGAGGGTTCTGGTGTGATTCTGAGCTGAAAGTTGCAAAATGAACTCAATTGGAAGTTAAAAAGGGTGTTTCTGTAAAACCCAATTTAACGCACTCGGAATAAAGAATAGATGGCGTGGTCAATTCCGATATTTCGAAAATAGTCTAGAATGACCCTCCACCTGTTGTTGGGTTCATTAAATTGTATTTTGACCACCTCAATTCTTTTAGCCAATATTAGCCGGGAAGAAGTAAGGTGCTCATTTTTCTGCGGGAGGCTCCTTGGGGAATTTTACCGCACCATTAGGTTCGAAACGTTGAATATAGTGTGGTTATATTGTTCATTTGTGGAAAACATATTTCAAGAGCCTTGAGAATTCCCTGGAGAAAATTAGAACTTGGCTAGTGCAGCAAGAGCAGCAACAACACTGCGCGTTCTAGGAGGCCAATGCCACGATAGCGAAGAAGGGGTTGTGACCCATGCCTCTGCTTTTGCAGGGCTCGATCCGCAATCGCAGCTAAGGCATGTGAGGCCCATATATGCATGTTCAGCAGTCGCGAACCAACACAAGTTTAAAGTTACTCCAGCAATAAAATCCTTATTTCAAGTCTGATTTTGGGGATTCAAAGGTCCACATGACTTGGAATTCCGAAAGGAGAATCATGTGGAAGGTGGTTTCGGGATTTGATGCACGTTTCTGGGTAATTTCTATATTTTTGCTGTTGTTATTCTTGATTTTGGTGAAAACATTGTATCTTGATTTTGTAATTGAACCTTGACAGAATTGAATGAAATTTTATCCTAAAGTGTTCTACGTTTTGAGAGGAACACGATGGTTAGCTGGGTGTTGGCTGTAGTTATTTGGTTTTCGAGAATTTAGACTGATAAAGTGTTGAAAAGGATGTTTACCCTGGTGGAGCTTCCAACTCCTTTTTTAGACTTTTACTCGGTCTTTTGGGGACCATTTTGGGCTGAATTATTAGTTGTGGGCTTAGGGCTTTGTGGGTGCCTTTTTGGCATTTCTGCTTGGGATTTAGTGCATGGGGCGTATTTTCCCATTTTGCCTAATTTCGCCTGTTTCTTGGATTAATACGACCGAAATGATCATTGAATCCATGAATTATGTTCTAATAGCTGAGCAACATCAAGAGGTTTCCAGCAAAGGAAAAACATAGCTGGAGTGACTTAGAGTTGAGGCAGCATTTTTCAAGGTAGGCTAGGCATTCCCTAGACCTCAGATTGAGTGGAATTACATGTATGTTGAGCATAAAATCTATGTGTGATGCTAGTAGTTTCTAGTATGTGTAGTGTAGCGATTGTGGAATCATAATCTTTGTGGTTAGCTATGAATAATATATCTCGATGCATGTATGTATGTGTGTGTGTATATTTTATCGATATTATTGGGCTACTGGGAGGCCTTTTAAGGGTCGTTGTCATGGATAGGTACACATTCAGATTTGATTATTGTCTATGGGTGTATGTTGCCTAATCTTGATGTATTATGATGACTGTGGCACACATGTGGTTTCATGTCATACGATGACTTGATTTCTGCCATGTCGTGATCTTGTTTGGTCTATTTGTCATAGATACTTATGATATCCCTGTTATTACTGCACTTTAATTGCCATTACTTGTAGTGGGCTAGATTATAGCAAGAGTTCCAATTGGTGCTGACTCTTGTTCAACTATTAAATCTATGCTCTGTGATCCCGATGTTAGCTGGTACTCTTAGTTCTTTCCTTACCTTCGGGTGACTTTTTAGTGAACTGAGAAAGGTGATCGTTACGCATAGTTGGGTTGTATGCTTTTGGGAGAGAGATGATATGATTGGGGATCTGGGACAGGTTAGACCTGAGAGAGGGGAATTTCAGATACTACGCTCTGAGACCTAGATGACGCGCCTCGTTGTTCAAGTGTCTAGTTGCCACGTCCGAGTGTTTGAGACCCAGGGTGACACTTTCTGTGGTCCAATTCTCCAATGGCTACATCCAAGGGTCCGAGACCGGGGTGCCTATTCCAAAAAGGGTCCAAGCATTTGCCGATATTTAGGGTTGGGAACCCCATTGATATTCCGCGAGGCTATGCCCATGATCAACACTTCTGTGGGGCTAGGCCCCATGATTCATACCCTAATGTTGAGATATTCTTGATTATTCTAAGGGGTTCTTTCTCCCTTAGGGGATTCATCCTACCGTTACATTTATGGTCAAATCGCTTGGCCCTGGCTGATCGCCCGACCCGAGGCCGGGTCGAAAGACCCAAGGTTAGAGTCCCCGGTTAGTGTTAGGGGTTAGAGTCCCCATATAATGTTAGGGGTTAAGGTCCCTGTCACGACCTGATCCTAGGGCCTAGGAGTGACATGGTGAATGAGAACCTGAGAGTTCCCAAATAAGCCTCATAGTATCCACATTCACATAATTGGTTTAGAAGCGCATATTTAAGAAATAAACACATAGTTCTAAGGTATGAGAAAGTATGACTCATGCTATGGGGATGTCATCAGGATAGGGATTAACATGATCCACATAACATGTAGCATATAAGAATTAAAGGGCGGGTAAGTATGAAACACACTATGGGAATAGAATGGGACTTATGACTTTCAACATTTCCACATCTCATCATAGCATCAATATTCAATAGATTGCCATGATCAAAATCTCCAAATAACAAGACATAGCACAAATCCGTACAAGCGTCCACACGTTGTCAAACAATGCCTCTAAGTCATAGAATAGGATGGGGGCCTATACATGTCCAGAGCTTACCCTCAAAGTAAATAAAACATAGGCGGAAGCAACATAATAGGTAGATGGATAGTGGCTTGTCCTTGGATGATAGGACTCACCACAACACATTCACAATTCGTGCTAACCGTGAAAAGGTGAATGACGATAATCTCCAGTTCTTCTATGGTTAGATCATGTAGGCAAAGAGTATGCGCTAGTACATTTGAATAACTCATTAGTACTCCATTCAATGTTAGATGACAAGAGAAAATATTTAGAAAGAAGTATATAAGCAAAGAAGAGTAATATATCAATATGCCATGAAATCCATGATTCATGCAATTCCATAATAATCAACATATAGGGGATGGGACACATCCGCAACCAACATCAAGACCATGGGAGCTATTACATAGAATTCTGGTGTCTTCCCCACACTGAATAATAGGTGATCTACTTACCATAAGTAGATCATACTTCTCCATACAGGCCTAACGTTTCGGAAAAGTAACCTCACATTACGAACACTCCCATTTTGTAAAGTTCATTCATCATAACAAAATTGTAACCATACCTTACAAGCCTCATATTTTGATAAAGATTACCATAAACAAACACCTATGTTTGGCACATAGTTATGGGACTTTAGGTACTGGACCCTTGGAGATTACCCCCCCCCCCCCAAGTTTGCTCAGAGCTAAGTCATCATCCCACAAGAATACATATACATCTACATGCTTTCAAAGAGGCACAAGTCATATCAATTGATTTCATTCTTCATAACCTTACATACTTGAGCTAAACAGCCAAATCATACTTCAATTCATACTTTTGTGCATAGGAATAGCTCATTCACATATATATTTTGTTGTAAACACCCAAAGTTTCTCAAAGAGCTATGTCATAGACATTATACGATCACATTCTTGTCATAATCATATTTTCATCAAAATCATATTCACAAAGGTACTTGGGTCATACCCACTTCATAATCTTCATGAAAACTAATGCTGATGTATGCATATACCATTAATAATGAGAGAGTAGCATGGGCAATAGAGATTCATAATTAAATCGATAATATAATATGAAATCTAAGTAAATCCATGATTAAATTGACATTTTAATCACAATTTAGATTATCCATGCTTAAATCAACCTTTAAAAGGGGGCATGCATATTCAAATCATCATAACATCAATGCAATTCATCATATGAAGACTTAAATAATATTAAAAACATCAATCAAAACACAACCCATATCTCAATTGAATCAAATGTACAATAATTCAAAAGACCGATATTCAAAGTATGCTTAAATTTCATAAATTAAGGAGTAAAAGGGTTTGGGCTCTTCATGGTTGAAATGAACCATTTATCTATCCCACATACCTAAGCTAATTAAGGAGAATCAAGATGAAATGGATTGAAGAAGATGACCCTTCCTTAAGCCCCAAGCTAATCCTCTAATGGTTCACTTGAGAAGAATTTTTTATGAGAGAATTTTAATATTCTAATTTTGAGGAATGAATTTGAATGAGAATAGAGGAGTATAGGTGTTTTAAGGATTTTAGGATAGGTTAGAAAGTCATAAAGGACCTTTTGGAATAACCAAAATTATAGGAAAGTAGTTAATGAAATGACCTTCAAAAGGTTTCCAGCAATGTTGTCAAGAAGCCTCACGGCCCACGTGAAGTCACATGGACCATATGGTTGTCCATGAGACCATTCTTAGAAAACTATTCATTGGCCAAGTTCCGAGATAGTGATTTCATACTTAGACAAATTCTGGACCAACATCCTTACGGGACCCGACATGATCCGTGTGGTGCTACACAACTCGTGTAAAGGTTCGTGTGTGAGGTACCTAACCATAATGTGGCGTTCAATCCTTAGTCTCTTCACATAAGCCACTTCATGACCAGTGGTGAGCCACACGACCCGTGAAGTGCTCATTGAAGGGTGCATTAGACTTGAACTCCACTATATGCCCAAGCACACTACATACAAGGCAAAGGGCCACCTCAAGGCACATTCGTACGGCTTGTGGAGGTGGTCTTGGTTTGATACCCTGCTCAAAAACCTTTTGGAACAAAATTTCCACGCACTATTAAGGCCATACAAAGTTCAAGTCCTTATAACTTCTCCCTCTTGGGAACATTCCTCCTCGAATGTGAAAGAACATGGCTTGAAAGGATTGACTTGAACATGAATCATTCCAACATGAAGAGACAATGCATAATTCATTACTTGAAAATCATAGTCATTAAAACTCATGTCGAATCATCTTTTAAATCATTTTCATGAACAATGTATGCATTCATGTCATGAAACATAAAAGTGAAAGAATTAAGACCATTTAGATTAGGAAGAAGCTAATACCATAGGCTTGAGTAGATTGGAAAACATAGGGATATCACTTAATCTTATCCGACTCTGCCTCCCATCTAGCACTCTCCACATGTTGATTTCTCCGAAGCACTTTGACCAAAGCCACATCCTTGTTGCGAAGCCGCTTTACATTCTTATCCAAGATCTCAACTGGAACTTCCTCATAATGATAAGTTTTATTGAACCCCAACACCTTTCAAAGGCACAATTGAACTAGGATCACCAATCAATTTCCTCAACATAGATGCATGGAGAACCGGGTGAATAGAACTCAAAAATCCAAAGGAAAATCTAACCTATAAGCTAAATTACCTATCCGTTCCACAATCTCATAAGGATGGACATACTGGGAATTTAATTTTCCCTTCTTACCAAAATGCATTACACCCTTCATGGGTGAAACCTTCACATACACTCAATCACCAACAATAAACTCAAGATTCCTCTTTATAACATCCGAATAAATCATTTGACGACTTTCAACCTTTTCCAACCTCTTCCTAATCAACTTCACCTTCTTAATGGAATCCAATACCAAATTTTGGCCAATCAATGCCATCTCCCCTAACTCAAACTATCCTACCAGGGACCTATACCTCCTATCATACAAAGCCTCAAATGGTGCAATACCAATACTAGCATGAAACCTGTTGTTGTAAGAAAACTCGATAAGTGGTAGATAATCATCCCAATTACCCTTGAATTCAAACACACAAACCTTCACCATGTCTTAAAAATGTTAAATTGTCCTCTTGGCTAGCCCTTTTATTTGAGGATGAAAAGAAGTATTTAACTTCACCTTAGTACCAGGCCCTCTCTGAAACACTTTCCAAAAGTGAGAAGTAAATTTGGTGACGCAATCCGATATGATAGATCTAGGCCCACCATGAAACCTCACTAACTCTTGAATATACAACTTTGCATAATCTTCAGCATCAAAGATTGTCTTGACGGGTAGGAATTGACCCGATCTAGTCATCCTATAAATGATAACCAAAATCGAATCAAATTGCTTTCTTGTGCAAGGAAAACTAACCACAAAATCCTTGTTCACATCTTCCTACTTCCAAGTGGGAACCTCAATATATTAAGCCACACCATCAGTCCTTTGATGTTATACCTTCACTTGTGGGCAATTAGGACACTTGGATACAAAGTTAGCTATGTCTTTCTTCCTACTTGCTATCAATACACTTCCATCAAATTCTAAAACATTTTGGTGGATCCCGGATGTATGGAATAATGGAAGTTATAGGTTTCATTATGATTACCTCCCTAAGAAAATCAACATCAGGAACACACAACTAATCTTGGTATAGAAGAACACCATTCCCCTTTGGGAGAAACCTGTATATTCTTTTTGGAAACCAAATTCTACAATTGAACCAAGGATCGGTCTATATTTTATTAGCCTTGACATCAACAGCCACAAAGATTTGACCCCATTCTTAACATGAATACCACCATCATTAGAGTCAACAAATATAACACCCAACCTATCCAAACGGTGAACATTGTTTGCCAACTATTTCTTTCCTCCATCAATATGAGCGATACTCCCTATAGATAGTCTACTAAGAGTGTTGGCTACAATATTTTCTTTGCCCAGATGATATTGAACACTTATGTCATAGTCCTTAAGGAGTTCTAACCACCTGCTTTGCCTCAAGTTAACATCTCTTTAGGTGAATACATATTGCAAACTCTTGTGATCGGTGAAGACATCAACATGAACGCCATGCAAATAATGTCTCCAAATCATCAAAGCAAACACCACAACTGCTAGCTCAAGATCATCAGTCGGGTAATTCATTCATGCACCTTTAATTGCCTTGATACATAAGATATCACCTTACCATTTTGCATAAGCATACAACCCAATCCAATCTGAGACACATCACAATACACTTCAAACCCATCTAAGCCATCTAGTAGAGTCAAAATAGGAGCCAATGTAAATCGATCCTTTATAGTTTGAAAACTCTTCTCACATTCATCAAACCATAAAAACTTAGCCTTCTTTTGAGTCAACTTAGTCAATAGAGATGCAATGGTTAGAAACCTCCAACAAACCTTTTATAATAAACAGCCAACCAAAGGAAACTTCGAATATTAGATGGAGTCAATAGTCTAGGTCAATTCTTTATGGCCTTGATCTTCTTTAGGTCAACTTTAATAGCATCACCGGATACCAAATGAAAAAGAAAAGCTACTTCGCCCAACCAAAACTCGCATTAAATGAATTTAGTGTACAATTGCTTCTCTCTCAAGGTCTGAAGAACCAACCTCAAATGATCCATATGGTCCTACTCACTTCGAGAATAAATCAGGATATTATCGATGAGGAAAACTAAGACATAAACCAACCCTTAATAGCGGAGTCATTACCTTTTCCTTCAAAAACAGGCTCATCCAAAAATTGGAATTTGACTTTTTGAGTTCTACAATATATAGAGGCATATGAAGCATGCAACTAATCCATCTTGAGAATAAAATCAAAATCAAAAACCACAATTTCCACAAGATCACACAAAAGGACTTTATGTAAAACAGAGACAGGACAATCCCGAAGGACTCTTTGGGCAACAATTGCCTCACCCATGGGAGTATAAACTGAAAAGGGATCCCTTAGAATTTCAAGACTCAATCTAAACTTAACAGCCAAAGAAGGAGTCACAAAATATAAATTTCCACTCATGTAAAGAAAATCATAAGCATCAAAGTCATGGACTTCTAATATACCAGTCACAACATTTGAAGTCTCCTCTACGTCTTGACGAGCATGCCAAGCATAGAATATGTTATTTCTGGGGGCACTACCTTATGGAGCTCTTTGTTGCCCTGGATCACCTTGGGCCACTTGACTCTAACACTTCTTAGCAGTTGTAAGAATATCAGCTACCTTGTGGCCCTTATCACCACAACCAAAAGAACCACCTAAACTCCTAATGCATACACTCGAGTAATTCTTCCCACAAGTAGTACACTGAGAGGGCATTGGCCAACCTCAAACCTGTTCCTTAGATGGAGACACTCTAGTATTGTCAGCCCTTACTTTTGAACCCTGGCCTTGTTATAACCGACCATACGCACCACAACTCTTAGAGTTGGAGAACACACCATCATAATGGGCCCTCATTGAATTATTCACCCTCTTCTCCTTGAGCTTTACCCTTTCAATGTGTTCAACTTAAGTCATGAGCCTATATATGTCCATATCCTCAATAAGCATAGCCATAGGGTATTCATTCACAACCAAATCAGAGATTGTGGAAATCAACTTATGCATTCTATTACGGGGGCCAGCTACTAGCATAGGAGCATACTTTTAGAGCTTTGTGAATTTGACGGAATATTTACTCACACTTATTCCACACTACTTGTGGTTGATAAATTCTATCGTTTTAGTTTTCCTAAGCTCAAGAAAAAGGAAATGATCAGAAAGGGAAATTTGAACATTTCTGAATCACCCCAATCACCACAAACCCTCTCCATCAACCATTGGGTGTACCACACTTGAGCCACATCCTTCAACTAATAAGTAGCTAGTTCTACTTTCTCCTCTGAAAGTCACCCCCATAATAGTCAACACCTTAAAGAGCTCATCAATGAAGTCTTGAGCATCCTAATAAGCTTTGACCCATAAAACTTCGGAGGGTTCATCCAGGTAAATCTGTCACTCTAGTAGCCAGAGTGGGAGCATGAGGAGGAGGATTAGCCTACCTAGCCTAGTTGGTGACCGGCTCTCCCATAGGCTCTTGAGGGCTTGGTCCTCACTAATAGGGGTTTCTTTTTGTAGAAAGACTCTTCATAGAAGCATCTTCTATAACACATCAAGGACATCGTCAAAGTTGCGATGTCTTAAGACATGTTCCAAAGCACAAGATAAGACATGAATAAATGGTACAATTTCTAGAACGCCATTATAGCCTCCCACGCATACACATACTGCACTTCAGACCCATGAATAGGACTCTAATCAACGCGACATGTTGGACTTCGAGGATCATTTAGAAACATAGCCCTTTGATACCAAGCCTTTCATGACCCAAGCCTAGGGCCTTAGAGTGAGATGGCGAATAGGAACTCGAGAGTCCCTAACCATGCCTCATAGTATTCCATATTCACATCATCAGTTCAGAAGTGCAAATTGAAGAAATAAACATATAATTCTAAGGGATGGGAAAGTATGGGTCACACTATGGGATGCCATTAGGATAAGGATTAGCATGATCTACATAGCACATAAGAACTAAGGGAAGGGTAAGTATGACTCATGCTATGGAGATAGAATGGGACTTAGCACTTTCCACATCTCATCATAAGCAAATCATCATAGTAGTATATTCAATAAATAGCCATAATAAAAATCTCTTAATAACAAGACAACCTTCAAGAGGTGGATCAAGATAATCTCTAGTTTCTACATGGTTAGATCATGTAGGCAAAGAGTATGCGTTAGTACATATGAATGTACTAAGTATTCGGGCATGCAATGCATATGAACTCATTAAACCAGCATTCAATGTTAGATGAACTCATAAGAGATGCTTAGGAATAACTGAAATTACAAGAAAACAATTAATGAAACGAGCTTTAAAAAGTTGCCATGAGTCCCTCACGAAGCCTCACGACTTTTGTGAAGTAACACAGACCATATAGATGTTTGTGAGACCATACATAGAAAAATATTCACTGGCTACATTCCGTGATGGTGATTCCAAACATAGAAAATTTCCTGACCAACACTTTCACGGGACCCCACACGATTCGTGTGGTGCTATATTACCCATGTAAGGATTCATGTGTGAGGTACCTTAGCCAAAATTATCTTTCAAGACAAAGGCTCCTCCCACGAGTCACTTTATGGCCAGTGGTGAGCCGCATGACCCGTGAAGTGCTCAATGAAGGGTGCCTTATTCTTGAACTGCACCATAGGTCTAAGCACACTACACACAAGGGCAACGGCTACCTCAAGGAACCTTTACATGGCTTGTGGACTTCTTCCCAACTCATGGAGGTGATCCTTTTATGACACCTTGGTAAAAAACGTTCTGAAACCAAATTTCCATGTGCTATTAAGGCCTAAAAAAGTCAAAGACCTTATAGTCCCCATATAATGTTAGGGGTTAGAGTCCTCGTATGATTTAGGAGTTAGAGTGCCCAAGTGATATTAGGAATTAAAGTCCCCCATGTGATACCATTCTACGATGGATAAAGGACATAGTTACTATTATATTGTTTGGGGTCGAGGGTCCGATCATTTACTCGTTGATCCACTCATCTTCTCACATACTATTTTTATGTTGGTGTACCCTCTGGGCTTATGGGGGCTCAGGGGGCATTCAAGCTTAGACACTAAGGCCGTACACTCGTGTACAACTGACCCTTGACCTTATGATATGGAGAGCTACGCTATGTCATGGTTCTATGGCGGTTTCAGTGATTATCTATTGGTTCGGTTGTGCGAAGGTGTACCTCTCAAGCTTATGGGGGCTAGGGTGGTGGACGAACATAGATCTTAGGGCCTTGCATCTATGTACAATACTATGCTTCTAGTTTTGTGACAATTGTGAGATGGATTCAGCAACTTCTATCGGTTGTGTGTTTCGGAATATCGTGAATGATTCAGTTAATATTCTGGGGTGATTTATTGAGTCTTCTTCTTTTAGTTACATTTGATCTTCCTTATGCATTTATTTCACTCAGTCAGCCGATGATGCCTATTGGCGACCTTTTTTGGGTATTCACCCTTACTTATGCATCTTCCCATAGTGTAGGTCTAGGTACTAGTTGTAGGAGCTGATCTGTAGGGATTATGGGAGTGAGGAGACTTCTTTTGGTGAGCACCGTCAGCTCTGATTTCATCACAGTCTCCATCCTTTTCATGGCCCTCTTTTGTTGTCTAATTTTTGCCACGTATTATAGAACTTTGTTTTGTAGGAGTACTCTTGAATTGTATATATTACACTACGTTCTTAGCTATATGTACCCTTTTGTTACTTTTATCATATACAAATGACTTCCAGGTTTTGGGTGATTATGATGTTGGGACTTGACTAGATGATAGGGCAGGTACCCTTGGGTTGGGCTTTTCGCTTGCCTATAGGTGGGGCCTCGTAGGGGCCATCATGACCGAAACTTGGTTGTGACACTAGTACCCTATTTATGACCACTTGTTACTACCCAAAAACATCTCTTATACATCGCTGAAGACTTCAAAATTTATCCTAGCCCAATCTACAAGACTATTGTATGGTTTGTAAACTAAATCACGGCCCATACTTAAGTGTGTGTTCTTAGTGTAGTGATAAAATTTCAACTTTTTTCCTTAGTTCCACCTTCAAACTTATGGGGTGTTAAAAATACCCCTTGGGAACATTCGTCCCCAAATGTAAATCAAGCTAGCACGATAATAGTGAAATGAATATATACATGACAACCAATCATGAATGTAATAATGCAATCCAAATATCGTTTTCATGAAGATTTCCAAATCATTAACACTGAACATCATTTTAAATGCACAATAACATATTTCTATCATTGCACATGAAACTTCAATCAACACCCATTTCATGAATATGTATGCACAATAGCATCAATAAAATATATGATGTACGAGGATGAACATGAAAACTACCACTTGCATCCAAACATCACTATATCACAACAATCATAAAACCATCCAATGCCAACTAACCACTCCTCGAAATACATTTTACCACACTTGTAACAAGTAGGATAAGGGGTTTTCTCCTTTTTGCTCCTAATCTCCAAAGACCTAGTAAATGATGATCTACCTCGTCCAAATGGGCCCTCTTTGATTCTCTTGAACCCCTTCTCTTTTATTCATCTTCAATTTTCTCTATAAAGGTCATAATCTTTAAAATATATCTTTCTTTTACGAGCATGGAAGTCTAGCATTTTTGGACAAGTGAATTGGATAACCTTGAAATGAGTTTTCTCATTCTAGCATGAGGGTTGGCAACCGTCAAAGGAGAATATTTGGAGAGTTAGGTGAACTTTAGGAAATACTCCCCCACAATCATGTTCCCTTGCTTAAGGGTGATAAACTCATGTTTTTTTTGTTTCCCTCAACTCTAAGGGAAAAAAGCGATCAAGGAATGCATCTATGACCACTTCGTATGAAATAGGTCCCCAAGCCTCAGCCCTCTAACTTTTCCATTAAGTGTATGATGAGTGTATAATTTACACTCACTTCTCGCCCTTTTTGTTATGATTTTGTGTTGTTAATCTGATAAATTGAGGCTAATTATGCTTTGAATGGAATATATTTTAGGTACATATGATCTAGATTTGTCTTTGGTGGAAAGAATTGAAGTTAAAGCTGAATTGGAACAAATGGGAGCTGAAACTGTACAAAATGGCACCTGGCAACATTACTCACCAGGAACACGACCTTCAAGCCTGCGTACGTAGAGGAATAGGAGGCTATAAAGCGCGAATGTGCTGATCCAGGCGCATAGGCGGAGAATGAGATCTCAATTAACCTCCAAAAATGCGGTAAAAAATCTAAGACCACAGAATATTCAAATGCCAGGAGTCGGGGCAAATCATGAATTTCATCATTTGCTGTGCCAAATCAAATATACACATACTCCGAGCCCTTAGTCCATATTCATCGAGAGAGAATTCATACCTGAGAAGATAATTCATGTATTTTTAAGAGCGAAAACACACCTTACTTGTAGATTTTAGTTTAGGATGAGGATTTAGGGCAAGTTTTCTACAAATTCTTGAGTGGATCGAAGAATGTGGGCTTCACTTGTATTTATTTTTCACTCAATGTTTCTTTCCTTGTACTTTCATGCATAATTTGTAGATTTATTTGATCTTGGATATCAATTTGTGCATAGGTCTTGATTATTTCTATTTCTTTCACACTTAGTGGAAGATTTATTTGCAAAATCAAGCGGGTTCCTCCCAAATTTCTTTTATTTTTTGAATTGATTTATGGGTTCATTTGTAACTATAGATTTGAGGTCACGAACTTAAATTTAGTTTAGATCTTTAATTATTGCTTTAGCGAGTGTAGTTAAAGCGAAGGGTTGCATGATAGTCATGGATTTATGTGTCTAGAGGCTCCAAAGGGACTCAACGACTAAGGTCTTGGGAGTGTTTTTTTGAGGTGCTTAAGCCAAGTGTGTCTTTGAGTGGCTCGCGTAGTAGGACATAGTTGGCTTTTGCAAAACATCACCTTCATCCTAGAAACTTAGCCTACCTATAGATTTAATTTGAAGATAAGTGTGATGGATAGATTGAGTTTTGATTGACTCCCATATCCCCTATCCTTGTTTCCTAGCTTGATCAATCCTTACCCCAATTTTCCCTTAACAGTAGTTGTTAGTTTAGTCTCCCCCCATTTAGTTAGAATTCTTGCTTTGTTTTCGCTTATTGAGTTATCATCTAGTAGACATAGATCCTTTCTCTACTCAATTGTCGACACATTGTTCCCTATGGGATTCGACCTCGACCACTAAAGTTGGGTTATTATGCTGATGACGACCCCCTGATTTCTTTGAGTAGTCGGGGTGAGCGACATCAGTGTGCCATATGTGAGCCACCCTTTTTAGTTGGAAAACAACCAACTCTGCCCTTTCCTCCTAAGTCAATTCCATAACGGCTAACACCTTGTGCACTTCATCCATGAACTCTTGAGCATCCTTCTTCACTTTGGATCCATGGAACTCGTGAGGGTTCATCCTGGAAAATTTCGTTACTCTTGAAGGCGGGTGGAACCATCGGAACATTATCACCTTGGTTGGCTTTATTGGTCACTGCTTGTGCCAACATAGTCATCGCAACCTGAATTTTCACATGAGTCACTCCCTTATCTTGAGAGACTTGAGGTATTTTTCTTGGTTGCTTTATCTAGAAAAGCACAAAGAATGAACCATTAGATAAAGACATTAGGATAACTCTAAAGACGTCATAGATCATGAAAAAAGTGAGACAAATCCTAAATACCATATAGCCTCCTTGTTCACCGCACAAGTTACACCTCCTTTTTAGAGGATAAAGCGGTCGCTGTCAAGATATAGAACCTAATAGGGAATACATACACTCAAGTAAAATTCACCAACAAGCAATCGGAGTAGTTAATCAACTCAATTCACTTAAAGGAGGGGGGGGGGGGGGGGGTTCTGCAAAAACCAATGTGAAAAATATACTAACTAACTATCACAAGAGAAAGATCAATAATGTAGAGAAACTAGGGTATTGTATTCCCCATGATTCCCCAACTCGGTATCATTGGATAACCTAATTCTTGTCTAGTGTATAGCTTGTAGGACGATAATTTAAGTTCACTAAGCCCTTTGGTCAAAGGTGAGAGGCGAATTTCACTATGCGACTTGGCCCATCTCCATAGTGTGAATTACTAACCATTACCTATAAGTCCCAGTACAATCTCCCCTTGGCCTAGTTTGATTGAATAGATGAGAACACATTAGTCGAATCTTGTTAATTAATCTTTTTTCCTATTCATTACTACCTTGGTCCAGTTAGTAACACTAGGAGGGTTGTAATGCTGGCCACTATAAGAAAAAATGCAAAACAAAGAGAGTTAATTAATAGATGCATATACACCTTCCAAGAGTCGTGGATTATCCGATTTTACTTTGTTAATTCTTCATGGTGCCCACAACCCTAGTTTTGGATTCAGCTACTTATGCTCTGTGTAAACGAAGAGATTAGGAATTTAGAAGACATAATTAAACACTTACACAACTTAATTAAGAACATGCAAATCCAATGACAAAGAAAATCACAAGCTTGAAGATTGAATTATACCACAAGTGTTTTCAAAAACTCTTTCACAATCTTCTCTCTAAGAATAATAAGTTCTTTGAACACCAACTTAAAATAAGCTAAACTTTGCATACATTGGTCATCCCCTCTTTGAAAAATAACCCCAAAAACTATTTATAATAAATAAATACAAATTAGAAAAACTGGTCAGCAAACTCCACGAAAGTATTTTATGACTCGTATTGTCTTCCACTACTGGTAGTTGAGATCTCATAATCAAGTATTGGAATTTTGGACTTCTCTTCTATGCCACCCTGCCGCGACTCGTAAAGTTGTTTATGACTCGTAAAGGGGGTTTCACCTGATAACTTTCCTGTAAGTCCACTTCTCTTACCCTCAGGGCACGAATTGTCTTCTACGACTTATACAATGATCCACGACTTGTCTGCATATTCGTAGAATTAATTTCTGAAACTTGGCCCCTCACTGGAATTCCTTACGGAACATCTTTATAACTTGTAAAATGTTCTACAACTCGTATAGGGTCTCATACAACCGGAAAAGCCAGAAACTTCTATAATATTTCCCCAAATCATGGCCAACCTGTATTCTTGCAAATCTAAACACAAAAACATATAAAAAACAACTAAAGTCACATTGAAAACACACAAAATACTATGTTTTAAGCATCAAAGGTGTTGTATTTTGTAGCATATCAACACCCTCAACTTAAAATTGTAGCTTTTTCTCAAACGATGAACTTAATCTATATAGACAATACAGTCACAAATAGACCTCAACATAATGGCATACATCTCAAACTTAGATGCCCAAACCATCTCTTCAAAACAAGATTATATAGCTATTTAGAAAACCAATGCAAACTGGTGCATGTGACAACACAACTATGGCACGCAAGGCATTATCAACAATCCACAATTAGTGAACAAGTCTAATGCTAATAGTGCAAGTGAAGTGCCCTCACAGAAAAAAGTCCCATAATAACTGACACTAAATGATATTTCCATGTTTTAGCATTGGGATTATGCAAACTCACTACCCTCACATTAGACATTCATGCATAATGAGTTGCTCCTATACTAATGACTCAGACCTTCAACTAATTGGACTAGGATCACTTTAGGACTTTCTAGGCTTGTAACGTATGCTCAGGGGGCTTTGGTATGATATTTTGGAAATATAGTGACTGTAGGTCCTCCTTGAAACTTCATTTATTTTCTACACTTTTGCGCTACCAACTCTGTTATTTTCACCTTATTCTCTCTTTTTCTTGGTTCAAAATTTTCTGGGTTCTTAGTTACGATTTTTCAGCCTTTTGTCTTATTTTCATATTTCATTTTTCTTTTTAACTCTCAATTAAGGCATCTTTCATTTTCCTTGCACCCACTACATATTTTTCTCCTTTTTCTTTGTATCCCTAACTAACCTCTCTTATTTTGGTGCTTTACCCTTACACTAGCCACCCTCAACTTAGGCTTTTGGCCAGTGATGAGGTGCACACTATCCATCCTCAGAACCAGGGCCACTATTGGTAGCGACCCTCAACATAGGCTTTTTTGCCTCAATCAAGGTACACAATGTTCAAGGAAGGACCTTAGCGAAATTCAGGATTTTTCAATAGACAAGGCTGGGTTAATCAGGTGTTTTGAAAGAATAGATACATGTTTGGCTCAAATATTAAGAACAAGGGATATATTATCTATTTGGTTGGTCATGTTTAGGCTAAAGTGAACTATTTAAGAACAATGGTGTAAGATCCTTACCTAACCCAACTAATCTACTATCTAACTTAGAGTAACAGAGCAAGTTTTGAATTAGCACAAAATACATGAATTTAGCAAATAAGGCTCACAGTTACTTGGCATTACATACATTATCAGCAAAAAGACTCTCAGATCATGCTTCTTATTTTAATCTACCCTTACTTATCAAAACAGACATCATCAATCCCCTAAACAGCATGGTTACTATCCAATTAATAATAAAATTTTTGCTGGGTACATTTTTTTCAAACATGATACAACAACATACTATATGCCACAAGTATTGGTATTATATATTACACATATTATCGAAACATTCTAAACATGTCAGTTCAATAGTAATTAAAATCCACAGAGAAAAAGAACACATGAAAGAAAATCCCGGAATAAAAAGTTACGGTAGTTATGGCCATAAGCTACTCAGACTTCACTAAGGCCCATAACTAACCACACCCTATCGAAAAAGATGTGCATTGTCCCCAATGCACAAAATTAAAACCAAATAGAACATAAAGGGTCAAAATACATACCTGGGCGCCTAAGAGCCCATGTGTGGCTGAGTTTGGCCACCCTTCTCTTACGGGAGGTGTTCTCAATCGTGATCCTCTGTGCGGAAGATCCAGTACCCCTCAACTGCTCCTTCGCTCAAGCTCATCGCATCTCCTCATCATGTCTCGATCTCCTCAAGAAAAGCTTGAGCTCCTCCTCCTTTGTGAGCTTTGTCAGGCCTCTCATCTTACTCATTATCCTCTATGAGGGGCCTCTACCCACGGGAAGGCCGGATAGGTTCATCAGAGACAAAAAAATCCACCACCGGCACCTGAGGTGTAGTCGTTGGAAGTGCAACAGGTGCCATGAGTGATGCTGTCATGTCAACTCGTAGCTGCTGGATCTCTGTCTACAAGGCTCATACATCTGAAGGCTGGCCTCGCTCAATTTCCTCTGTACCCTATCCTTGAAGACGTCAATATCGGTATCTACTGTAGCAAAACGATCCTAGATATTAGCCATAGTGAATGCCTGAGTCTGACCCTCCGAGTCTGCAATAGCCTGGAGGACCCATGGCCTGATCTGCTAAATGAGCTGAGTCAAGTGGGACTCAGCATGTGATAACCTCTACTCCAAGGTATGAATAAAAGTTGCGGACACATAGATCATGCCCACGGTGGTAGGTTATTAAGTAGTGGCCCTTGGCGCAGGAGCAGCAATAGTGGGGTCCCTCTACTCAACTCCCTCGTGCTATGGGGGCCTCTCCTCAATAGTTGCAGCAACATCGGTGGTGTCAATCTCAGAACCCTCAGGCGGTCACACGGAGGGAGAGGGGAACATCTCTAGCATATGTGGGGGTTGTGTTCGCTGGAGTACGACCGAGTTGTCATCATCCTTGATCAGGATAGGCTCCAAAGTATGCTAGGACTC
Source organism: Solanum rostratum (assembly GCA_029948455.1). Classification (NCBI taxonomy): domain Eukaryota; kingdom Viridiplantae; phylum Streptophyta; class Magnoliopsida; order Solanales; family Solanaceae; genus Solanum; species Solanum rostratum. The sequence continues at coordinate 22,681,731 of CM057055.1, forward strand.
AATCATTCGATCCGGCTTGTGTACTATCTCCACCGTAGACTCTAAACAGAGCCTTTAGATCAAACACAAAAAAGGGATGGAGGTGGCCCTCTTTAGTGAAACCTCATGTATCTTCTTGGCCATGAGGCGGGCCAAATCAATATCATAGCCAGCTAAGATGCTAGCAACCAAAACTTCACACTCTGGCGTCAAAGTGTTATCAGTAAATCCTGGACTGATGCATGAACAAAAAATAGCCCACTAAAATTTGGTGGGGAAGCTGAGCAAAGCCTTGACAATAGGCTCGGAGTGAGGGGTGACCCAAGCAGGTTCCGGACCCTTCGTTTCAATTAACCCTGCCACCCATCTCATCAATATGTCTCATCGCTCATGATCCTTCATCACTAACGGGTCCCTCGTCTGCCTCACCCTGTGGCCAATCTTTGTGGTGGATATAGGGGCTTGAGACTTGGGACCAAATAACATATAGTGGATAGTCTCCTCTAAAATGTCTACTTGCTGACCCCTCACTCACGTCTCTATCAGCCTGGACTGAGTGAGGAATTTCTTTCCATTGGGAGGAGTGAGTTGGATGGTGGCTGCGTAGGATGCGTAGATCTCCCTCGCAATAGTTGGGGAGTACCATCCAAGAGACTCTGTCAGCCACTAAAGCTTGTACCAAATCATTGTGTCCTTAAGACTTTAGACATGGCTAAGTCCGCCTGCTATAACTTTGGGCTCTTCATAGATGGAGCGGGTAGGCTTTCCCTGCTCTTTCGGCTGCACGCCCTCTCTGTAGATCGCCTTCATGCCCTTGTCCACAACCGGTTAGCAAGGGCATCCAGTGCAGATGATGATGATAGTGTGTCAGAAGATTCTAACTCTAATCTTTTCTCAGAGCCCTCCTAAGAACTGGATTCCTCCCCAGATAGAGTCATTTCTGGCATTCTGCTCCCGTCACTACCTCCCTCTTGAGACTAGGGAGTGCGATCAACTAGAGCTTGAGTCTGCCCAGCTCTGGTAGGTGTTGTGTTCTATGGTCGAGCAGCATCGGGGTCCGGTCTGACATCTAAGACCTTTAGTGAAACACTCAGCTGAGGCGTCTACTCTATATTTGAAGGCTCAACATCGAAGGTTCATCCTTGATCCTCTCACGTAGATTTTGAATCGTATCACATTTTGCTTTGGGGGCCATAGTACCTGAAACATCAACATATACACACTATGGTCAGCCCATAAATGAAGAACTGAAATGCAAAATTCATGTGAGTTTGGTTGCAGATAGATTGTATGAAGGCACCTTTACGAGTTCTAGTGGGTTATACAAATCGTAAAGACCCTTTGTAAACTAGTGGTTCAAAATTACTTAAGTTAGTGGAAAAGACTATGAAACAAGGTATGACTCGTAAAGAAGTTTACGAGTAATCGACTAAGGTCATAGAATATTCCAGTGAATAATTTAATTCAGGCGGTGATCTACAAGACCTATCTATGAGCTGTAAAGTAATCTATGACTCATAGAAGGTCTCATCTGATGGACACTCAGAAACTTCAAAATTTTGGAATTTTACATAAGGGGCAATTACGACTCGTGGATCACTCCACGGGTTGTAAAAAAGCTAGTCGTGAACCAAGAAACACAATCACTTGGGTTTCCGAGTTCATCACATTGACCCCAAATGACTTTTTCAACTAACTACTTATTAGCATCGAAGCAAAACCGCACACACCACATGATTACAATACTACAACCATTACTCCCACATGTATTATACACATACACCATATCCAAAGTGATTAAGCATGGTTTATCATATAATTCCAACCACCCATGGTTTATTTCAACAAGATCAAACACTGATATCCTCACCCACTAATTCACAAACACAATCATTTATTTACAAAAGGTGAGTGACTCAATAGGTGCAATTATCTAATTCATTTTCACAAGGCCAAAATACCCAATTCCAGACATAATAAACAATTCAACCATGGGAAACATAATTTCAACTAACATTGATTAAATTCAAAAACGGAATTTGTGTCTAAACACTACTCCCCTCATAATTATCAACTCAATCATTCAAGACAAGGCAAATTAAGGGTTTTAATTTAAAAAAATGAACTTAAAAAGAATTGACGGTATATTGTAGAAGATGAAGGAGTCGACTAGGCTCGAAACCTAGGCAGCCAGGATTCTTGCCAGAGAAAGAGTGCACAGTGGCAGGTGGTGATTAGAAAAACAAAAGGATGGGTTCGGTTGGGTCAAGTTTGTAATTTTAGGTTAGAAATAAGGTCAAAATAATTTGACTCATCTATTTATATATAGATCAGGTCAACTGAAGGTTAATGGGCCTTGACTCTAAGAAATCCCGATTATAGGTCATAGAGGGTTTTACATCTTGTAAATCATGGTTTCGTAGAACATCCAAACACTAGTTTTTAGGACTAGGTTTCACAGATTAATCTACGAGTTGTAAAGTGATTTACGGCTTGTAGAGTTGGTTTTCGAGACCCCAACACGTAGCAAAATATTTAGAAAACTTACCTGTGGTCCACGAGCCCCATTTATGACATGTAGTTGGTCTACCGATCGTAAAGTTTGTTCATAGACTGGAGTGCATAATTTTTTACTTATTAGAAATCTGTACGAGATGGGATATGGAACGTTAAGTGTTTTATGGCCCATAGACTTAGTCGTAGAAACTCAACTTGATACTCTTCTCAGCCAAACTGACTGACTTAGTTTAGTACCTATGAATTCAAAAACTGAAAGTAAACCTATAACTATGTTATTATATCAAAGACCTTGGGTTGTCTCCCAAGTAGGGCCTGACTTATTGTTACAGCACGACTTGGACACATTGGTTAACCAGACTGCGCCAATTGCAAACTTCACTCTTCAACTTATCTTGATGCTTCATTGACTGACGGATATCGTAGAAAAGATCGTTGACATTCAATCTAAACCTGAGTTGACCATCTTTCATATCTACTAGAGCTCGCCCAGTGGCCAAGAATGGTCTCCCCAAGATTATTGGGACATCGAAGTCAACTTCACAATCAAAGATCATAAATTCTGCAGGGAATATGAACTTCTCAACCTTTATGAACATATTATATAGTATCCCCATAAGATTCTTTATAGTGTGATCCGCCATCAACAACAACATATTAGTAGGAGTAGGGGCCCCCAATCCAAGCTTCTTGAAGACCACAAGGGGCATCAGATTGATGTTGGCACCTAAATCACATAGTGCCCTTGCGAACTCCATATCTCCTATGGTGCATGGTATGGTAAAAGCACCTGGATCTTCTTTTTTCTAAACCAAGGAGTTTGTAGTGACAACATTGTAATGTTAAAGCTCTTAAGAAATCTCCTGACTCACAGTGCGCTTTTTGGGGACCAAGTCCTTTATGTACTTCACATAGCCGAACATCTTCTCCAAAGCCTCCATAAGGGGGATGTTGATAGAGAATTGCTTTAGCATAGAGAGGAAGTTCTTGAATGTGCCTTCATCCTCCCTCTTTTAAAGTCTCTAAGGGAAGGGAGGAGGTGGCATAGAGACGATCTTAACCCTTTGTGTCGCTTTATATTCTTCACTCACCCCATCCTTATGATGACCATTTAATTCATCCGCATCCTTTGCTGTAACCATCTCCTCACGAACATCTTCCTCTTCGACTGGCATGGAAGGATCAATGGTGCTCTTGCCACCACGATTAGTAACCGACATACACTACACATCATTCTTGGGATTATGCACAGTATTCCTACGCAGTGTACCCCTCTGACACTGATTAAACTAAGTTGACACTTGACCAAACTGTTGATCCAACTGCTTGATTGTCACGACCCAGGGTCAGGGCCTTGATGTGACACGGCGAATGGGGATCTGAGAGTCCTCAAGCAAGCCTCAAAATTTCTGAAAAATCTGCAAAGCTTGGTTCAAGAGCTTTTACAGAGAATCAATTAAATAATGGAAATTCAAGTCCAACAAGAGTATTTCTTATAAATTTAGCAAAATAACCAGGTTTTACAAAAAAACACCCAACATATGCCTCTAGTGAAGAAACGGGGGCCTGGACAAGTTCCAGGCTCACCCTCAACAGAATATATACATAAGAAACACAAGAACAAAGCTCTCCCTCGGAAGACGAGGCTCACCACAAAAATATCTTCAAGGAGGACTATTCGTACGACGGTTGGTACTCAACTGCTCGATCCCTACATGGTAAAATCATGTAGGCATAAAGTATGCGTTAGTACGTTGGAATGTACTAAATATGTGGGCATGCAATGCATATGACTTACCGAACCTGCGTATCAATGTTAGATGACAAGGGCACATAATATACAAGTATCATATAAGCGAAGGAATTTAATATACAAGATGCCATGGAATGCGTGATGCGTGCACATGCGATAATGCTCCTATATATAGCGGGGATAAACTAAAACCGACAAACCAAATCCATGCGAGCTATTACATAAATTGGAATGATTGGGACCTCCCACCGGTAGGGAGAAGATTACTTGCCAAAGGTAATCTACATCACGCCTTACGAGCAACCCCATTTTGGCAGATGGTTACATTTCTTATGGGACGCCCATTTAAGAAGAATTTACAAGAATCATATCAAGACATGTCGTATCATAAACATGTAGACGAATAATATCCGTCCCTATGCTGGCACATAGTTCAAGGAAAGGGAGAGGGACCTTGGGGATATCCCTAATGCCCCCATCGGTGCGAAGTCTTACACATCCCACAAGAATACTTATATACATATACATATGCTTTCAAGAGAGTCAAATGTCCATTTCAAAACGTTAATTGTACAAGTAGGCTGAAATGCCAAATCACAAGGTCAAGATCACATGATTCATGCAAGTAATAGCTCATCTACATATACAAGATGGTACAACACCCAAGATGCTCAAAGAGAAAAGATACAAGATGGTGTAAACATTCAAGATGCTCCAAGAGCCATAAATCATAGACATACCGGTGATCACCTTCTTTTCATATCCCATGTCTTACCTAAAACCATATCATAAGACCTTTTTAGGACAAAATTGGGCTTAATCACATAATTCCAAAAATTTCCATATACCAATGTCATGAATGTGATGCAATGCATAATGTAGGGATGGCATGGGTAATGTAGAGTATATCCAAACATAGCAATATAAGGTAAAAACTATAAAATCCATCATAAAATTAGTTGAAAATGGTAGTAAATATCACCCATGCATAATAACATCTTTAAAGGGACATGCATGTTATAATCCAAGTAGTTCATCAGAATAAACTTAACATACTCAAAATTCGGAATCATAAATAGCACATGCATTGTTCAAGTAACCAAGATCAAGTAGTCAAAATTCACATTTTAAGTAGATGATTTCATAAAATAGCTTGAAGGGAACTTTGGGTCTTCTTGGTTGAAAGAGACCAAGAATCAAAACCCATATACCTGATTTGGAGGCATGCTTGAGGAGAAATGAACTCAAATGTGAAAGACTTAGTTTGACAATCCTAGTGAGATTTTAGCAAGCCTTAGTGAAGTGAATTCGTAAAGAGATAGAGAGAGAGGAGTGAAAATGAGAGAAAATGCTTAAATATGAGGGTGAATATTTTATATAGGGAGCTTAGTAGGGGTGGGAAATGACCAAAGTTTTGTTGGGAATAACCAATAATTCAAAGGGCCATAGATGAAATTGACCTAAAACTGGTCCTTCGGGGGCATACATACCGGTACACGATCCATGTAGTGTCACACGGACGTTTACCGTGTCATGGCCCTAGACTTCGATTTTTCTGAGGCAAGATTTTCCAGACTAAGTATCATAATACGGACAAGTTATCGGACCACCTGGGGTCACACGAACTGTGACCCCATCCGTATACAGGTGAATCTCCATGCTGAGACTTGACGGAGGACCACACGAACCGTCTAAACTCACATGGGTCGTGACTTGGTCCGTGTGAAGGTGGCTCTATACAGCGTACCACACGGAAGGCCACACGGACTGTGTAATCTTACACGGACCATGTGGAGGCCCGTTCGCCCTAAAATTCCCAATCGTCACTCCAAGAGAAGGCCACAGGACTGTGTGACTCCACACGGGCTGTGTAGGCCTTCTGTGAGGCGATGCCTAGAAGATTTCTGGGCAAGCTGTGGACCTCAAAGTGACGTCAATGATCCGGGGCCTTTCATCATCTCCCCCTTGGGAACATTCGTTCCTGAATGTGCAAGAACAAGGCTTGAAAAGTTAGAGTTTAGGAAAGATAGTTTCAACACAAAAGACAATGCACAACTCAACTTAAATTACAAGGTTTGTGCAAAAAGCTTTTTATGCCACAAATCAAATTATAACCCATGACCAGACTCATATAAAAATTGCATTCAACTCATTTGTAAAGAAAGGAAAGTCTTTTAGTGTACACATATGCATGTCATGTCATGAGACTCAAGAGGGCAAGAAAATGACACAATTGATAAGGAAGATTATTAGTACCTTAGGCTTGAGTAAATTGGAAAATATGAGGGTATCGTTTCATCATATCCAGCTCTGCGTCCAAAGTAGCACTTTCCACTAGTTGATTTCTCCAAACTACCTTTACCGAAGCCACATCTTTGTTGTGAAGTCGCTTTACTTGCCTATCTAAGATTGTCACCGGCACCTCCTCATAAGTCAAATTTTCCTCGACCTAAATCCCCTCCAAAGGCACAATGGTGCTAGGATCACCCACTAATTTTCTCAACATGTACACATGGAAGACCGAATGAATGGAACCCAAATCCGGAGGTAACTCCAACTTGTAAGCCACACCTCCAACCCGCTTAATAATTTCATAAGGACCAATATACCGGGGGCTTAGCTTGCCCTTTTTGCTGAATTGCATTACGCCCTTCATAGGAGAGACTTTCACATAAACCCAATCCCCGACATGAAACTCGAGGTCCCTTCTCCTACTATCCGAATAGGAATTTTGACGACTTTGGGCCGCTTTCAATCTCTCCCTAATCACCTTTACCTTTTCCATAGCATCCAACACCAAATCTCGGCCAACTAAAGCCATCTCACCCAATTCAAACCACCCCACCGGGGATCTACACCTCCTCCCATACAAGGGTTTAAACAGTGCCATGCCAATGCTAGCATGGAAGCTATTATTATAAGCAAACTCGATGAGTGAAAGATGATCATTCCAATTCCCCTTAAACTCCAACACACATACCCTCAACATATCCTCAAAGGTTTGAATAGTCCGCTCCGATTGGCCATCAGTTTGAGGATTGAAAGCGAAACTCAACTCCATTTGTTTCCCAAGGCCCTTCATAAAAGATTTCCAAAAGTGGGAAGTGAATTGAGCACCATGATCTGATATGATGGATCTAGGTACACCATGCAACCTTACCAACTCTTGAATATATAACCTTGCGTAGTCCTCGGCACTGTAGGTAGTCTTGACCGGTAGAAAGTGAGATGATTTCATCATCTGATCCACGACAACCTCTTGACCGGTAGAAAGTGAGATGATTTCGTCATCTGATCCACGACAACCCAAATGGAGTCGAATTGCCTTCGGGTACAAGGCAATCCAACCACAAAGTCCAAATTCACATCCACCCACTTCTAGGTGGGAATTTCAATGTCTTGGGCCAAAATGCCGGGCCTTTGGTGTTCTATCTTCACCTGCTGACAACTTGGGTAGCCCGGCACGAATTTGGAAATATCTCTCTTCATACCATGCCACCAATACACCTCCCTCAGATCCTGGTACATCTTAGTAGACCCCGGGTGAATAGAGTATCGAGAGTTATGAGCCTCACTCATAATTATCTTCCTAAGGTCATCCACGTTGGGAATACAAAGCCGGTTTTGATATCGGAGTACAACATCTCCCCATTGCGCGAATGCCTCGATCTCTTTTGCAGCAACCAACTTCTTCAACTCACATAACGACAGATCTAGATCTTGCTTAGTTTTCACCTCATTCACCACCTCAGATTCTGCCTCATTCTGAACCCGAATACCACTCTTGTTGGAATAAGTAAACCTGACACCCAACCTAGTCAAACGGCGAACATCCTTTTCCAACTCCTTTTTCCCATTTTCAACATGCACCATACTCCCCGTAGACAACATGCTGAGTGCGTCGTCTACAACATTGGCCTTGCTCAGATGATACAACACACTCATGTCATAATCTTTTAGAAACTCCAACAACCTCCTTTGCTTGAGGTTAAGATCCCCCTAGGTGAAAACATATTGCAAACTCTTGCGATCGGTGAATACATCAACATGGACCCCATACAAATAGTTCCTCCAAATGTTCAAAGCAAAAACCACCGCTGCCAATTCAAGGTCGTGTGTGGGATAGTTTTGCTCATGCACCTTCAAATGTCTTGATGCGTACGCTATCACCTTACTATTCTGCATAAGCACACAACCAAATGCGATCCACGAGGCATCGCAATACACTACGAACACTTCTGAACTATTTGGCAAGATCAAGACGAGAGCTGACGTAAGTCGATCTTTCAAGGTTTGGAAACTCCTCTCGCATTCATCCGACCATATAAACTTAGCCTGCTTCTAGGTCAACTTGGTCAATGGAGATGCAATAGATGAGAAACCTTCCATGAACCTTCGGTAGTACCTGGCCAACCCGAGAAAATTGTGGATATCCGAAGGAATCAACAACCTAGGCCAATTTTTCACAGCCTCAGTTTTCCTCGGATCTACCTTAATACCATCTCCGGACGCCACATGCCCACGGAAAGCCACTTCGCCCAACTAGAACACACACTTGCTAAACTTAGCATACACCTTCATTTCCCTCAGAGTTTGGAGGGCCATCCTCAAATGATTCCTGTGCTCTTGTTCACTTCAGGAGTAAACGAAGATATCATCAATAAAGACCACCACGAAGTTGTCCAAGAAAGGTTTAAACACTTTATTCATCAAGTCCATAAATGCGGCCAGAGCATTAGTTAGACCAAACGACATCACCACAAATTCGACATGCCCATACCTTTTCTAAAGAGCGGTTTTGACTCCCTAACCTTCAAGTAATGATACCCGAAACGGAGATCAATTTTTGAGAAATGAGTGACACCTTAAAGCTGGTCAAACAAATCATCAATCCTCGGCAATGAGTACTAGTTCTTAACGGTCACCTTATTCAGCTGCCTGCAATCAATACACATACGGAGAGACCTATCCTTCTTCCTTACAAACAACACAGGAGTACCCCACGGTGATATAGTACGCCGAAAAAAACCCTTCTCTAATAGGTCCTTTAACTGCTCCTTTAACTCTTTCAATTCTATGAGGGCCATCCGATATGGAGGAATAGAAATAGGTTGAGTATCTAGAAGAAGATCTATGCGAAAGTCTATCTCTCTATCCGGAGGAATGCCCGGTAAGTCCTCGGGGAACACATCTAAAATTCATTCACAACAGGGACTGACTCGAGAGTAGGCACCTCTGAATCCGTATCCCTGACCCTCACCATTTGATAGATGCACCCCTTAGAAATCATTTTCCACGCGTTAAGGTAGGAAATAAACCTACCTTTAATAAAGGAATCACTGCCCTTCTATTCAAGAACGGGCTCTCCAGGAGGTTGGAACTGGACTTTTCGGGTTCTATTGTCTATGGAAGCATAAGATGCATGCAGCCAATCCATTCCAAGAATCACATCAAAATCAAACATCTCGAGTTCCACAAGATCACATGGGAAGTTTTTATGCAACATAAAAACAGGGCACCCATGATAGACTCTATAAGCAAAAATAGATTCACCTACCGGGATGTAGACCGAGAAAGGCTCTCTTAAAATCTGGGTTATCAACCCGGACTTGACAGCCAACATCGGGGTCACAAAAGACAAGTTTGCACCTGGGTCAAGCAAAATATAACCATCAAAATCAAAGACTTTTACCATACCAGTCACGACATCTGCGGCCTCTTCGACATCCCAGCAAGCATGGAGTGCATAGAATTTTTCGTTCTTTGGGGCAGTACCTTGGGGGCCTCTTTGTTGACCCTGCCCACCTTTGGCTACCTGACCTTGGCCTCCGCGCATATTCCTCGGGCAATCAGGAACTTTATGATCCTTAATCCTGCACCCAAAGCAAAGCTCCAAATCTCTTCGACAGGCACCTATGTGGGGCTTCCCGCACCTGTCACACAAGATATATCCTCGTTCGCCACCCGTCCGTACCCGGAGAGTGAGTGCCGAGCATTAGCCACCCGAGATTCTGAACCTTGGCTCTACTGGAAGCGACCAAAACAAGCATTCCTAGTACCGGAGAACCAACCATCAAAGCAGGCTCTCTTTGGGATCGTGGGACCTTTTCTCCTTGAGTTTCTCCCCTTCAATCTGCTCAGCATACACCGTGAGTCTGGAAATATCCATGTCCCCAGTTAGCATAGAAATTCGACATTCTTTCACCAACGAGTCTAAAATACCCAAAAAAAATTTGTGCATTCGTGCACGGGGATCGACCACCAGGGACGGAGCATATTTGGAAAGCTTAGTGAACTTGATGGCATAGTCCCTCACACTCATACTCCCCTGCTTAAGGTTAATAACCTCGTTTATTTTGGCCTCCCTCAGCTCAAGTGGAAAGAAGCGGTCAAGGAAGGCAGATTTGAATTCTCCCCATTTAACATCACCATCACAGACCCTTTCCATAGCCCACTGTGTATACCATACCTAAGCCATATCCTTCAGCTTATAAGCAGCCAATCCCGCTTTTCGCTCAGAAGAGACACCCATAATGTTCATTATTTTTGAGAGTTCATCAATGAACTCCTGAGCATCTTCATCAACCCTTGACCCGTAGAATTTCGGAAGATATATCCGGGTGAAGTCCCTCACAATAGAAGCGGGGGTAAGGTCCCGTGGCAAATTGGCGATCTTTGCTTGAGTAGTCACCACCTGTGCGAGCATGGTGAAAGCGGTGTGGAATTCACCGTTAGAGATAGGCTCCTCCATAGGCTCGTGAGGGGCCTGATCTTCAGCAGTCGGAGCCGGCCTAGGTAGTGGAGGTCTTCCTTGAGGCATTTAATGAAAGGGATCAACGACAACAGTAAGTAAGGAAATTCATAAACCAGTCACAGCACGATACAAGACTTGAAAAAGGGATGATTTTCCTAATTCGTCTTCATCGCCTCCCACTTATAGGCATGGTGCACTTCTCACCCATGAATAGGACTCTACTCAACGTGGCATGTTGGGCTCTAATAACCATTATAAACACGGGGCTCTGATAACACCTTTTGACATGACCCGAGGTCGGGGCCTTGATGTGACACGGCTAATGGGGACCCGAGAGTCCCCAAACAAGCCTCAAAATTTCAGAAAAATCTGCAAAGCCTGGTTCAAGAGCTTTTAAAGAAAATCAATTAAATAACATATATTCAAGTCCAAAAAGAGTATTTCTTATAAATTTAGAAAAATAACAAGGTTTTACAAAAAAACACCCAACATATGCCTCTAGTGAAGAAATGGGGGCCGGGACAAGTTCCAGGCTCCCCCTCAAAAGAATATATACATAAGAAACACAAGAACAAAGTTCTCCCTCAAAAGACGGGGATCACCGAAAAAATATCTTCAAGGGGGACTATTCGTCCGGCGGCTGGTACTCAAACTGCTCGGTCCCTACACGGTAAAATCATGTAGGCATAGAGTATGCGTTAGTACATTAGAATGTTCTAAGTATGCGGGCATCCAATACATATGACTTACCGAACTTGTGTATCAATGTTAGATGACAAGGGCACATAATATACAAGGATCATATAAGCGAAGGAATTTAATATACAAGATGCCATAGATTGTGTGATGCGTGCAAATGCGATAATGCTCCTATATATAGCAGAGATGGACTATAACCGATAAACCAAATCCATGCGAGCTATTACATGAATTGGACCGATTGGGACCTCCCACTGGTAGGGAGAAGATTACTTTCCAAAGGTAATCTACATCACGCCTTACGGGCAACCCCATTTCGGCATATGGTCACCTTCCTTACGGGACCCCCATTTCAGAAGGATTTACAAGAATTATATCAAGACATGTCATATCATAAACAAGTAGATGAATAATATCCGTCCCTATGCTGGCACATAGTTCAAGGAAAGGGAGAGGGACCTTAGGGATATCCCTAATGCCCCCAATCCGTCGGTGCTAAGTCTTACACATCCCATAAACTTTCATATATATGCATATGCTTTTAAAAGAGTCAAATGTCCATTTTAAAACATTAATTGCACAAGTAGGCTCAAATGCCAAATCACAAGGTCAAGATCACATGATTCATGCAAGGAATAGCTCATCTACATATACAAGATGGTGCAAGCACCCAAGATTCTCAAAGAGCCAAGATACAAGATGGTCTAAGCACCCAAGATGCTCCAAGAGCCATAAATCATAGACATACCGGTGATCACCTTCTTGTCATATCCTATGTCTTACCTAAAACCATATCATAATTCATTTTTAGGATAAAATTGGGCTTAATCCCATATTTCCAAAAAATTCCTTATACCAATGTTCTGAATGTGATGCAATGCATAATGTAAGGATGGCATGGGTAATGTAGAGTATATCCAAGCATAGTAATATAAGGTAAACACTAGAAAATCCATAATAAAATTAGTAGAAAATGGTAGTAAATATCACCCATGCATAATAATATCTTTAAAACGATATGCATGTTCATAGTTTCATAATCCAAGTAGTTCATCATAATAAACTTAACATATTAAAAATTCGGAGTCATAAATAGCATATGCATTGTTCAAGTAACCAAGATCAAGTAGACAAAATTCACATTTTAAGTAGACAATTTCATAAAGTAGCTTAAAGGGAACTTTGGGTCTTCTTGGTTGAAAGAGACCAAGAATCAAAACCCATATACCTGATTTGGATGCAAGCTTGAGGAGAAATGGACTCCAATGTGAAGGCCTTAGCTAGACAATCCTAGAGAGATGTTAGCAAGTCTTGGTGGAGTGAACTCTTAGAAAGAAAGAGAGAGAGGAGTGAAATTGAGAGAAAATGCTAAAATATGAGGGTGAATAGTTTATATAGGGAGCTTAGGAGAGGTGGGAAATGATCAAATTTTTTAAGGGAATAACTAATATTTCAAAATTGCCATAAATAAAGCGGACCTGAAACTGGTCCGTCTGGGGCATACGGATAGGTACACGGTCCGTGTAGTGTCACACGGACCGTTTACCGTGCCATGGCCCTAGACTTCAATTTTTCTAAGGCAAGATTTTTCGGACTAAGTATCATAATACGGACAAGTAAATGGACCACCTGGGGTAACACGGACCGTGACCCGTCCGTATACAGGTGACTCTCTACGCCGACACTAGACGGAGGACCACACGGACCGTCTAAAGTCACACGGGCCGTGACTTGGTCCGTGTGAAGGTGGCTCTATACAGCGTACCGCATAGAAGAACACACAGACTGTGTAGTCTTACACGGACCGTGTGCCCTCAAATTCCCAGGCGTCACTCCACGGGAAGGCCACATGGACTGTGTGACTCCACACGGGCCATTTAGGCCTTTCCGTGAGGTGATGCCTTGTAGATTTCTGGGCAAGCTGTGGACCTCAAAGTGACATCAATGATCCGGGTCCTTTCATTGATAGCCACAAAATGAGACTCTATATTTTGATTGATACAAGAGATCTTTGTTTTCATGTCCCTTAGGGTCTCATCCTATGTCTCAACCTTCTTTAATAGACAATCAAACATCTCCTTAATTTTGGAATTGCCTACACCTGTGTGGAGGTTGTGTGGTGGCACATAAGGACTATTCATGAAGTTTTCTTTGGGACCCCAATCTTCATCTGCACCCCTATTTCTATCATAGTAACCACCGTCGTTGTCTTTATACGCTCTATCTCTATTGGATTTTTGACCTTTTCCTTGACCTTGGCTCCAATAGTCCTGATTAGACCCTTGGGCTGTTGTCCGGAAAACCCCCGTCTGATCATTAACAAAGCATGTGTCCTCTTCATAGTATGGCTCCTCGTACATGGGTGCATGTGGAGGTTGATGAACCATTGCATTTACTCTCTCTTGTTTCTGCTTCATCATCATCTCCATACCTGTGCGAATTGAGCAAGTTGTTGCATGATCTTCTTATTGATTCTAGCTTGCTCTAGATCCACACTGACTGCAGATGAACTCTTCGTGGAAGCTCTATCCCTCTGCCCCATGCACGGTTTGTTTTGACCATGTCATGCCCTAAGTCCTATTAAGGAGGACTGGCACCCATTGCCGGCAAGGATCGGGAGAACCAACATATAACCATACACTTTCTATGAATATTATAAGAGGTTTCCATACTCAACATGCTTTAAAAAGAAAGTAAATAATATTAACAAGTCAAAAGGAAATGCATAAGACTGTGCCGTTGAAGCCACAATGTCTAAAGTATGATACTTGACCACACTTTACTTTACATAGTCTACAAAGCCTCTAGGTAAGGAACAATATCTATATGGGTCGGGACAGGCCCCGCCTCATTGCCAACTATACAATACAAAATATAAGTCTAGACACACAAGGCCCCGAAGCAACCTGGAGCTCAATAACAACAGCTGGAAGTCATGTACTCCTACTGGGGAGACCTAGTAGATCCTATACCTGCAGCATGAAATGCAGGTCCCCCATAAGGGATGTTAGTACGAGATAATATACTGAATATGTAAGGCAGGAAATACTGTATATGATATAAGAATTCAAATGAAATCACACGCTGGTGTGTAAGGATAAAAAGACCACCTTTAGTCATATTGTAGAATCATGTACTTTATGTCTCTTTATTACTTTACCTTTTTTTACTGTATATTCTGTGCACAATATATCATGTAAATAACTAGCTGATCAGTGGTAAAGCAATATCGAGATCGACCATGCTAGGCTTTCCTTTCACCCCTGGGATACCCCCCGTAATATGGGATCTACCCGTGCTAGGTGATTCTTCAACCCCTGGGATACCACCCATTAATAAGCAACTTTGAGTTATCTTTTATTTACTTTTGAGATGATTCTTTTAGTGGTCATAACATTTAGAGCTGTAGGAATATAGACATGACATGTGAAATATAAACAACCACACAAGATAATATCACAATGTAAGGAGAGTTACACATGGACTTTATTTGGTAAAAAGGAACTCATGAATCTTTTTTATCCAAGTATGTATACAGATTTGACAATGGCTATGTGTGGGAACATATGAACAATGTCAAGAGTGGAGACACAGTAAATAGTTATGTCGGAGTCGGTAAGTGTCTTTATGTACCAAGGAAGAACGTAGATTTCATGGCAAGTAATAGGAAACCAAGTAGCCTTACATACCTCGTTGTACTATGTCGTTATTACCTCGGAGTAGTACCCTTTTCCTCCAAATACTTATCTACAATACATAAGGTAATAAAACTAGTATTAGCTTCTAATAAACACATCTTGGTAGTCCAATTCCACCCAAATATAATACACGGGTAACAAGGTCGTAATTAGCAACCAAAGAGTATTCTTTCAACATTTTCACTCCTAATCATATTTTCTAATGCACATTCTCATATACATATCATATCCACCTTATTTTAGTCCCATAACAGTGTTACAATAGCTCATAAAGTACAACATATAACAATTCTATACAGCACGCAAGTACGTAACATTACGTCCTTTCGTTACATTTCGGCGTCAATCATTCCCAATTTGTTGCAATCCTCAACCAAACTGTCCTCAACATATTTACACACAAAAACAGTACTAAAAAAGTCCCCAAGTAGATGGAAAACATGAGGCAACAATTCCCAATATTCAATCCACAAATTCTTATTAAGAGTGCAATTAAAATATCATATAAGAACTTATTTTTGCGGAAAATAAAAATGGTCCGGCAGCCTTCTTACATCACAACAGAACAAAGACTTGTTAAAAACATAAATATTACTTCATAATCCAGCCAACCAATAAGAGAAAAGACTCCTAATAAACAAGTAAAGTTGACAAGACTCATTGGAACACATGTTGTCCCAAATTCCTGCACAAGTACAACCAGCATACTCTTCAAGTTTTTCATGAAAAACTTATACCAAACCATAGATATTTTTACTTACCTTAGCCCTCAAGGATTAGGTTCTCTTCAAGAACCCTAAAGGTGTGTCTTGGCCGCTTTAAAAAAGTGGAGAGAGAGCAAGGAGAAACATGGAAAGAAATCTGATTTTTGGCTTTATATAAATGGCTTGAAATTGCTGGTTTTGACACTTTTATAGGGCCACTTTTGGCCGACTTTCTTTTGCATTTCAAGCCTTATTTTATCAGGGTGGTGATGCAGAAACTTGGCCCTTTCACTTGGGCCTTATTGGGCTTCAATAGGATGGGCTTTGCTGCAAATATTTCTCTTTTACACCCACTTAGTTTGGGCCCTATTTGTGAATTGGGTTGTGAATCTAATTTGGCCCTTTTCCTATTCACCTTTGGCTGCAAATGTCGTCCTTTTATGATCCCAAACTATGGGCCCAAATGACATCCTTAACTCGGAGTTTATTCTTTATCAGACTTGAACAAATTCGGTGTTGGGCCTCATCTCCGTCTACCTAGCCTATTTAAGCTAAGCATGTAGGTGAATCACCTATTAGCTTCATAAGTCTCACAAGCACCTCACTTCCTTTCAATTTTTTAAGGACGCGCTCTCCCCAGTTTGACCTAAGAATTACATACACTCGGTCATCTTGAGCGTTAGACGTACGTATAGCCCTCTAATCTACAATTCAAGCACTTTAAAAAATGTATGTTGGTTTGACCCCGCCATATCAAGTTTCATATGCATAGGGTTTAGTACATGTAAGACGTGGGGTATTACAGACCACTTTTTCCATTTGTTCCACAATCCTTGCAAATGGTTGATCTAGAAGCATGCCCCCATGATGGTGTCAAGAGCACGGTAAAAGATCTCCACCAAGGCATCATCAACTATCTTTTGATCAGGGACGCTCCTCAGATATTTAGTAAACTGCTCCCATATAGTGCTTATCGAATCACCACGAAGTTGCTTGAAGTTGTTGATCTGGTCCTTTAACTTGACCTTCTTTAGTCTAGGGAAGTACCTCTCAAAAACGGCCTTCTGCAAGTCTGCCAAGCTGGCGATTGAACTCTGCAGGAGCTCAAATAGCAATAACGCAACATTGCCTGAGAGAGACAATGGGAAGACACGAAGTCCAATAACATCCATAGATAGATTTTGTGTTCCCATCACACTCTTACAAATAAATGCCACATTGTGTAAGTGGCTACGTGGATCCTCTGATGGTAAGCCCAAGAATATCCCATGGTTTTGCAGCATTTGAAGTAACCCACTCGAGACTGTGAACTTTGTGTCTGCTGGTAGTAGTGGCAACATAATATTTCCAGTTACATCCATAGCCATGGGATTCAACCGGTACTTATTTCACTAGTAAGCATTGGTGTTGAAGTCCCGTGGCTGTCGAATGTCCTCCAAAGGAGGTGGGTTCTCATTCCCATTATCGTCATTGTTCTTCCAATTTAGAGCTGCATTTGCCGCGTTGCTGGCGTTATCTTGGACCATCCTTCTTATCATTCTATGCATCTTTAGATCAAACAAAGTTAAGGGATTGACTTGACTCTGAGTGTTGGGCAAACATTACTCGTATACCCTACAAATAAATAAAAAAAAGAAACAAAAGTAAAATAAAGGGAACTAAGGATTAAGATTTGAATTACTAATTAATTTACTAAGTCTAGCCGTATTCCCCGGCAACAGCGCCAAAATCTTGTCTGTCTCCCAAGTTACACTTCCTTTTTAGAGGATAAAACGGTCACTATCAAGATATAGAAACTAACAAAGGTTAGGGTTGAACCCACAGGGAATATGTAGACTCAAGGCAAATTAACCAACAAGCGATCCGTGTATTTAATCAACTCAATTCCCCAAATAAGGGGAGGGGTTTGCAAAAATCAATGAGAAAAATAAAATAACTAACTATTAAGAGAGAAAGATAAAAAATAGAGAGAAATTAGGGTATTGTGTTCCCCATGATTCCCCAACTTAGTATCAGCGGATAACCTAATTCTTGTCTAGTGAATAGCTTGTAGGACGGTTATTTACGTTCACCAAGCCTTTTGGTCAAAGGTGAGAGGCGAATTTCACAATGCGACTTGGCCCATCTCCATAGTGTGCATTACTAACCATTACCTATAAGTCCCAGTGCAACCTCCCCTTGCCCAGTTTGGTTGATTAGACGAGAACACATCAATCGAATCCTGTTAATTAGTCTTTTATCCGATTAATTACTACCTAGGAACAGTCTGGACACTAGACAGTTTTTAATGTTGGCCACCATTATAAAACATGCAAAACGAAGAGAATTAATTAATACACACATATACACCTTCCAAGAATCGTGAATTATCCTGTTTTACTTTGTCAGTTTTTTATGGTTCCGACAACCCTAGTTGTAGATTTAGCTACTCATGCTTTGTGTAGATGAAGAGATTATGAATTCAGAAGACATAATTAAACACTTACATAACTCAATTAAGAACACACAATTCCAATGTCAATGAAATTCACAAGCTTGAAGATTGTATAATACCACAAGTGTTCTCAAAGACTCTCTCACAATCTTCTCCCTAAGGATAATGAGTTCTCGGAACACTAACCTAAACTAAGCTAAACTTTTCATACACTAGTCATCTCCTCTTTGAAAAATAACCCTAAAAATCTATTTATAATAAGTAAAAAGAAATCATAAACAAATTAGAAAAACTGGTTGGCATACTCTATGAAAGCACTTTACGACTCATATTGTCATCTACGACTCGTAGTCGAGGTCTTGTAATCAGCTGCTAGAATTTTAGACTTCTCTTCTATGACACCCTTCACAACTCGTAAAGTGGTTTACGACCTGTAAAAGGGGTTTTGTCTGATAACTTTCTTCCAAGTCCACATCTCTGATGCTTATGGCAGGAAAGGCCTTGTACGATTCGTACTATAATCCGCGATTCGTTTATATGTTCGTAGAATCAACTTCTGAAACACGTCCCCTCACTAGAATTCCTCATGAAACATGTTTATGACTTATAGAATGTTGTACGACTCATAGGAGGTCTTGTACAACAGCAAAAACTAGCAACTTCTGCAATTTTTTCCCAAATCCTGGCCAACCGATATTCCAACAAATCTAAACACAAAAACATATAAAAAAGCAACCAATGTCGCATTGAGAACACACAAATTCTTATGTTTTAAGCGTCAAAAGTGTTGTATTTTTGCAGCACATTACTCCTACTAAAAGATGTAGCGCGCTTCACATCCATGAATAAGACTCTACTCAATGCTATATGTTTCGACATCCGAAAAACAATTTAAAATCTTATGCTCTGAAATCACGTTTGTAACAACCCAGACCTAGGGCTTAACATTAACACGATTATTAAGGAACCCGAAGGTATCTCAAACAAGCCTTTGAACATAGATCAAGCATATTATTGGTATTGACATAAAGATGAAATAGAAAACTAGGAGAAATGGGGCTAAGGGCCACAACTTGAAGACATAACAAGGGATAAGAACTAGATACAACAATAGCATGTGTCCAACAATACCTCTAAAATAAACTTGGAGGGATCTATGAAATGTTCAAGCCCAAACTCAAGTACAAAAGTAGCATAGGAAATACACAACTAAAACCATAATGTCTTAATACATGAAATCTAGAAAGGAACACAGATATCGTCATTGAACTAGAGGACTCCACAACTCCCATCTTCAACGATCCAAAGCTAGCCACGTGGAGGATATCGAGGAGTATCGATCCTCACATGGTTAAATCATGTAGGCATAGAGTATGTATTAGTACTTTGAATGCACTAATATGTAGTTATGCAATACATGATATAGAAACAATGATCAAATGATTCATACTAAGTCTCATGTTAAAATTATGCATTTGCAAGGGAATTAGTGAGTTATGATCAAGTTAACATTATTTAAACATCATAAGTTAACTTTAGAAAGAACATAGTAAGGTACATGGATGATCCTAGCCATGAATAAGGAAATCGTATAAACATGGGACATATATGAAATGTAAAGATTCAAATCATATACCACCGAAGAAATGTCTTTGAACCATATGGAGGACATACATAGATGTGATCATTTGACATATTACTATAGCCATAAAACATGGGACAATGCATCTGAGAAATAAAGAACGTATACTTGAATGCATTATAAGGCACATAAAGTTAAATTAGTGAGGAAATATATGTTGTTATGTATAATTACAATTCGAATATCCTTGGGCGAGCAATACATCAATTTATATGAAAGATCGTTTTATTATGAAAGAAACATTAGTAATCATCATGGAGACCAGCTTACATACTTGAAGACGTAGTCATGTACCTTTATGGGAAATACCATTTGAGAGTAACAAAGGACCGTAACTTATGTGAGAGCAAACTTTAACCGACGCAAACCATGTGAGCTAAACCATGGAGTCCCATTATTTTCCCTTAGACTGGAAGAAGGGGGAGATCATTTTCCAAGGTGAGCTCCTAAATGCCTAAGCAGATCCACTAAAGCTAACTATTGAGCAATGATCTACTAATGAGTGGTCTAGAGATCAACCTCTACTAGCGGGTGACCCCTATTTCCTACGGTGGCACTAAGTTATGGGACAATGGAATTCTACTAATAGTCTTATGCCTCTTCTAATGGAGAGCTTCCACATTCATCCCATGGTCCGCCCGGTGCTAAGTAAAACTCTCATGGAATAATCATACGGATGAATCATAGAGTCATTTAATATAGAGAAGCATTATACTAACCCATCCCATAAGCATATAGAACATTAATCATCATCATAAGGATAGCTCCTAAGTCTTATCTCTGCCTCTACTAATAGGCTATCTTTGTCTCATAATGGTTGTTAGGTGAGAGAACTCATACTTCAATCATTCATTCATTATTGACTTCAACACCATTCTAGGAGCATGCCATGTCATGAGATATCTCATGATGCAATGCATAATACATGTAATTAGCATCAACATCTTGAAACTTGAAGGAAATGTGAATACTCACACACACACATACACACACACATACATATATATATATATGTGTGTGTGTGTGTATATATATATATACACACATGATAATTAACTCATACTTGAGGTAATCCATAAACTAATTCACAACCCCCATTACTTGAAATCATAAGATACATGAGCCAAAATACCAATTCATGAAATTCATGTGATTTATACTTGATTCATATCCAATAATAATAAAGAATATATGAATTTAAGTAAAATCAAACAACCCTGCATCAACTTCACAACCCAAGATTTTATAAATAAGGAAAAATCATAAATAGTCATGGAATCATGAAAATTACTAGCAATTCATGTATAAGTGTAGTAGAATCCATCTATTTGAAAAATAAGTTGAGGAACCCGTATCATAATATTCAAAACTACCAAATTAGCTTGTAAAGGAAACTCAAATAAATTTATTAATTTCAAGTAAAACAACTTAATTTATAGTTATTCATGCATATAGGTAGTTGAATCCCTCAATTTAAAATCAATTTAGGAAACCATCAAATATCTCTAAAATCCTAACTTTCATAATATAGAAATTCAAAACCTAACATCCTTCTCGTAAAATCAAACACTATTTCTTGGTAACATAGTCTAACTAACATCAATAGAATCATAATTGAGAATTTGGAATTATAACATGAAAACCCAGAAAAAAAAATATCATAATTGGAAATATGGAATGGAACCCATGGATGAAAGCCAAATACCTTAGTCAAAGAACCTTGATTTGAATAGAAGAACTTGAAAAAATAGGTTTGGTCTTCTCTTAAACTAGAGAAAGGAGGAAGTTGAGAGAGTTAACATATTTTGGTGGAATTATTCGGGAATGTAGAGAAAAGGGGTAGTATTCGGGATCACATAGGCTTAAATCTACGTAGTTTAGGAATAGAAGGGATGGAAATTTACCAAAAGTCCCTTCATTTAAAATTAACCGGACCAAACTATGAGTGCTCGGGCTGTAAGAAGAACTATGACCTATACTGTCATTCGTGAACTATGATCTAGAAACCAACATTTCAGGCTCCAAAATCATGAACCACTTTATGATCTGTAGAATGGACCACGAGCCATAAAATTCCTCATAGTTCCCTTTCGTACTTAACCAAAATTCGAAAACACGAGACCTTTGTACGGTCCGTGAACTAAATCACGACCAATACTTAGGTCTCGTGTTCTTTCTCATGTAATCAAATTTCAACATTTTTATCTCAATTCCACCTTCAAACTTATAGGTTGTACAAACTCTTTCGCTCTAAAAACCTTTCAAAAAGTTTCAAAAAAATCTCTCTCTAAGGATTCTCTCAATTGAAGCTAGGGTTTAAGGGTTTAGCTAAGGAATTTACAGAATTGCTTTCTTTAAATCATGAATTCTCACTTGAGGTATGTAAGGCTTCATTCATGGACTAGATTTATCCATGACGCCCAACTCAGTTTTCCTTTTTTCTTAAAGTTTGGGCATGGATTTTCGTGATGACGTTCCAATTGGTTGGTTTATGATTTTTACATGATTATTATACCTATTTATCCATGAATTATGAAGAATTACATGATTCCTATGGTTTCCAAGTGAATAAAAGGGATTTCAAATATATATATTGAACAGGGCTAGTTGAATTGATATATGCTTCTTTACCAATGATCCAAATTTATTTCAATTGCATCCCTCTTTGATTTTCATCTAATTATATGATCTTAGCTTAATTGTTCATGAACCGACACATGGCCCTAGTTTCCCATGACAAAGTTATGACTCATGAATTATGATTCTAAGTATGAAAAGTATTTTTGTAATGATAATGATGATGATGATGATAAAATGATGATAAAAGTGAATGAAGACCCTAACGATGATGATAAAATGGGGAATATACCCACACTATATGAAAATTTATGTAGATAGACTATTCCTATGATAGGAGATATTATCATGAGGTTAGAATACCAATTTTACAAGTTATGAAAGTATGATTTTGATAAACTACGAATTATGTAAAAAGTTGTGTATATGCATGATTACATATTCCATGGGAAATGACTTAGCATCAAATGACTTGTGTGAGGGAGACTATCCTCAAGGGTCCTTATATAAATCTTCAAGTGTCATAACTACGTGCCACTATATGTTGCTGCTTATGTGACTATAAGGGTACTAACTATTGGATCTATTTAACATTATGTTCATGTTATACTCACCATTGTAGGGTTAATCCTAAAGGGTAGGATCTTCTTTGTTCATATGACACTCACTGTGTTTGGACAAGCCTAAAGGGTAGGATCGAGTCTACTATGGCAAAGTAGACTCATCTTCTGCTCCGCATCGAAGGAACGTCAAGATTCCATGTAATAGTCCACATGGTCTGATTATTGGTTATAGTCATATTCCCATATACATAAGCTAGGATTATGAAAGGTTTTGATGATACTTCTATACATGGTTTTAAATATGCATTGCTTATACATATTATGTCCTTATTCAACTGCTATGATTATGCATATTGATATTTTTTATAATGTTTCTTTATGCATGCCATACCTACATACTTAGTACATTCCATATACTACTGCATACTTCTTTGCCTACATGATCCGACCATGTCTAGATATGCGACAATGAGACTATTCTTCCATTTCGTGGCTATAGTTGGATTGAGTTTGTAATGATTGTTGGTGAGTTTCCATGCATTGGGAACCAACCTTATTCATGTTATACTTTTGGGTTGAGAATTATATGATTTTATTATTGTTTTATCTTGAGGATGAGCTAGTAGCAGATTATTGCTATCTGCCAAGATCTATGATGCAGAGGCATATTTTGGACATAATGATATTGTAATTCCCCTAAGGGAAACTATGACCATGAAATTGATATGTTCCACTTGCTAACTCTCTTATGTATTGTTTACTTTACCTTATATATATTTATGATATAAACAAGAGGTTTGGATGTGGCACCTTTAGGTTCCATATTCACTGAATTATAGCTAGGCCCAGGTTCGAGTCATGACAAACATGGTATCAGAATGCAAGGTTTTAAAGCATCTCAGGGAGTCCAACACGTTGCGTCTAGTAGAGTCTTGTTCATAGGTGTGAAGTATACCACATCCATGAACAACAGGCTATGAGACATTTAGGAAATTTTCACTAATTTTGTGATCTATGTTGTGCTTTCAAGACTATCATTCCCTAACAGTTGTCCTTTGATATTTTTGGAAAACGCCTCTATGACGTGCTCCATTTCCTAGGGGACTTGATGCTAATAAGGACCAAGTTCCTCCGGCTCCTTAGGTTTCTCAAGGCTCTCAAGTTGACCAAGTTACAAATGAAGAGTTAAGGGCCGCTATTACTATGTTTACTCAAGTCATTGCTTCTCCAAAGACTCTTACTCCGACTTCTAAGATAAGAGATTTTCTAGGATGAATCCTCTGGAGTTTCATGGTTCTAAGGTGGCTGAGGATCCACTCTACCAATGAAGTCTACAAGGTGGTGGAGATATAGAGGTTTCTTTTAAGGACAAAGACAAATTGGTAACTTACCAACTTAAAGGGGTTGCTCAAGTTTGGATTACCAAATAGAAGTCCGAAAGAGCTTAAGAAGTGTCTATTTGTTGGGAGATATTTAAGGCCTCTTTCCTTGATCGTTTCTTCCCACTTGAATTAAGGGAAGATAAAGTGATTGGGTTCATGAATTTGAGGCAAGGTGGCATAAGTGTGAGGGAGTATGCCCTTAAGTTTACAAAATTATCTAAGGATGATCCTTTTTTTGTTTTTGACTCTAGAGATCATATGAATAAATTCACCTTAGGTGTGTCCGTCTTGGCGAAAATAGAATGTAAGGCTGCAATGCTCATCAAGGAGATGGATATTTCTAGGCTCATGACCTATTTTGAGCAAGTGGAGAGTGAGAAACTTCAAAAGTTGGGGATGAGGGAGCTAAAAAGGACTTGTTTTGATGGTCGATTGTCATATGCTAGGTTTATAATGGAAATTTTCAAAATAGACCAATGGTCATCCAAAGGTGCTCCTCAATGGTTTGATAAAGATAGGGTGCCTAACCCTATGTGGGTGAATGATTAAGAGGATCCGGTGCTAACTTTGGTTGTGGAAAGATGGGGCACAAGATTTTTGAGTGTCCTAAAGTTCTAACAAAGGTAGAGATGGACGTCCATAGGGTCAAATGGTTCAAAGATAGCAAGTTCAACAAGGTGGTCCATGTGGTAATTGATTCTATGCTTTTCATGTTACGCAAGAGGTTGAGGTGTCCGTCGATGTGGTTACAGGTATGTTAAGAGTCATTGATCAGGATGTGAATACTTTGCTTCACCCTAGCACTAGTATGTTTCTTTTCACTCCTTGACTTGCCATAAAGTTTTATATGTCTCCCCAATTCTCGTTAGAGCCTTATTTGTTTATACTCCAAATGGTGATTCAATCATAGCCGAGAAAGTTAATAGAAATTGACTTGTGAACATGAAATGATCGATTTTAATAGGTTACTCCATCGGCATACACTGGCATTAGGAGGATCGAGGCTGAGTACTTGAGAGAATAAGAGGACAGAGCTAGAATGAAACCGACTAATAATATAACAATTATTGAGGTGAGGCTCTTGAGTCTGGCGCTGGAAATCTAGGCAACGAGGTCGGTATACCTTCTTCTTCCCCTATTGTACACTTCTTTTCTACTCCTATTCCTTCTATAGAGGTAGAGGCCACACATGGCCAACCTCTACTCACTAGGGCCACCATTTTCGCGATTGGTCATTTGCCCAAAGTCACTGATCTCAAGGCCACAAGGGTTAAGTCATCTGTGCTCAAGTTAGTGGAGGCAACTACTGCCACGCTTTAAAGCCATATGTTGAGGCTAAAGCAAAGCAGAGTGAGCTAAATGAAACTCATAATTTGAGGATGGATAAGCTCAAATCCATGATTGGCGACCATGAAAAGGAGTTGGCCAGCCTAAGGGATAGAGTATTAGTTGTTGAGAAAGTCGGTGGTGGTAGTACAGACACATTACCTTTGAAAACCGATATTGATGAGTTGAAGAAGGAGGTGACTTCCCTCTGGTTCACTAACTTGAGCACATTTTTTGATGGGCTGGAAGATCTATCACTCAAGGTGGATGTGGCTATGATCCCAAATAAGAGGTGGAATGTAGAGGTTCTGGCTAATGGCGGTGAAGAGAATTAGATAGTGAGCCCACTAAGACTGATGAGGAGACATTGGAAGTGGAGCAAAGCCAAGAAGACCAGGAGGAGCTAATTGGAGTGGAGAACGAGATGGTAGAAGCAGATTGCAACTCTATTCCGGATCAATCCATGATTAGCACATCCGGTGTGAGTGCGCCTGAGCCTGCTAGGCCCGAAATTGATCTTGAGAATACACTGGCAGAAGAGGGCATTGATGCCCCCATGACATCTTCTTTAGGTCCACTACCACCACCACCACATCATGATTGACTTGACAGGGGGATTCTCATACTCAAGGCTTTCTCTTATGCTTACTCTTTGTTGTGCCTTGCACATTGAGGGCAATGTTTAATTTAATATCGTGTCTCTAGTCCTTAGCAATCCAAGCATTGATGATCCATATCTTTCATATTGATAGTGCCATGGATGAGGAGCATGTAACCACTAATTAGACCTTTCTTGATAAATTAATCCTTGAATAGATTTGAGGAATCTTGACTTGACTGTGTGAGCAATTGCGCTTCGATATACACTGATCAAATAATTATAAGTGTGTTGCCATTTTTTGAATGCAAAGCCATTTTGACAATGTTTGATTAGTAATCTTATTGAAACACTTGTCTTGCATCATCTAGAACTTGGCCGGTTCATCTTGAGAAGTAACTTGGTTAATTTCGCATTAGGAGAGGATCTTAGGCCTTATTTGGTTCCATTAGTCCAATGTGATCATAGTGACATCCCTTGGATGTGAATTGAATCCTTAGTGAACCCCTTTTGAGCTTTGATCTCTTCTTTGGCAACCTTGTAACCTTGACTCAAGTTTTGTGAAAGACAAGGTCTTTTTATTCCTTACTGATCCCTCCTTGAAGTTGAAAGAAAAGCAGTCGCCAAAGGATAAGTTGGGAGTATTAGTAGGAAGAAGGAAGTGTCTCCCATGAGAGAGCCAAAAATGAAGGGTAAGAATGAAAGAAAGACATCGGGGAGTCCTAGAAGAAAAATGAAATGAAAAGTGAGAAACAAAAAGTTTTAAAATTAAGGACCCTCTGAAAAAAGGGAGAAAAATCTTGTTGTAAAAAAAGATACAAAAGTGAGACACTTAAGATGATGAATCAAAAGTAAAAGAGATGTCAAGAATGAGATGAATGAAAAGATAACCTAAAGAACCTTTGCGCTTGAAAAGAACATAAGAAGGGATGAGCCACTATCGATTATATGCTATCCTACCCAGCCTTTAGCCTATATTACAGTCCTAGCAAAGTTCTTTGGGATCCTAGTTTGGAAGAAAGTCAAGTGAACTCCGATTGATAATAAAGGCATGCCTATGGGTTGAAGCTTACATGCTATTTTTCATTTGCGAGAGTGAGAGTTGAAGAGATCCTCTATAAAGCAATGGCATAATCTTGAGTGCTCAAGGTCTTCTTTGGCGTGAGGGAAAATACTAATATTTTTGCTCTTTGATTAGTACCTACATGAGCAATTGTGAGCATAGCCATATTCTGATTACTCCCTAGTCATCTTTCGAGGCTTCAAGGTCACGTAAGTGGTTTGTGGAAACTCGAGAAGGAATGAAAAGGGTGAAAGTGTATGGGTTGCTCTATGTGGCCCTATTTGGAAGCTCTAAGTTTGATAGATTGATGTTTGATTTGGTTGAGGGAAAGCAAAGGCTTAAGTTGGGGTTGTTGATGAGTCCAAATTTTGGACTCATTTTGGGGTTAAATTTCAAACATACATTTCCCTTAGTGTGATAATAATTCCAATTGTTAAAAAATACGCATATCTTATGATAGGAAACAAAGTTAAAAGTGCACAAAAGTGCAAGATTTGGTGGAATCTTGGACGGTGAGCAAAAGTGCGGAAAGGCCATCAAAAGTGGTTTCTCTGACATCCTCCGCAATTTGTCGAACACTCATGGACATCGCCTAACTATGCAGCAACCAAGGTTCCAGTTTAAGTCAAGAGTGTGGACAGAACCGATGTCAATAAAGCATACTTGGCGATACGCTGAAGTGCACAAGTGATACCCTAAAGTTGCAGCACCCAAAGCCCCTAAACACTAACAGATTAGTGATATGAAAAATATTTTAGAGCATTGCCAAATTGGATAGGCAGAGCAAAGAGTCATCGCCTAATGTTGTAGTTAAAGTAGCCTTATGAAAACGCACATGAAAGAAGTTAAATGCATATTCCCCGCATCGTCGGAGTGTTTGGCGATGGCAAACTTTGACCGACGAAGGATATTTTGTAGAATAAACTTTCACACATTTGGACAAAGTATATAAGAAATTTTAGAAAGGACATTGTATATCATCTGTTCATTCCATGTTAGAATAATTAGTATGTATTAGTATGATGTCGCCCTAGCTGCACCTCCTTTTTTAGGCTAAAGCGGTCGTTGTCAGGATATATAACCTAACAAAGGTTAGGGTTGAATCCCATAAGGCATATAGTAGACTTAGAAGAATTCAAAGCACTTCAGGTTGATTAACCAACTTATCTTCCTAAGGGGAGGGGGGGGGGGGTTTGAGACAACTATAAAAAGTAATCCTAAACTAAGACAATAGTTAAACCAGTTTGAAGAGTAACTAGGATATTTTGTTCCCTGTGATTCCCTAACTCAGTAACCAGATGATTGAATTGTTTTCCAGCGTGTAATATGCATAACGGTAAGTTAAGTTTACCAAACTCTTTGTCCCAGGCGAGAGGCGAATTTCACTACAGGATTTGGTCCATCCCCATAGTGTGCATTACCAACCCTCACCTATTGTTCTAGTAAAACCTCCCCTTGGCCCAGTTCAGTTGATTAGACGAGAAACATCAATCGAATCCGATTTATTAATTCTTTTCCTGTTCAGTACTACCTTTATCTAGTCAGTTACACTAGGCAGGTTCTAGTGTTGGCCACCATTAGAAAGCATTCAATACAAAGAGAATTAATTAATACACGCATCATACTTTTCAAGAATTACAAAATATTCGATTTTACCTTGTTAGTTCTTCATGGTTCCCACAACCCTAGTTGTGGATTTAGTTACTCATGATCAGTGTAAATGTAAGACTTATGAATTTGAATAACATAATTGAGCACTTACACAAGAGAATTAAGCACAAGAAATCCAAACTTTTAAATTAGAATCACAAGATTGAAATCGAAAGATGAAATAATGTTTTACAAGTGTTTCTCAAACTCTCTAATGTTCTATCACGTTCCTCTATTAACCTCTCTTGTTATCTATGAAAAATAACCTAAAAACCTAGTTATAGTGTTTAAAATACAAAACCAAAATGGAATAGGATAACTGGTTCAGCAGACGCTACGTCGGGTTCTAGGGGATATATAACATTTTACGGCTTGTTTGTCGATTAGTTCTTCAAAACTAGAGCTTACTTCTATGACACCCCTCTACGGCTCATATAGAGTTATACGACCCATAGGGGGTTTTGTGTTATGACATTTCAACAACTCCCCACTTACTTATCCTCGGGGCACGATGCCAAGTCTACGACTCATAAAGTCTTCTGCGGCTTATCTGAATATTTGTAGACTCAACTTTAGATATTCACCTTTCACTAGAATTTTCAACGAAACCATCTTTAATGCCCGTAAAAGTATCTACGGAGTATAAAGGGTCTCGTAAAACCTCTACTTCAACAAATTTTGTACACTTAGCCCAAAAATTATGTTAACCCTGTAATCCTGCAAAACAAACATAAAAACACATTAAATCTACTAACTTCACATTGAGAACACACAAAATTCCATGTTTTAAGCATCATAAGTGTTGTATTTTTACAGGACATCAACACCCTTAACTTAAAATTAATGCTTGTCCTCAAGTGACGAACTCAATCTACATAAGCAACATAGTGACACACAAACCTCAATCTAATGGCATAAATCACCTCAAACTCAAGCATGATACCCACACCACTTTCAAAACATGTTAGCTAGCTAGTAAGTAAACAAAAATAGGTCAATGGGGGAGATTATGCAAATATGAAAAGTGAGGTAGTTATCAACAAGCCACAATCACTGATTTAATCTAATGTTAACAATGCAATGCAAGTACCTTCACATAAAGAAGTTTCATATCTAACTCACAATGATATATTTAGGTATAATCTTGGGACTATGAAAAATCACTCAATATCACAAAGTACATTCAAATATCATGCTTAATACCATATACTTGCCCCTATACTCATGACTATGACCTTTGACTAGTTGGACTAGGATCATTATAGGACTTAACTAACTACGTTTTTCCACACTTTTTCCCTACCAACACTATTTCTTTTCATCTCATTCTCCCTTTCTTCTATTTAAAGTTTTTCTGGGTGCTTTATTCTCATTTTTCAACTTTTTGCCTTGTATTTTCATAGCATTTTTCTTTTTAGTTAATTGCTAAGTCTATACATTTTTTCTCCTTTCCATGTATCACTAATTTCCCCCATTATTTTGTGTTTACCTTTACACCAGCCACCCTTAACTTAGGCTTTTGGCCTAAGTCGAGGTGCACAATGTCCAACCTAAGAACCAAGGCCACTTTTGGTAACAACCCTTAACCTAGGCTTTTTGCCTCAGTCAAGGTGTAGAATGTTCAAGGTAGGACCAAGGCCAATTTAAGGATTCTACATCTAATAAGGCTAGGTCAAAGGTATATGTAAGGCTCAAACATTGGGATCAAGGGATTTTTCACACATTTGGTTGTTATTTAAGATATGTGGACTATTATGAACAATGGCCTAAGATCCTTTCCTAACCAACTAACCTACAGAGTGAGTCAGAGTAACAGGACAAGTTCTGAATTGAAACACAATACATGAAAAGTAAGCTCACAATCACATGGCACTGATTACACTATCAACACAGACTCTTCGATTATGCTTTTCATCTAAAATTTATCCTCACTTATCAGAAAAAGAACTTTCAAAACAATTAAACATGCATGGTTACATCCTAAAATGACTAACAAAAATTTTGTAGGTATCATTTTTCCACACAAAAACATATGTATGCCATAGATATCAGTACTATATGCTACCAATACTACCTACACATCCTAAACATTTTGGTTCGATAGAAATTAAATATCCATGAGGCAAAAGAAAATAGGCAAGAAAACCCCTAGGATTAAAAATTTGGGATAGTTATAGGCCAGGGCTACACACACTTCACTGAGGCCTATAACTGCCCACACCTCATTAAAATAGAGGTGCATTATCCTCAATACACAACAAAAATATAAAATAAAGTACCGAGGTAAAAAAAACATATCAGGGTGCCTAAGCGCCAGTCCTTGGCTGAGTTTTGCCACCCTCAACCTACCTGGTGGTGTCCTCAGTAGTAGAACTATAACTTGAATGGACACCATCCTTGACTATCTCAAGCTCTCCAGCCTGTCTCATCTCCTCCTCTTACCTCGACTGCCTCATTACAAGCTCTAGCTCCTACTCCCCTGTAAGTCGCGCATGTAATCTCACTATGCCTGGATGATCATCAGTGTGGGTCCTCTTCCCTTGGGAAGGCTATGATGGCTCCTCTGGAGAAAATAAATCCACCACCAACACCGGGGGTGCAGTCTGTTGTAATGTCATTGGTGCAACCAAAGTTGTTCTCACGTCACCAAAGAGCTGTTAGATCTCCATCTGTAGGGCTATCATATCTACTAGTTATGTTATACTCGGGCTTTGTTGGACCTGAAACTCAAAAGAATTAATGCGGGCATCAACGACTGAAAGTTTGTCTTGAATAGTACCGATAGTGAATGCCTGAATGAATCCCTCGGACTCTGTGATCGCCTGGCAGACCCAGGGCCTGATTTGCTACAGTAACTGCGTCAAATGAGACTCAGTGTACGCCAATCACTGTGCCATGGTCTGAGTGGACGCCGCTGACACATAAACCATGCCGATGGGTGTTGTCTATAAAGGAATGACCTGTGGTGCAAGAGTAGTGGTAGTAATAGACCCCCTCTCCATATCTATCTTAGTCTATGGGGGCCTCTACTCGATAGAAGCCATAGTGGTGGTGGATAGAACCTCAGATAGTGGCTTAGCTGTGAACATCTCTTGCATTTAAGCTGGCTGGTGCAGTGCTCGTCGAAGTGCCATAGGGTTATCCTCAGCCTTGATCATGCTAGCATCTAGATTGCATTGGACCTCAATAAGTGAGTCCAGTTGATATAGACTCTCTACCCCCCACTCTAGATAGAGTCTGTAGATCAATCAAGGAAAGGGGACGGAGGTGGACCTCTTCAAGGTTGTATCGTGGATCTGATCTGTGATGAGGCTAGCCCAATCTATCTAATATCCAGCCAAGATGTGGGTAACTAGAATAACATGGTCTGGCATCAAGGTTGTATCTGCAAGCATCGGCCAGATCCATGACCTCACAATGGCCTACCAAAATTTTTGCGCGGAAGCTAAAAGAGGCCTTCATAATGGCCTCAAAAGAAGGGGTTATCCATGCAGGGTCCAAGCCCTACTGAGCAATCTATTCTTCCACCATCTTATCAAGCCAGCTCCATGGTTCTGGTCTCTCATCAGACCCTTGTCCCTGGTCTACCCCAATCTACCGTCATTCTATGCTATGGATCTGGGGGCTGGGAACTCAGGCCCGAACAGTATACAACGGATAGTACTCTTTGATATGTCCACTTTTCATCCCCCTACTCTAGGATGTGTCAGCCTAGGCTGAGCGAGGGGCTTCTTCCCCTTGGGAAGAGTACTGAGTATTATGGATGCATCAGATGCGTTGAACTCCCAAACCATGGTCGAGGAGTACTTCCCTAGTGCTTTTGTCAGCCACTAGAGCCTGTATCTACTAATGGTGTCCTAGAGACCGGGAAAACTAGTTAAGCTGGATAAAATGATCTGAGGCTCCTAATAAATGGAACGAATTGGTTTGCCTCGCTAATTCCACTGTACGCCCTCCGTGTAGATATCTCGCATGACCGTAACACACCACCTGGTATTCAGAGCCTCTAGAGGTGATGGTGATGTCTACGGTGGTGCGAAAGAGGACTCTTTCTCCGACACATTGCCAGATCCTAACTCTAAATCTGACTCCTCTCTAGACGAAGTCATACTAAAGGAGCTGCTATTATTGTTACCTCCCTCGTCAGACTGGGGAGTGCGAACAACAACAGCCTGGGTCTAGGCCTGCCCAAGTTCGGTGGTCGCCCATTTCTCTAGTCAATCCGCCTCCGGGTTAGGTTGGACACTGAGCTTCTCGACTGACCCAATAGTCTCACATTAGGTTGGACACTGAGCTTCTCGACTGACCCAATAGTCTCACAAGCATCCTGCTCCCCCAAGGCCTCATCCCAACGCCTCCTTTGGATAGCTCAAATCTTATCACGTCTTGGCTTTGGGGCCATATTACCTGAAACATACACATTTACACAACATGGTTAGCCTCTCAAGTCAAGAAGCAAAAAGCAAGATTAAACCATACTTGGTTATAAAAGGTTCACTGAAGGCATCCCTACGGGTCATAGAGAAAACTACGAGTCGTAGAAGGCTCTCATAGAAACAGTGTCAACAATTTTTGCTTAATGGAATGGCATCTACAAGACCAAATACGACTTGTAGAAGGATCTATGAGTTGTTGACTGAGTTGTAGGCATGTTCCGATGTTTAAACTTTTATAGGCAGGGATCTTGTAGAATATTTTGTGACTCATAAAAGGTCTCATCTGATAGATTCTCAGAAACATCAGATTTCTGGATTTTCATACGAAGGGAAACTATGGTTCGAGGAAATTTCCATGGGCCATGAAAGACCCTCAGAGATCAAAAAACTCAGTGACTTGAGTTTCTAAGTCTATCAATACGGATCCAAACGATATTTTCAACAACATTTGCAGCAACGAAGCAATACACATACCCCACATGACTTATAACCAATACCCAACACCCCACATGCAAGTTTCATCATACACCACCATCGAATATTGTTTCATATATATTCCTAGACCAGTTGACCCCGTTTGATTGAATTAGCATCAAATCACACATATATGCCATCACATAATCAATTCAATTAAACAGTGTGTGACCACATTATTTTAAAAAACATCATTCAAACACAAGGGCGAGGCCAGTCCCACCATGTTCCGACATTTACACATATTCACACATTGGAACTAATTTTCCTTAATTCAACTTTCAAACACAAAAATGGCATACATAGGTTCATTCATCAAGTTACCATACCCATCAATTCACTTAAACGTAATCATATAATTCTTAGTAGACAAATGGGTTTATTAAGACCGAAAACTTGTCAAATTGAATGACCAAGATGTAGAAATTGAAGAAGGAATTGAAAAGGTGGAACCCTAGGGTTGCCAAAACGTTGGTCGGAAAATGGTGGAGGGTTGATCGTCGGTGGTCAAAAGACAAGGGAAGGGAGTCACTGGGTTTCATATGTAATTTTGGGAAACATTAGAGCCAAAATAATTTGATATGGCCTATAGAACCAGTGATAGAAGCACTTCTTTGATGCCTTTTTCTCCAAGGATTACTGACATAGTTGCGTACCTGCACATTCTTCAAAGAACACATTGTTACCCTATATGCAACCAGATCAAAGTATAAACTTACAACCAAAATGCAAAAAATTAAACTACTTACAAGTCCAAAAGCTGAAAAAACAAAACACAACTATAATTATAACATCAAAAATCTTTTGTTGCCTCCCAAGTAGCGCCTGATTTATTGTAGTGGCAAGATTTGGACAACTTAGTCACTCAGACTTCACCAAGTGCCCAAACATTATTCTTCAGACACTTGGCTTCTTCTTTGACTGACATATATTAAAGACAACTTTTCTTCGTCATTCAATCTAAACCTGAGTTGGCCAGCTTACATATTCACTAGTGCTCCACTAGTTGCTAGGAAAGGCCTTCCCAAGATGATTGGGACTTCAAAGTCAACTTCACAATCTAGGATCATAAAGTCTGTAGGAAATATGAATTTCTCAACTTTTACAAGCATGTCATAGAGTATCCCCATAGGCTTCTTCACCATGTGGTCAACCATCAACAACTGCATACTCATCGGAGTAGGGGATCCTAGTCCTAGCTTCTTGAAGACCGCAAGGGGCATTAGATTTATTCTGGCACATAAATCACACACTACCCTTGCGAACTCCACATCTCCAATAGTGCAGTTTATTGTAAAAGCATCGGGATCTTCTCACTTTTGCACCAAGGATCTTGTGGAAATTACACTGTAAATTTGAAGCTCTCGGGAGAACTCTTGACTAACACTTTGCTTCTTTGTAACCAGAACCTTCATAAACTTTGCATACCTAGAATCATTTCCAATGCCTCAATAATGGGGATGTTGATAGAAAGTTGTTTCAGTATAAAGAGAAAGTGTTTAAACTTTCCCTCCTCCTCCCTATTTTTATTTGTTAGATGGAAGAGGGGAGGAGGCCTAGGAATGGGCTTTATCTTTTGTAGAGCCTACGTAGCATCACTCACCCCATCCTTGACATGATCATCTCTGGTATCCACATGCTTGACCTTAACTACTTCCTCTCGAACATCATCATCATATACTAGCATGGGAGGATTAATGGTACTCTTGCCACCACGAGTAGTAACCGCCATGTACTTCCCTTCATTCATTGGGTTCTAAACTATGTTGCTAGGCAGTGTACCTCTCTGACGCTGGTTTAGTTAGGTTGACACTTCACCAAACTATTTCTTATGTTGTTTGGCTGCAATAGAATGAGACTCAATTTTCAGATTTATGCTGGAGATGTCACACATCATCCCTTACATGGTCTGATCCTGTGTCTCAACTCTCTTCAACAGGCAGTGAAACATCTCTTCAACTCTAGAACTACAAGCATTAATATCGTGATTCTGTAGTGGCATATAAGGACCATTTCTATTGCCATCTCTGCGGCACCAATCCATATCCCTATCTTGGCCCCAATTCTTGTCATAGTACACTCCTAGGTTGTCTCTGAAAGAACCATCTCTGTTATAGTTCCGACCATGGTTTCCTTTACCCTGGTACTAATAGTCCTAATTAGATCCTTGGGCGTTGGTCCAAAAACCCCTCGTCTGATCAACAATAAAGCAAGTTTTCCAACTCATATTAGGGACCATCATACGTGGTTTCTCACAAAGGCTGATGAACAACTACATCAACTCATTCCTAATTTTGTTTCATCATCACCTCCACACCAGTACAGATCCGGGCAACCTCTTGCATTATCCCCTTATTTATTTTATCTTTCTCATAACCAATCCTGCCAGCGGATGAAATTTTGGTAGATGACATCTCTCTTTACACCCATACACGATTTGTCTTGACCACCCTTTCCATCCTCTCAGCAATCCTTGCAAATGGTTAATCTAAGAACAAGCCCTCCATGCTGCTATTAGCACAGGCTTGACTACTCTTGTCCAGGGCATGGTAGAAGATCTCCACACAGGCATTATCAACAATTTTGTTGCCTGGGATACTCCTCAAGCACTTTGTGAATCACTCCCATACAGTACTGATCAACTAACCAGGAATTTGCTCAAAGTTGTTGATTTGATCTTTCAACATGAGCTTCTTTGATCTTAGGAAGTACCTCTCAACAAAGGCCTTCTGCAACTCAACCCAACTGGTGATCAAACTCTGCGGGAGCTGGGATAGCCATAGCACTGCATTGCCTGTTAGAGATAATGGGAAATCACGACGTCCCACAGTACCCATAGACAGATTATGTGTTCCTATTACACTCTCGCAAACAAATGCAATATTGTGTAGATGGTTATATAGATCCTCTGATGGTAGGCCCACGAATAATACATTGATTTGCAGCATTTGAAGCAACCCACTCGAGTCCATGAACTTTGTGTCAGTTAGGAGTGGCGGGTAACCCTATAGCCTAGTGATCTCCATGCCATATGGTTCAATCGATATAGGTTCCACTGATAAGATTCGCCATTGAAGTCCTGCGGCTGTGGAGCTATGTCCTCAAGAGGAGGTGGGTTGCCAATATTCGTATTCTCAATCTTATTCTGATTTAGAGCTCCATTTTTTGCATTGTTTACATTATCTTGGGCCATCCTTCTTAGTCTTCTCTGGATCTTTAGGTTAAACGGAGTCAAGGGAAAACCTCGACTTTGCTTGTTAGGCGTACACTATATTTGTACCATGAAATAAAACAAAAAACAACAAAAAAATGTAAAATGAGGAAAATAAGGATTAATTCCTAAACTACTTGAATTAGAGAAGTCTAGCCGTATTCCCCGGCAACAACACCAAATTTATGATGTCGCCCAAGTTACACCTCCTTTTTTAGGCTAAAGCGGTCGTTGTCAAGATATATGACCTAACCAAAGTTAGGGTCGAATCCCATAGGAAATATGGTAGACTTAGAAAAATTTAAAGCAATTCGGGTTTATTAACCAACCTATCTCCGCAAAGGAGAAGTTTTGTGACAACTATAAAAGTAATCCTAAACTAAGAAAAAAAGTTAAACCATTACAAAGAGTAACAAGGGTATTGTGTTCCTCATGATTCCCTAACTCAGTAATACCAGATAATCGAATTGTTTTCCAGTGTGTAGCATGCAAAATGGTAAGTGAAGTTCACCAAACCCTTTGGCGCAGGAGAGAGGCGAATTTCACTACATAATTTGGTCCATCCCCGCAGTATGACATTACTAACCCTTACCTGTCTTTTAAGTACAACCAGATTAGATGAAAAACATCAACAGAATCATGTTAATTAATATTTTTTCTATTCATTACTACCTTGATTCAGTCAGTAACACTAGGCAGGCTCTAATGTTGGTCACCATTAGAAAGCAGTCAATATGAAGAGCATTAACAGATACATGTATGCACACTTTTCAAGAATTACAAATTATTCGGTTTTACCTTGTTAGTTTTTAATGGTTCCCACAATCCTAGTTGTAAATTTAGCTACTCATGATCAGTGTAAATGAAAAACTAATGAATTTGAATAACATAATTGAGAACTTACAGAAGAGAATTAATCACAAGAAATCCAAACTCTGCAGTGAGAATCACAAGATTAAACTCGAAAGATGAAATAAAGTTTTACAAGTTTTTCTCAAACTCTCTAATGTTCTATCCTTTTCCTCTATTGTTCTCTCTTGTTTTTTATGAAAAATAACCTTAAAACCTATTGTGGTGTTTTAAATAATAAACAAAAACATAATAGGATAACTGGGTCGGCAGACTCTACATCAGGTTCTACGGGTCGTATAACATTTTATGGCCCGTAAATGGGCTTTTGTGGATTGCTTCTTCAAAAATGGGGCATACTTCTACGACACCCCTCTACAGCTAGTATAGAGTTCTATGGCCCGTAGGAGGTTTTGTGTGATAACTTTTCACCAACTCCTTACTTTCTGATTCTCAGGATACGATGGCAAGTCTACGACTCATAAGACTTCTACTGCTCATCTGCATGTCATAAACTTAACTTCAGAAATTCACCCTTCATTGGAATTGTCTGTTAAATCTTCTTTATAGCTCGTAAAAGTATCTACAGCCTGTAAAGGGTCTCGTGGAACCTCTGCTTCAGTAAATTCTGTGCACGTAGTCCAAAAATTATGTCAACCCTGTAATCCTGCAATACAAACATAAAAAATATCAAAACTACTAACATTGTATTGAGAACACAACAAATTCCAAGGTTTAAGCATAAAAAGTGTTGTATTTTGATAGTACATCAAAGTGGTACATAGAGTTTACGTCTTAGAGTACAAGGGACTTTAGGGTTTAGAAGCTTTTGAGCATAAAATTGGAGAAGATTGGCTTGTGATGTTGATTTGTAATCAATCTTGTTATCCATGACTTCTACTACTATGTATGGTATTCAATCTTTAATTTCTAACATGTGTGGCTCAAACCCCCATGTTGCGGTTGTTTTTTGATATGGGTCTGTAATTTATTTATTGGGTATGTGATATCTTGACTTATCTGTAGTTGATTTGGGTTATTTTATATCCGTTCCTATGTTTAATGTATAAATTTCAAGGTTGCAAACTTGGGGTTTTGTTTTAGATTACTGATTGTTACCTTAGCTAATTAGAGTGTAGAATGGAGATAATGGCCGGATAGCTTATGGGATTTCAGTTGATATCCATATTAAAAGATTCAATGGCCAAGGTAGTAGGTGTGTTTCTGCAACCTCTAGGCCAAGCATGTCCTCGATGGTCTGTGTGTGATACCTTAGCTAATTCATACGAAACACCCATATAGAGGTGATTTGGGGTACAAGTAACCGAGCCTATTCACTCAATATGAACTCATGTAGTCAAGTATCTAGACCCACTTGATAGATTAATTCCCATATTTTCACATTCCCAACATCTTCCCTTAATAGTTGTTAAATTCATTAATTAGAACTTGTTGACTAAACTCTATTTTGATTATTGCAACCCCCTCGATCCTTCAAATAATTGGTCCAACGAATCACTTCTGCCTTGAGCAACGATTCCTTGTAGGATTGATCCTAGCCTTTAAAGTTGGGTTATTATACCGATGATGACCACTGCTTCTGTATTTGTGTAGTCAGGTTAAGCGACATCACACACCAAGGGCCTAGCTAGGGTCATGACAGGTATAGACCAAGAAAGGTTCCAATAAGATTTCAAGACTCACATTAATCTTAGTTGCCAGGAAAGGAGTGACAAAAGATAAATTGGTACCCGTATCAAGCAATGTGTGAACATCAAAGTTAAAGGCCTTCAACATATCGTTAACCACGTCAGGAATCTCTTTGGCCTCCTGTCTAGGATGGAGGGCATAAAATATGTTATCACATTGAGCTCCAACTTATTGAACCCCTTGTTGACCTTGACCTCTATGAGCATCATGTCCTTGAGGATGGCCATATTTACCCTTATTTGTAATATTTGGGCACTCAACAAGCTTATGGCCTATCTTTCCACACCCAAAGCAAGCACCCTAATCCCTTAAGCATCTAACCACACGATTCGTTCCATATCTAGCACACTTGGGATTAGTCGACTCACCCTCACCATGTACCTTAGGGTAAAACACTCTATTATTAGCAAACCATTGGTTAGTAACTTGAGATGATCCTTGTCCCTGATGGAATTGGCCACCACCACCACCACTCTTGAAACAAGAGAATCCATCCTCAAAATGAGCCCTCTTGGACTCACTCATTCACCTTTCTTTGATCTTTTCACCTTCAATACATTCATCATAAGTCATGAGATGGGATAGATCCATCTCACTTGCCAGCATAGTAGTGTATCACTCTTGAAGACCAAGTCAGAGACCACTGACATAAACATTCTCATCCTAGCACGGGGATCGACAACCAATGAATATGCATATTTGGATAGCTTAGTTAACTCTGGGGCACATTTCCTTACACCCATACTCTCTTTCTAGAGGTTGATGAACTCCATCTTTTGGCTTCCCTTAGTTCAAGTGGGAGGAAATTATCAAGAAAGGCAGCTATGAAGATCTCCCAAACCACTGGACCATCATCTTCTCTCTCGGACTTCCATTGGTTGTATCATTTTTATCTACTCCCTTTAGATGATAAGTCGCGAACTCAGCCATTTCCTTAGGAAACACTTTACACACCTCAATCATGAACTCCTAAGGGTCTTTATTCACCTTTGAACCATATAACTCCATAATAGTTCGGGGTACGTATATGAGAAGGAAAACAATAACATTGTGATTGACATGACTTGTCATAGCATGGGCAAACATAGAAAAGGCAGGCCGAAATTCAACATGAGTCACTTGCACCTCCACATGGCCATGAAAAGCTCTAGGATAGGAAGAATTTAGTCCAGCTCAGCATGGACATCTCTTTGCAGGGTTTCTTTTCTGTAAGGAATTTTTCTAAAAAGCGCAATGAACAAACGTTAGAATTAGGAAGCCTTAGGACAAGTTCTACAGCATGACATGAATCATGAAAAAAGTGAAACATAACGACTCATACCCTTTTATTCATAGATGTTGAGTACTTCACACCATCAATAAGACCTTACTGAATGTGGTATGTTGGACCCTAAAGATCATTTCAAAACCTAAGGCTCTAATACCAAGTTTGTCATGACCAAAGCTAGACCCTAGGTGCAATACTGTGGATGAGATCGCCAAGGGAAACCCAAACTAGCCTTCTTACCATATCATAAGCATTCATTGGTTTAAACAAAGATAGTAACTAGCAGAAGGATAAAAGTAAAATCATAGGTGATAGAGTAATAAGGCCGAGTGATAAGTTGCAAAAACCACATACGTAGTGTCCAAATCATGCCTCTATTTTACAGATTAAACGGGGCCAGTACATGTCACCAAACTCACCCTCATTAAAGATAAAGATCTGATGTCTCAAAGTAGACATAAGTGTTAACATAGGAGTGATATAGCTTGGTTTTCCACTGAAGAAGAAGGACTCACCAACAAGCTACTAGTGATCAGCCACAGTAAGCGCATGGGTTGTGGAGTGTAGCCACTTGTCTCTACATGATGAAATCATGCAGGAAAAATATGTGTTAGTATATGAAATACTAAGTATGCAGGTGAAGGACATTAAAAGCACATGATAGCATAGGCAAGTGAAGAGCATAAATAATCAATATAACATATAATAAGAAGTCATGAACGTAATATTTTAGATGCCATGAATAGACATGATCATAATAGTCATACTTGTATGGGTAAGTAACTATAACCGATAAAAAGACCATGCGACTTATAACATGGAATCTCGATATTGCCTCCACATCGTTGAAAGAGGATTCTACTTGCCAAGGGAGAACTCTACCTCACCTGGTAGGTCATGAATTATAATGCTATATGTGGATCCAAAAGCTAAAACATAATCCTATGATGGCACATAGTTATGAGATAAGAAAGTTATATATGTATAGACACACACATACATGCATATGTACTTGAAACATACTTGTCATAAAACATACTTAAGCTCATAACTAAATCATGGTTCAAAATGTAATTATATGCGTACGATTAGCTCATTTCATGACTTGTGTAAAATGGAAG
This sequence comes from Solanum rostratum, assembly GCA_029948455.1. Lineage (NCBI taxonomy): Eukaryota > Viridiplantae > Streptophyta > Magnoliopsida > Solanales > Solanaceae > Solanum > Solanum rostratum. The sequence continues at coordinate 22,724,138 of CM057055.1, forward strand.
GTTGTACCTATCCTCATCAATACACATTAACTTGTACATGATGGTGTAAACACACCATTGATTGATCATATTCATGTCGTAATAACATTTATACTTAAGCGTTTGTACTTGCATAATCATGATCACACTAGATATCATGCCATAACATAGTCATACTTTTATAAACTTGATACATGAGCATGGGTTCATGAACTGTAAGCTTGAAATCAATGTAATTGAGAAAGATTTGAATTTATTTTGTGGTTTAAGATCATTCGAACATGAATTGAAATCACCAATGCATGGTTTTTATTAAATTCAATAAGCTTGGAAGTGTAGTATCATGAAGTCCACACAATTTCATGCAATTGAAGCATAAACAATCAAATATAGCCTTAGTATCACTATCAAGAAGATAATTTTAACAACTGAAGTTCATTTATAAAAACCCATAAAATTCATGATTTATAATTGAATAGAAGCAATGAAGCTAGTTTGGCTTCATGGATAAAATGGAACCATGAACAAAACATGCATACATTAGGTACTTAATCTATGGATTGAAAATGATTGCGATTGAACTTGAGGTCCTTCAATGGATTCCTAAGCTTGAGCTTCAGATGAGGCTTGAGAATGATAATTGATATGAGAGTTATGAATTTTAGTGTATGAGTTAGAATAGCATGGGGGGAGAGATAAAACATCCAAAGGAGGAACAAAACATAAATTCACATGTGAAATAAACAAATAAAGGAACACTTATTTAAGTGCACCGCATGACACCCACCAAGGTACCCTTCCCGAGCCATGAAAAATGCATCATGCCTCGTGGTGTGGATCATGATGTGTAAGGTATCAAGGTCTGCGCAGTACACCTACCACAAGCCACTCCATGGGATGTGGACTATACCATAACCTATAGAGAGTCTCATTGTTTTCTCCTTGCACTGGGCAGACACCAAACGAGCCAAGGGGCCCTTCCATGAGCCCTTTCATGGAAAATGGTGTGCAACTACTATCCGTGAAGGGTGTCATATTGGGCACCTTGGGCCAAAACGTTCCAATAATGAATTTTAAGCCTTAGTTCAATCTTATGGAGTATAGGTCCTTACATTATCGGATTTTTAAGCAAGTAGATAAGGTAGCTTATGAATTGGAGTTGCCATTCGAAATAAGCATTGTTCATCCAGTATTTCATGTTTCAATGTTGAGGAAGTTTGTGGCTGATCAAAATTCCATTGTGCGATCAAAAGATATAAGTGTTGAAGAAACATGACCTACGAAGCGGTTCCAGTTGAAATCTTAGACTGGCAAGCAAAGTAATGAGGAACAAGGAAGTAGAATCCATCAAATTCCTCTAAAGAAATCAACAAGTTAAAAGTGTCACATGGGAAGCAAAAGCAGATATGATGAAATGACATCCTCATCTCTTTCACTCTACTCAAGCCTATGGTATTAAATTATTCTTTCCCAAAGACCTCAATTTCCTTGTATTTTAGTTTTTCATGTCATTATGTGTCACGACCAAAACTTAGGTCCTAGCAATAACACAGTGAATGAGATCCCCAAAGGAACCTCATACTAATCCCATAGCATACAATCAAGCATTTCAAGTAGAACAAGGAGAATACATCAGCGGAAGCATGTACTTATCATAACTTATAACATAAGGAAGATCACAACAAAACAGATACAAGTATAGAAACTTAATCAAATACATAGGCCCAACAGATGCCTCTAACTCATGACATAAGATGGGGGCTTAAACAGGTCCTGACTCACCCTGAACATAAGGAAAGATAGTCTCTAATGCATAAACATAACATGAAGAATAAGATAAAAGGCTTTGTCATCGAAGCATAAGGATATATCCAATTTAGATCATCATAGTATATGGCCCTAGCCACGATGATGGATGATTGAATCACCTGCACTTGCATTATAATGTAATTCAGGCATAAAGTATAATTTAGTAGTTTTAATTTACTAAGTATATGAACATGCAATAAAAAATAGACATGATATTACCTGCATTCAAGTGTTAGATGAACAAGGACATAAATTTAGAAGTGAAGTATAAAAGAGATAGCCACGTCAAGATTCCATGAAATATTATGATTCATGAATCCCATAACATATAATTACACATAGAGGAGTATCCATAACTAATATATAAGCCCTTGCAAGCCATTATATAGAGCCCCGGTGTTGCCTCTACCTTAAGGGCCATTGCCTATTTCACTTGTATTTGATAAACTGTACAGGTTTTGCCCATTTCAGACAATTGCATTTGATACACCTTACGGGTCTTGCCTATTTCAGAGACTTGCAACCTTAGAGGCCTTGCCTATTTCGAAGACTTGCATTTCATAAATCTTACATGCCTTGCCCATTTCAAAGACTTGTACTTGATACACTTTATGGGCCTTGCCCATTTTGGACACTTGTATTTGATACAACTTACGGGTCTTCCTCAATTTGGAGACTTGAATTTGAAACACCTTACGGGCCTTTTCTATTTGGAGATCACATTCCAAAGGGTTATCATGAGTCATAGTAAGGACATGATCATGCATATTGGGACATAAAAAGTCAAATCATAATTCAAAGTATAACAATATGCATGAAAATAGCTCGTTCTTAATTGTTATATGATAGTGTATGCATCCACTTCAAATGCTTAAAGTCGAGCTACAGTCATCGTAATGATCATAATCATGTCAAAATTGTATTCATATTGAAATTATATTCCTAATCATAATTGAAACTATTTTCATAGGCAAAACTTCATGTACAAGCCTTGTGCATGCATAATCTTATATGAGTAGTGAGAGTAAAGCATGGGTACGTGAAATTCAACCTTAAAACATTACAATAAGGTATAAATATGCATAATCCATTAAGAAACAAACATTTGAATCACCATTGAGACTAGCCATGGATGAATTCATAGTTCATAAGGATATGTAAGTTCAAATATCATGAAGACAATGTAAATCAACAGAATAAGACTTTATTCATGCTTTAAATATTATTTAAATACAACCCATATCACAATTTCAATGTTTTGAAGTCAAAACATGAAAATTATACTTTAAAATCATAAACACAGATAAATAGATTTTGGAATCCATGGGTGGAATAAAACTTAGGACGAATCTCACATACCTGATACTTGAAGTGGAGAAACAACATGGAATTAACTTACACATAAAATCCCAACTGACTCTCTTAGCTTGAATCCTTGAATGAAAGGCTAGAGAGTATTTTTACAAGTCAGAATTCAGAGACTAAGTGCAAAACTTGCATAAGAGTTCATGAAATACATTAGGGACTGATTTAGGACTTTAAGGAGTGAATAAAAGTCCCAAAAGGCCTTAGAGTTAGGGCTAAGTATAGAAAAGACCTCATTAAAATGAGGCTTAAACTTGGACAGAGTGCACTACACAGCTCTCTCTTTAGGTCATGGTGTCCACCACGGGCCATGTAGGGGTCTGTCATGGTGCACTTATAGGAAAATAATAGAGGTCTTGAGAAGGAACCTTCCACGAGACCACAGCATGAGGACCCCCCCCCCTATTAGTTGTGGTGTGCACCACGGGCCTTGAAGGGGTATGTGGTGGTGCACTTAGGGTTAAACGGGGCGCCTAGTAAAGGGCACCCTCCATGAGACACACCACGACTCATGGTGTGCACCATGGACCGTGGTATGATTATGGAGGGCACACCTTCAAGGCTCCCTCAAGGAAACATAGGAACAAAGCCACCAAGTTCGAAGGCCACCTCCACAATGCATTTCACATCAAGTGAAGTGCTTCATGAGCAACGGAGGTGTCCTTGGAGGGCAGTCTTGGTCAAAACCCCTCTAAACCAATTTCCAAGCATCATTATGACCTTACGCATTCTGGGTCCTCACTTTATCTTCCCATCTGATCATTCGTATTCAAATGAGATAGAACATGGCTTGAATGGATCAAAACAAACATGAAACTATCCAATCTGAGTGTACATTGCAAATTTAACACTTAAATCTCTTGTAATCATCAAAAGCATGTTAAAACACCATTCAAATTAGTTTTGTGCACATGCATGCATATCATGGCTTGAAGACAAAGAAATGAAGGGATTTAAATCATTTAAGCATGAAGAACCTAGTACCTTAGGCTTGAGTAGATTGGAATAGATAAGGGTATCATCTTATCATATCTTATTCTGCTTCCCACGTAGCAATCTAAACATGTTGGTTTCTCCAAAGGGCTTTAACTGATGCAATATCCTTGTTAGGAAGCCTCCTTACTTGCCTATCCAAGATCTGAACCAAAACCTCTTTATAAGTCAAGTTCTCCTCAACATCAACATCTTCGAAAGACAGTCATACTTGGATCACTAACCATCTCCCTCAACATAGATACATGGAACACTGGGTTAATGGAACTCATATCTAGAGAAAAATCAAATCTATATGCTACATTGCGAATCTCAAGAATCTCATAAGGACTTAGATATCAGGAACTCAACTTTCCTTTTTTATTAAAAATGCATCACACCCTTCATAAGTGAACTTTCAGATATATCTAATCATTAAAATGGCACTCAAGGTATCTTCTCCTAACACCCGAATAGGACTTTCGAGGACTTTGAGCTATCTTCAGTCTCTCGCTAAAACATTTTACCTTCTCCATAGCATCTAAAACAAGGTCAGGGCAAATAAATGTCACCTTACCTATCCCAAACCAATTTATCAGGTATTTGCATTTCCTCTTGTACAAAGCCTTAAACAGTGTCATCCCAATGCTAGAATGATAATTATTGTCATAAGCAAACTCAACAAGTATTAGGTAATTATCTCAATCACCTTTGAATTCTTACGTACAAGTCCTCAACATGTCCATCAAAGTCTGAACTATTCTCTTGGCTTGTCCATAAGTTTGAGGATGAAATGTGGTTCTCAACTTTACCTGAGTATCACTCCTTTTTTTAAATGACCTCCAAAAGTGAGAAGTGAATTGGGTACCAAAATCCGATATAATAAACAAAGGCACAAAATACAATCTAACCAACTCATGAATATATAACTTGGCATTATTCTTGTCATTAAAGGTAGTCTAGATGTAACACCTTCAACACGACTCGGAAAGTTCCTCTGATGTATTTCTTAAATGTCTTAAAATATGAAAATTAATTTTCAAATTCAAGTTCATATTCTTTTTCAAGAGGTAAAATTATGTAGGAATGTTACCTTAAATTTTTAGGTGTACGATATCAAAAAATAATTTTTCGCATGAAATTGCACAAACCAGAAGAGTGCGCGAGCAATCCGAGTCACCCACTTGTTCCCCCGTTGTACAAAAATGGCCTAAACCTATTCCTAGGCCAAAATAAGGGGAGAATGATATTTGCGCAAAATCGTACAATCAGGAAACCAAGGCGTGTTGCCCCCCATTCCCATTGTCTAACTTTTTCCAAACTTTTTCTTTTGTAAGTGAAGTCAATTAGGACTTATCCCAACATCTTTATACATGTAAATACTCGAAAGTTGTCCAATTTTTATCCCTACATCTATCTTAAAACACTCTCAAATTCTCCCAAATCCTCTTTAAAATTCCTCCATCAAATTCCACCAATTCCTTAATGTTCACCCTCCTCCATTGAAGACTAAGTTTCCAAAAGGTTCCTCAAGTTTCTTCAAGTCTTCCTCATTAAAGTTTTAAGGTTTTAAGGTATTTTGGTCTTTCGTCCATGGGTCTTTCCACCCATAGAGTCCCAAAACCTATTTTACTGAACTCTTCAAATTTCAATGATTAATTAATCCTTATGGGTACTTTTTATTACTTCTATTAAACATAAATTATGTTTAGAATCTTTACCTATGGCATGAAATTTCATTAATTGATTTTAAGGATTTTATCCTATGATCTATTTTATGAAATTCAAATCTATGAATGATATGATACTATGACCTATTTGAAATTGATGATTTGTTTTAGATGAATTCAATATTTTCATATGCAAGATTGAAAGATGATATGTATGATCATGGTGGGTTGTTTAAGAATGTTTTTAATTGATGGATTTCCCTACATTGATGCATAGTACTGTTGAGTTACATGATTTAAATCATTCATGCATAAGCCCACCTAAGTTTTTATATCGAGTTTTCTAATGAAGAATGATTTCCAATAATAAGGGTTCAATTACTCAGGTTTATAAAGGATATGATGTTTTAATCCCTCTTATGAATGTTAAAGATGGTGAAAGGACAATTGTCACTAAAAGATTGATCTCATTGTTATAAGGATCATTCTCACATGTCGGATCTTAGGCTCATCGTACGTTTAGATGAGCCACTCTATAGATGTGATAATGATGTTATGCTTTTAAGCATATGAATAAATATGATTATGCATATGTTTTTAAATGTACTAGCAGCAACCCATTGTATAATTGACTATATATGATTATGCATATGTTTTTAAATGTATTAGCAGCAACCTATTGTATAATTGACTATGTGCAACCATAGGAGCCCTTGTAGGCTAGGCTAGTAGATCCACCTAAGCCATATTATAAACTAAAGATGCACATGTGAATGTTGACAGAGTTCTACATGGCAAGTAGCGACCCTATGCCAACATACGGGGTTATGTTGGATTCCACGTAGTAGGTCGCTTGGTCTTATATGTTTGTTATGGTCTCACCCCACATACGTATGATGATAGGATGTTATGTTTGTATTGTGAATGATTTTTCAAGCATTTGTACATGTTAAACTGAGCTTATTTCTATTGTGCATGATTATGCATCTTATTTATGAAGCTTATTATTGATTGTTTCATTGCACCCATTGTACTACTACATTCCAAGTACTAATGAATACTTTTTTCCAACATGATCCAACATGTAAGGACAGGCGCTCTTATAAATCCTCCTCCACGTGGTTATTTGATTCGATTAAGGATTGTATGTGGTGAGTCCTCCACTCCGGGGATAATATCTGACTTCTTATCTTACTTATATTGAGACTTTATCTCTTTTATTGCCTACTTTTAAGGGTGAGCTGGGGATATGTCTTGTTCCCCGTCCTACTCATGTTTTAGAGGTGTTGATGGATACTTATACTATCTACGTACTATGTGATGCATATACATTATCGAAACTTATCCCTTAGCCCATATCCCTTATGTGATGGTATCTAATATTATTGATTTGATGGAAAGTGATGATCTTCCTAAGTCCCTACTTCCCCATAGCTTGAGTCCTACTTACCCTTTCCTTAGTCTTGCTTGTTATGTGATCATGGAAATCCCTTTCCCTTACTCTTCCATATAGTGTGAGTCTAAAGCCCCGATTGCCTATAGATTTAATTACTTGAATGCTTATTTTATATTCTGCAACCAAGGATGTGCATATGATGTGTTAAGAGGGTTTTTTGGGTTACCTTTGGGTTTCCCATTCACCATGTTGAACCTAGGACCTTGGCTTAGGTCATGACACTTGACCTGTAAAAAATGAGGCAACCTGGTCATCCTATCAAGAATTACAAAAATATAGTTGTATCGTTTGTGGCTACGGGACAAACCTATAGGAATCTCAGTATCTTGGGAAAAACCACCAGGTAATTGATGTTCTACCTTCACTTGTTGTCAATTAGGACATTCGGATACGAACTTGGCAACGTATGTCTTTATGCCATTCCACTAATACACTTCTTTAAGTCCTGAAACATCTTGGTGGATCCCAGATGGATAGAATAAGGATAGTTATGGGCTTATGTCTAGATCATCTCTCTTAGGCCATCAATATTAGAAACACATAATTGATCTCAATACTAAAGCGCACCATCTCCCCCGTCGAAGAAAACTTCTATCTTTTTCTCGGCAACCAACTTCGTCAATTCCACCAATGATGGATCTAGATCTTGTTTTGCTTTGATATCAACCACCATAGAATATTCAGACCCATTTTGAACATGAATACCACTAACATTAGAATCTACCAAACTAACATCCAATCTAGCCAAATCGTGCACATCCTTCACCAACTCCCTATAGACATTCTACTAAGGGCATCAGCTACAATATTTGTCTTGCATGGATGGTATTGCACACTTATATCATAGTCTTTGAGAAGTTCCAACCATTTACTTTATCTCAAATTCAGGTCTCTTTAGGTGAACACATATCGCAAACTTTTGTGATAGGTGAACACATCAACTTGCACCTTATAAAGATAATTTCGTCAAATCTTCAAAGCAAACACCACAACCACAAACTCAAGATTATGAGTTGGATAATTCTATTCAAGAACTTCAACAACCTAGATGCATATGAACTTTTATATGTTGCATTAGCACACAACTAAAACAAATATAAGAAGAATGACAATACACTACAAACCCATCTAAACCATATGGTAGTGTCAAAACAAGAGTTGATGTAAGTCGGTCCTGCAAAGTTTGAAAGCTTTTCTCACACTCATTTTTCCATTGGAATTTGGACTTCTTTTGAGTCAACTTAGTCAATGGTGAAGCAATGGATTAAAACCCTTCAACACACCTACTATAATAATAAACCAACCAAAGAAAAGTCTGAATATTCAAAGGAGACAATGGTCAAAGCCAATTTTTCACCACTGCGGTATTCTTTGGATCGACCTTAATACCATCACAAGACACTACATGATAAAGGAAAGGAAACTCATACAACCAAAACTCACATTTACTGAAATTGGCAAATAACTACTTACCCCTCAAAGTCTGAAGAACTAACCTTAAGTAATCCATATGCTCTCGCACACTCCGAGAATAAATCAAAATATCATCAATGAAGAAACCAATAATATTATCAAGAAATGGCTTAAACACACAATTCATGAGATCCATAACCACCGTTGGAGCATTAGACAACCTAGAAGACAACACCACTAACTCAAAGTTCTCATACCTAGTTCAAAATGTTGTCTTAGGAATATTACATTCCCTTAGTCTTAACTGATGATAATTTGAATGGAGATCAATCTAGGAGAAGTGTGTAGCATTTTATAACTGATAAACAAGTAATCAATCCTCAATAATGGATACTTATTCTTTATGGTCACCTTATTCAATTGCAATTAGTCAATACACATCCAAAGAGATCCATCCTTCTTCCTCAAAAATAAAACAAGAGCACCCCATGTTGAGATACTTGGCTAATAAATCCTTTCTCTAACAAATCCTTTAAATAATCTTTCAATTCATTCAATTCTGTCGATGCCATATGGGTTTCCTTTCTTAGTTGTCCTTTCCAAAAATGGTTTAAATAGCCTGTGCAAAAGAATGGTACTCAGTGCATCGATTGGTCATTCGGTGGTCAAGGTCGGCCATCGCTCAGCACTGAATATATGTACTTGAGAACTTTCATGTTCATTCCCTTGGAGGCTTGAGTCTCTGTAGCATTGGACGATGGTTGTTTCCTTTGTAAATTACACTTGGTAATGCGTCAAATGTCCTTCTACTTCGCCATTCTATCCTGGAATTGGGGTTCTGAGTTCTGTAACATTAGATGATCTCAATGGAAGGTCGGCAATGTGTTAACGTGGTTTGGGGATGTCGATTGTGACCTCCTTTTAGGCATGAGCATGTGGTTAGACGTTGGAATTTTAGACGGTCTTGCTAACACATTGGTGGTTCACTGAATATATCAGTAATGCGTCTTTTGTTCACCTTTTTTACTCTTTTGTTTCTTTTTCCTATTTTGTTGGATATTGTCCACTTGTGCAATTTTAGCTCCATTCCCTACACAATATATGCACATTAGTTAGCAATTGGTACTTAACAGCACATTGAGGACTACAATTATTCATGAAACAAGCCCAAAATGAGTTCGAGATTCGGACTCATCAACACCCCCAACTTAAGCCTTTGTTTGTCCTCAAGCAAATCAAACATCAAGTAGACCAGTCCAGAGCTTACAAACAAGTACATAAAGATCAACACATACAATTCCACCTTTTTCATCCACCCTCAAACTTCCACAAACCACTTACATGGTCTTCAAGACTCAAGGAGTCACTAAGAAGTGATCTAGTCATGGCTATGCTCACAATTGCTCATGTTTCTATTTATCACTACCTAAACAAACCACCATTTTCCCTCATACCAAAGAAAATCTTGTACATGCAAGATTAGAAGTATGTTTTCAAAGGATCTCTTCAACTCTCACTCTCACAATCGAGAAAGAACATGTAAGCATGACCACATAGGCTTGCTCTTATTCACTATCAGAGCGTATTCAGCTTCATTTCATACTAGAATCCCAAAGAACTTGTTTAGATTGTAATGTAGGGTTAAGGCTGGGTAGGATAGAATATGAACAATAGTGACTCATCCCTGCATTGAACTTTACACACTCTTTTCATGCTAATGGGTCTGTTTGGTCCTCTTTTTCTCTAAATTTTTTAAGGTGTTCCCTCTTTCTTTTTCACAACTTTTTGGTATTTTGGAGGGTTGTCTTTTTCAAACAATTTTTCACAATTTTAGCTCTTCAGATGAATTTTCATTTTTTTTCTTTGCTCAAGAACTCCTCCCCTTTCTTTACTTTTCTTTCCTCGATTTTTTTATAGGAGACACCCTTCTCTTTCTACCAACAACCCCAACTTTGGCCCTTGGCTATCATTTTGTTCAATTCAAACTCAAGGAGGGACTGGTAATGATCAAGAAGGAATTTTCTTTCACAAATTCAAGTCGAGGTTACATGGTTGCAAAAGAAAGGACCAACACTCAAAGGGGTTTCACTACGGATTCAATGCGGTGTCATTTGGAGGTTAATATGGTTAATATGGACTCAATAGAACCAACAAAGGCCTTAGATTCTTTCCTAATCTGGAATCAACCAAATCACTCCTTCAAACAAAACCAGTCAAATTCTAGATGATGCAAAACATGCCTTCAAATTAAAAATCCTAACTCTCATAGCAAAATGGTTTAGCAATCAAATAGTAACATACATTTACAACCTACTATGATCGCATATCCTAGCTCAATACTCACATAGTCAACTCGAGATGCATCAAATCCATACATGGATCGACTTATGAAGAGAGGGAATAAGTAGTAAGTAAGTACATGCTCCTCGTCCATGGCACCATCCAAATCAAAGATATGGTCTATTAATATTCAGATTGTGAAGAACTAGAGACACAATTACGATTTAAAACAGCTTTTCACATATGCACGAGGTTTGCCACGATTCACGGACATCATTTGCAATCAAAATCATTCATCCATTCATTTTTTTAAAATAGGAAATTTAAAAATTAAAAAAAATACGAAATTATTACAACGCAAATTAAAAGTTATTGACATACCAAAAAGTGGAGAATTAATCACACTTCAGTTCATCAAAAATAATATTCCCAATTCAATAGGCAACAAAAATATAAAATACTCATCCATCCATAAAAGATATGTTGTCATTAATGTGGGAGAATTAAAAATAATGACCACAAAATGAAGGAGTGAGTTTAAATAATTCCACTGATATATTTTGTGTTGCACTAATATTGGGACTGAAGAGAGCTCAACTATGCTAGGTCCTAGTGAACTTTCTTTCCCTGCTTGCTTTGTTTTTTGCCCTCTTGGCCTCAAATTGGTCGTGCAAAGTCATCTCTCTAGCCTTCTCTTCTGTTGATATGTGAGTACTTTCCATAGCCTCATGCTTGTTCTTGGAAACATTACCCTTAACCTTCATGGGAGGGTGTATGTTTTGGCTTGAGTTGGCGATGGAGATTTCGTTTCTTGGTGGCCATGTGCAACTATAGGCCACGTTTCCCACTCACACAAGGAACTCAAAAGGGATAATATACCTAGGGCAAGGGCTACCCATTACATATATGAGGTGCCATATGCAAACAACAGAAGTGAGAGATGGTGATGAAGGACGATAAATCAAACCCAAAGAAAATAGAAAAAGAGAAAAAGACAGATAGAAATCTATACTGGGGGAGCACGGAAGTTACTCAAGAAGAAGATAAGTGGGGGAAATGGATAGAATAATCACTTTAATGAGCATTAAAAGAAGGAGGTTGTGATACTTCGATTTCTATGTCACTATTCATTATTGTAGAGTATATTTGGTAGCATGTCGATTATGCCTAAGGTCACCTTTTACTTACCTCATTTAGGGTGCCCTTCCCAAATCAAGGAGCGGTAAAACTATAGATCATAAAGAAAGGTCGACGATGCATCGAGTAACCCTCCGGTCACCCAATTTTGCAATGCCTCACTTTCAACATTTGCTCTAAAGGGATGGACAATATAGCTTTTACCACTTCCACTCGACGTAACGTTTATTTGCAAAGAGATTGCCAAATTCTATAGCATCCTAAGGCTTTTCAGGCATCCCCAGAGTACCGTCTGAGTAAGATTGCCACCTAAATTTGGCGGTGCACTGAATTTAGATGGAGGTCTCCTAAATTGACAACAACTCAGGGAACCTTTTGCAGCACCAAAAGGTAGGTACATGAGTTATCCCCTTTTTTATTTGATCATACGTTAATTTGCTCATGGGTGCCGAACTAGAAAGAAAACCTATAATCACTTAATGACTCAAAAGGTGGTCAAAATTGAGTTTGCCAAGTGCTTTCGGTGATTCGCGGATAATTGTCATTCCATCACCCTTCTTCTTATTGCCTTAAGTCTCAACTCTTTTACCTATAATCATCAGCATCCATTCTTGTTACTCTGTTAAATACTTGGGTTGCCTCCAAAGAAGCACTTAAGTTTACGCAATAACATGATGATGTTTGTTACAAGCTCAAACATCATTCACCGTTTATTATTAACCACCAAGACATCTGGTGGTTTGTCATAGTATTTTTTTAGCCTTTGCCTGTTCACTCCGAACCTTTCTCCTTTTGATTCTCAACTTCTATCACCCTATTTATAAGCACCTTTGTTACCTTGAAAGGTCCAAACCACTTTTATTTAAGCTTCCCAGGGAATAATCACATTCTAAAGTTGTATATCATCACTAGATCCCCTTCAGCAAACTCTCACTTTAGGATATTTAGATCGTGTTATCTTTTCATTCTCTTTATACAGCGTGAGCTTTCATAAGCCCTCAACCTAAACTCATCTAGCAAATGGAGTTGAGCAAGCTGAGCCTCTAGAGCTTCATCGGTATTGAAGTTGAGCCTCTTTAGAGCCCACAAGGCTCAAGTTTCTAATTTTCAATTGGCAAATGGAAAGCTTTTGAATGTAATCTCAAGAGGTGACATTCCAATAGGATCCTTGTAGGTCGTACGATAGGTCCATAATGCGTCGTCAAGCTTGGCCACCCAATCGCTTCGACTACCATTCATCGTGTCTGCTAGAGTCATTTTTGTCTCTCTATTGTATAACCTCCACTTTCTTGTTTGCTTGAGAGTGGTATGGGGTTTTCACCCTATGCTTAACACCGTACTTTCTCATTAACAAGCCGAGCATTCTATTGCGAAAATGTGTTCCACAATCTGTGATGATAGTTCAGGGAGTGCAAAGTCTGCTGAGTATGTTTTTCCATCATTAGATAGCAATGCAATTGCTTTGATCTATTTTAAGACATAATCAACAGCCAACAAGATATATTTATCTCCAAATGAACTTGTAAATGGACCCAAGTCCAACCCCCACATATAAAAAACTTCTAATTCTAGGATTTGGGTTAATAGAAATTCATGCCTTCTGGCGATGTTTCCCTGAAGTTGGCACTTTGAACATGCTTTGGAGAATTCATAAATGTCTCTATAGATTGTAGGCTAGTAATAACCACTTTGATGCACTTTTCAAAGCACTTTCCCCCATGATATCCTCTAACTAATAATGAATGACATTCTCCCAAAAAGCCTCCATTGAAGTCTTCAGTACACACCTTCAAATCATATTATATGTGCATTCCTTAAAGAGATAAGGCTCATCCCAATAATATTTCTTCACATCATACAAGAACTTTCTCCTTTGATAAGGGTTAGAAACCTCTAGGATGATACCACAAACCAAATAGTTTGCTAGGTCAACTATCAAAGAGCCTCAACTGTTGCCACTCTCATGAAATTTATCTGAAATATCATCCTCTTCAGCTCTTGAACTTTGTGGCTCAAGATGAGATAGATGATCTACCAACTTTTTCTCATAACCCTTTCTATCTCTTACCACGAAATCAAATTCCTGCAACAGCAGTACCAATCAAATAAGTTGTGGCTTGGCATCCTTTTTCTCCATGAGATAGCAAAGTGTTTCATGGTTACCACCCTTGTGCCTAGCAAATATGCATAGAACTTCTCAAAGGCGTATACTACCAAGAGCTCCTGTTCAGTTGTTGAGTAATTTTTTTGAATTGCATTCAACATTTTACTAGCATAATAGATCGGATAGAAAAGTTTTCCAACTCTTTGACCTAGCATAGCTCCTAAAGCTACACCACTAGCATCAGATATCACCTCGAATAGATTAGAAAAATCTTGTGAGATTACAATGGGGGTTTTAATCAACCTCTGCATGAGAGTCTCAAATTATTTCATGCACAAGGCATCATAGATAATTGGGGAATCTTTCTCAAACAACTTACACATAGGGCTGGCGACTTTAGCAGAATCTTTTACAAATCACCGGTAGAACTCGGCATGCCCCTGAAAACTTCTCACCTCTTTTACTGAGATAAGTGGTGGAAGTCTTGCAATTATATCTATTTTTGCTTGATCCACTAGCACGCCATTCCCTAAAATCTTGTGGTACAATACAATTCCCTCTTTTAACACGAAATGGCACTTCTCCTAGTTTACCACTAAATTTGTTTCCACATATCGCTGTAATACTTTCTCTAGATATCCCACACACTGCACAAATGTGTCTCCTACAACCAAGGAGTCATCCATGAAGACTTCCATAGAATCATCTACCATGTCAGAGAAAATCAATAACATGCACCTCTAAAAAGTTATCGTTGCATTACACAATCTGAAGGGCATTCTTTTGAATGCAAAAGTACCATAAGGACAAGTGAACGTGGTTTTAACCTGATCTTCCACAGCAATAGATATTTGATTGTATCTGGAGTATCCATCGAGGAAATAGTACCATCCCCTTCAGGCTAACCTATCCAATATTTTATACATGAAGGGCAGTGGGAAGTGGTCTTTCTCTATGGAAGCATTCAACTTTCTATATTTCATACAAATATGCTAACCTCTCACTGGTCTTATGCAAATAAGGTGACCCTTATCATTCGGTACCATAGTCATGCCCCCTTTTTTAGGCACACACGAAACTGGAATTACCCATTTTCTGTATGCAATTGGGTATATCACACTTGTATTTAACCACTTGATAATTTCTTTATTTGCCACTTTCTGCATAAGAGGATTTAATCCCCACTGGTGTTCAACACTTGGATTATAGCCTTCTACCAACTTGATTTTATGTGAGCGAATTCTTGAGGGAATGCCCACGATATTTGCAATAGTCCATCCAATGGCTATGACATGTCTCTTTAGCACATTCATAAGAGCCTTATTTTGTTTTTCATCTAATCTAGCAGCAACTATAGCAGGCAAGGTGTTGCCCTTGCCCAAGAAAGTGTACTTGAGATGACTTGGGAATGCTTTCAACTCGAGGTTAAGTAGAACTTTCAACAGATGGCTTAGCTGACTGAGTCTCTTTGTTTTTCAAATCTATGTCCAACTTGATTGGATTTTTTAACTGACCACCAGTCCCCATGAAAGTTGCATAGTTCCCTCACAGTCATCAACATCGACCTCACCATAGTTTAGTAAGAACTCATCCAATGATCTGTTATCCTCATTCATGAACATCTTATAAATTGGCCATCACCTCATTCATGAACATCACCTCATTGGATGAACATCACCTCATTCATGAACATCTTATAAATTGGCATCTCAGTAAGTGCTTCTATTAAGGGCATAACAATGGCAAGGGATTGAGCATGGAGATGAACTTCTGAAATTTTAGATCATCCCCTTTTTCGGCTTTTGTTGGTCTGGTTGAACATTTTTTGGAATGTTTTAAGGTGATGCACCACTGAATCCAATTGACTTATCACCAGCTTCATCTTTGTACTCACTCCCTCCAATACCAAAACAAATGTCATCGTCAATTTCTACCCCAACATCTTCTTTTCTTTGATCTTTACTCTCCCCAAATAAAGGGGTCTTATTTTCTATATCATTGTCAATGCCATGACTATTTGGTGTCATGATGACCATACATATTTGGTCCTTCCTTTCCATTTGAGTGGTGAACTAAGCTAAAAGGGCTTTTAGTTGTGTCTCCAAATACTTGATCGAGACTGAGTGGGATGACACTGTTTGGCTTAAGTGGATGAAGCGTGATCTTATCTCTTAGAGCACACTATTTGAGGATTCCACCTTACTCAAGATACTTACAAACATCTCCTTCATTGAGGCCTAGAGTGGTTTTACAAGTGAATCTTTCAGTCTCTCCCCGTGCTATAGAAGAATTCCAGACAAAGTTACTCGACTTTCATCCTTCAAACCCTTGAAGTTCCAACCTTGATTCTTGGGTGACCTTTGATGAGCCAATCAAGAACCCAACACCAACCTTCCAATGGACACACCTCTTCATTGTGAACCACATCATTCAAATCAAATTCAAGAGTTATATTGCCTATGACACCAACAACACTCTCTTGCTTTCGATCACCACTTGATATGTGTTTGGACAAGTGACTCAACTATACACTCATTTTCGCAATATTTCATCACCTTTTTTCTCCTGTGCTAGCTGCTCCTACATTGCTCCCCTTTTGGTTGAAGACACATAATCCTCTTACGTGTACCAAGCCCTATTTATTTTAGTCATCTTATCTAGCAATTCACAAGTAACAACATATGTGTGTTTCATAATTCCTCTTTTTGCCAATTAATTGGCTGCACACCGGTTAACAGCATTTAGGCTCATGTAAAAGTGTTGTGGCAACAAAGATCAGGAATTCCATGGTTTGAAATTTGTAAGAAAAGTTCACAAAACCTTAGCCATGCCTCATGCAATAACTCATTTTCAATTCGTTTGAAATTTTTAATAATTTAATGTAGCTTAATCATCTTCGAAGGAGGAAAGAACCTTTCAAGAAACTCATTTTATAACTCTTTCCATGATGTTATTGATCCACGAGGGAACTCAGTCAGCCATCTTATTGCCTCCCCTGTTATAGAGAATGGGAAGAGACGCAGTCGAATGTCCTCTTCTGTGATACCCTTGAAACTAAATGACCAGCACACATCCAAGAAGTTCCGTAAATGTTCATGAGGGTCTTCTTGGGTTCGGCCTCCATATGACCCTTTTAGCTAAAGTACTTTAGCATAGTATTCTTGACATGGACTTCCACACGTTCAGTTAATTGGGGCAACAGGATTGCACTTGCACTCCCTACTTGATCCTAATCTACTTTGCATATATCATTTACTTTTTTTGGGTAGTCACCCTGAGCACTTCTAGCATCCTCCATATTGACACCTATTCTTCAACAAAAAAAATAAAAAGAAAGAAATAAAAAATTTAACTACAAAACAAAGTTTAACAAACACTTTGGTTAAGAACTAGCACCATTCCCATGTAACAGTGCCATTTTTTTATGTCATTCAACCTGGCTACTCACAGGAAACAGGGGCAGTTGTCATTGATTTTCTGCCAAAATAAAACACTTTTGATGCTTGAAATTTAGGATTTTGTGTATTCTCAATGCGACTTTCATTGTTTTCATGTATTTTTGTGTCTACTTGCAAGATTATAGGTTGGCCAATGATTTTGGGAAAAGTTACAAAGTAGCTGCAGATTTGTTGTTATACGAGATACCTTACGGGCCGTAGACAATTCTACAAGCCATAAGGTGACTTCATGAGGAATTTTAGTGAGGGGATAAGTTTCTAAAATTACTTTTACAAACATGCAGACGAGCCGTAAATTAATGTATAAGTCGTAGAAAAGGTTTCGTGCCCTGAGGGTCAGAGAAAGAAGACGTTCTGATGTTCATCAGATAAAACCCCCTTTATAGGTCGTAAACCATTTTATGAGTTCTAAAAGGGTGCCGTAAAGGTGAATTCCAATTTTCTAGCAACAATGTATGAGACCCTGATTACAGGCCGTGAACTTCAATACGGGTCGTGAAGTATTGTAGTAAATTATGCCTACTAGTTCTCCTAAGTTGTTTAGGATTTAAATATTAATTATTATAAAAAGATCTTTTAGGTTATTTTACATAGATTCTCACCATTTCACGTAAATTTAGCTTAGTTTTAGGTTAGTGCCTAGAGAACCCAATATTCCTAGAGAGAAAATTGTGAGTCTTTGAAAACACTTGTGGTTAAATTCGATATTCAAGCTTGTGATTTTCATTGACATTGCATTCGCTTGTTCTTAATTCAGTTGGGTAAGTTTTTAATTATGTCTTCTAAATTCCTAATCTCTTCATCTTCACAAACCATGCATAGCTAAATCCACAACTAGGGTTGTAGGAACCATGAAGAACTAACAAAGTAAAACCGGATAAATTAACGATTCTTGGAAGGTGTATATGCATGTATTAATTAACTCTCTTTTCTTGCATGTTTTTTTATGGTGGCCAATATTAGAATCCACCTAGAGTTACTAACTGGACCAAGGTAGTAATGAATAGGAAAAAAGATAACGGGATTCAATTAATGTGTTCTAGTCTAATCAACCAAAATGGATGAAAGGGGGGTTGTATTGGGATTTATAGGTAAAGGTTAGTAATGCACACCATGGAGATGGGCCAAGTCGCATAGTGAAATTCGCTTCTCAGCTTTGACCAAAGGGCTTGGTGAACTTAAATTACCGTCCAACATGTTATACACTAGACAAGAATTAGGTTATTCAGTGATACTGAGTTGGAAAGTCCTGGGGAACACAATACCCTAGTTTCTCCCCTTTATTGATCTTTCTCTCGTGATAGTTCATTTATTTATCCCATTGATTTTTTCAAACCCCCCACCCCTTGGGAAATTGAGTTTATTAACTACTCAGATTGCATGTTAGTGAATTTGTCTTGAGTCTACGTATTCTCTATGAGTTCGACCCTAACCTTGGTTCTATTTTATCTCTTCACAGCGACCGCTTTATCCTCTAAAAAGGAGGTGTAACTTTGGTGACATCAAGATTTTGGTACTGTTGCTGGGGAATACGGCTAGACTTAGTAAATTCATTAGTAATTCGAGTGTTAATTCTTATTTCCCATATTTTATGTTTTATTTTTGTTTTTGTTCTTTTTCTATTTTTTTCTTATTAATATGACCCATCCTGTTATAGAAATATAGGATGATTGTAGTATTGGGATGAGAGGGGTTGTACATAATTTGTTGAATCACAATGTATACTTCTTGAAAATATTAGAAAATCTCAAATTAGACAACTATATGCTTTTTTCTGATGCTCATCAATTTGGCTTAGATGTCCTCATTTTAAGTAGTGAGTAAAGCGTAAAAGTTGATATGTTTGATGCTTAACAAGCTAGTTATGAATTGTGTGAGGAAGAATAAATGCTTATAAGCCAACTTAAAGAGCTAAAATTAGAAGGTCAACTTCTTGATCATACTATTATTGATGTTGTCACTGTTGAGAAAAGTACACAACAGTTATGTGAAAAAGTAGATAATATTATCTTTGAAAACTCTAGTGTGTATAAACATGAGGATGTAAATAATAATATGATTCATGAATTAACATCTATTGGACATCATTCCAATCATTTTTCTACATTATGTATAGATGATGAGGTATTAATCAAATCATCTAAGCATATAGACGAATGTAAGGTGGAGAAAAAATATAGTAATATTCTTGAATATATTGGGCACAAATCAAAAGATTATATTCCTCATTTCAAAGCCAAGAAGTACAACATGCGATTCTATTGTTTGCTTCAATTATTTTTATACCGCCACACTTTGAACATAATAGCAAATTGGAAACGAAATTAGGGGTACAATTAATAAGTTCAAGGTGGAAGAAGAAGTGGAAGGTCTCCACTTAGTAGTGTAACTTCTTATTTTGTTTTTTTTATATAGTCCTTATGCTTTTTGTTTTGTGTCAATTTTATTTTTGAAGATTTAGAGGAAGTCTGAGTACCAAAATTCGAAACTTGGGAGGCAACCTAAGGAACACTGGCATTTAGGCACCCAGGTATGTGTTTTGACCCCGATCTAATTTGTTCTGATTTTGTACATTGGGGACAATGCACATCTTTTTCAATGGGGTGTGGTAGTTATGGGCCTCAGTGATGTCTGAGTATAACTACCTTAATTTGTTATCCGGGGTTTTATCGCATGTGTTCTTTTTCCCTGTGGATATATGTAATTTTTGTTGAACCGGCATGTTTAGAATGTTTAGATAATATGTGTAGAATATCGTACTGATACTTGTGACATATAGCATGTTTTTGTGTTTTGTTTGAAAAAATGGTACCCACCAAAACTTTTGATTAGTAGTTAGATAGTAACCATGCATGTTTAGGTGTTTAACAATACATGTTCTGATAAGTAAGGGAAAAGTGAGATAAGAAGCACGATCTGAAAGTCCTTAGTTGATAATTGATGTAGTACCATGGGAGTGTGAGCTTTATTTTATAAAAAAATTCATGTGTTTTGTGCTAATTCAGAACTTGTCTGGTTACTCTAAGTTAGATTGTAGATTAGTTGGATTAGGAAATGATCTTAGCTCATTGTTTATAAATAGTTCACTTTAGCCTGAAAATAACAAACTGAATCGATGATATATCTCGTGTTCCTAATGTTTGAGCCTAACATGTCCTATTCTTGCAAAACACCTGATTAACCCAGCTTTATCTAGTGAAAAATCCTGAATTTAGCCCTGGTTCTTCCTTGAACATTGTGTACCTTGACTAAGGTAAAAAGCCTAAGTTGAGGGTGGTTACCAAAAGTGTCCCTGGTTCAGAGGATGAATAGTGTGCACCTCAACACAGGCAAAAGGCCTAAGTTAAGGGTGGCTAGTATAAGGATAAAGCACAAAAATAAGGGAGGTGAGTTAGGAATATAAAGAAAAAGGAGAAAAATCACGTACTAGGTGCAAGAAAAATGAAAGATGCCTTAATTGAGATCTAAAAAGCAAAATGAAGTTTAAAAACAAGGCAAAAAGTTGAAAAATGAAAAGAAAGCACCCAGAAAAGCTTGAAGGAGGAAAAGAGAGAATACGATATTTTTCCAAAATATCATACCAAAGCCCCCTGAGCCTTCGTTACAAGCATAGTAAGTCCTAGAGTGATCCTAGTCCAATTAGTTGAAGGTCTCAGTCCTGAATATAGGGGCAAGCCTATGGTATTAATCATTATGCATAAATATCTATTGTGCGAGTAAGTGAGTTTGCATAGTCCCAATGTTAAAACATGGAAATATCATCGAGTGTAAGATATGGGACTTCTTTCTGTGAGGGTACTTGCATTGCATTATTAGCATTAAACCTGCTCAGTAATTGTGGATTGTTGATAATACCTTGCATGTCATAGTTGCGTTGTCATATGCCCCAATTTGCATTTGGTTTTCTAAATAACTATCTAATTCCATTTTGAAAAGTTGGTGTGGGTATCTGAGTCTGAGATATATGTGATGTATGCCATTGAGTTGAGGTCTGTGTGTGAATGTATTGTCTATATAGATTGAGTTTGTCGCTTGAGGACAAGCAACAATTTTAAGTTGAGGGCGGTGATGTGCTGCCAAAATACAACACTTTTAATGCTTAGAACGTAGGATTTCACATGTTCTCAGTGTGAATTTAGTTGTTTTTATGCGTTTTTGTGTCTATGTTGGCAGGATTACAGGTTGGCCAATGATTTTGGAGAAAGTTACAAAGTAGCCGCAGATTTGCCATTATATGAGACACCTTAACGGACGTAGACCATTCTACTAGCCATAAGGTGGTTTCGTGAGAAATTCTAGTGAGGCGCCAAGTTTCTGAAGTTACTTTTACGAACATATAGATGAGCCATAAATTAATGTACGAGTCATAGAAGAGGTTTTGTGCCCTAAGGGTCACCGAATGAAGACTTTCAGAAGTTCATCAGACGAAACGCCCTTTACGGGCCGTAAACCATTTTACAAGTCCTAAAGGGGTGTCATAAAGTCGAAGTCTAGTTTTTGAGCAACAATGTACAAGACCCCGATTACGGGCCGTGAACTTCCATACGGGTCATAATGTTCTGTCGTAGAGTGTGCCGACCAATTCTCCTAAGTTGTTTATGATTTGAATTTTAATTATCATAAATAGGTCTTTAAGGTTTTTCTTTCATAAGTTCTCACCAGTTCACATAAGTTTAGCTTAGTTTTAGGTTAGTGCTTAGATAACTCGATATTCTTAGAGAAAATTGTGAGAGAGTCTTTGAAAACACTTATGGTTTGATTCAATCTTCAAGCTTGTGATTTTCATTGACATTGGATTTGCTTGTTCTTAATTTAATTGTGTAAGAGTTTAATTATGTCTCCTAAATTCATAATCTTTTCACCTACACAATGCATGAGTAGCTAAATCCAGAACTAGGGTTGTGGGAACCATGAAGAACTAATAAAATAAAATTGGATAATTCACGATTCTTGGAAGGCGTATATGCAAGTATTAATTAACTCTCTTTGTTTTGCATGTTTTCTTATTGTGGTGAACATTATAACCCACCTAGTGTTACTGACTGGACCAAGGTAGTAATGAATAGGAAAAGAGATTAATTTACAGGAATCGATTGATGTGTTCTCGTCTAATCAACAAAACTAGGCCAAGGGGAGGTTTTATTGGGACTTATAGGTAATGGTTAGTAATGCAGACTATGGAGATGGGCCAAGTCGCATAGTAAAATTTGCCTCTCATCTTTGACCAAGGGCTTGGTGAATTTAAATTACCGTCCTGCATGTTGTACACTAGAAAAGAATTAGGTTATCCAGTGATACTGAGTTGGGGAATCATGGGGAACACAATACCCTAGTTTCTCCTGTTTATTGATCTTTCTCTCATGATAGTTAGTTAGTTTAATTTTCTCATTGCAACCCCCCCTCCTTTGGGAAATTGAGTTGATTAACTACTCGGATCGTATGTTGGTGAATTGGTCTTGAGCCTATGCATTCCCTGAGTGTTTGACCCTAACCTTGGTTAGGTTCTATTTCTTGACAGTGACCGTCTTATTCTCTAAAAAAGAGGTCTAACTTTGGCAACATCAGCCAAAAGCATAATAACCCAATGAAGAGTTGAAGTCAAATCCCACAGGGAATGATGGTTCAACAACTGAAGTAATTCATTGGAATAAATAATTGTAGGTTTTGGGGGTTACAATAATTAAAAATCAGGTTTTAGCAAGTAAAACTCTAATTTAATGGATTAATGAATAGACAAAAAGCGAATGTTCGGGATGTGTAAGTATAAGACTAGATCTATTATGTTGTGTCTAAATGTTTAGCTAAATGATTTAACAACAACGGTATAGGCTAGTTGCTTGTACCCCATGCTTCTATTACGACAACATGAATATTTCATATAATTCTACTCTAACATCGTATGCGGACCGCCGAGGACACGCTTGGCATAAGAAGTCATAGCAAAACCCCTATTAGCATATCCTTTGAATCCATGGCTATGGCATTCGATTGAAACCTCGAAAGGTTTCTGGCTATTAATTCCATTCTACATTCTAATTATCCAAATTAAAGCAATAACTAAAGATCATAAATAAATC
Organism: Solanum rostratum; assembly: GCA_029948455.1. Classification (NCBI taxonomy): domain Eukaryota; kingdom Viridiplantae; phylum Streptophyta; class Magnoliopsida; order Solanales; family Solanaceae; genus Solanum; species Solanum rostratum. Next base: position 22,747,858 of record CM057055.1, read on the forward strand.
TCAAGGTTATAACCTTGAAATCATAAGTGATACCTAGAATTGGATGTAAATTCAGTGCAATTAACAACAATATAGCTAAAACATCATAGACCCAGCAAATAAATCTAGTACCCATATTAATTACACATCCCCAACATGGGGATTTTAGCCTCTCATGCTAGAAAACAAAGATTCCATACCACAATCCGCGGAGGAGTTCATGAGAAACAAAAATATGAAGGGAAAAGTAGATTACAACCATCAAATCTCTCCAATTTTGAGCTACCAAAAGCTTGAAACCGTTTTTCTATTTGTACTCTTGAGAGAAATGTTCTATGTACTACTACTATTTTCTCTAAAACTAAGAAGAGTGATCTCTTTATCTCTTTCTATGTGTCCTCAGAATTATTGCATATCTTACTAGGTATTGTATGTGGGAAGTAAAAATTATATGTTTGGTGCACTCTATATCTTGAGAGTCACTATGTTTGGCGTGTTGTGGTCTATACTAGTTGTTTTAGTTATTATGTGTCTTTCCATAACCTACTTTAGATTTTATTTGATAATTTTGAATTAATTGTCTAAAAAAGGAAAACTCTATCTTATTTGCTACCTTATTTTTATTATGTGTAATATGTTTGATGATTTGGTTTATATATATAGGATTTTAATGGATAACGAGGATAAATATTGGATGAACTGCCTAAGATGGACCGATGAGTATATTCATGGAGTGAACAATTTCCTTGATAAGGCATTTGAACGAGCTTCTCAAGGAAATGAGATATTATGCCCTTGCAAAAATTGCATGAATCGCTATTGGCATTATAGAAATGTAGTCGAGGATCACTTAGTTGCTGATGGATTTGTTGCTGGTTACACTAAATGGGTTTTTCAGGGTGAAGGATCTTCCTCGAGAAATACACCTCAACAAATCAATAATGATGAAGGTTCTAATTTGCATGATGAAATTGATGGACTACTTCATGATACATTTATAAATGTAGCGGCGGAGTTAGGGGATGCCGAAGGAGTAAGAGAGGGACTATCAGAAGATGCAAAGAATTTTTTTAAATTGTTGGAGGAAGGAAAACAAGAACTATATTCGGGTTCTGAAAATTTCACTAAATTGAGCTTCACCATTAAGTTATACTTGTTTAAATCCTTGCATGGGTTGAGCAATGTAGAATTTTCAGACTTGCTAGTGTTGATGAAACAGGCATTTCCCTTTGTGCAGATACCAGAGTCTTTCAATAAGGCTAGAAATATGATTAAAAAATTGGGTCTTTATTATGAAAAAATACATGCATGCCCTAATGATTGCATGCTATTCTAGAAGGATAATGAAAAAGTTGATAATTGCTCTATTTGTGGGTGTTCTAGATGGAAGAGTGTTGATGGTGCCTTAACACATAAAAGCTCTAACATTCTTGCAAAGGTTTTAAGGTACTTCCCTTTAAAGCGTAGGCTTCAGAGATTATTCATGTGTCGTGAAACTGTTGTTGTAATGACATGGCATGCTAATGAACGACTCAATGATGGAAATTTAAGGCATCCTGCTGATGGGGAAGCATGGAAGAGTTTTGACAATTTACACCCACTCTTCTCTAACGATCCTCGTAATGTTCGGTTGGGAATCCCAAGTGACGATTTCAATCCATTTCAGACAATGAGTATTTCTCATAGCATGTGGCCTGTTACGTTGATGAATTATAATTTATCACCATGGATTTTCATGTAGCCAGAGTATATCATGTTGTCTATGATTATTCCAGGTCCAACATCTCTGGGAAATCATATAGATATGTACCTACAACCACTGATTGAAGAATTGACGGAATTATGGGAACCTGGGGTAGAAACATATGATGCTGTGACCAAGCAAGCATTCTGAATACGGGCAGCCTTAATGTGGACAATTAGTGACTTTCCTGCATTAGCAATGCTTTCGGGATGGAGCACTAAGGGAAAATTGGCATGTCCTACTTGTAATTATGACACATGCTCTCAGTATCTCAAACATAGTCGTAAAATGTGTTACTTGGGTCATCGAAGCTTTTTGCCTAATGATCATTCATTGCGAAAAGATAAGAAGTCTTTTGATGGTAAAGAGGAACATAGACCCGCACCTACTATTTTGTCAGGTATCGAAGTTCTTGAAGAGCTTAATGGATTCAACAATACTTTTTGAAAGTGGCAGAAAAAAAGGCCTCGAGATAATAATGGTCCGTGGAAAAAAAGATCAATCTTTTCTGAATTGCCATACTGGGTACATATCAAATTGAGGCAAAATCTTGATGTGATGCACATAGAGAAGAATATATCTGATAGTTTGCTTGGAACTTTATTGGAGATAGATGGAAAGTCAAAGGATCATATTTCTTCTTGATATGACTTATAAGAAGTGGGAATACGAATGGAGCTACATCCAATAGAAGATGATGATGGAAATGTAAGTTTTGGTCAATCTTCTTTCTTTATGAATCCCAAAAAGAAAAAGTTATTTTGCAGCATCTTCAAAAAGGCCAAATTACATGAAGGATGTGCCTCAAATATTTCAAATCATGTGCATGTGAAGGAGATGAAGATATGTGGGTACAAGAGTCATAATGCTCATTTTATGATGCATCACCTACTTCAGATTGTTGTTAGGGATGTCCTGCCTAAAAATGTTGCATTGACATTAATTAGGTTAGGAAATTTCTTTAATGTCATATGTAATAAGGTAATAAGGCAAAGAGATCTTGTAAAACGTGAGTCTGAAATTGGTGAAATATTATCCAACCTTAAGATTATTTTTCATCCATCTTTTTTTATATAATGGTACATTTAAGTGTTCATTTAGTGAATGAGATTACGCTTGGGGGCCCGACTCATCTTTGTGGTGGTATGTATTCCATTGAGGAAGAGCTATGTGACTTGAAGGGGCTTGTTCGTAATCGGTATTGTCCAGAAGCATCAATGGTAGAAGGTTTTGTAAATGGAGAGCGGTTGACTTTTTCTTTGAGATACTTACATGATGGTGTGAAGACAAGATTTAATAGATATCAAATTGAGGATGAGGAATCTGATCAAAATCGTTTACCTATATTTCCTAGGATAAGTTATCCAATTGGACGTGAGAAGAGAAAGGATTGTACTTATTTGATGGATTCACAATTACGTTATGAGGCACATCGATATGCTCTTTTCAATACGGGAGATGCCGAAGTAGAAAATTTTATTGAGTAAGATAAATTATACAATAATTACATATATTTTAAACATTATTCATTTATAAATGTCTAATAATTAATTGTGGTCATATGCCTCATTGTAGGGAACATAAGACTTTGGTGGGTAATCATATTCGATCTAATGCATGGGCAAGAGCAAGGAGCCATAGTCGTGAATTCAGCAATTGGTTTGAAGAGAAAGTTAAAAATATTGAAGTACCTCATCATATAAGATGGTTATCTAAATGGCCCAATGTGGTAGCCAAGAGATATACCGCATACTTCATTAATGGATATCATTTTCATACAAAAATTTGCGATGCTCCACTTAAGACTCAAAATAGTAGAGTGACTTTATCAACGACAACTGATAGTTTTGCTAGTGTTAGGGACTAAAATCCCATCGATGGAGAGGTTATTTATTATGGAATTATTCAAGATATCATAGAATTGATTATTATGGTTGTTTTTGTGTTGTTTATTTAGATGTGATTGGTTTAAGAATGAAATTGATGAGTATAGGTTGACCCAGGTATACTTCAACAAGTTTGTAGTAAAGATGATCCTTTTGTGTTGGCATCATAAGTTTATCAAGTTTTTTATGTTGTGGATCTAATTGAGGAAGATGTTTATTATGCAAGAAATAACGTCCCAGTTGATTGCTATGATCTTGAGGAAGAGAATTGTCCTAATATAAGAGACATATTTTGGAGGGAGTTTAATGATGAAATTGGTCCTTCAGCTAGATTTGATGAGGGTGACTTTTTAGATGCTCAAGAAAAGATGTGGACATTGATGTTGTTGATCTTCCATATAATGAACAACATTCAGAAGACATATTTGTTAAATCATCGGAAGAGGAGGATGCCCTTGATGGAACTGATTGGGATTGGATGGAGGAAGACGATTAGTCAAGGATATTCTCAAGTTATTTTAAATATATGTGCATTGTCGTTTTGAGTTTCAATTTTGTGAGTGAGGATAGCCTGTTAAAGACATATTTTGATATTCATGCTTGTTCATATCTTATCAATCATTTCATTTGTATTTTTAATCTAAAATTCTACATTTTTTTGCAGGATTTTTAAAATCTAATTGAAGAAAGACATTGAATCAATAAAGATAAGCATCATAGCTTCACTTGTAAAATTCTGATTTTTCTTCTATTTTTGGTTTGATAATTATAACTCATCTTCATACCAAAAAGTTGAGAATCTAAGTAGCGGGCAGTTAGCACCCTCATTAAATGTAATCTTGTTATATTGTTGATTTCGTGATCAAAGGAACATATCTATGGTATGAGAGATTTCCCTTGTTTGGAATGCCAGGGAAAGAGCTTAGGATCAAAAGAATGAGGATACAGTAATGTATCTTAGTTACTCATATGACATATGGTTCTATTTTCTAGATTATTTCAAGGACACTGCAGAGTTGGCTGCATTTTCTAAAATTGTTGGTTTCTTCTCCTTCAACATGATACAAAAAGGACAAACTGTATGTTACTCTTTGTTTATGGGAGCACCTTGAGTTTCAATTAGAAAAGCATTTGAACATATGACATATAAGTCTCAATATTTTACACACACTTGTTCAGCAAGTTCAGCATATTTATCTCCCCCTTCAAAGTTCTCCAGGACACTGGCAGCTCTTTACTCTCTATTTACAATCATACCCCTACACCATAGAACCAGAGATCAGGTAGAACTTGTTGAACCCTACTTACAATATAACAATTGTTTGTGCTGCAGTATTTGACAGTAATAATACATAATATGGCTAATGTGAAAATAAGCGGCCTAAGAAAAAAGTCAGAAAAGACTAGTCTACAACACAGAATAATAAAGATGAATATCACCTTCTCTGCTGCAATATCTACAGGTAAGCAAGGTTTTGTTTAACCAGTGCGAGAGTAAGGATGCAATGTTCAAAATGGATGGAGAAGGAAACGTGTTGTCTTGATTACCTCGCAGAAATTTTGATTTGAAATAGTATCAATGGATATAGTTTCTTTCTTGTCTAAGTTCAATACTTGCAATGTTCAATTGTCTTATCTCTGATCTTATATGGTTCAGATGTCTTTGGAGTCTCCTGCCTATATTATAATAGTTTAATTGCTAGGAGTTAACTATTTTTCACTTTATGGTTTCATATAAGGTTTAATTCTTATTTAATTTCTACAGATAGTGAGTTAATCATTATGAGTCAAGTTAAATGTTCAAGAAGAAGCAGGAGATTTAGCAACAAAAAGTATGTTCCAGCTGGATCAGTTGTATCTTTGTGAAACAAAAAGATATCAAGTCACCAGCAAAACCGTACCTCAAAAGCGTTCCTGATGTTCACAACCTCAATTTAAATGAAAAGCCATGACAATCTCAAGAAGAACATAGACTACATTCGGGTTGGATCTCAAACAAAACACATGTCTGTAAATTCTACATCTTCTGAGACACAAACAATCTCCACTATTCCCCCATCACAAGCAGTACATGAACAAGTGCAACAAAAGTCGTTACATCCCATCACTCCTGCATCACAAGCAATTCAGGAACAAATACAACAAGATCATGTACAGAATTCTACCAATCTTGATGAAAATGGCCAATCTGAGGAGCAAGGCAAGTGTATTTAAAATTAAGTTCTTATTATTCAAGAAATTTTCTATGTAACTATAAAATATTTTGATCATATTATGTAGGTCATTCCACAAATAAAAGAAATAGAGGTGGTACACAAATGTCAGTTGTGCATAGACGTAGCGAGCAAAAACTCATGTTAAATGAGTTGCACCAGCCTATTGGTCCTACTGAAGCGGTGGTAAAGGACTTGGGTAGCTTTCTTGGCACATTAGCAAGGAATGGGACATTTTGTCCTCTTAATATACTTAGCTGGAAAAAGTTAAAGACGCACGATGATATGTGGAACTATATCAAGGTTAAAAGTTCTCAATGTTATTAATGTTAGTTGAAACTATTTCTTATTTTTCGCATTAACCCAATTGCACAATTTGTAGGAGAAATATGACACTTCTAATATTGGAAAAGAATGGGATTTTAATGCAATTGAACTTGCTTTGAGAGGGTATAAGAGTAGGATTAAGAAAAAAATACCTTTATGCCTATGACAATAACGAAATTCGAATGGCTAATAGACCTAAAAATGTTCCAGAATCTGTATTTAAGGTTCTCCTTCGCTATTGGAAGTTTGATGAAGCTGAGGTAAGACAATTTTGTATATATGATCTTGTGAATATTTCTCAGCATATACATTTTATTCTCTATATAATTAATTTAAGTGATAGTTATTAGGTTTTTTGTGAGTATGGTTGAAACATCAACTTTATTTTGTTTTTTTGCAGAATATGTCAAAAACTAACAAGGAGGATTGCAAAAAGCTGAGGTATTCACAAACTGTTGGCGAAATAAGTTTTGCCATAATCCGCGAGGTTTGATATTTTGTCGTAATCTAACTATAAACTTATACTTTATTGTGAAGATATTGATGTCTATTTTTGTATAACTAGAAAAAAAAGAAGGAAAGTCCGAACAGTGTTTCTAGTAAAGAATGTTTGGTGGCTACGAGAAGAAGAAAATCTGGCCGAGTATACAAGGACTCATATGAGGATATAGCCAACATAGTAGTATGAAATTTTCTTGTTCAAAGTTTCTCTTGATCATTTATTTGTTCTTAAAAATTACATCAGTTTTTTTATACTTTAACTCTTTTTCTCTACTCTTAAATCTTATTTGCAGGCTGAAATGGAAATGATAGAAACTCAAGAAAGTGAAGATGGTAGCCAATCGGTTGATGCATATTCAAAAGTTATGGCACCTGAATATCCTGGTCGAGTAAGGTTGTATGGACGTGGAGTTACCAAGACTCTTTTGAAACACAAAGTAGCAGATTCTGAAACTTTGTCAAGTAGTGTTGCTGATGGTGAAAGGATACAGAAAAAAATGGAGGAGCTAGAAGAGAGGATTCAACAAAAAATGCAAGAAAAGTTTGAAGCGCGAAAAGATAACATGGAATGAGAAATTCCAATAAACATTATTGCTCAACTTCAGCATCTTAACCCAGTATTAACAATTAATCCAAACATGCTAAGATTTAATGCTCATTCATCGAGAGAAGAGGCTGCTAATCAACTTATCAGTCATCCATCTGCTCGCAGTAATGATAAAGGTCATACTTAATCTGATCTCTTTTTTATTCTTCATCTTTTGCTTCTTGTTTCTTGTTTCTTCTTCTTCACTTCTACCTTTATTTTCTTCTCTCTACAGAGGACTTTTAAAATGTGCAAACCATTTTACAGGATTTCAAAATGAAGTACTTAGCTCTATTTTACTTTTGGGTAAACATAATTTATTAGCTCAAACTGAAGACATCTTTGATGTTCTACATTGTTTATAGGCAACAAACATAGCATGTTGATACTTGTGGTTGTAATACTTTTGAAGGGAATTGACACTTTTGGTTGTAGTATACCTGTGGATATAGATAGTAATGTCACCAGTTTCAAAAAAAGAGAAAGTGTTGATTATGTACAAGTGAACAAAAATCAACATTAGGAATGTCAAAGAGAAAGTGCTGAAATATAATGCTCCAGTGCTTGCATAAAGACAGAACACTTTGTGGTAGTATAAAAGATAGTGTATCTTCCTGCATATGAGAGGTGTTTGTTTGCTACTGTTCAGATCTTTTCAGTTTTCTTCATTCGTAATTGATTGCATTCCATCTTTGTCCGTTTCCTTGAGGATAAAGGAAGTCCAAGATATCTATTGTGAATTCTCCTTGTATCCTGTTTGTTATACTGGTATCCTGCTTAGGATTTTGACTCTACTGAAGTTCAAGGGACTTCATGTCATGAGGAGGAGACTGCAATGGATCATAGGAAAAGACACCTTGGCCTTCCATCATATTAAGTTGAAGCATATTTCTTGCTAAATATTGCTAAGTTGCATTGTACTCTTGCTAAATATTGCTGAATTGCACTGCACTCTTGTTGAATTGCACTGTACTCTTACTAAATTGAAGCATATTTCTTGCTAAATATTACTGAATTTCACTGTACCTTGGCCTTGGACTTCTATCATATTAAGTTGAAGCATACAGATCATATTAAGTTGGCATCATGATAATCTTGCCCGGTACTAGATCTGTTGCTGGCATGTTGATGAATCTTGCTGATCTTGCCCTGTACTTTGCTGCTAGCATCATGTTGATCTTCACTTAGTTGGCAATGTACAAAATTGATTTGTACTCTTGCCCCACCTGAAGCCTCTCAGTTTTTGCAATCTTTGATCTAACAACGGATGCATTTTGATCTCCTGTTCCAGTAGATCTCCCTCTTCTGCAATGTCTCAGTTTCAGTCAATATAAAACCGAGCATTGAATGGCATTATTAATTCTCCTATTTCTTCATTCTTGTTGATAAAACTGAGCATTGAGCATTCGATTATATTTCAAGATTTTTTCTTTTTATAAGATGATGAATGACAATATTATTTATTCTCTTTTGTAGGTGTCGAAAATGAAGAAAGGGATGAAGGCAGTGACAATGATGATCTTGATCTTACTTAAGATAATTTTTCATTTGTTGACGAAAATTCTAATTTTTTGCTATCAAATACTTTGATATTTATTGAAGCATGTAAAACTACTTTATCTTTTAGGTTTTAACATTTTGCTATGTATGTATATTAAAAATGTGGTATATTATAATTAGTTAATTGATAATAAACGTATGCATGTTGTACATGTTGGATATATATATATATATATATATATATATATATATATATACATATATATATATATATATATAATTGTGTTGTCGTTTATTTTTAGAGCACAAAAGGATCAGCATTACAAATGTAATTTCCTTAGAATAGATTAATGTCTATGCCAACAGCTGAAACACATTGGCATAGATTATGAATGTCTATGGCAACGGTTGTAAAGCGTTGCCATTCCCACATATTTAGGTCGTCGCCATAGGATGGTCTATGCCAACACTTTCTCACAACCGTTGCACAAACAGTTGCCATAGCTCTGTAGCCACGCAAACAGATGCAAAGGCGGGTCATTCATTGCCATAGGTCTATGGCAATGATTTGGATATCAATAGCAATGGTTTCACTTGTGTTGTCATAGGCCTAGTTTCCAGTAGTGCCTGGTCTCATATTTAGCTATCCTTTGGCCATTCAAGCTAATCAAATGAGTATAATCATATCAAATCTCTGTCATTCATCTTATTTCCCCATTCATTACCCCCCTTAGGTCTGCGAGTAAGAATCAGATAAGTTCTAACATTGGCCATCATTTTAAAGTAATCAAAATGAAGAGATAAACAATACATGCATGCACACTTTCTAAGGATTAAAAATTTTTTAGCTTTTAATTTATAAGTTCGTCATGGTTCCCACATCTTATTTCAATGAAGAGTTACTCATATTCATTGTATTAGATGTAATTACCATAGATGTTTTCATAACTAAGAACATACAACAAAGAATGAAGAACAAAAATCTGAAATCATCATTTGATTCGCAACACAAAACTCCAAAAGTATGAACAAAGGTAGTTCTTGTCTCCCAAAACCCAAAGTTAAAACTAAAGGTGATAATAATATATGTGACACACATCCAAAAATAAATAAAAATCTTTTTTATAGAAATAAATAACCAAATCCTAAGAAAATAAGAAAAATTATATTCGGAACCGACCACGAGCCAAACTACAATCCATCAATGCTTCCACTGCTCAAAGTCGGGATCGTAGAGTTCTTCTTCCAAAACTTAGGGACTATTTACGAACACAAATATATGACTCGTAATCCAGAGTATGGGTTTTCGTCTTCAATGTGCATTTGGGACTTCTGACTATCTACTTTTCATTCCACAAACAAGCCTACGGATCGTAAATTGGACTATAACCCATCCTATTTATCGTACTAAAAACTTCACAAAATTCCCATCTTCTTTGCATCCAAACAACGAACACCATCTACGGCTCGTGGATCAAACCACGGCCCGTAGATGGGCTCATACAAGGCCGAATCTCTTTAAAATTCACAATCAACACAAAAACTCCTCGAATCTTGTAATCCTATAAAAACAAAACAAATCAAATCCACTAAAAAGCACGAGAGAACATACAAAATTCTAAGTTTAAAGCATCAAAAGTGTTGTATTTTGATGGCACATCAACAAACTCAGCTTAAAATTATTGCTTGTCCTCAAGTGATAGACTCAATCTAACATAAGCAGCAACAATAGGCATACATATATGAATCTCATGGAATTCATCAAGTGTCAATTAATAACAAATACCCTCAACAACTGGCAGTGCACAAACAAGATACTTATCAAGTAAACACATACAAATGAATACATGACAAAGTAATTTTGATAGATAAAGAAATGTACATAATCAACAATCACTGAAATGTTCCAGAATCAACAATATTTTTCAAGTGCCCTTACAAACGAAGAAGTTCTTTTCCTCGTACTTTGATATTTTTCTCATAATAAATATACTCACTCTCACAATGAAAATTCAAACACAGTATATAATACCATAGGCTTGCCCATATATTCTAGACCGTGACATTTGACTAGTTAAAACTAGGATCACTATAGGACTTTCTTGGGTTGTTAAGTATGCTCGGGAAGAACGTGTGGTATATTTAGGATACAATGACTATTTTCCCTACTTGAAAATGCATTATTTTGAACTTATCCTATCCAACACTACAACTTTATGACTCATTTCCCTTTTTACATATCTCAAACCTTTCTGAGTGTATTCTTATACTTTTGGCTCTTTCTTGATTTTTATTTTTCACTTTTGCCTTTTATCTCTCTTTTTTTCATTTACACACTTTTTATCTCACACCCATTTTATATTTTTCCCTTCTCTTTGCACTACTTTGTTTCCCACCTCATTGTTTGTGCATTTCTTTTAAGTATTCACCCTCAACTTAGATTTTTAGCTTGAGTTAAAGTGCACAATATCCTTTCAATGAACCAGGGCTGCATGTGGCAATAACCCTCCACTTAGGCATTTTGCATCAGTCAAAGTATACAATATTCAAGGAGGGACCAGGGCCAAATTAAAGATTACATAGATAGAGGGGTAGGTGATTTAGTTAATTACAAAAAAAAAAAGAACATGTAAGGCTCGAATATTCGGATCAGGGGATTACATAATACATTTAGTTGGTCATTTAGGCTAAGTGGACTAAATTTGAAGAATGGCCTATGATCCTTTCCTAACCACCTAACCTACCACTTAGTTTAGATTAACAGGGAAACTCCTGGATTGAGACATTATAAGAATAAAGCAGTTAACTAATACTTACTTGCCATTGAATAACACTGTCAATTTAGACATCCATTTCCTGCTTTTTAGTTTAAATCAGCTTCTGTCTATCAATATTAACAATGTCATATAAAGATCCAACACAGTTACTATCAAATTATCTAATAGCACATTAATAACACACTGAAGAGTATCCTTTTTCAACCCAAATTATTATATGCCATAGATATCAGTAAAATATGCTACTATTACTACGTATACATCCTAAACATGTAACTTCAATAGAAAATAAATGTTCTTAGGATAAGAATAGGCAAAAAACCCTACGAACTCAAAAATATGAGCAGATATAGGCCTTAATTACTCAAATTTTGTTGAGGCCTATACTACCTTACCCCATCGAAAAAGTGTATGCATTATCCTCAATGCACCAAAACAAATGTAAAAGAATAGATAGGAGACAAAAATCAAACATAGGCACCTACGCTCCGGTCTTTGCCTGTAACTGACCATCTTGAACCTCCTGGGTGGTCTCCTTTGTAGCAGCAGCAAATGAAGAGGGTCCAGAACCCCTCGTAAGCTCATGCTCTCTATCTAGTTTCATCCATCATCAATGCCCATATGGAAACCTCAATCTGATGGCGCTCCTTCCTTTAAGCGCATCTTAATGTCAAATCTAAGTCCTCACCACCAAAGCATTGCCTCTTCCCTATGGAAGGAACAGAGGGCTCATCCACTAATAAGTTTAACACCAGGAGAGTGATCGTAGGAAGAGTGATAGTCGTCAATGCCGGTGCTAGTGTTGCCCTAATCTCTTGATGAAATTATGGATCTCTACTCCAATGGTGGACAACTCTAGATTCTGTGTAGTACTGAGGTAATACTCTAAGTGCCTCTCAAATGCGTCTACTTGTTCATGTAGTAAGCTCATCTCCTGGTCCAACGTGGCCTAGTAGTGTTCCATCATACAATCCTCAGACTTCGTGATGGCCTTGCACCAACTGAGCCAACTAGGACTCAGTCTGAGCATGGTGTTGTACTAGTGCCTGAATAGATTCAGTGGATATGTAGACCATACCAACGGGTTGTGGACACATAGAGACAACCTCTGAAATGATGGAGAAAATGGATGCAGGGCCCATCTCAGTCTCCTCTCCGATCGGTGGGGCCCTTTCAGAATCTATAGCAAGTAGGGCACCTCTAGGTGTGGTGGCTCGATGAACATCTCAGGTACTCTCACTGTCATTTGCGGTGCTCACCTGGGTTTTATAGGTTACTTATCAATGTTTATCATACTGACATCTTGGGTGCATTGTACAACAATCATCAAGTCGACATTAAGGATAATCTATGTCCGTGCATCAATACATAGCTTGTGGATCAGGCAGGGAAGGTGGTGGTGTCGACCTCTTGAATGCTCACTCATGGATCTCCTTAACAATACAGTGGTAAAAGTCAATCCCGCAGCTAGCCATGTTGTTAGCTACCAATACTGTATGATCTAGCGTAAGTGTATTTTTCTACCTGCATTGGCTAGATATGGTAACGAACTACAGCCTACCAAAATTTGCTACGAAATCGAAGAACCTTGATGATAGGCACTTGCTGGACATATAGTTGGCGTTCGTGTCTGTCTCGGCAATATATTGTACTACCCAGTAGAATAAATCAAATCTCTAAGATGGGTCTCTCATAAATGCACGATCTTGGCCCAGCACCAATCATAGTCAAACTCTGTAGTGGAAACTGGGGGCTGGTACTCTGGCCTAAATGGAAACTGTTGAACCTGGTCTTAAAAAGATCAACGGAGACATCTCTCACCAAGGTTCTAGTGAGATGAGGCTGGGTAATAGGTTTAGACTTCTTTGGAGTTCTATAAATTGATGATGGTTGAATATGATGCGTAGAACCCTCAAACCAGGGCCAAGGAATACCTCCCGAACAATGAGGCCATCCACTCTAAATGGTACCAGGAAAATAAATCATGGATAGTAGGAATAGCATCAAGTTTGGAAGTTAATATTCGGGGCTCCATGATAAACGTCCTTCTATTCCAGCCTCTCTCATCCTGTTAGATATCATCGCAATAAATCTCATGGATGCCCTCGACAACGTGAGCATGGACTATGATAGACTTGTCCAAGCTATCGGTCTCTAACTTGGACCCCTCCTCGGAGCCTGTACGCAAACGGTCAATGAATCTTGACTAAAAATCCTTGCCCGAACTTAAGAACTGTATGCTCTCTCTCTCTCCGAAGGTCCTCTCTCATCATACTAAGGACGAGGCGTTGTAGAAATCAGTGTCTAAGAAGGAACCATCCGACAGGATAGAGCCCGTGTCTGTCGTGGCTTGATTCCCTCATCCGGATGCACATTCATCTCTTCAATGAACCTACTTTACTTTGACTCGATGGGCTTATCCCATAGTCTCTGTCTAAGTGCTTCGGCCTACACTCGTCTGACAGCATCTACCTTTGGGCCATCATACCTATGTACTAATACACATTAGGCCTAATTATAAAAATGAATCCAAGAATTTACAAAATAATTTAACTGTCAAGAAAAGCACGAAAGACTATTTCTGGGTTATAGATTAAACTACAATCTATAAAAGCCAGTCATGAAGTGGGGAACAGTAAAAGTTGGATATTGGAAAAGCATTAACGACACCTATTTATTAACCATAGTTGAAATTACAGATCGTGGAATGGGTCGTGATTATAGATCCTTCAGAGTACCTGCAGGAATAATCATCTACGAACCCTATTTACAGCACATAGATCAAATTACGAGTCGTAAACAGGATCATCCTATTAACTTTGGATTTTAAGTGTCTGATATCACATCTACAAGGGGAAATTATGGTTTGTAGTTTGTACTACAATCCATAAAAGACCCTCGCTGTTTTGGATATGCAGTGACTGAAAATCCTTACTCCAACAAATTCAAATCATGTTCAATTTCAATATTATCTAATAGCCTGTCCAGTCAACATATATCACAAATATATTAAACTAATCTGTCCAACAAAATTCAACTAAATTTAGCAACGACGGTCCAATTTAAAACCCAAAAATGTCAACACAATCAAAAACACCCAACATATTCTTTCAACACATTGAGTCCAACAAATTGGACCAACATTGTCCAAACACATATCATATAAATTTACCATATCCAACCACCCCATTTCAGTATAATTTTAACACAACTTCAATCAACTAATTTCCTATCCAACACATTTGCCAACACAAACTGTATATACATAAGCCGCAAACATATATTCCAACATATACTTTTGTCCCAACCGTCACTCATCAATGGCAAGAATAGGGAACACCAATATTTTCAACAAATCCACACACTCTTCTTCCTAACTTAATTTCTCAATGTGATTCGCTAGAAATATCCAACAAAGTAGTTTATAGTGAACTTGAAGTGCAAATATGAAGAGAAAAATTAAGGCAAGAAGATGAAGATAAATCTCAACCATATTCATTCGCCCTAGTTAAGATTTTTTAGTTCAAAGTGAAGAAATCAAACCTGAAATGTTTAGTAGGGTGAGTTTGGATAAGAGAAAGCCCAAAAATTCGTGTTGTTTCTGAAGAAACCAAAACATGATCGCCAAAAAAGTGATAGGTTGCAAGAATTCTTGACTGAAATGAGAGGGTGAGATGGGAAATGGATAAAAATCAAGGATGGTGATCGGAAGAGTGGTCGGATTTTGTTTTGGGAAAGTGAAAAAGGATAAAATTATTTTACCCCCCTTTTATTTCATTGTACTGGGTCAGGTAAGCTAGGAGGTTTCATTCTATGAAACTTTGATTATGAATAATGGATGCATCTGCATCCCATAGTTCTATTTCGTGGAATGATCTTGCCACTTTTTGAGACTTGGAAGCTACAAGGGCCATCCACGAGTCATATTTTAAACTACGGCTCATAGATGGGGCTCGTGGATGCCTTTGAGATTTAGAATAAATCCAAAAACTTATCTAGCTTCCACAAACCCCATTCATGTCTCGTAGATGTCTTTTTAGGCTGGATTGGCCTGCAGAAGATTTCACTCACCAGAATCTGATTCATGAAAATGGCTTATGGGTCGTGGTTTAAACCACGGCCTGTACACTTACTCATAAACCCACACTTTACTCAATTTTTTATTCTTGTCTGATGTTTCATTCTATTCCTACATAGACTTATAGAAATTAATAGTTACCCTATAACTTTCCTGACTGTTGCTGGAGAATTACAAACAAATTTGCAAAAACTAAGTTAACCAACTAGTCAAAAACTGAAACAAAATAAAAATACAAGAAAGCAAAAAGTAAATCTTGGGTTGCCTCCTAAAAAGTGCCTGATTTAATTTTGTGGCACGATGTGTCCCACTTGCTTACTCTGACTTTACAAAGTTTCAAAATCTCAACTGTTTTTATTTCTTCAGCATTCCTAAAGTATGGTCGGATCCTCTAGACATTGTCTTTGACTTGTGAACCATAATTTGCCTCCAACTCAACAGCACCATGGTGGATAACATGTGTAACCTTGTAGGGCCCCAACCACTTTGACTTAATTTTGCCAAGAAACAGTCTCGATGTAAATTTGAACAATAAAACCATGTCTTCTAGTGCGAACTTGTGATACTCAATGCAATGATCATGATACCGCTTCATTCTCTGCTTGTACAATGTTGAGTTCTCATATTCCCACCATCAAAACTCATCAAGTTTATTGAGTTGACTCAGCCTCAAATAAGTAGTATCCTTTCTATCAAAATTTAGCTTCTTGAGCGCCTACATCGCTTTGTGCTCAAGCTATACAAATAAGTAGCAAGATATCCTAAAAACAAGTTAGTGAGGAGACATACCTATGGAGGTTTTGAATGTAGTTTGGTATGTCCACATGTATCATCTAGCTTTTGCAACTAATCTATCTGGTTTGCATTCATGATCTTTGATAGAATCTGTTTGATTTCTCGATTGGATACCTCAACTTGCCCACTTATTTTGGGATAGTAGGGAGTTTCAACATTATGGCTCAGTCCATACTTTTCTAGTAGAGCTCGAAATAGTCTATTACAAAAATGGGAACTCCATTGCTTATGAAATCCCAAGGAGTGCCAAACCTTGAGAAGATGTTCCTCTTAAGCAATATTGTGATGCTTTTAATTTCCCAAAGAGTGCCAAACCTTGAGAAATGTTCCTCTTGAGGATTGCTATGACATTTTTTCCTTTATTGTTGGGCAGTCTAATCGCTTTAACCCACTCCAAAACATAATTAATAGCAACCATGATGTACCTATTCCCATTTGAACTCACAAATGGCCCTATGAAGTCTATACCCTACACATCAAACAATTGAATCACCATGATAGGGTTAAGAGAGAGCTCAGGCTTACAGGAAATTTCACCTTCCTATTGGTGCTTATCACACATTTTTGCATAGTCATGCACATTTTGGTGAATGGTAGGCAAACAATAGCCATACTACAAGATCTTATGAGCCATTCGGATGCCACTATGATTCCCGCCGACAAGTGATGAATGACCAGCCTCAAGTATGCTCATCATCTCTACCTGAGGAATGTAGCGACGAATAATTCCATATGCACAAACATGAAATAAGTATAGCTCATCCCAAAAGAACTTCCTTACGTCAGACATGAACTTTCAGTGCTGGTGGGAAGTCATATCAAGTGGCACAACTTCACTGACTAACTAATTAGCATAATCTGCAAACCATGGAATCAATTTATATGATGCAAACAATACTCTCTCATCAGGGAAGGAATCATAAATCTCAAACCCATCTTCAAACTTTGCCATAACATCAGCTTTAAGTCTGGATAGGTGGTCTGAAACTTGGTTCTTTGTTCCCTTTTTGTCAATAACATTGAAGTCGAACCTTTGAAAAAGTAGTATGCATTAAATCAATCTCAGCTTTGCATCATTCTTTGCCATCAAATATCTCAATGTTGAATGGTTCATATTCATAATGACTTTGGTTCCCAACAAATATGATTTGAATTTCTCGAACGCAAAGGCCATCGCAAGTAACTTCTGCTCAGTGATGGTGTATTTTTTTTCTTTGCTAAATTTAGGGCTTTACTAGCATAGTAGATGGGATGTAGAATATTCTCTTTATGCTGTCCTAATACCACACCAAATGCAATCCCACTTGCATCAAATATGATCTTGAAGGGTTGAGTCTAGTCTGGTGCAACAATGATAGGTGTTGAAATCAACCTCTGTTTTAACCCTTCAAATGCCTTGAGACATGCTTCATCAAATACGAACTTCAAATCCTTCTCGATCATCTTGCACAATAGGTGTGTAATCTTCCAGAACTTAATGAACCTCTGATAGAAACCTGCATACCTTAAGCAACTCCAAACACCTTGATAGAGATAAGCAGAGTAAGCTTCTCAATAATAAGTAGTAAAAGTAACTCTAAACTAAAGCAATTGTTAAACCAATATGAAGAGGAACTAGGGTATTGTGTTCCCCATGATTCCCTAACTCGGTATTACCAGGTAATCGAATCCTTTTCTAATGTGTAGGATACAGAACGGTAAGTTAAGTTCACAAAACCCTTTGACCCAAGCGAGAGGCGAATTCCACGATATGATTTGGTCTATCCCCATAGTGTGACATTACTAACCCTTACCTATTGTCCCAGTACAACCTCCCCTTGGCCCAGTTCAGTTGATTAGATGAGAAAGATCGATCAAATCGTGTTTACTAATCTCTCTTCATATTCATTACTAACTTGATCCAGTCGGTAACACTAGGCGGGTTCTAATGTTGGCCACCATTAGAAAGCATTCAAAATAAAGAGAATTAATTAATACACGTATGCACACTTTTCAAGAATTACGAATTATTTGGTTTTACCTTGTTAGTTATTCATGGTTCCCACAACCCTGGTCGTAGATTTACCTATTCATGATTAGTGTAAATACAAGACTTGTGAATTTAATAACGTAATTTAGAACTTACACAATAGAGTTAAGAACAAGAAACACAACTCTTCAATAAGAATCACAAGGTTGAAACTAGAAGATCAAATAATGTTTTACAATTGTTTCTCAAACTCTCTAATGTTTTTCTCTTCGTTCCCTCTCTATTCTCTTTGAACAATAATCTAAAAGCCTATTTATCATGTTTAAAATAGAAAACCAAGATGAATTATAACAACTGGGTCGGCAGGCTCTACGACGTGATCGGGATTTTGAGAACTATTACTTCAATATTGGACTTGTCTTCTACAACGCCCTTCTACGGCCCGTAAAAGATTTCACAGTCCCTAGGGGGTTTCGTCTGATGGAATTTTAGCAAATCCTCACCTTCTGATCCTCAAGGTACGATACCAAGTCTACAACTCATCTTCATGTTCGTAGACTCAACTTTAGAAATACACCCTTCACTAGAATTGTACATGAAATCCCTTTTACGGCTCGTAGAATACTCTATGGCCCGTAAAAGGTCTCGTGGATCATCATTTTCAGAAAGTTCTACACACTTTGCCAAGAAATAGTGCCAACCCTGAAATCTTGCAAAACAAATATAAAAACACATGAAAACACACAAAATTCCAAGTTTTAAACATAAAAAGTGTTGTATTTTGACAGCACATCAACACCCTCAACTTAAAATTCTTGCTTGTCCTCAAGCAATGCAATCAATCTATATAAGCAGTACAGTAACACACAGACCTCAATATGATGACATACGTGAAATCAAACTTAAACACAGATACCCACACCACTTTCCAAAACACAATCAGATAGCTATTCAATAAACCAACACAGATCAATACATACGACAATGCAACTATGACTAGCGAGGTAACTATCAACAAGCCACAATCACTAAATGGGGTTCCCAGTCCTATCTTCTTGAAGGCCGCAAGGGGAATCAGATTTATGCTAGCACCGAGATCATATAATGCCCTTACGAGCTCCATATCTCCAATGGTGCAGGGTACGGTAATAGCCCCGGATATTCTGGCTTTTGCACTAAGGACCTCATAGAAATTGCACTGCAATGTTGAAGCTCTTGGGAGAGCTCCTGTCTTACAGTGTGCTTCTTTATAACTAGGTCATTTATGAACTTCGCATACCCTGGTATCTTCTCTAATGCCTCAATGAGAAAGATGTTAATGGAGAGTTGTTTCAACATGGAGAGAAAGTGCTTGAACTTGCCCTAAGGGATGAGGAGGCCTAGGAATGGGTTTCAGCTTCAGTGGTGTCTTTGCAGTCTCACTCACCCTATACTTTCCATGATCATCTCTAGTATCCATATCCTTAACCTCAACTATTTCCTCTAGAACATCATCCTCATCTACTAGCATGGGAGGATAATTGGTACATGCCACCACGAGTAGTAAATGCCATGAACTGCCCTTTATTCTTTGGGTTCTGAAGTGTGTTGCTAGGCAGTATACCTCTTTGACACTGATTGTGTTGAGTTGACACTTGACCAAACTGTTGCTCAAGTTGTTTGATAGTAATAGAATGAGACTAGATTTTCTTATTTATGCTGGAGATATCAGATTTCATCCCCCCCCCCCCCAAAGTCTCATCCTCTATCTTAGGCGGTCAAATATTTCCTCAACCTTAGCACTGGTATCGCAGTTGTGTGGTGGCACATAAGGACCATTTCTATAGCCATCTCTACAGCCCCAATTAAGATCTTTGTCTTGGCCCCGACTCCTGTCATAGTAAACTCCACGGTTCTCACTAAAAGCTCCATCTCGATTATAGCTTCAATCTTGGTTTCTTGACCTTGGAGCCAAAAGTCTTGATTGGACCATTGGGAAATGGTCTGAAAACCCCTCGTTTGATCAGCAATGAAGTAAGTGTCCTTCCCATAGTAGGGTTCATCATACATGTGTACTTGCGGAGGCTGATGAACAACTGCATTAACTCATTTCTGATTCTACTTCATCATCACCTTTATACATGTATTGATTCGGGAGAGCTCTTGCATAATCTCTTCATTTATTTTAGCTTACTCCGAACCAATTTTGATAGTGCACGATTTTATTTAGATGATATTTCTCTTTGTCCCCATGCATGATTTGTCTTGTCCACCTTTTCTATCCTTTCAGTGATCCTTGCAAATGGTTGATCTAAGAATATTCCCCCTATTATAGTATAAGCACAGGCTTGACTATTCTCATCCACGGCATGATAGAAAATCTCCACCAAGGCATCATAAAAAATTTTGTGGTTTGGGAGACTCCTCAAGCACTTTGTTAACCGCTCCCATGCAGTATTGATCGAGTCACTAGGAAGTTTCTCAAAGTGGTTGATTTGGTCCTTCAACTTCAGCTTCTTCGATCTCGGGAAGTACCTCTCCAAAAGGCCTTCTGCAACTCAGCCCAATTGGTGATCGAACATTGCGGGAGCTCGAATAGCCATAGCGCTGCATTGCCTGTCAAAGATAATAGGAAAACAAAAAGTCCCACAGCATCCATAGATAGATTTTGTGTTTTCATCACACTCTTGCAGACAAATGCAACGTTGTGTAGATGACTATGTCGATCCTTTTATGGTAGGACCGCGAAAAACCCATGGTTCTGAAGCATCTAAAGTAACCCACTCGAGACCACGAACTTTAAGTCAGGCGATAGTGGTGGTAACACAATAGCTCTAGTCACCTCCAAAGCCATAGGGTTCAGCCGATATTGGTTACGTTGATAAGCTTCGACATTTAAAACCTGTGGCTGTGAAGCAATGTCCTAAAGAGGAGGTGGATTGTCATTATTTGCATTCTCATTATTATTCTGATTTAAAGCCACATTTGCCCGTGTTGTTTTTATTATCTTGGGTCATTCTTCTTAGTCTTCTCTAGATCTCTAGGTCAAATGAAGTCAATGGTATGCCTGGACTTCACGTGTTGGGCATACGCAACACCTATACCCTTAAGAAAATAAAAACATAAAATGATGAAAATAAGGGCTAATTCCCAAATTACTAAAATTAGACAAGTCTAGTCGTATTCCTTGGCAATGCCGCCAAAGTCTTGATGTCGCCCAAGCTACACCTCCTTTTTTAGGCAAAAGCGATCATTTTCAAGATATATAACCTAACCAAGGTTAGGGTCAAATCCCACAGGGAATATGGTTGACTTAGAAAAATTCAATTGCAATTTAGGTTGATTAACCAACTTATCTCCTCAAGTGGGGAATTTATAATAACTAGTAAAAGTAACTCTAAACTAAATCAAGTGTTAAACTAGTATAAAGAGGAACTAGGGTATTGTGTTCCCTATGATTCTCTAACTCAATATTACTAGATAATCAAACCTTTTTCCAATGTATAGCATACAGAATGGTAAGTTAAGTTCACCAAACCCTTTAGCCCAGGCGAGAGCCAAATTTCACTATGTGATTTTGTACATCCCCGTAGTGCAACATTACGAACCCTTACCTATTTTCCCAGTACAGCCTCCCTTTGGCTCAGTTTGGTTGATTAGACGAGAAACATTGATCGAATCCCATTAATTAATCTCATTTCCTAATCATTACTACCTTGATCCAGTTAGTATCACTAGGCGGGTTCCAATATTGGCCACCACTAGAAAGCATTCAAAATGAAGAGAATTAATTAATACATGCATGCACAATTTTCAAGAATTATGAATTATCTTGTTTTACCTTGTTAGTTCTTCATTGTTCGCCTAACCCTAGTTATGGATTTAGCTACTCATGATCAGTGTAAATGCAAGACTTATGAATTTGAATAACATAATTGAGCACTTACACCATAGAATTAAGCACAAGAAATCCAACTCTACAATAAGAATCACAAAGTTTAAATTAGAAGATGAAATAATGTTTTACAATTGTTTCTCAAACTCCCTAGTGTTTTTCTCTTTGTTCCCTCTCTGTTTTCTCTCTATTCTTTATGAAAAAAAACCTAAAAACCTTTTTATTGTGTTTAAAATACAAAACCCAAATGAATTAGGACAACTTGGTCGGTAGGCTCTATGAGGTACTCTACGGGCTGTATAGCAGTTTACAACTCGTGATCGGGCTTTAATGAATTGTTGCTTCAATACTGGACTTGTCTTCTACGACACCTCTCAAGAAATCCTCGAATGAGTCTTTACCATACTAAAGTCATCCATAAATACCTAAATTGTATCTTCCACCATATCAGAGAATATTGACATCATGCATCTTTAGAAGGTGGTTAGTGTATTATATAGTCTAAAGGGCATCCTTTTGAATGCAAAGGTTCCATAAGCACATGTAAAGCCAGTTTTCTCTTGGTCCTCTGGTGTAATAGAAATCTGATTGTAGCCTGAGTAACCATAAAAAAAATAGTACCAACCTTTGCCTATTAATCAATTAAGTATTATGTCCACGAACGGCATGGGGAAGTAAATTTTTTTGTAGAATGATTGAGCTTGTGATAGTCCATGCAAACCCTCTAATCTATGACTAGTCTCATTAGAATAAACTCATTGCTTGCATTAGCAACCACCATGATACCTCCCTTCTTTGGAACACACTGGACTGGTCTCACCCATTTTCTTTCAAGCATGAACTCTTACATTGGTGGATTGAGATGGCTCTAATGCTCAATACTCAGCTTGTAATCTTTGACTAGCTGATTTGTGAGTGTAGATGCCTGCACGAACACTGATAATATCCACAATCGTCTATCTAATTTCCCGTTTGAATAGGTTAAGGACCGAAACCAATGCCTCCACCAGTCCATCAACAAGGTTTGATGAAATAATCATAGATAGAGTATTTTTAGGTCCCAAAAATACATATATTAAGTGGCTAGAAGAGTCTTCAACTCTAACACTGGTGGCTCTTCAATGGATGATTTAGTGGGTGGAGTTTAGCGATTCTTCAAATTAAACTCAAGTTTGACTTGGTGTCTAGAGTACCCTAGTTCTTGAAGTGCATTGACCATCTCATCATAATCTGGGATGCCATCTCTCTCAAAATTCATCAATACTACTTCAATAGTTTCAACACCCAACCTCTCTTATATGGATACTGGTTGCACTTCATCAACACTTCCTATCAAAGAGAAAACTTTAATATCATCCGGTCACTTCATAGATTGATAAATATGGAAGATGACCTCCCCATCATTCAATCAAAACTTAAGTTGTCTGAATTCCATATCTACTAGAGCTCTTTCATTGTCTAGGAATGGTATTAACAAGATAATTGGAACATCGAATCAACCTCACAATCAAGAATAACAAATCTACATGAAATATGAAATTTTCAACCCCAACAAGAACATCATAAAGTATCCTTATAGGTCTCTTAACCATTCTGCCTGCCATCAACAATCGCATTGTCGTCAAAGTAGGAGCTCCTAAGCCCAACTGCTTGCATACTGCAAAAGGCATTAAATTGAAGTTTGCTCCTAGATTATATAATGCCTTTGTGAAATTGAAAACTCTGATAGTGCAGGAAATAGTGAATGCACCAGGGTCTTCTTCCTTTTGCACAAGTGATATAGTTGCAATGGCTCCGCAATGGTGAAGATCATGAGCAAGCTTTTTACTTACCATCCTTTTCTTAGTGACTAGATCCTTCATAAACTTTGCATAACTAGCATCTACTCCAATGCATTTATGAGAGGAAGATTGATGGACAACTATTTCAACATGGAAATGAAGTTCTGAAACATCCCTTCCTCGTTCTTCTTCTTTAGCCTCTGAGGGAAAAGTGGTGGAGGCTTGGTATGTGTTTCAATTTTTTTAGTGCTACCACATCAACTCCAAATTATCATTGGCTAGTCCTTCTCTAGTCTGAGGTTATGTTATGCTCTCTACAATCTCCTCTCCGACCTCATTATCTATCATTGGCATTGGTGAGCCAATCGTCTGCTTACCACCCTTTGTCATCACTGTCGTGCAATGTCCATCATTCTTTGTATTTTGCAATGTTCTCCTTGGCAGTGTACCTTTATGATATTGGTTCAACTTTGTAAACATCTGAAAAATTACTACTCCAACTATTTGATAGCCACAACATGTGACTCAATCTTCTGGTTGATCCCTAATATATCATATTTCATCTCCTTCAAGTCTTATCTTATGTATCACCCTTTTGAACAACTTGTTAAACATCTCCTCAATCCTCAAACTACCAACTCTAGAATCATGATTTTAAGGTAGTAAATATGCTTCATTTCGATATCCATCTCTGTGTGCCCAATCACCATCTTTGTCTTGAGCTTTGTTCCTGTCATAGTATCCTTCTTGTTTATTGTTGTAACTATAGGTGTTGCCTCTATCAATATTTTGACCTTGGTTTTCTTGATCTTGGCACAAATAATCTTGATTGGACCCTTGGGAGTTGATCTGAAAACCCCCATCTGATCAGTTATGAAGCATGCATCCTCCTTATAAAAGAAATACTCATAAAATGGTGCTCTTGATTGTTGACTTATTGCATTCACTTGCTCTTGGTTTTGCTTCACTAATAACCCAACATTAGTACTAATCTGAGCTAACTCCTGTAGTACCTCGTGGTTGATCTTTGCTTACTATGAATTTGTGCTAATTGAGAACGAGCTACTTGTCATCTCTGAATCTCTTGTACCTCATGTATGATTTGTCATGGCTACTCTCTCAAGTCTCTGAGCTACCTCAATGAAAGTACAATCCAAGAATGAACCACCAGTTAATGTGCCGGCAACTGCTTTATTGTTATCATCTTCTGCATGATAGAAGATCTCTATTAAGGAATCATATATCATCTAAAAGTCTAGATCACTCCTCAAATACTTGAAAAATTTATCCAAACTAATAGACTCTCTCGGTGTCTACTAGAAATTGTTGATGTTGTCTTTGAGCTTCAACTTCTTTGATGTAGCGAAGTACCTCTTTTAAAAGGCCTTCTGTATTTTTTCCTAGTAGATATAGATCTGTATGGAAGCTCAGATAATTGAAATGTTGCTTTGCCTATAATAAAGAATGGAAAGAAATGGAGCCTAATGGAATCTATGGATTAATTGTAGTTTCCCATCATACTCTTGCAGACGAACAACACGTTGTGAAGATGGTCATGTAGATCCCCTGATGGTAAGCCTGAAAACAACCCTCTATGTTGTAGCATCTACAATGACATACTCCATATGATGAACTTAGTATCATGTGGCAGTGGAGGTAACATGATCGCCCACGTTGATTCTACGCACCAACCCTATTTCCTCGTAGTGGTTGATGGTCCACTTGTGGAGGTGGTGGATCTTGCTCATGTAAGCTAATTGTATCATTTATAGCTTTATTTATGTTGTCTTGGGCTATTCTTCTTAACGACCTTTATAGCTCAGGATTGTATGGTATCAATGGATTGCCTCGACTATGCGTGTTGGGCATACACTAAACTTGTATGCTTAAAAAGAAACAAAAACAATAAAAATTACATAAAATAGAGAAATAAGGATCAATCTCTAATTACTCTAACTAAACAAATTTGAAAGTTGTATTCCTTGGCAACGGCTCCAAAATTTTATCACTCTCAAATTACAAGACTCAATTAAAGCGTAAACGGTCATTGTCAATTACAACACCTAACGATGCTTAGGTCGATCCCACGAGGAATATCGTCTAGACTTTGGAGTAGTCAAAGCAACTTCAAGTAATTAATCATCTTATTTCGAAAAAAGGGGTTTACGATTTAAGCAAAATAATAAATTAAACCTATGCTAATATCAACCAAGATGCAAGTATTACGAAACCAGTGAGAGAGGATAATTAAGATGTTGTGTTCCAATGAATTCCTAATGTAGTGTAACCTCATAATTGTAAACCTTTCTACTGACTAACATGCAAAACTGGTAAGTTATGTTCATTTAAGTCCCTAGGCCGAGAAATAGATGATATTCACCATGCAACTTGGGTTGTCTATGGGTGTATGCATTACTAACCCTTACCTTGGTCCAAAATTTAGCTATCTCTTGGGCCATTCAAGCTATTTAGATGAGTGTAATTATGTCAAATCTTTGTATTTATTTTTTCTCCCATTCACTACCCCCTTGGTCATGCGAGTAAGAATAAAGCATGTTTTTGCGTTGGCCACCATTAGAAAGCAATCAAAATGAAGAAATAAATAATACATGCACGCACACTTTCCAAGGATTACAAATCATTTGATTTTTATTTTGTTAGTTCTTAATGGTTCCCACAAGCCTAGTTTAGGATTACGATACTCTCATCTGTGTACTAGATGTGACCATGATATATGTTTGCATAATTAAGAACTAACAACGAAGAATTGAACAACAAAAATTTGAAATCTTCACTTGATTCATAACACAAAAATCCAAAAGTATGAATAAAGGTGTTTCTTGTCTCCTAAAACTCAAGGTAAATACTAAAATTGATAAGAATGTATGTGACATATGTCCAAATATAACTAAAAACCCTATTTATAGACATAATAAACCAAATCCTAAAAAAATATGAAAAAACATAACCCGAGCCAACCACGAGCCAAAGTACAGTTCGTGAATGCCTCCACGACTTGTGGCTGAGGTTTTACATTAATTTTTCTAATACTCAGGGCCTTTTTATGAATACTTATCCACGACTAGTAATCGAGAGTATGGATTGTGGTCTTCCACATGCATTAGGACTTCTGATTTTCTGATTTTCTTTCTATGAGTTAGTCTATGAGTCATTAATTGGACTAGGATTTATCCTATTCGTCGTACTTCAAACATCGAAAAATTCCCGTCTACTATTCTTCCAAACCACAAGCACCATCTATGGATAGTGGATAAAATTGTAGCTCATAGATGGGCTTGTATAAGGCCAAAACACAAGTCAAATTCCTATAAAGCACCGGAGAATCACAAAATTCTAAGTTTAAAATACCAAAAGTGTCGTGTTTTGGCGGCATGTCACTTACCCAATTTATATCGTTAAAGTATATGGACCTAGCCACATGGATGGATGATAGGATCACCAACATTATGATATAATGCAGGCACTAAGTATGCACTGTATTTGAATGTACTAAGTATGCAGGAATGCAATATAAAATAGACATGATATAACATGCATTCAAGTGTTAGATGAACAAGGGCATAAATTTAGATATGAAGTATAGAAGATGTAGCCACATCAAGATGCCATAAAATATTAAAATACATGAATGCCACTACATATAATCACATGTCGAGGAGTATCCATAACCGGCATATAAGCCCTTACAAGCCATTACATCGAACCCCAGTGTTGCCTCTACCTAATGGGCATTGTCCATTTTGGAGACTTGCATTTGACATACCTTATGGGCCCTGTCCATTTCAAATATATGTATTTCATACACTTCATGGGTCTTGCCCATATCAAAGACTTTCATTTGATACACCTTACGGGCCTTGCCTATTTTGGAGACTTTCATTTGATATACCTTATAGGCCTTAGCAATTTAAGAGACTTACATTTGACACACCTTATGGGTGTTGCCCATTTCGAAGACTTACATTTGACAGACCTTATGGTCCTTACCCATTTTTGAGACTTGCATTTGATACACCTTATGGGTCTTGCCATTCAGGAAACTTGCATTTGATACACCTTACGAGCCTTTCCCATTATGAAGATCATATTCCAAAGGGTCATCATGAGTCATAGTAAGGTCATCATCATGCATATTACGACTTAAACGCCAAATCATAATACAAAGTATAGTAACATACATAGTAATAGCTCATTCATAACTTGTACATGATAGTATATACACTCTTTTAAATGCTTAAAGTCAAACCATAGTCATCATAATAATCATAATCATGTTCATATTTAAAGCATATCATAATCATAATTGAAACCATTTTCATAACCAAAACCTCATATAGAAGCCTTGTGCATGCATGATCTTGTATGAGAGGTTAGAGTAAAACATGGGTACGTGAAATTCAAGCTTAAAACATGATAATAAGGTAGAAACATGCATAATCCATGAAGAAATAAACATTTGAATCACCATTGGGACTACCTATGCACGAATTCATAGTTCATAAGGACATGTAAGTTCAAATCTCATGAAAATCATGTAAATCAGTAGAATAAGACTTGATTCATGCTTAAAACATAATTTAAATACAACCGATATCATAATCTCAAAACATGAAAATCATAATTGGATCATACTCTAAAGTCAAGAACATTGATAAAGAGATTTTGGACTCCAAGGTTAGAAAAAACCAAGGATGAATACCACAAACCTAAAACTTGAAGTGAAGAAATAAGATGGAACTAACTTGAATTCAGAACTCCAATTGAATCCTTGAATAAGAAGCTTGAGAGTATTTTTAGAAGTTGGAATTTAGATATTAAGTGTAAAACTTGCATCAGAGTTCATGAAATACATTAAGGACTGATTTAGGATTTAAAGGAATGAACAGAAGTCCCAAAAGGACTTAGTGTTGGGAAAATTACCAAAAATACCTTATTAAAATGAGGCCTAAACTTGGCCAACGTGCACTGCACAACCCCTTTACTTGCCCTGGTGTGCACCATAAGCCTTGTAGGGATCCTGGTGGTGTACTTGGAGATAGCAGTGGAGGCCTTGAGAAGGCACTGATGTCTTCCAAGCTACACCTCCTTTTTTAAGGTTAAAGTAGTCGTTGTCAAGATATATAACCTAACCAAGGTTAGGGCTGAATTCCACAGGGAATATGGTAGACTCAAAGTAATTGCAAGCAAGTCTAGTGAATTAACCTACTTATCTCCTAAAAAAGGAGGCTTTTGTAGTTTGCTGAAAGTAAACCTAAACTAGATGAAGTGTTATGAAACCAGAAATAGAAGTAACTAGGGTATTGTGCTCCCCATGATTCCCTAACTTGGTATTACTAGATAGTAGTAATCTTTTCTAGTATGTTGCATGCAGAACGGTAAGTTTACCAAACCTTTTGATCCAGGCGAGAGGTAAATTTCACTATGTGATTTGACCCATCCCTGTAGTGTGACATTACTAGCTCTTACCTATTGTCCCAATACAATCTTTCCTTAATCCAGTTTGATTAATTAGATGGGAAAAAATCAATTGAATCTTATTCATTAATCTCTTTTCCCATTCATTACTACCTTAATCCAATCAGTAATAACTAGGCGAGTTCTAACATTGGCCACCATTAAGAAGAAATCAAAATTAAGATAATTAATTAATACATGCATGCACACTTTTCAAGAATAACGAATTGTCTGATTTTATCTTTTTAGTTCTTCATGGTTCCCACAACCCTAGTTGTGGATTTAGCTATGCATAGCCATAGTAGATGCGAGAATCATGATATAGAATAACTTAATTAAGAACTTACAAAGATGAATTTAAGAACAAGAAATCTCAAATTCTTCACTAGAAATCACAAAGTATTGACTAAAATCATAGAGTTGTTTTCCAAGTGTCTTGTGTGTGTCTCTATGCACTTTTCTTGTCATTCCTGGTTATCCTCTATCTAAAATAAAGTTAAAACCTTATTTATAATAACTGAAATATAAGTACAAAATAAAAAAACTGGATTCAGCAGGCATTACGGGCAAGGTTATGGGACATACTAATTTCTACGGCCCGTACCTGGGATTCGTAGTCTTCATTCTTCAAACCTGGGCACAACTTCCACGAGACCTTTCTACGGGCCATATTCAGACGTACGGTCCGTATAGGGCTTCATCTGATGACTTTCCAAAAATTTCCCAAAATCTGATACTGAAGGCATGAAACCTCATCCACGACATCAACAAAATTCCACGGCACATCTGATAGTTCGTGAATGCAACTTCAAAAATTGACCCTTTGTTGGATCTCAACCACAAAACACTTTACGGCTCGTGGAAAATTCTATGGCTTGTAGAGTTCTTCGTACATCACAAAAAATGTAGCATCGATGACACTTAGCCTAAAAATATGCCAAATCCTGTAGTCCTAAAAAACAAACACCAAAACACATCAACCCAACTAACATTGCTTTGAGAACATATAAAATTCCAAATTTTAAGCATCAAAAGTGTTGTATTTTGACAACACATCAACACCCTCAACTTAAAATTGTTGTTTGTCCTCAAGCAACGGACTCAATATACATAAGTAGTATAGTAACACACAAACCTTAATCTAATGGAACACATCACCTTGAAATCAAGCATAGATACCCACATTACTCATTAATCCATATCAGATAGCTATCAAAAAAAATAATGTAGATCAACACGTGTGATAGTGCATCTATGATAAGCAAGGTAACCACAGATAAGCAACAATCACTAAAATAGCCGAAATTCAATAGTGTAATGCAAGTTCCCTCACAAAAATAAGTTTCATATCCCACTCATGATAGTATTTTCATATTCAATGCTTGGGGCTAAATAAAATCACTCACACTCTCTACAGATATTCAAACACCATGCTCAATACCATATGCTTGCCCCTATATTCATAACTATGATCTTTGACTGCTTGGACTAGGATCTCTATAGGACTTTCTTGGCTTACAACATAGACTCAGGGGGCTTTGGTATGATGTTTTGGAAACACAGTGACTAATGGCCCTCCTAGGCATTGTGTTATATTACACTTTCTCCCTAGCAACGCTGTCATTTTTCAACTCATTCTCCTTCTCCCTATTTCAAACTTTTTTGAGTGCCTTGCTTTAATATTTAGCTCATTGCCTTCTATTTTCACATTCTTTTTTTTTTCAGCTCATTGTTTAGACATCTATTAATTTTTCTTTTTGCACCCATAGAACATTTTCCCCCTTCTTGTGTATCACTAGCTTCCACCTCAATTTGTGTGATTATCCTTGCACCAGCAATCTTCAAGTTAGGTTTTTTCCTGTGCCGAGGTGCACAATATCCAACCTATGAACCAGGGCCACTTTTGGTAGCCACCCTAAACTTAAGTTTTTTGCCTCAGTCAAGGTGCATGATATTCAAGGAAGGACAAGAGCCAATTTCAAGATTTCACATTCAACAAGGCTAGGTTACTTAGGTTTTTACAAAGAAAATGGTACATATGAAGCTCAAACATTGGGATCAAGGGATATATTACACACTTGGTTGGACATTTAGGCTAAGTGGACTAATGATGTCGGCAAGCTACACCTCCTTTTTGAAGGTTAAAGTGGTCATTGCAAAGTTATTTAATCTTACCGAGGGTAGGCTCGATCCATAGAGAATATGGTAGACTTAGATTAATTTCAAGCAATTCGAGTTAATTAACCTAGTTATCTCCCAAAGGGGGGTTTGTAAATTGCAGAATGTAATCCTAAACTATACAAGTGTCGTGAAACCAGTAAGAAGAGTAACTAGGATATTGTGTTCCTCATGATTCCCTAACTTGGTATTACTGGATAATCTCATTCTTTTCTAGTGTGTTGCATGTAGAACGGCATGTTAAGTTTTCCAAACCCTTTGATCCAGGCGAGAGGTAAATTGCACTACATGATTTGAACCATCCCTGCAGTGTGACATTACTAACCTGTAATGGCCTAGCCCAACACTGTGAAGTATTACCCGCTCTTGGGCCTAGCCTATCATGGATTTTCCCTTTTGAGCTCACCCCAAAAGGCGCCTCACAGTATTAGGTCCAATCCTTTACATAAATAGCCCAGAACTCTCCTCTCTTTTCTAATGTGGGATTTGCCTAAGTGAGCTAGGCGTTACGTATCGCCGTCCCTGCACGCACCCTCCTTGAGGGACTCAGCATCCTCGCTAACGTTTGCCCCACCACCGTACTAGTTGAGAGTCAGCTCTGGTACCACCTGTAATGAACTAACCAAACACTGTAAAGTATTATCCGCTCTTGGGCCTAGCCCATCACGGATTTGTCCCTTTGAGCTCACCCCAAAAGGTGCCTCACAATATTAGGTCATATCCTTTACTTAAATAGCCCAGAACTCTCTCACTCTTTTCTGATGTGGGATTTGCATAAGTGAGCCAGGCGTTACGTATCGTCATCCCTGCACTCACGAAAAAATGAGTTATTGTATGATGTCTTAATTGCGCTCCTAGTAGGAACTTATGGACTGGTAATTGGGAATTGTTGTTGCACGTCCTCCATCTACTTGGGGACTATTTTAGGACTGCTTTTATTTGTAAATATGTTAGAGATAGTTAGGTTGAAGTTGAATAGGTTTGGGATTGTTGACTTCGAAATGTAGCGAGAAGACGTAATGTTATGCGGCTTACTTGTGTGTTGTGTGGAATTGTTATGTGCTGTTCTCTGTGAGCTATTGTAACATTATTATGGGACTAAAGCAATCTAGATATGACATGTATATGAGAATGTGTATTAGAAAATATGATTAGAGGCGGAGAGGTTGAAAGAATACTCTTGGGTTGAAAAGCACAAGCTTGTTGACCGAGCATTATTCTTTTATAAGATTGGACTGCCAAGACATGTTTATTAGCTTATAATACTAGTTTTATCACCTACTCTATTGTAGATAAGTATTTGGAGGAACAGGAGATTACTTCGAGGTAATAACAACGTAGTACAACGAGGTATTTAAGGCTACTCGTTTTTGTATTATTTGGCATGAATCTAGGTTCTTCCTTAGCACGCAAAGGCACTTACAAACTCTGGCATAACTAATAACCGTGTCTCCAATCTTTAACATGTTCATATGCTCCCATACATAGCCATTATGAATTCTGCATACACACTTGGACACCAAAGATACATGAGTTCCTTTTTACTAAGTAAAGTCCACGTGTTGTTTCACCTCCTACATAATTCATTAGTTGTGTAACCTACTCTTTTCATTGTGGTACTATCTTGCATGATTGTTACATGTCACATGTTATGTCTATAGTTCCACAGCTCTAAATGTTATGACCACCAAAAGAATCATTTCAAAAGTAAATAAAAGATAAAACGAAGTTGCTTATTGATGGGAGGTATCCCAGGGGTGGAAGAATCACCTAGCATGGGTCGATCCTATATTACAGAGGGTATCCCAAGGGTGGAAGGAAATATTAGCATGGGTCAATCCCGATATTGATTTACCACTGATCAGCTAGTCATTTATATGATATACTGCACACAGATTATACAGTGAAGAAAGGAAAAGTAATAAAAACGACATAAAGTACATGATTCCACACTATGACTAAAGGTTGTCTCTTATCCTTACACACCAGTGTATGATTTCATTTGAGTTCTTATTTTCATGTACAGTACTTCCTGCCTTACATAATCAGTACACTATCCCGTACTGACATCCCTTACGGGGGACCTGCATTTCATGTTGCAGGTACAGTAGCTAGTAGATCTTCCTAGTTGGAGTACAGGATATCCAACTATTGTTATTGAGCTCCAAGTTTCTTCGAGGCTTTGTGTGTCTAGAGCTTATATTTTTGTATTGTATAGCTGGTCATGAGGCAGGGCCTATCCTGATCCTTATAGATATTGTTCTTATCTAGAGGCTTTGTAGACTATGTAAAGTGAAGTGTGGTCATGTATCGTACTTTAGACATCATGGCTCCAATGGGCTAGTCGTACGCATTTTCTTTTGGATTATTATTACTGTCTACTTTCTTGAAAGCATGTTTCATGTGGAAACCCCTTATAATGTTCATAAAAAGTGTATGATTATGTGTTGGTTCTCCCGAGCCTTGTCAGCAACGGGTGCCAATCCGCCATAATGGGACTTTGGGCATGACATAACCCTTACCTATTGTCCCAGTACAACCTCCCTTGATCCAGTCTAGTTAATTAGACGAAAAAACAACAATTGAACTTGGTTAATTGATCTCTTTTCCCATTCATTACTACCTTGATCCTGTCAATAACAACTAGGAAAGTTCTAACATTGACCACCATTAAAAAGCAATCAAAATGAAAAGAGTTAATTAATACATGCATGCACACCTTTCGAGAATCATGAATTATCTAGGTTTACCTTATTAGTACTTCATGGTTCCCATGACCCTAGTTGTGGATTTAGCTACACATATTCACTGTAAATACAAGAATCATATTGTAGAATAACATAATTGAGGACTTACAAGAATAAAACTAAGAACAAGAAATACAAGCTCTTCAATGGAAATCACAAAGGATGAATTATAATCACAAAATAATGTTTCGAGTGTTTTTCTCAATGTTCCTCCCTTCTCTTACACGTTCTCTACTGAAAATTACCTAAAAACCCAATTTATAGTGTTTAAAATACAAATCTAAAACAAAATAGGAGAATTGGGTTTTGGTAGGCAGTATGAACAAGTCTATAGGTCTAAGTTCCACAGCCCGTATTGGGGCTTCATGGACCTCACTCTTTAATTTTGGTTTCAGCTTCTACGCAATATTTCTACAGGTCATATTCAAACTAACGACCCGTATAGGGTTTTATTGATGATATTTCAGAAAATCCTAACTTCTAATCCTCATGGTATGGAACTTCATCTACAACACGTACGAATTTACGTGACTCGTCTGCTAGTTTGTAGATGCAACTTTAAAAAATCACCCTTCACTAGATTTTACTGCGAACCCAGCTGCGTCAAAACTTTCACGACCCATAAAGGGTGTCCTAGAAAAGCAAAAATAGTAACATATGCACACTTAGCCTAAAATCGTGCCAAAACCTTTAATCTTGAGGATCAAACATAAAAACACATCAACCCACTAACAACGTTTTGTGAACACACAAAATTCCAAGTTTTAAGGATCAAAAGTGCCATATTTGACAGCACATCAACACCCCAAAGTTAAAGTTGTTATTTGTCCTAAAGCATAAACTCAACCTACATAAGCAGTATAGTAACAGATAGAGCTAAATCTAATGGCACACATCATTCAAAAATAAAGCACAAATACCCACACCACTCATAAATGCATATCAGATAGCCATCAGGCAAACCAATACAGATCAATACATGTGACAGTGTGATTGTGACAAGCAAGGTAACCACAAATAAGCTACAATCACTGAATTTGTCTAGAATAAATAGTGGAATACAAGTGTCTCACACAAAGAAGCCCCATATCCCACTCATGTTAATATTTTTAGATTCGATACTGGAACTAAACAAAATCATTCAGTCTCACAACAGATATTCAAATACCATGCTCAATACCATATGTTTTCCCGTATACTCACAACTATGACCTTCGACTACTTGGGCTTGGATCACTATAAGACTTTCTTGGCTTGTAACATAGGCTCAGGAGCTTTGGTATGATGTATTGGGAACATACTAACTAAAGTCCCTCCTTGACACTGGATTATTATACACTTTCCCTACCAACATTGTCAGTTTTCAACCCATTCTCCCTTTCTCCTATTTCAAGCTTTACTAGGTGCTTTACTATCATTTTAGCTCATTGACCTTTATTCCAACATCATTTTTCTTTTACCTCATTGACCTTTGTTCCCATATCATTTTTCGTTTTAGATCATTTTTTCAGCATTGATTCATTTTTCTTACATCCATAGCTCAATTTTATCCCTTTTTCCATGTATCACTAGCTTCCACCCTATTTTACATGATTATCCTCACACCAACCATCCTTAATTTAGGGTTTTGTCCTAAGTTGAGGTACATAATATCCAACCTATAAACCAAGGACACTTTTGGTAACCACCCTCAACTTAAGTTTTTTGCCTCAGTCAAGATGCACAATATTCTAGGAAGGACCAGGCCAATTTTAGGATTTTACATTCAACAAGGCTTGGTAACTTCAGTTTCTGCAAAGAAAAGGGTACATACAACGTTCAAACATTAAGATCAAGGGATACTTTATATATTTGGTTTGTTATTTAGTGTAGATGGACTAATATGAACAATGGCCTCAGATCCTTTCCTAACCAACTCACCTATAGTCTATGTCAGAGTAACAGGGCAAATTCAAAATTGAAACACAATATAAGAATTTAGCAAAGAAAGCTCACACACATATGGCACCGATAACCCTATTAACATAGACTCTCAGATCATACTTTTCATCACAATTCAACCTCACATATCAGAACAAGCACTACCAAACATCAAACATGCACTGGTGCTATCAAGAATAACTAACAAAATTTCTGGTGGGTATCATTTTTCAAACAAACCTCATATATTCCATAGACTTCAGTACTACATGCTACTAATACTACTTATAGATCCTAAACATGTTGGTTCAACAGAAAGTTATTCTTGGTGCAAAATAATACAGGAAAGAAAACCCCTCGGATGCAAAATTTGAGATTGTTCTAGGCCAAGGTTACTCAGACTTCACTAAGTCCTATAACTACCCACACATCATCAAAAAAACTTTGCATTGTCCTCAATGCACAAAATATAATAATAGAGCAGTGGGTCAAAAAACATACTTGGGTGCCTAAGCGCTAGTCTCTAGCTGAGGCTAACCACCCTCAACCTGCCTGGGGTCTCCTCAGTAGTAGGAACATGTTCGTAGGGTCTAGCATCCCTCACTCTCTCTATATCATGTGCTCGCCACGCCTTTTTAACCTGCACCGAGTGTAACCTAGCGAGATCAAATTGTTGCTCCTCTGTCAGCCCCACCTCTAGCATCATTGTCTCTAAGTCACCCATGTGGAGCCTATTCCTGTGGGAAAAGAGTGGTGTCTTACCAGGAGAAAATAAATCTACCACCACCTTGCTGAGATCAGCCTGTGGGAGCAAAATCGATTCTGCTAGTGCTGCTCTCATCTCAAATTGGAGCTGCTGGATGTCTATACGAATGGTCATCAAGTCTGCAGGCTATGTTGAGCTGAGGCTCTGATGTACTCACCTCTTTAACACATCAACACGAGTGTAAGTCTCTCCGAAATAGCAACCACTACGTACGACTACATACGAGGTTCAGCCTCTGAGATGGCCTAGTGAACCCAATGTACATCTAAATATGAGTCTCAGCCTCTGAGATAGCCTAGCGAACCAAAGGCTGGATCTACTATAGCAACTGAGTCAGTTGGGACACAGTGCGATCCTGTCTCTGTGCCATGGCCTGAATAGAAGACGCTGATATATAAAACATGCCAATAGGTGCTACGAGTGCAGGAACGGCCTCTACTGTAGTAGTAGTAGTGGTGGGACCCTCTCCACATCAGTCTCTGTCTGTGAGACACCCTCAGTATTGGGAGCAGTAGTGGTGGTAGAAAATGGAGGCTCAGGCATTGGAACCACGGTGAACATCTCAAGCATCTAGATAGCAGGGCATGGTGCTCGCTGGAGGGCCATCGGGTTCTCATCAGCCTTCAGGGCCACCTCGTGAATCTACTCTGCTATCAAGCGGTCCCAGTCTATGTCCTAGCCAGCCAAGATGCTGGTAACCAATACTACACGGTCCGGCGGCACGGGAATATTTGCAAGTGTAAGCCGAATCTGGGATCTCACCACAACCCACCAAAATTTTCTGATGAAGCTGAGGGATGCCATCAATATGGGCTCCAACAAAGTAGATATCCACTCAGGGTTTGGCCCTGCTTAAGAATATGGTCGGAAACCCATCTCATCAAAGTGGTCGTGCGAGTTGGGTCTGTCATTAGGTCCTTGTCCTAAGTCTACCCAATCTATAGTCAAACTCTGCCGCAGTCCTGGAGGCCAGGTACTTGGGACCAAATAGCATGCAGCGGATAGTGGCATCAAAATATAAACCTGTACACCCTCGTATGAGTCAATCGAGGCTGAGTGAGGGGTCTCTTCCCCTTGGGGAAAGAATCAAGGACTATGGCAGTGTAAGATGCGAAGAACACTCAAACCATAGGCAAAGAGTACTTCCCCAATGACGTTTCTAGCCACTGAAGCTTATATTTGGCGATTGTATCCTGGAGGCACGCGACACTATCCGACCCTGAAGTGATAATTCGGGGCTCCTCAAAAATTGAACAGGCTAATCAACCATGCTCGTCCTTCTATATGTCATCATGGTAGATAGCTTACATACCCTGTACACACCACTGATTAGAGAGAGCATCCGGAGGT
This sequence comes from Solanum rostratum, assembly GCA_029948455.1. Classification (NCBI taxonomy): domain Eukaryota; kingdom Viridiplantae; phylum Streptophyta; class Magnoliopsida; order Solanales; family Solanaceae; genus Solanum; species Solanum rostratum. Next base: position 22,786,304 of record CM057055.1, read on the forward strand.
GAGGTTAGTGCTCGGGGTGTTTCCAAGGACTTTCGACTCTGACTCCTCTACGAATCAGGACATAGATCCCTCTCTGGAGGGAGTTATCTTTATCAAGCTGCTATCCATGTCTCCTCTCTCCTCAGACTAAGATGAGCAGACTATAATAGCCTAAGTCTGGGGTTGCCTTTCCTATCTAGTAGCAGCCCATAGTTGTGGTTGCTCGGAATTCTGCATCAGGCTGCACACTGAGCTCCTCTATAGATCTACTAGCCTCAGAGGTGCCCTAATCCTCCGAGGGCTCATCTCTAACTGCCGATGTAAGACTCATATCTCATTCTTCCTTGCCTTTGGGGCCTGGTACCAGAAATACACACATTTAGTAACACGATTAGCCCCACAAGTAAAGGAATAGAAAAACAAGAACATATCAGAACTGGGTACAGATGAGTCTATGAAGGCTCATTTATGGGTCGTAGTGAAAACTATGAGCTATAAAAGGCCCTCGTAAATGGCTGAGTGCAATTAACTTAACTACTAAATTGCATCTACTAGACCAGGTATGACTCGTAGATCATTCTATGGGTTGTAAACTGAGTCATAGATGTGATTCCAGACTAGATTTTATGCAGGCAAGACCCGACGTGACCTACTATGAGTCATACATTAAACTACGGTTCATATAAGGTTTATTTGATAGAATCCTAGAAATTCCAAGTTACTCGATTTCACACGTGAGGCAACTACGGCTCATGGAATATTTCATGGGCTGTAGAACCTCGTGGTTCAGACTTTTCAGTAATCTTGGTTTTCTAAGCCTATCAAGTGGGTCCGAATATTACATGTTCAGACGATGATTATTTAAATTAGCACTAAAGCAAGAATATTATGCATCCATATGATCCTAACAACTTCACCAACACGTCACATGCAATGATTACACACTACCCCATCGATTTCTATTTTACATCTTCATATCGCAAACCAACACCGTTTGAAAGTTAAAATTAAGCACACACATGCAATCACACGTTATTTTTCAAGCAATGATTTCCATCTAATTTAAACGACGTGCAATAGCATAGTTTTCTCACAATAACATTCAAACAAAACAAAGCCACATACATATTCTTGCATTTTACACTATTCGCAACAACAACAACACTTCAATCAAGGTTAAACACATAGTTAATACAAAGGCAACCACTAATTCGAACACTCTAATATTGGACTGCCACATCCATCAATAACTTTAATATAATGACATTAATTTCTGTAATACAAGGGTTTTAGGGCAAGAACTTACAAAACTTCAATCAAAAGGATGGAAAATTGAAGGAGGAATCTGAAGGGGGCAAACCCTAGGTCACTAGAGTGATACTGGAAAATGGGGATGATTGACGGACGGTGGTCGGAGTGCTAGGGTAGGAGAAGGGGTCGGGTATTTTCAAAACATTTGTGAAAATGGGGGGTTAAAACTGTTTGAACCCCCCCCCCCCCCACCCTTATACTTTGACCGAGTCAGTTGAATAATTAGGCTTAGGCTCTACGAGACCCCAGTTATGGGCCAAAGCCCTAATTTGGGGAATTGGCTTCATGGACCTATCTACGAGCCGTATGATAAAATACAACTCGTAAAGTGGGTCGTAGAAGCCTCCAATGCTTAGGATGAGCCTCATTCACGGCCCATAGTTTTATCTACAGACCATAAAGTTGGCTCATGGGTTGGAGTGCACATTATTTTGAACACTAGATGTTTTCTACAAGATAGAGTATGGGTCGTGGTTTGAAACACAACCTGTAGAACTATGGGTCGTGGTTTGAAACACAACCTATAGAACTTGTCGTAAAAGCACTTCTTGTTGCTTAATCAGCCTAAGGTGGCTGACGTTGTACCTGCATATTCTTCACAAATTATACTGTTACCCTATATGACACCAGTCTAGAGTCAAAACATTTATAACCGAAATGCAGAAAATTAAACTACCTACAAGTTCAAAAGCTAAAAACAAAACAAAACTACCATTATTACATCAAATATCTTGGGTTGCCTCCCAATTAGCACCTGATTTATTATCGCATCACTTGGACAACTTAGTTACTCAGACTTCACTACGTGCCCAAACATCCATTTTCTAATCATCGAGCCTCTTCATCGACTGGCAGATATTAAAGATGACTTCTTCATCATTACATCAAAACTTGAGTTGGCTAGATTACATATCCACTAGTGCTTGCCTAATGGCTAGGAAAGGCCTTCCCAGTATGATTGGGGCTTCGAAGTCAACTTCAGAATCAAGGATCACAAATTCTGAAGGGAATATGAATTTTTCTACTTTGACAAGGACGTCATATAGTATCCCCATAGGCTTCTTCGCCATTCGGTCAGCCATCAACAATCGCATGCTCATAGGAGTAGGGGCTCCCAGTCTTAGCTTCTTGAAGACCACGAGGGACATCAAATTTATGCTAGCACCTAGATCACATAATGCCCTTGTGAACTCAAGATATCCGATGGTGCATGGCATGGTGAATGCTCTAGGATCTTCTTGTTTTTGCACTGAGGATCTTCTTGTTTCTACACCAAGGACCTCATAGCTATCGTACTGCAATGTTGAAGCTCTTGGAGAGCTCCTGGCTCACAGTCTATTTCTTTGTGACTAAGTCCTTCATGAACTTTGCATACCCTGGCATCTTCTCCAATGATTCAATGAGAGGGATGTTGATGGAGAGTTGTTTTAGCATGGAGCAGAAGTGCTTGAATTTGCCTTCCTCCTCATTCTTTTTTATTCTCTGAGGGAAAGGAGGAGGAGGTCTATGAATGAGCTTCAACTTTTGTGGCATCTCTGTAGCATCACTCATCCCATCCTTGGCACGAATGTATACGGTCTCTACATCTTCGCTCTCAACTATCTCCTCAAGAACATTATCATAATCCACTAGCATAAGAGGTTTAATCGTCTTTTTTCCACCACGAGTAGTCACCACCATACGCTGCCACTTATTCTTTGGATTTTGAATTGTATTGTTGGGAAATATACCTTTCTGGTGCTGGTTCAGGTTAGTTGACATTTGATCGAACTTTTGCTCTAGCTGATAGATAGCAACGGAATGAGACTCAATTTTCTTATTAATACTAGGGATGTCAGACTTCATCCATTTCAATGTCTCATCCTGAGCGTCAACCTTCTTCAATAAGCGAACAATTATCTTCTCAACTCTAGAGCTAACAGCACCCGAATCGCAATTATGTGGTGGCACATATGGACCATTCCTGTAACAATCTCTACGTCCTCAATCAGTATCTCTTTCCTAGCCCCTGTTTCTATCGCAGTAGCCTCCTCAATTATTTTCTCTGAAGGCGCCATCCTTATTATAGTTTTGACCTTTGTTCCTTGACCTTGGCGCCAATAGTCCTAATTTGACCTTTGGGCATCGGTACTCAAACTCATCAATCATCTCAGACTCATCTCAAAGGAACTCACCTCCTCTCATCTCATCTCATCTCATCTCAGAGGATCTCACCTCCTCTCATCTAATCTTATCTAGACTTGGAGTACTCAAGATAGGAAATTTGTGGGAGTTTCTCTTATCCGACAACAATCACTTATGAGCCAGTGAATATACAACAATATCACTGATGTTTCCACAGTCATTCCGAACATGCAAGGTAGGCAACGCTCCGAAACCATATTAGCTCACCCAATATGGAGTCAATACTCAACAAGTCTGTTATTGCTTTCAGCGACTGTTATTCTCGAGAGAAACATAATATATGGTGATGGCTCTATGCGTCACCTACATTTGGCGACGTAGTTAATGAGTTCAAGTGGGACTCACTCTTACCCATTTTGGTGCTCGATACTCCTCCCGTGACTCAATTCTCAAAAAACCTCCATCTCAACCAATCTCATAGGGACTCGAACCCCGTCAATGAGTGGTATCTCATAGGGACTTGAACCCCATAATCATTCAACTCATAGGTACTTTAGCCCTTTCATCAATCAATCTCATGAATGACTCAAGAGAACAATTATTGGGAATCAATCGAATAGACACATCGGTAGAGTTCATTTATAGAGACTCATAAGGCAATAAAATTATATCAACTCATCATTATTCTCTCATCACAATCAAGAATCTCAACTCATGGCTCTGGACTCAATTTTCAAGTTCATAATGCATGCTTTTCAAATTAGTCATGTAGAGTTATGCAATTCACATGAAAAATATTCAATTGAAGAAAACAAATAGTATGATGATCATCAACATAGAAAAACATGTAATTTCAAATAAAATTTTATGAAAAACCATCAAGGGTTCATGCATGTACACTCTTGAACCATCAACTCATCTATGACCATCTATGGGGCACATGAGAGAGCAATCCCATGCTTTTAGTATAACCTTACATAACTGGGATGCAACTATCAATCAAGCACGTCAAGGATTTCTTCTCGAATCTCTCAAACTCAAGCTCTTCTCTTCTTTCCTCAAGCCCTAGCCTTGTTAGATTATGGAGTAGGACTTAGAATGGGGGGTTCTAGACCCTTTACATCAAAACAACCTTATTAGATCATGTATAGAGTTTAGGAGCGGTGGGAATTTGACCTAAATGCCCCTCATAATAATTTAGAAATTTTTAACTCGGAGAAGACCAAGTCCGCGATGCAGACTTATCGCGCACTGTGTGTATTTTTAGAAAATATTTCTGAACGAGTTTTCTCAATCCCATTGATAATTTTCAGAAAAATGTAAGTGCTAGTCCGTGATGGAGACGCGACGCGCTCCTGTCGCGTACCAACACTATTTTGCGCTTCGGATGAAAAATTATATTTTGATTGGGTTGCTCTAAAAATTGGTTGAGACCATTTTTCCACTCAATTTTTCGTGCTGGTCATAAATTCGGCCCGGAATTTGCCATATGAGTATTGGAAGATGTGTTACGCACATACCCTCCCTCTAGGGGTATTTTGGTAATTTTATCGGGCGTTACAAAGATCCATGAACTAGAATCTTGATGGAATTACTCTCAAATCTCTAACTCATCCATTCATCTTTGCACCCACTTGAACTACACATGACTTATTCTCTTATAACTCGAGATATGTAGGTTGTCCAAAGCCAGGGGTTGGTCACTCTTAGTTTCTCTTTATTTTCCCATGTTTGAATAAACGGTTAGGCTAAAAATTAGGAACATTGTCCACTTCTTTACTTGAAAACCCATTGAAGAGCTTGGATTTCTTGTTCTTAATTTCATACTTGGAAGTGCTCAATTATGTTATTCTACATCATGATGCTCAATTACGTATAGCTAAATCTACAACTAGGGTAGTGGGAACCATGAACAACTAACAAGGTAAAACCAGATGATTCATAATTCTTGGAAAGTGTGCATGCATGTAGTAATTAACTCTCTTTGTTTTGATTGTTTTTTAATGGTGGCCAACGTTAGAACTCACCTATTTGTTACTGACTACATCAAGTTAGTAATGGATGGAAAAAGAGATTAATTAACAGGATTCGATTGATGTTTTCTCACCTAATCAACCAAACTTGATTAAGGGGAGGTTGTACTTGGACAATAGTTAAGGGTAGGTAATGTAACACTGCGGGGATGGATGGATCAAATGAAGTAGTGAAATTTACCTCTTACTTGGATCAAAGGTTTTGGTAAACATAACTCACCGTTCTTCAGGCAACACACTAGAAAAGAATGCGATTATCTGGTAATACCAAGTTAGGGAATCATGGGGAATACAATACCCTTGTTACTCTTCTTACTGGTTTCACGATATTAATTTTAGCTTAGGATTACCTTCTGCAATTTACAAATCCCCCTTTTGGGAGATAAGCAGGTTAATTAACTCAAATTACATGAAATTAACTTGAGTCTGCCATATTCCCTATGGGATTGACCCTAACCTCGGTTAGGTTATATAACCCGAAAACGACCACTTTAACGTTCAAAAAGAAGGTGTACCTTGGGCAACATCATGATTTTGGTGCAGTTGTCAGAGAATACGGCTAGACTTATTTAATTTGAGTAATTTGGGAATTAATCCTTATTTTCCTCATTTTACGTTGTTGTTTTTGTTTTATTTCAGCGTGCAGGTATAGTGTATGCAAAACACTATTTATGAGGTGGAATCATGACCATCGCAGGGCCTGTGCACACATCTATCAAGCCAAAGCTACTAGGTAGAACCCATGGGAGTCGCATGCCATGTACTCAAATATATAATGCATCACAGGCCATGAATAGAAGTATCTTTAGGCGTCATAGGCCCCATACTGAAGTGTCTCAAGGCACCGCAAGCCTTACACTATAATGTCTTAATATATCATAATATCTCAAGTGGTACAAATGCAATAAGATGTGTGCATACCAATGCAACCACTCAAGTACAAGATATGTGCATACTAATGCAACTAGTAAAGTATGAGATATGTGCATACCAATGCAACCTTTCAAGTATAAGATAATGTGCATACCAATACAACTAGTCAAGTAGGAGACATGTGCATACCAATGCAACCTTTCTAGTATATATATAATAGCAATAAAAATGGCAAATGATATGTACAACAGCCACCCCATCAAAAAGGTTATGCCAAGTACATCGATTAGTACCCAATATCATCAATACATCTCATATCATCTCTCTCGCATCAATAATCAAAATTTCAATGAAACGGGACTCCGCAAGCCCCCAGGTAAGCTCATAAATCTCGAACTTATCACAATTATCATCATTTTACCACAACACTACTCAAATGTTATCACAAGTCCCATATTAGCACAGTAATATCTAGAATTATCCCAATTCTCATGATTTCATCTTAGTTTATTAATATGGTCGCCACTTACTCAAATTTCGTCATAACTGGCATTATATTCCCATCAAAATTCTATCACATCATGCTAATAGCTCATCAATCAATCTAAATCTCACATTTATCACATTAGCATGTCCAATAACTCAAATCCAGTCCCCAAAAGGTTAGCCAATCCTACCTCAATGCCGAAACTACACTCAGATAAGCGTTTAGTCAACTCAAACCTCTAAACGATCCCTGAATCGATTAATCACTATCGAAAGTAGATACTATGCGTCAAGAGGTGCGTTTTGATACCCAAATTAGCATGAATTAGGCTTAGGGGAAAATATTAAGGCTAAAATTCAAAGTACTCAAATCTAGAAATTGACTTTAAAGTTAGGTTCTACACGAAAAATGGAGTCCGAATTCCACTAAAATCAAGTTCAAACCAGAGGAGAAATCACTTATTAAATTTTGAAATCATAGACTAAAAATTCTAATTTTAAACATCCAAAACCATGAAATGCAAGGCAAAATCAACGTAAAACTCATGGAAATTAATTTAAAAGAGGTTGGGAACACATACCCTAAAGAATTATTCGAAAACCCTCTTCAATAATCGTCCAAAAAGCTTGAAAGGTTTGAAAATGAAATAAAATCTAGGTAATATATGTGTTCCACAAACACGGGGGCGAGTCCACCAATGCATAGGGGAAAAGATCGCAAAGCTCCGTGAACGCAGTGGGGAAGCCCGCAAATGCGCAGAAGGAAGGCGCACTGATGCTCAATTGTGGTTTGGATCCCAGGAATACGGAGATCATTGCCCCTAGACCTCCGCAAATGTGGTCCTTAAGTCCATGAATGCAAATAACGAATGAGGTTGCACCAGCAATGCACCACTAAACTCCAAACTCGAAATAGACCCCTGGAACTCATTCAAAATAAGAATTTTACAAACCAAATATGTATTCATACCATAAACGATGATTTTGACTCAACATAATAGTAAGAATACAATTCCAATGTCTTCTCGAAATAATTACGACTGTAAGTAAAATAAACAAGTTTAATACTAAAAATATCAAAATTATCATCAGCAACTCCAAAAATTATGATGAGATCATTTCTAACATTAGTTTCACCAATCGAAACTAATGAAATTGTTGAACTTTTGAACCGCGCTTTTGAACTCCGAATGTTGACCAAAGCCAAACTTTATCTTTGGAAAGACCTAAAAATGCAACTTTGAACCTAAAAACTTCATTTCAACTCCGGATTCAGTTCTATAACATCCCCAAGATTAGATTTGACCTTTCAGAGCTGCTGGAATCAACAGATCATTGATCTGATGCCCGAAACTCAAAATGGTAAAAAATCTCACTTTTTCAACAACTTAAACTTCCAAAAATTTAAAAACTCATATTTTTAACTTTTAAAACTCGGGATTTTAGTCCAACTATTCCAATAGTTCAAAATAGGTCCAAAACAACTTATAATAAGAAAAAAAAAGTAATTTTCAGAGATAGGTTCAAAATGACCAACCAAGTCATTATATTTTTCCCTCATATTCCTGAAAAATTCAAATTGTGGCATTTTTTTAAGAAAATAATAAAAAGTAAAACTAAAAAAAACTTAGCAATAAAATATAATCCAAGAACAGTTTCAAAATTTCTTAGTTTCAAAACTGGAACATATTTTATTTATTGTTCATAGGTTACAATAATTGATGGTTGCATTGAGGGCACAACAATTCCTAATTTTTATTCATGTCTTTACAGGGCACAATAACTCTTGCTTACATTTAGGGGACAGAAACTCCTAATTTATTTTCAAGAATTCACTGGGCACAATAACCCCTAATTGCATTTAGAGCATAAAAATTCCTGATTTTAGTCATGTTTTCACAGGCATAATAAACCCTAATTGTATTTAGGGAACAAAACTTCCTAATTTTATTCATGTCTTTATAGGACACAATAATCCCTGGTTGCACTTAAGGCAAAAAACTCCCTAATTTTGTTCATGTCTTCACATGGCACAATAATCCCTGGTTGCATTTAAGGCACAAATCCCTAATTTTTATTCGTGTCTTTGCAAGGCACAATAACCCCTAGTTCCATTTAAGGCACAACAACCCCTATTTTCATTTTTACAAGGCACCACATCCGATTTTATTCAAGACCAAAATTTTTATTCTTATTCTCACTTTTCATTTTTCACGAACCAAACCTAGGTCTTAGGTATGAAACGGCGAATAGGAAACCCAAAGGTACCCAAAACAAGGCTCATAGCATACACATCCTTGGCTGCGGAAGCATAAATCAGGCATCACACAATTCAACATTAAGAGAAATTGGGGCTTTGGACTCGGGCTATGGGGATAGAAAGGGAATAGGAATTTCTATCATACAGTCACAAGGAAATGCTAATATGGAGGGGGGGGGGGGAGGGTTTAGTAGGACTCAAGGTATGGGGAAGTAGGGACTTAGGACGATCATCACATGCCATCAACATCCAACAAGTACATAAAAGGGATAGAGACTAAAGGAAATCTCCATAACTTCATAAATTTCTCAAGAGTCAAGCATTTCACATTATCCAATAACACCTCTAAAGATGTGTGGAAAGGGGGCCAAAACACATCCTAGGCTCACCCTCAGAATAGATAGAAAACTAAACAAGTCTTAGCATAAGCAAGATAGAAAATGGTTGTTATCCTCAGAATGGAGGACTTACTAATAGAAAAATCCTCATGCAAATCAACTAGCCACGCAGAGGTGGATGAATAGGAGCTCTGTTCCCTATATAGTTTGACCATGTAGCCAAAACGTATGCATTAGTACTTGGAATGTACAAGTATGTGAGATGCAATGCAACAAGAGATCATAAATCATAATAATCAAGATTCATAATCATATATGATGAATATACGCTCAAAATGGCATGAATGATCGATGACTTACTCAAAACATTCATGGGAGATAGTCAAAACTTCATAACATACCATACACATGTGGGAAGTGACTGTAATTGACAAATAAGATAATGTAAGCTACTACAGGAAATCCCGATGTATCCTCCATATCTGACAAGGAGTGGTCTACTTTGCCAAGGTAAACCATCCCTCATATTACGGGCACTTCCCCATTTTGGAAGGAGAGTTTCACAAATGCCTTATGGGGACTTTACCTGTTTTGATTAATTTATATGATAAGATGCCTTATGGGGACTCGATCCCTTTCGGTTATTATTTACGCATATACCTTATGGGAACCCTACCTTTTTTGTTTAATCATACAATATGAAATTCAAAAATCCATAGTGGCGATGTAGTTAAGGGTCAACGAAAACCAACCAAGGTGCTCTCGGTGCTAAGTCAACATCCCACAGAATACTTAAATCATAGTCATAGTCATAATATGCATAACTTGCAAATCTTAACATCACAGTAGGATTAGCTCATCAAACCATAGTATTATAGCATCAAAGGGATTTACAATCTTTCATAAATTTCACAACATTCCCATGAATTCATAACATGCTCATTGGCCCTTAAACATTCACAACATTCATTACTTGCATATGTTGCAATAAGTCTTTCATCAAGATAAGAAGCTTATTCATATAGCTTTAGCCAAAACATGGTGGGTCTATGCATATGATCTTAAAATCATAAAATTCCAAAGTATACAACATGGATGAAGTAAAACATTTTTATAAATCATTTACATAACCAACCATCATAATAGTAAAACCCTTAGTTTGTCTATCATGAAATATTTCTTAAAATCCATAATCTTCATAGCATCATATCATGCATAGCTTTAATAATTAAAATAAACTCATAGGATAAACCCTTGAAAGGTATTCATGCATAATCAAACTAATACTTGAAAAAATCAAACTTAAATCATGCTCATAATGAATAATAGGAAGTATCCATAAAGGATTAAGCCTTTGAATTAAGAAATTTCATTAAAAAGGAAAGTCGGGCTTCATGGTGGAAAAAACCATGAATGAAAGACCCACATACCTTGAATTCTTAAAATTGATGAAGAAGACTTGATGCATTCACCTTGATTCTTGAACTTCAATTGAGGCTCTCGAGAATTTAGGAATTGATTAAGGGATTTTGAAGGATTTCGAAAGATTTTGGGAGAATTTGATAGTGAATTAGGCCTGAAATGGCTAAATGTTTGAAGGTTCCCATCTATTAAGATTTTGGGATGTCCTAATTTCCCTCACTTGAATTAGAAAATTTTCAAAAAAGGTTTACATAAGGGGGAACAAAGGCACGATGCAGACCTGTTCTTGCACTATTCAGTTTTGTGCGAAGATCAATTTTCTCCTATCTTTTCCTATTAATTAGTTTAGGCCGATTCTATACTAACTAAACCTAATCCGCGATGCGAATTGGTCGCACACTTTTCTAATTAAGGAAAATTCAATCAAAAAATTATTTTTTATATGATTGACCTAATAAGCAAAGGTGACCCTTTTCCTACACAATTTTGCCTCCTGAAAAAGAATACGATGTTGGATTCATCCAACACCAAATGAAAATTATGATATTTTAAGAAATACACCATAAGGACATTGCAGGTTGCGTAGGAAGTGTTACATCATTGTTATGTTTTTTATGATATTCAAGCCAAACAAAATAACCCACACATTTTTTCTTGGTGCGAATTGGGGTAGTAAAAATTTATTTTGTTTTTGTTTGTCTTGATGGTAGGCAGGTCTCTCTAAAATCACAAAGTTGGAGTTCAATAATGGAGTATCATTTGTTTTGATTAGAGAAGTGAAGAATGTCAATGGTCAATGATATTAAGAGTCGACTTGGACCCGTATAGCAGCTCAACATTTGAAGATTCAGCTTTCCCACTTCAATTTAGAAAACATGCATTCAAGAATAGTCTATGAACTTTCCTTTGGAGGAGCGTCGACAACTCTTTTCAGATTGCAAGTTCAAATCTCAAATTTTATTTTCAAGATATAAATTTCGAAATCAAGGTACCCGCCAAAAGAAGGAGGGGTGATAACGGAAGATGCAAAGGGAAACTTGAAAGAAAGAGAGAGCCAAGACAGGTAGAATAGATAAGATCTTGTATTGTTTCTTTTTAGTTTTATTATCTTCAATGTAACAACAAAATTGTCACGTCCTAGGAGGGTACCTTTGGCATGGCCGACACTGTGAGACTATTGCTAGTCCCCAAGCAAACCACTTAGGCTCATCACATCATTCAACCAAATATATTCTACTGAGCAGCGGAAAGTAAAAGTAAGTAAATGGCACATCTCATCTAAGGTCTCATAATGATATCGATAATAATAAAGGCTAGTAGAAAAGACAAGCTCACAATCTCAACATCAACACTCAACCATTATCTATGAAGCCTATATCAATAATCATGTGGTGTCAATGACAGACCCATGGCTACCCAAATCATAATAAAAGAAATAGTCCAATCTAACTCTAAAGTATGATGAAATAAAAGTGGTGGATCCTCCGGAGTAGGGGAGGCTCACCAATTTAGCTGAATATCCCAGATCTTCAACAGAGTGCAGGTTGACGATCTCTAGTACCTGCTTTTGCATCATAAAATGATGTAGTCCAAAAGGGACATTAGTACTTGGAATGTAGTGGTATGTAAAATAGCTGAGTGAAACAAAAATAGGTAGAATAATATGAAAATAACATCAACTCAAAGTAATCATCAAAAAATAACATCAAACCGTCACGTGTCTATCTATGCAAGAATAAAGAGTAAACAAGTGACCCATCAACAACTCAAACACATCAATCATCGCAGATTCATCTCAAAGGAGCTCACCTCATCTCATCTCATCTCATCTCAACTCGGAGTACTCAAGATAGGAAATTTATGGGAGTTTCTCTTATCCGATAAAACTCGCATATGAGCTAGTGAATGTACAACAATCTCACTGATGTTGCCACGGTCATTACAAACTTGCCAGCTAGGGAACGCTTCGAAACCATATCAGCTCACCCAATATGGATTCAATACTCAAAAAGTCCTCTATTGTCTTTAGGGACAATTACTCTCGAGGAAACCATAATATATGTGATGGTTCTATGCCTCACCTACGTTTGGCGACGTAGTTAATGAGTTCATACAAGACTCACTCTTACCTATTTCGGTGCTCGATACTCCTCCCATGAGTCAATACACATAAAACCTCCATCTCAACCAACCTCATAAGGACTCGAACCCCGTTAATGATCAGTATCTCATAGGGACTCGAACCCCATCATCATTCAACTCATAGGGACTTTGGCACTTTCGTCAATCAATCTCATTAATGACTCAAGATTAGAACAATCATTAGGAATCAATCGAATAGACACATCAGTAGAGTTCATTTATAGAGACTCATAAGGCAATCAAATTCTATCAACTCATCATCATTCTCTCATCACAATCAAGAATCTCAACTCAAGGCTATAGACTCAATTTTCAATTTCATTATGCATGCTTTTAAAATTAGTCATGTAGCGTTACGTAAATCTCATGAAAAATATTCAATTTAAGAAAACAAATAGTATGATGATCATAAACATAGAAAACATGTAATTTCAAATAAAACTTTATGAAAAAACATCAAGGGTTCATGCATGCACACTCTTGAACCATCAACACATCTATGACCATCTATAGGGCATATGAGAGAATAATCTCATACTTTTAGTTTAGCCTTACATACCTAGGATACAACTATCAATCAAGCACATCAAGGATTTCTTCTCGAATATCTCAAACTCAAGCTCTTCTCGTCTTTCCTCAAGCCCTAGCCTTGTTAGATTATGGAATAGGACTTAGAATGGGAGGTTTTAGACCCTTTTTACATCAAAATGACCTTATTAGATCATGTATATAGTTTAGAAGGGGTAGGAAATTGACCGGAATACCCCTCATAGTAATTTAGAAATTTTTAACTCGAAGAAGACCCAGTCCATGACGCAGACTAGTAGCGCACTGTGTATTTTTAGAAAATGTTTATGAACGAGTTTTCTGTATCCCATGAAAAATTTGCAAAAAAAATATAAGTGTTGGTCCGCGATGGAGGCGCGACGCACTCCTATCGCTAACCAACACTATTTTGCACTTCGAATCGAAAAATTATATTTTGATTGGGCCGCTCTAAAAATTGACCGAGACCATTTTCCCACTCAATTTTTCGTGTTGATCACAAATCCAGCCTCAGATTTTCCATACGTGCATTGGAATATGCTTACACGCATACCCTCCCTCTAGGGGTATTTTGGTAATTTTACTGGGCGTTACATCATCTCCCCTTGGGATTATTCGTCCTCGACTGAAGAGTATAGGTTGATATCAAGGCATGAATAGACTCAAAACTCATCTCAACGCTCAACTTAATCAATCGAACTCTTCCTCGACCTCAAACAATACAACTCAGACTTTACGAATAGAGAGTCGTATCAAGAATAGATAAATCAATTTAGTGAGAGGTAAAAAAATTTTCTTCAACACTCTCATTATTTGGCACAAATAGGTACAGATATTTGGCCTTCATCTACTCCTCAGCTTCACATGTGGCTTCCACAACAAATTGATTTCTCCACAGGGCTTTGACTAAGGTTATCTCTTTGTTGCTCAACTTACGAATCTGATGATCAAGGATTTGAACCGGAACCTCTTTGTGAGATAGGTTATCATTCACTTCAATGCTATCGACAGGGATCACCATGGTAGGGCTACCCAAGCATTTCTTCAACATCGACACTTGGAATACCGGATGGACTCTGTCTAACTCGGAAGGCAACTCTAACTCATAAGCGACCTTTCCAATCCTCTTTACAATCTGATACGGCCCAACATAGAGTGGACTCAACTTCCCTTTCTTCCCGAATCTTAGGACAACTTTCATAGGTGACACTTTCAAATACACCCAATCATCTACCTTGAATCCAAGTCTCTTCTCCTCACGTCGGTATAAGATTTTTGATGACTCTAGGAAGTCTTTAACCTCTCTCTAATGACCTTGACCTTCTCCATCAATTGGTGGAATGATCAGGCCCAATCAACTCCACATCTCCAACCTCAAACCACCCAATCGGTGATTTACATCTTCTCTCATACAAGGCTTCGTAGTGAGCTATTTGAATGCTTGCATAATAACTATTGTTATATGTGAATTCCATCAATGGTAGGTGATCATCCTAGTTCCCATTGAAATCAAGAACACAAGCTTTCAACATGTCTTCTAATATTTTAACTGTACGCTCTGCCTGACCATCTTTTTATGTATAAAAGGTTGTGCTCAGTTTCACCTTAGTACCCAATCCTTTTTTGAACGATCTTCAAAACAGGGAGGTAAATTGAGCTCCTCTGTCCGAGATGATGGACAAGGGAACCGCATGTAACCTCACAATCTCCTAGATGTACAACTTGGCATACTCCTCCACAGTGTTTGTTGTCTTAACTTCCAAGAAGTGAGCCAATTTAGTCATCCCATCCACAATCACCCACGCCGAATCATGTTGCTCTCGAGACCTTGGTAAACTAGTAAGAAAGTCCATATTAATCATCTCCCACTTCACATCCGGAATCTTAATGTTCTGATGCAATCCACATGGCCCTTGATGCTCAACCTTTATTTGTTGGCAATTCGAGCATTTTGAAACAAACTCAGCAATATCTCTCTTCTTACCACTCCAGCAATAGACTTCTCTGAAGTTGTGGTACATCTTCGTAGACCCAAGATGAATGTAATATCTAGCGCTATGGACTTCCTCCATGATTTAGTATCGAATGCACATCAACATTCGGGACACACAATCTACTTTGATATCTCAATGCTCCATCTCCCCCTTTAGAGAAGACCATCACTTTCTGTTTGTGGACCGCCTCCTTCAATTGGAGTATGACCAGATCTTAGTCCTGCATTTCTTTCACCTCTGCCACTAAGGATGAAGCAAACCCATTCTAAACAGAGACTCCCCCTTCATCATTCTCCTCAAGTTGAACTCCTAATCGAGCCAATCGATGCAATTTCTTTGTTAATTCCTTCTTTCCTTCATCCAAATGGGTTGTGCTACCCATTGACAACTTGCTAAGAGTGTCAGCAACATTGTTAGCTTTACCAGGGTGGTAGTGAAGGCTCATGTCATAATCCTTAAGCAACTCCAACCATCTCCTTTGTCACAGGTTGAGCTCTTTCTAACTGATAACATACTGCAAACTCTTATGGTCAGTGAACACATCCACATGCACTCTATACAAGTAATAACACCAGATTTTAAGTGCAAAAACCACTACTGCCAACTCGAGATCATGGGATGGATAGTTCCTCTTGTCATACCCCAAAATGAGGGTAGGCACGACTGGCATCTGACATTGTTATTTGACGGGTAAGCTACTAAACATACTAGTTATCTAAACTAGGGACCATGAGAAAATCGGGTAGCATGACATCTAAAAGTCTAAGACTGGACATTTTAGGTCGTGACCTCGTCAACAGTAAATTATGTACATTAAGATAGGTAGACCAAAATGATAGAGTATTACTTAGCCGACAAGGCTGCAATAATAGAGGTGTAGGCACACACTCTATATATGTAAATGCCTATCCAATGACTGGAGAATAAAAGGCAAAAAGAGAACCAATCCAAAATAACATGTCCACAATAGCCTCTAAGAGAATCGCTAACACTGCCGGGACAGGGCCCTAACTATACCTAACTATACAACAAAAAGTAAGCATCTTGTGAAAGCTCTAGGAAGAGATGGAGCTTACCTACTCATAGCTGAATGGGGATCCTAGTGGAGGGGCAAATCAGAACCCTACCTGAACCTGCACGCTCAAAAGAAAATGTATCGTCCCTAGGCAAAGGGACGTCAGTACAAATAAACATGTACTAGTATGTAAGGCAGGAAGTAAAATCATCGATAACCGTAGTAAAAAGGTTAATAGAGATACCACCTGTAACTAAAACTCAAGTAGCCTTAATGGCCAATAAGCAACCTCCTAGTTATCAAATATGCATGGTATGCTCGAGTATCGTATGTCGTGAATACATATATATAGATGTAAATGAATGACATACTCAACCAAATGCTAGTAATGGTGGCCCTTTCCTGTAGCTAACCGGCATCATATCTGCCAACCTGTGGCCATCTGTACCATATACATATATATATAATCATTAGGGCAAATAGGCCCCATAACTCCGATTATAGCTCGAACTTCATGCATAATGTGCAATGTATGATATGAATGTTGAATGCACATAATAGGACATAACAAGAACTTAGCCAATCTTGCCTCATTGGTACACTTCTTTTCATAGCATCATAATCATTGTCATTTAGCCACTCTTGGCTCATTGGTACACTTATTCTCATAACATCATAATCGTTGTCATAGCATAGACACATGACTCGTGGGATCTTATATATCTTTTTAACAAGTTTGGGAACTTAACCCAACATTTAGAGTGAAGCCTCAAATTTGCAAATGCTCATAAAGGTTCTTTACATAATGCTTATACTTGGTCCCATGTCAATTAGTAAAGAAAAGTACTTAAACAAGATCAAGTGCCTTAGTCGTTGAAATAGGGGCATTATGTAAGGCATTATTAGAAATCAATGTGTTACTTGTTAAGTGCTTCAATTATAGTCCTATATGGAAGAAGGACTGATTGTGAATATTACATTCCCTTCACATTCTACATTTATTTTAATGGCACTACACCAAGAAGAGAAACACCTCGAACATATGAATAGGTAGCCGGAAAAATCGACAAAATGATATATCGATATTAAATATCTAGTTTAAGCGAATAAATGAAATTTGACCCTAATACCATCATGAATATAACTCAGCGCAATCCCAATGTCTTTCACAGAAGGTCTTTCTAGCAACATAGTAGTAAGATATCACATTTGACGTATTGAAAAACTTCCCAGATTTCATGTTAAAAGGAGGGATGGAGCTTAGCCTTAACATACCTCTCCAACAAACGTCTAATTGCTAAAATTCCTTACATCCTAAGCTTTGCAACATCTATATATAGGAGGCTTAAAGGCACCTATAAATAGTCAAATATTTAGCTTAAATGACCAGATCCAGCAAGGAGCATTTATGCGAGGAAATGTCCGTAAAACTTCGTAAAAATGACCGTAAAAGAGCCCCAAAATTATTACCTAAACATTTTAGCTGCAAACCAACAATACCAGCAAGAACACCACTTTTTTACAGCCCAAAAACGGCCCCAAACACAACTAATACGAGGGGAAAATAATTGCAAAGCATAAGGCACGCATTTCTAGGCTTACTGACAAATTTTAACGGTAAAAACACAAAAACTTACTCAAATCCCTTTGGCACCTTGAGGGAACTTTTTCTTCAGTTTATAAGCTGTTTAGGGACGAAATGGCACTGATTTGAGCTTTAAAAAGCTCAAATTAGCTGACATTTAGGTGGGTCGACCCGACCCGACCCATGACCCGATTTCCTACTCGGGCAATCTCAGTAGAACTATCATAACTTGTTATTCTAAGGTTGGTTTGATGTGCAGTTTTGTGTGTTTCAAACTACACTCATATATCTTCAATTTGATAGGTCATGTACCTTCTAAATCCTTATATTTTTAGAGATATGGCTTGTTACATTTGACCCACATTTAAGAAGGATTTCTTAAAGAAACTTACGGTAACTCTGGCCAACCTTTATCTTGAAGCTTTCTTGATTCCAAAACTTGTTGTATCACTTTTGTGCTGTTAAAATAACTTTAAAAAATCCATTATTAGCATATTATAAACTTTTAGTCCCATTCGAAAAGTGAAACCTAATTCAAACTTTCCAAAAAGGGTAAGGTGCCACTCAGGCCATTAATATAACCCTGAATGTGTATTTAGGGGATTCCTTTGACTTGAAACATTAAGTCCTTGATATTACGTCTTATTTTCAGCCTTATTACCACTAGGTGCTAGCAAAAATCACATGTGCCTTATATAACGCGACATTATTTAAATAATGGAAGACAAGAAACACGGGGTCTCACAGTCTTCCCCACACAAGAACATTCGTTCGCGAATGTGTCAAGACAGCTCCTTGGTTGCATTACCATCTACTAAAATGTTATTTTTTTTGATACATCTATTGCCCTTGCAAAAAATAAATCAACTTCCAAAAACTCTAATTACTAAGCTTTGTATAGCTATCTACAAGTTACACTTCCAAATCCTTTAAATCTTAAGTTACTAAAAAAAAGATAACTGCCAGTTTTGGAACAAGACTCACCTTAAGTTATAAATAGCTGGAGGTGATTCCTCATCATTTCTTCTTTGGCTTCCCAAGTTATTTCCTCAATATTTTTGTTCCGCCACAACACTTTCACAAAGGCCACTTTTCATTTCGAAGCTTTTTTATTTGTCGATCTAAAACAACCATTGGTACCTCATCATAAGTTATGTCTTCAGCAACGGAGGTATCCTTAATGTGAGTAATACATGAAGGATCTCTAATGTAGTTCTGCAGCATAGATACATGAGACACTGGATGGACTGCTCCCATTTCTGAAGGAAATTAAGCACATATGTTACCTTGCCAATTTTTTTGGATAATCTTATACAACCCAACATACCTAGTACTGAGTTTCCCTCCCTTTCAAAATCACATGATACCTTTCATAGGTGATACTTTCAAGAAAACTCAATCTCTTACATCAAATTCTTGGTCTCCTCGTCAAACATCTGTATAAGACTTCTGCCGATTCTGGGCAATTTACAGTAAGTCTCTAATAAGTTTCACTTTTCTATTGCTTTTTGAACTAGACGAGGGTCTAGCAACTTATATTCCCCAACTGCAAACTAATCAATCGGTGACCTACATCTTCACCTATATAGTGCTTCAAAAGGCGTCATTTGAATACTAGCTTGGAAGCTATTATTATAAGAAAACTCAATAAGAGATCGGTGATCATCCCAACTTCCTTTAAATTCCAACACATAGGCACGTAACATATCCTCAATGTCTGGATGGTACGCTCTGCCTACCCATCAGTTTGTGGATGAAAAATGATGTTGAGATTCACCTGAGTGCCCAAACCCTTCTGAAAAGACTTCCATAAATTGTATAGTAAATTGTACCCCTCGATCAAAGATAATAGATAATGTAAATGCATGAAGGCAAACAATCTATTGAATGTAAAGCTTACCATAATCCTCCGTTGAATATATTGTTCTTACTTGCAAGAAATGAGCAGATTTTGTCAACCTGTCAATGCTTACCCAAATAGAGTCATAGCTGCATGGAATATAAGGAAACCTAGTGATGAAGCCTATATTTATCATATCCCATTCCAGCAAAAAATTAGTATACTTAGCTAGGCCTCCTGGTCTTTGATGTTCTATTTTAACATGCTGGTAGTTGGGGCATTGGCCACCATCTTTGCAATATCTTTTTCATGCCATTCGACCAATAGACCTGTCCTAGGCCTATCCACCTTTTTTGTTGCCCCAAGTTGAGCCGAATATCTAGGATAATGAGCCTCAAAAGAAATCTTGGCATGGAGCCCTCCGATGTTCAGCACACATAAGAGGCCCCAAAACCGAAGGACACCATCTCAAGTTAGCTCAAACAGAGGATGTTGTTGTTGTGGAACACTTTCCCTTGATATCATAAGCTTAGGATCCTCACGTTGTTGCTCTTTTACTTCAGTAACAATGAATGATTTTGCTGTATTTTGAAAAATCACACCTCCACCTTTCGCATCTGCTAATCACACTTGCAAACTAGTTAGATGTTATAAATCTTTTGTCATTTCAATATTATCAGCGTCAACATGACAGATTTTCCATGGACATACGGCTAAGTGCATCAGCAACAACATTAGCTCTACTGGAATGGTACAAAATGTTAATATCATAATCTTTTAGTAATTCTAGCCACCTCCTTTGTCGTAAGTTCAACCCCTTCTGCTTGAATAAATATTTGAGGCTCTGGTAGTTGGTAAAAATATCAATATGAATTCTATATTAATAATGCCACCAAATCTTTAGGGCAAAAACAACTACGGTGAACTCAAGATCATGAGTAGGATAGTTTTGTTCATGTTTTAGTAACTTTCTAGAAGAATATGCAATAACCCTACCATGCTGAATAGGAACACAACCTAGGACAATTCTCGAGTTATCACAATATATA
Source organism: Solanum rostratum (assembly GCA_029948455.1). Taxonomy (NCBI): domain Eukaryota; kingdom Viridiplantae; phylum Streptophyta; class Magnoliopsida; order Solanales; family Solanaceae; genus Solanum; species Solanum rostratum. The sequence goes on from CM057055.1 coordinate 22,807,301, forward strand.
ATGTAGCCTTTGGTTCCATCCCGATGAGCCAGACCAGGTGCGGTAGTTAGCCTTTCTTTAACTTTTGAAAACTTTGTTCACATGATTCAGGCTACTATCACCTAGTTGCTTTATATGTCAACCTCGTTAGTGGTGTAGAGGTAATGGAGAATCCCTCAACAAATATCCTATAATATCCATCAAAGCTCAAAACGCTATGGACCTCTGTCGGATTCAAGGATCTCGGCTAGGCCATTACTTCTTCAATTTTCTGGCCATTGACTTTGATACTATCGTCGGTAATAACATGGCCACGAAAAGCTATAGAAGTTAACAAAAGTTCACATTTGGAGGATTCAACATATAACTTGTTGTCCTGGAGAGTCTGTAATATAGCTCGCAAATGGTCTGCATGCTCAGCTTCTGACTCATCCTAAACATTGCCTTTGGAATAACAATATCCCTGACTCGTAGGTGGTAGTACCTGGGTCATAAGTCGATCTTTGAAAAACCATCAATCCACAAAAAAAAGATATTTAAACTTAATAGTGACTTTATTAAGTTGTCTGTAACCGATACACATCCGTAAGGATCCATCTTTCTTTCAAGCAAAGAGCACTAAAGCGCCCCATGGAGATGTGCTTGGCCTAATAAAGTCTTTATCAAGCAAGCCCTTCAGTTGTTCCTTCAAGTCTCTTAGCTCTACATGAGTTATTCCTTAGGGAGGAATGGATATAGACTGCATATCACGGAATACATCTATAACAAAATTGAGATCCCTTTTGGGGGATCCCTAGAAGTTTATCAGGAATATTATCGAGAATTCATTCACAGTAGGGACTGACTAAAGGGCCAGCTGCTAATAAAATATCTTGTCCTCCCATGATGGTAACATGCACTTGAACCCTTTCTACAGTGCCTAGTATGAAGCTTACTGCATTGTGTACATGGAGGAGTAGGTTGTGTCATTTGTGCCAAATGATTCGGTCGATGGCTATCAAGCTGGCCTAAACTCTGCCTCGGCCCTGTCTGAATATAACGATAAAATCGGTGGCCCTGCATCTGTGGTGGGAAACTACCTACTAATGGAGGTGGATATCATTGAAATAGGGAATTAAAAATTACCCTGTGGCTCTCTATAAGAGCTCATAGTACAAGCCCTCTTATTCTTATCCCTATCTCTACGAGTATCCTGAATCTGACGAGAAAGGTCCTCCGTAGTCTGAGCAAAATCTAGACTACAAGAAATATCTACACCATCTAGTAAAGAGGCTATCGAAGTCTCTGATCAAATGATCTCCTAAACCATCCAAATAATGATGAACTCTGGCACTCATAGTATGTATAGTATTTGGTGCATACCTTGCTAAAGAATTAAACCTAAGGCTATACTCCCTTACCCTCATATCCCTCATCCTCAAATTAATAAACTGGTCAAGAGGGGCCTCCTGCACCTCCCTGGTAAGTAATGGGCTAAAAAGAATTCCTCGGAGAAGTCCTCCCACTCTGCTGGTGGAGCAACAGGCCCTCTGGATCTCCCCCACACCTCATACCAAAAGATGGCGAAATGATGTAGTCTAAAAGAAGCCAACTCTACTTCCTCGGTGACAGAGGCATGCATCAACCTCAATACTCTATACATATGGTCTATAAAGTCATGTGGATCCTCAGTGGGATTGGACCCTATTAATACTAGAGGGGCTAAGTGCAGAAACACTCGTACCTTTGAGCTTTTTGTTTGATCCCTTCTAGTGTCTGCTCTCGCCTCTAGTTGTCTCTCATGAATAGTATCCCTCCTAGTTATTAGTTAGTACCCTCCTTCATCCCCTGCTCCCCAGTCTCTAATAGGGCTTAGGGTACTAAATCTCCTTGTGCCCCAACAGGTGCTGGTGAATCGGTACTATTAGCATTGGAGACTCCCCCTATGCCTCAATGGGGAATATATCCGCCTCACCAGGCAAGACATGATTGGTACCTTCTCTCGGATCCACACTTATCTCATGTTGTGCTATCACCTAAGCATAGGCATCCCATTAAAAAAGAACAACATAACATGATATAAGTTTCATATGTTCCTATAGCTTTGCTCTATAACATGATCTATTAAGTGGAAGAAATGTAACCATCCCTAAATGCCTCATAGCCCCCTGATTATAACTGTAGTGCACAACATACCAATAAGCAAGACTCTACTAGACACGACATTGTGGACTCCGAGGGACATGACCTGCTCTGCTACCATATTTGACACACCCCAAAAAGAGAGGAGGCGCGACTGGCACCCGACACCGTTATTGGTCGAATAAGCCACTAAACATGCTAGTTAGCTAAACTAGGGACCAAAAGAAAATTGGGTAGCATAACATCTAAAGTCTAAGCCTGGACATTTTAGGTCGTGACCTGGTCAACTGTAAACCATGTACATCATGATAGGTAAAAACCAAAATGATAAAGTAGTAGTTAGCAGACAAGACTGCAACAATAGAGGTATAGGCACACACTATATATGTACATGCCTATCCTATGACTGGAAATTGAAAGGCAAAAAGAGAATCAACCCACAATAACATGTCCACAATAGCCTCTAAGAGAATCACTAACACTGTCGGGACAAGGCCTCGACTATACCCAACTCTACAATAAAAAGTAGCATCATGCGAAAGCTTCAGGAAGAGGTGGAGCTTACCAACTCACAGCTGAATAGGGCTCCTAGTGGAGGGGTAAATCAAAACCCCTACCTGAACCTGCACGCACGAAAGAAAATGTAGCATCCCCAGGCAAAGGGAGGTTAGTAAGAATAAACATGTAGTGGTATGTAAGGTGAGAAGTAAAATCATAGATAACTGTAGTAAAAAGGTTAATAGAGATACCACCTGTAACCAAAACTCAAGTAGCCTTAATGGCCAATAAGCAACCTCCTAGTGATCAAACATGCATGGTATGCTCGAGTATCACATGTCGTGAATACATATATATTGATGCAAATGCATGACATACACAACTAAATGCCAGCAATGGTGGTCCTTTCTGGTAGCTAACCGATATCATATATGCCAACCTGTGGCAATTTGTACCATATAAATATATATATATAATCATTTGGGACAAAAGGCCCCATACCTCCGATTATAGCTCGAAGTTCATGCAAAACGTGCAAAGTATGATATATATGTTGAATGCACATAGTAGGCCATAGCAAGAACTTAGCCGATCTTGGCTCATCGGTACACTTATTCTCATAGAATAAAAATCATTGTCATTTAGCCAATCTTGGCTCATTGGTACACTTATTTTTATAACATCATAATTTGTTGTCATAGCATAGACACATGACTCGTGGGATCTTATATGTCTTTTTAACAAGTTTGGGAACTTAACCCAACATTTAGAGTGAAGCCTTAAATTTGAAAATGTTCATAAAGGTTTTTTACATAATGCTTATACTTGGTCCCATTTCAATTAGTAAAGGAAAGTATTTAAACAGGATCAAGTTCCTTAGTCGTTAAAATAGGGGCATTACGTTAGACATAATTGGAAATCAACGCGTTACTTTTTAAGTGCTTCAATTATAGTCTTATATGGAAGAAGGCCTAATTGTAAATGCTACATTCCCTTTGCATTATACATTTATTTTAATAGCAGTACACCAAGAAGAGAAACACATCGAACATATAAATAGGTAGCCAGGAAAACCGACAAAGTGATATATAGATATTGAATGTCCAGCTTAACTGAACAAATGAAATTTCAACCTAATACTATCATGAAAATAACTCAGTTGCAATACCAATACCTTTCACAGAAGGTCTTTCTAGCAACATAATACTAAGATATCCCATTTGACGTTTTGGGAAACTTCCCGGATTTCATTCTAAAATGAGGGACAGAGATTAGCCTTCACATACCTCTAAAACGAACGTCCAATTGCAAATATTTCTTCACGAAAGTTGTTCCTTACGTCCTGAGCTTTGGAAGGACTATATAAAGGCAGCTTAAAGACACCTATAAACAGTAAAAAAAATTAGCATTAATGACCGAATTCGGCAAGGAGCATTTACGCGAAGAAATGTCCGTAAAACTTCGTAAAAGTGACCCTAAAAGAGCCCTAAAATTATTACCTGAATACACCAGCTACAAACCAACAATATCAGCAAGACCACCACTTCTTTTACAGCTATAAAAAGTCCCAAACACAGCTAATACGAGGGGAAAATAATTGCAAAGCATAAGGCACACATTTCTAGGCACACGAACAAATTTTAAGGGTAAAAATGTGAAAACTTACTCAAATCTCTTTGGCACCTTGAGGGAAATTTTCCTCAAGTTTATAAGTTGTTTGGGGACAAAATGTCACTGATTTGAGCTTTAAAACGCTCAAAAACAACCGACATTTAGGTGGGTCGACCTGATCCGACCCATGACTCGATTTTCTGCTCGTGCAGACTCGGTAAAACTGTCATAACTTGTTATTTTGAGATCGGTTTGATGCGCGGTTTTGTGATATTCAATTTGATAAGTCATGGACCTTCTAGATATTTATATTTTGGGAGATATGGCCTTTTATATTTGACGTAAATTTAAGAAGGATTTCTTAAAGAAACTTACGGTAACTTTGCCAACCTTTATCTTGAACTTTCTTGATTCCAAAACTTAATGTATGAACTTTGTGCTATCAAAATAACTTTAAAAATCCATTATTAGCATATTATAAACTTTTAGTCCCATTCGAAAAGTGAAACCTAATTTAAACCTTCCAAAAAGGGCGAGGTGCCACTCAAGCCATTTATTTAACATCAAATGTGTATTTAGGGGATTCCTTTGACTTGAAACATTAGAGTCCATGATATTACCTCTTATAGTAAGTCTTATTAACCCTAGGTACCAGTGAAAATAATATGTGCCTTATATAACTTCACATTATTTAAATAATGGAAGACGAGAAACACGGGGTCTCAGACCTCTCATGAACCTTGAGTTTCCTGGAAGCATAGGCTATCACCTTCCCTCTCTGCATCAATACACAACCCAATCCAACCCTCGAAGCATCACAGTTAATCATAAAGTCCTCCGTCCCATCGGGTAAGGTTAGGACTGGTGCAGTAGTCAACCTCGTTTCAACTCTTGGAACTTCTTCTTACATTCCTCGGACCACTGAAACTTGATTTTTTTAATCAATTTAGTCAATGGTGCGGACAGGGAAGCAAATCCCTCCACAAATCTGCAATAGTAGCCTGCCAACCCCAAAAAACTTCTAAGGTCAGTCAGAGTGGTCGTCCTGGGCCAGTTCTTTACCACTTCAATCTTTTGGGCATCAACTTGAATACCATCACTGGAAACAACATGGCCTAGGAAAGCCACTGACTTAATCCAGAACTCACACTTTGAGAATTTTGCATTCAAATCTTGGTCCTTAAGTATTTGGAGGACAACTCTGAGATGATTAGCATGCTCCTCCTCACTTCTCGAATACACCAAAATGTCGTTGGTGAAACTCTGAGATGATTAGCATGCTCCTCCTCACTTCTCGAACACACCAAAATGTCGTTGGTGAACACTATCACAAACATATGCAGATATTGCATGAATACTCTATTCATCAAGTCCATAAAGGCGGCAGGTTTGTTCTTCGACCCAAAGGACATGACCAAGAACTCAAAATGGCCATATCTAGTCCTAAAGGCTATCTTTGGAATATCACATTCCCTCACCTTCAACTGGTGATTGCCAGATCTAAGGTCTATCTTGGAGAAACAAGAGGCACACTGAAGTTGGCCAAACAAATCATCTATCCTTGGGAGAGGATATTTATTCTTTATCATGACCTTGTTCAGTTGCCTATAGTCGATACACATTTTGAGGGACCCATCTTTCTTTCGCACGAATAGGATAGGAGCACCCCAAGGTGAAACACTTAGCCTAATGAATACCTTCTCTAGCAAATCTTTCAGTTGCCCTTTTAACTCATTCAACTCAACGAGGGCCATCCGATAAGGTGGAATCAACATAGGGTGGGTATCAGGAAGAACATCAATCCCAAAGTCAATCTCCCTATCAGGAAGGACTCCAGGCAGATCATCAGGAAATACTTCCAGAAACTCATTAACAATCGGGATAGACTCAAGAGTTGGGGACTCAACATCATTAGATTTAACTTGCACAAGGTGATAGATACAACCTTTAGAAATCAACTTTCTAGCTCTAAAATATGACATAAACTTTCTTCTAGGTGCAATAGAATCACCGTTCCATTCTAGAACCAATTCGTTAGGAAATTGGAGCTTAACGATTCGGGATCTGCAATCAACAGAGGCATAACAGGAGTGAAACCAATCCATGCCAAGAATCAAACCAAAATCAACCATCTCTAACTCAACCAAATCAACAAGAGTATCCCTATGATGGATGGACTCTACACTTCTATAAATTCTCTCAGCTCGAATATACTCACCCGCTGGAGTAGAAATATCAAAGGGTTCAAGAAGGCTCTATGGGGTTCTACCAAATCTATTAGCCACATAAGGTGATACAAACGACAATGCAGCACCCGAGTCTATCAAAACATAACAATCAAAAGTAAAGATTCAAATCATGCCCGTCACGACATCTGGGGAATTCTCCTGATCTTGGCGACTACCCATGGCATACAAGCAGGTTGTTGTTCCACCTATTCCTGATGTAGTGACCCTCTTGTTTTCTCTAACTGGTTGGGTTGGTGTAGTAGATTGAGCCTGGTCAGCCTTCTTTGGACAATCTCTCGAGTAGTGACCCACTTGGCCACATTTGTGGCACACATCATTCCAATCACGACATCTCCCCAGGTGCATTCTGCCACATTTGCCGCACTGTGGCTTTCCTTGTAAACCTTGAGCCACACTAGCTTGTGATCGAGGTCCATGATCTCCAACATTCTTTGATCTCTGATCATACGTGCCTCAAGGCATGTGTGCACTAGCAGATGATGGGGCCGAAATGAGTTGTTATTCCCTTTCCTTCCAACCTCAAGGATGGATGTCTTAGCTTTCTTATGCTTGAACTCTTCCTTGTCATGTTGTCTCTCCTCATCAGCTTGTTGCATAAACGCCATTAATCTCCAGATGTCCAATCACTCACAAGCATGGCTCCTCTCCTATCTCTTTTGGGTTTTCTATTCAACCCATCAACATACATTCCCATCCTTCCACTCATGTCAACAATCATGTTTAGATCATAGCGAGATAGTTGCATGAACTTCAAACCATACTCCTGCACGGACATAGAGCCCTGTTTCAGATTCAGGAACTCTCTCACCTTAGCTTCTCTTTTCTCTTTAGGGAAGAAGTGCCCTAAGAAGGCTTCATTGAACACTGCCCAAAACAAACATGGAGCATCATCCCTTCTACTTTTCTTCAACTGGTAGAACCAAAGTCTGGCTATACTCTTAAGTTGGTAAGCAGCCAGTTCAGCCCTATTAGCATAAGCCACATGCATCATTGGAACACCTTCTTAAGTTTCTCTATATAGTTCTAAGGATCTTCAGTAGATACAAACCCTATGAACTCAGGCAGATTCATCCTAAAAAATTCCCAAACTCTAGAAGTGTCATGATCATCTTGCATACCTACTCCTTTTATCCTAACAGGTGTTGCGTCAGCCTGGGGTAGAGCTTAAATTGCCCCGCATAGCTCATCATCACAGACCTCATCTTGAGGAGGTTGCTCAACAGGGATAGCTCGATCTACAGGCACCTCGGGTACTTGAGGCTCAGGTGGATTAATAGCTTTCCTAACAGGACGTCCCCTTCCTCTGACCACTCTTCTTGGAGGCATGATATCAACTTTGCACACGTGAAGCACGAATTAGAATAGAGCTTTTATAGAGCTTGACTCTATCGCATGAATTGGAATGAGAAGAAAAATGTAGCAATTCCTAATGTCCTATAGCCTCCTGCTTATGAAATGTGGTCGACAGCACAAAGATAAACAAGACTCTACTAGACACGGCTTCATAGACTCCCTAAGACTCTTGAACTTTGTGCTCTGATACCAAGTTTTTCACATCCTCAAAGGGTAACCTTGGTGTGGCCGACACATAGAGACTATAGTAAATGGGCACATCTCATCTAAGATCTTATAATTATATAGATAATAATAAAGGTTAGTAGAAAGAAGTACCTCACAATCTCAACGTCAACGCTCAACCATCGTTTATGAAGCCTCTATCACTTATCATGTGGTGCCAATGATAGACCCATGGCTACCCAAATCAAAATAAAAGAAATAGTCCAATCTAACTCTAAAGCATGATGAAATAAAAGTGGTGGATCCTCCAGAGTAGGGGAAATTGCACATCCTAATAAATTGGTGTTTTAGCTCCACTTGCTGAAATAAATAGAGATAGTACTAATTATCATCCATGGTTTCATAATAAAAATGAGAAGATTAAGAAGTATAATCCTTAAATTTCACCTTTCCAATAAACCAAAAACCAACTACAAAAACAAGATGGTTCTACTCTAGTGAAAGCGCGAATTGCCCGGTGGAAAAAGTACACTAAAATCTTGTAACAAAAATACTTTTATAGTTATTGTCGAATGTGCCAAAAAATAACCATCAATCCAACTCGGAGAAGTTAGTCGTGCTTGCAGACCACATTCAGTGATATGCTTAATGGAAACTTCATTGTCGAGTCGGTCCTCTCAAACTTAGATCTTTCTCACCCAATTCTGTCACTTCCGGTGATGCCTTGTTAGCTTGCATACCTCATGCAGCCATATGGAAAATGTTTTCTTCCATCTCTGAATTGAATCTTTCAAAATCAAACTTTCTTACAAGCATCTCGTGACTTCGACAATGCTCGATGAAGCTCACTAAGCCTATTTGATGGTGCCCGAAATCTAAATTCCATTTGCGAGTTGCTTCATTCATTTAGGGATTTGTTCCTAGAATAATTGGGTGATATAAGACTAACTTGACAATGCATTGGATTAACGTTTATGATGCATTTTTGCACGCATTTTGCACCTTTTTGATCATTTTAACTTATTTCTTCTTTAGTTGTCTTTATTTCATCTTTGATCATTAAACTTAGCATTTTAAGTGTGATTTCATCTTTATTCCCAAGATAACAAGAATTTAGGATAATATTTTATATGATTTAAACCCAATATGAATTGAAACGACTGACTCATCAAAACTAAATAGTGAAAATGGTAGTGGATTGAGACTTGTAACTAGAGTTATGTAACTATTAGGTAAGTAATGAGGTGATAAGTCAAGTTCCTTTTAGTTTTGACGAAAGAGTAAAAGTATTATCTATCTTTCATGATAGGATGTTGGGAAAGGGTTGTGTAGGCAAAGGTTGCATGGTGTGGACAACAGAGGGCCAAGTGCCCGATCACATTATAATGATAACAAGCTCTGGTCTCTTGCCTCTAAGGTAAATGGGCTTAGAATGAGACCAAAAGCCTCAACACATGTAGGAAATGTCATTCTAGTTGAAAAATGTGTTTCAAAGCTAATTGTGTTGGTAAAATTCTCATTCGAGTATGATTTTCAAGAATATTGGCTAGAGTCAAACTTAGGCTAATGTTTAAAGGCTAAAATACCTAATGACACAAACTCGCGCTGATAGCCTCAGGATCGAGCCGACCATGCTCTAGCCTAAAATGACCATTTCAAAGCTGATAGAAACATCAAAATTATATTTTGAGGTTGTCTTCTTATATTTTTCATTGAAATCAATCTTTTCAACTCTGAGGGCTTTAAAACCTAGAAACTAGCATAAATTGAGTGAACAACCAAGTGACCTGACTATCAGTGTCAACAAGTCATAAATGACTTGTGGTCACTATTGGAGAGCTATAAACACTAAAAGGATTAGACAGTAGAGAAAATAACCTTAAGGTAGGTTGCTCAGGTTACACTCCTAAACAAATATGAAGTGTAGCAGTAACTTATCAAGTATAAACCCAACTATTGAGTTAGGGTCAACTCCATGGGGAATTCAAGCATGATCCTATCCATGAAGTACAGTTTGATCCAATTATTTATAGGTGAGAACGTGGACATTGCATGCTTAAAATGATGAAAGAGGAAAACATTAACTAATGTCACATATTATAATAATAAACGTAAATCAAGTAGAAAATTATGCTCAGGGTGTGCTAAGTTAAATAACAATTCGCACATATTAGTCTTGGATATTAAAATTGAGGGTTAATTCGATATGGATAGGCTAAATTAACTGATAACTATAATTGTTAGCCAATCAATTTCAGTGTTTCATGTGAATCAATGAAGATCTCACATGTATCAACAAAAAAACTTCTACTTCGATTACTCAAATTAATACATCAATTTGAAGATCTAATAATAAATCTAAATTTGTAACATCAAACTTTCAGTAATAGCTAAAGAAAAAGTTAAATCCTTTTTGAATTAACACAAGTATACTCAATCATACAAAAGTAGAAACCCATCATCAGAGCAGTGATGAAGCAAGTGTCCTCCTCATAGTAAGGCTCCTCGTACAAGGATGCTTGTGAAGGCTGATGAGCTACTGCATTCACACATTTTTGGTTCTGCTTCATCAACAACTCCACATTGGTACTAATCCAAGCAAGCTTCTATATCATCTCCTCATTTATTTTCTCTTGTGCCAAATTAGTACTGAGGGTGAACGAGCTCTTTGTTGTTGACTTATCCCTCGTTCCCCATGCATGATTTGTCTTGACCCCTTTTCAAACCTCTCAGCAATCATTGAAAATGGACGATCGAGAAATGAGCCTCCCATGATGGTGTCAGTAACAACTTGGTTATTCTCATCCAGAGCTCGATACAAGATCTCCACTAAGGCATCATCCATGATCTTGCGGTCAGGGACACTTCTCAGACAATTTGTGAACCTCTCCCACGTGGTAATGATCGAATCACCAGGAAGTTGCTCAAAGTTGTTGATTTGATTTTTCAACTTCAGCTTCTTTAACCTCGGGAAGACCCTCTCTAAAAAGGCCTTTTGTAGTTTAACCCAGCTAGTGATCGAACACTGTAGGAGCTTGGATAACCATAGTGTTGCATCACCTATTAGGGATAATAAGAAGACATAGAGCCCACAACATCCATAAACAGATTATGGCTTCCCATCATACTCTTACAAACGAAGACAATATTGTGTAGATGGTTATGCGGATCCTCTGATGGTAATTCTGTGAACAACCCGCAATTCTGCAGTGTTTGCAGTAACCCACTCAAAACAACAAATTTTATGCCATTCGGTAGTGGCAGTAACATAATAGCTCTAGTGACATCAATCGCCATCGGATCAAGCTGATATTGATTCCATGTATAAGTCGTGGCATGGAGATTCTGTGGTGGTGGGTCAATATCCTCAAGTAGAGGTGGGTTACTATTATTTATTATGGTTCTAGTTCAATGCTGCATTTACTGCATTATTTGTAGCGTTATTTACGTTGTCCTATGCCATTCTTCTCAGCGTCCTTTGGATCTCAGGTTCAAACGGATTCAAGGGAATGCCTCAACTTCAAAATAATGCTTATTCCCCGTCAGATCCCATTGATGTGGTTGTTGATATATTTGACCCTGGGATACACCACTCCTCTTACTCGAGAAGCTTCCCCACACTGATGATCTAGATTCCCCATGGCGAGAGATGGAGATGACAAAGAAGGAGCAATTTGAGCTTGCTGGGCTACGCTCCATGCAGGATGAGGAGGCCCAATAAATATGTGAGATAGAGAGGATGAGGGGTGTTGGACCCTCCGAACATGCTACCACTATTGAGGAGACCACCAGGCAGATTAAGGTGGTCAGACTAAGCCAGAGACCAGTGCTTAGGCACCCATGTATGTTTCTTTTTGCCCATATGCTTTAATATTGTCATATTTTGTGCATTGAGGATAACACAAACACTTTTCAATAGGGTGTGGGTAGTTATAGGCCTCAATGATGTCTGAGTAATTATGGCCTATAACTATCCCAAATTTTGAGTCCGAAGGGTTTTTTTGCCTGTGTTCTTTTCCTAAGGACATTTTTCTATTGAAGTGACACATTTAGGACATGTAGGTAGTATAAGTAGCATGTAATACTGAAGTCTATGGCATATATTAGTTTTGTATACAAGATGATACCTATGAAAAAAAAATTAGGTAGTCTTGATAACAACATTGTGATAGTTATGCTTGACAGTGCTTGTTCTGATAAGTGAGGTTTAATTGTGATGAAAAGAATGATCTGAGAGTCTAGGTCGATAATGTAATTAGTGCCATGTGTGTGAGCTTTCTTTTCTTAATTCTTATATGTGCTTCAATTCAGAACTTGTCCTTTTACTCTGACTTAGATGGTAGGTTAGTTGGTCAGGAAAGGATCTTAGCCAATTTCTTATATTAGTTGATGTGCTGTAAAAATACATCACTTTTGATGCTTAAAACGTGGAATTTTGTGTGTTCTCAAAGCAATGTTAATAGTTTTGATGTGTTTTTATGTTTGTTTTTCAAGATTACAGGATTTGGCACGATTTTGGGCTAATTGTGCAGTTGCTACTATTTTTGCTATTCCATAACACCCTCTACGGGTCGTGGATGTTTCAACAAGCCGTAGAGTTTGGTTTGTAGTAAAATCCAGTGAGGGGGTAATTTTCTAAAGTTGCCTCTACGATCTAGTAGACGAGTTATGGAAATTTGTATGAGTCGTACATGAGGTTATGTACCCTGAGGATCAGAATTTGGACTTTTTCTAAAAAGTCATCGGACAAAACCCTATATGGGCCATAAGTTTGAATATGGCCCGTAGAGAGGTCTCATAGGATCTAAACCCATAATTGAAAAATGAAGTCCACGAAGCCCCGATACAGGCCATAGAACTTAGTACGGCCCATAGACTTGCTCGTACTACCTGCCGTATCCAATTCTCCAATTTTGTTTTGGATTTGTATGTTAAACACTATAAATAGGGTTTTTAGGTTATTTTAGTAGAGAACATGTAAGAGGAGGGGAAACATTGAGAAAAATACTTGAAACATTATTTTGTGATTTTAATTCATCTTTTGTGAGTTTGATGTTGCTGCCCTCATCTCGGAATAGATTCTACCGGATCTCTACCTGAATAGATGTCATATCAGTATGTTGGGATGAACTAAGGATTCGCTCTACTCGCCTCCCAAATGTATCTATGTGGCTATGTAATGAAAGTCTCTCCTGAATAGTAGCCATACAGTGCGTCTACATATGTGCCTCAACCTATGAGATAGCCTGGAGAACCTAAGGCCGAATCTGTTGTAGCAACTGAGCCAACTGGGACTCAGTGCATTCCTGTCTTTGTGCTAGTGCCTGAATAGATGTCGCTGACAGGTATATCACGCCAGAAAGTGAGGACTCTGCGGTCACGGCCTCTAGTGTAGTAGTGGTAGTAGTAGCCACTCTCTCTATATAAGCCTCAGCCTGTGCAGACCCCTCATTAGTGGGAGCAGCAGTGGTGGAAGAAGATGGAGGCTCAGATGGTGGTGCTGCAGCGAACATCTCTGACATCTGGACTAGAGGGTGTGGTGCTCGTTGGTGGGCTACCGAATTCTCATAAGACTTTATCAAGCTGGCATCCAATGTCCTCTGAAACTCAATCAGAGAGTCCAAGTGCTGAAGAATCTCCACCCCCGCCACTATACAGAGGCGATATATTAAGCACGGGAAAGGGATGGAGGTGGACCTCTTAAAGGTCGCCTCATGAATATGCTCCACAATTAGGCGGGCCAAAACTGTGTCATAGCCATCCAAGATGTTGACATCCAGTATCACACGATCCAACGTCAAGGTATTATCCGCATGCGTGGGCCGAATTTGTAATCTCACCATAGCCCACCAAAATTTGTTGGTGAAGCTGAGGGATTCCTTCACTATGGGCGTCGATGAAGTAGATATCCACTCAAGATCCTGGCCCTGCTTGGAATATGCTTGGCGACCAATCTCATCAATGTAGCCTTGCAAGACAGATCTCTCATCAGGACCTTGTCCCGAGTCTGCCCCAGTCTGTGGTCAAACTCAGTTGTGGTCCTAGGGGCCTGGTACTCTGGAGAAAAAACCACACATTGGATGGTAACCTATGATATGTCGACCTGTACTCACCTCACCCTCATCTGTGTCAACTGGGCTGAGTGAGGGATTACTTTCCCTTAGGGAGCCACACTAGGATGGTAGCGGTGTAGGATGCAAGGAACTCCCAATCTATTGGCAGGGAGTACTTCCCCAACAGTGCAGCCAGCCACTGAAGTTTGTATCGGGCAATGGTGTCCTGGAGTCATGGGACCTTGTCTATCCCTGAAGTATTAATTAAGGGCTCCTGAATATGGAATGGGCTGGTTGACCCTACTCATCCTGTTGTACATCATCCCGGTAGATCCACTTCATGCCCTATATGCACCACTATTGATAATGCATCCAGAGGTGAGGGTGGTGCTCGGGGTGCTAAAAATGATTCAGACTCTAACTCTTATCCAGATCCAGACTCGGATCCCTCTTAGGAGGAGTCATCTGTATCAAACTACTGTCCCTTCACCTCCCTCGTCAAACTGGGGAGGGTGGACCACGATGGATTGAGTCTGGAGCTACCTTAACTATCTAGCAGTATCCTGTGTCTGTGGTTTCTCGGTGCCCACATCAGGTTGGACACCGAGGTCCTCAAGGGATCCACTAGCCTCAGAATTGCCCTGGGTGTCCAACGGCTCATCTCTCGACCTCTACTACATAGTCTATATCTCTTCCTTCGTTTTGGGCCATGGTACCTAAAATCCACATATATAACATCTTGATTAGCCCCACAAGTACAGAAATGAAAAATAAGAATTTATAAGAAATGGTGATAGAAGAACCTACGAAGGCTCCTTTACGAGCTGTAGGGAGACCTATAGGTCGTAAAAGGCCTTCATAGATGGCAGGGTACAGTCAACTCAGTTACTAGAATTGCACCTGCTAGGGCAGGTACGGCTTGTAGAACATTCTATAAGCCATAGACTGAGTTGTAAATGTGGTTCCAATCTAAAACATTTGCTGGCATCGCCCTATGAAACCTGTGTATGAGCCACAAACTAAGCTATGGCCTGTCAAAGATCACATCTAATGGAGTCTCAAAAGCCCCAGGCTACTGGATCTTCTCACGAGGGGAAACTACAGCTCGTGAATTATTTAATGGGCTGTAGAAGACCCTCTTCGTCTGAAAATTCCAGTGGCTTAGGTTTTCTACGCCCATCAAACGGGTCCAAAAATGAAATAAATAGACCACCCCAGTTAAATACAATACCAAAACGATACTTTTATGCATTTAGATAATCCTCACAATGTACCCAATGCCCTACATGAAATGATTACACACTACCCCATCTAATGTCATTTTATACATTCACACCACATTTTGACAATTGTTAGATAGTTAACAGTTATGCCACTATGCACACACATGCAATCACATGTTGTTTTTCGAATAATGATTTCCATGTACTTTCAATGGCATGTGACATCAGGATTTCAAGCAAACATTCATACATGACACGGCCAAACACCCATTCTGGAATTTATATAATTTAAAGTAAAGGCAACTACTCTTTTTATGTTAAGCGAAGAATATCACATGCAAGGGCAACGCCTATGTTGAGCACACGACTTCAGAATACCATACCCAACAATAATTCTTACCAAATGATAAAAATTTCAGTAATAGAAGAAATTTAGTTAAGAACATACCGAATTTGGATTACGAAGTTGAGAAATTGAGGGAGGAAATCAAAATGGATGGAACCCTAGGTGGTTGGAGTATTGCTGAAACGTCACCAGAAAAAATGAATGGTGGCCAAATGATAGTCAGAGTAGTAGGGTAGGAGAAGGGGTCAGGGTATTTTTAGGAAATTTTACAAGAATGAGGGGTAAATTAATTTACCCCACTTTTTATATGTTGACCGAGTCAGATGAAAGTTGGCCCAAGACCTACAAAACCCCGAATAGGGCCGTAGAAGTATCTATGGTCTATAGAACATGGTCGCATAGTATGCCAAAACACTCATCTCTGAAATTGGCTTCACGGACTCATCCACGGGTCATACATGGATATACGGCTTATACATTGGGTCGTAGAAGCCCCCAACACTTAGACATATTTAGGAAACTTACCAGGAGTCCACGAGCCCCATTCACAACCCGTAGTTTTATCTATGGACTGTAAAGTTGGATCATGGACTTGAGTGCAAAAAATGTTTTCTCATTAGAAGTGTTTTACAAGTTAGAATACGAGTCGTGGTGTGAACTACGTCCCGTAGAACTGGTCGTAAAAGCACTTCATGTTACTTATTCAGCCCAAGATGTCTGACTTCATCTTATACATTCACAAAACACACTGTTACCTTATATGCCACCAGTCTAGAATTCAAAAATTAAAACCAAAATGCTAAAGTTAAACTACCTACAAGTCTAAAAGCTAAACATAAAATAAAACTACTACTATTACATCAAATATCTTGGGTTGCCTCCTAAGTAGCGCCTAATTTATTGTCGCTACACGACTTGGACAACTTGGTTACTCAAACTTCACCAAGTGCCCAAACTTCCATCTTCAAGTCATCGAGCCTCTTCATCGACTGACAGATGTTGAAGATGACTTCTTCATCATTCAATCGAAACTTGAGTTGGAATGATTCCATATCTACTAGTGATTGCCCAGTGGCTAGGAAGGGCCTTATCAAGATGATTGGGACTTCAAAGTCATCTTCACAATCAAGGATCACAAATTCTACGGAATATGAATTTCTTCACTTTGATAAGGACGTCATATAATATCCCAATAGGCTTCTTCACCATTCGGTCAACTATTAACAATCGCATGTTCGTAGGAGTAGGGGCTCCCAAGCCTATCTTCTTGAACACCAAAAGGGGTATTAGATTGATATTAGCACCTAGATCACATAATGCCCTTGCGAACTCAATATCTCCAATGGTGCAGGGTATGGTGAATGATCCGGGATCTTCTCACTTCTATACTAAGGACTTTGTTTCTATCGCATTGCAATGTTAAAGCTTATAGGAGAGCCCCTGGCTTATAGTCCACTTCTTTATGACCTAGTCCTTCATGAACTTACATACCACAGCATCTTCATCAATGCCTCAATAAGAGGAATGTTGATAGAGAGTTGCTTCAGCAAGGAGATGAAGTGCTAGAATTTACCTTCCTCCTCTTTCTCTTTTAGTCTCTAAGGGAAAGGAGGGGGAGGTCTAGGAATGGGTTTCAACTTCTGTGGTGTCACTATTGTATCACTCACCCTATACTTGGCATGAACATCTCTGATCTCTACGTCGTTGCTCTCAACTATCTCCTCACAAACATCATCATCATCAATCGGCTTCGAACGGTCAATGGTGTGTTTGCCACAACATGTAGTTACTGCCATACATTTTCCCTCATGCTTTGGGTTCTAAACTATGTTGCTGGCAAATGTACCTTTCCGATGCTAGCTTAATTGAGTCGACATCTGACCGAACTGTTGCTCCAACTACTTGATAGCAATAGAATGAGACTCGATTTTCTGACTAATATTAGAGATGACAGATTTCATCCCCTTCAAGTTCTCATCTTGAGAGTCAGCCTTCTTTAACAGTCGGTCATCATCTCTTCAATTTGAGAACTACTAGCACCCGAATCTCGATTATGTGGTGGCACATACACACTATCTCCCAAAAAGGAGGGTTGTTGTCTGCAAAAACTAAATCTAAACTAGAACAAGCGTTGTTAAACCAGTGATAGAAGTAACTAGGGTATTGTGTTCCCTATGATTCCCTAACTTGGTATTACCAGATAATCATAATCTTTTCTAGTGTGTTGCATATAGAACGGTAAGTTAATTTTACCAAACCCTTTGATCTAGGTGAGAGGTAAACCCTTTGTTAATTAATCTCTTTTCTCATTCATTACTACCTTGATCTAGTTAATAACAACTACACGAGTTCTAATGTTGGCCACCATTAAAAAGCAATCAAAACAAACAGAATTAATTAACACATGCATGCACACTTTCTAAGAATTACGAATTATCCATTTTTGACCTTGTTAGTTCTTCATGGTTCCCATAACCTTATTTATAGATTTAGCTATAGATAATCATAGTAAATGCAAGAATCATGATATAAAATAACATAATTAAGAACTTACAAAGATGAATTTAAGAACAAGAAATCCCAAATTTTTCACTAGAAATCGCAAAGTATTGATTAAAATCACAAAGTTATTTTCAAGTTTCTCGTGTGTCTCTATACACTTTTCTTTTCGTTCCTGGCCATTCTCTATCTAAAATAAACAAAAAAACCTATTTATAATAACTAAAATACAAGTCTAAAACAAAGTAAAAAAAACTGAATTCCGCAGGCATTACGGGCAGGGTTGAGTCGTACTAATTTCTACGGCCCATACCTGGACTTTGTAGTCTTCATTCTTTAGAATCGGGCACCACTTCCATGAGACCTTTCTATGGGTTGTATTCAGACTTACGGCCCGTATAGGATTTCGTCTGGCAACTTTCTAGAAATTCCTAAAATTTGATCCTCAAGGCACGAAACCTCATCCGCGACTCATATAAAATTCTACGGCTCATCTAATAGTTCGTGAATGCAACTTTAGATATTAGGCCCTTCACTGGATCTCAACCACGAATCCACTCTATGGCTCGTGGAAAACTCCACGGCTCGTAGAGTGCTTCGTACATAACCAAAATGCAGCATCTGCAACACTTAGCCTAAAAAGATGTCAAATCCTGTAGTCTTGAAAAAACAAACATAAAAACACATCAAATCCACTAATATCGCTTTGAGAACACACAAAATTCTAAGTTTTAATCATCAAAAGTATTGTATTTTGACAACAGATCAGGGACCTTTCTTGAGACCATTGAATGAGACCCCTCTGTTTGGTCGTGGTGTGCACCACAGGCCATGAAGGGGTTCATGGTGGTGCACTTTAGGTCAAATGTTAGGACCTTGTGAAGGAAAACCTCCATGAGGCACACCACAGCTCATGGTGTGCATCACAAGTTGTGGTATGCTCCATGGTGGGCACACCTTCAAGGCAGACTAGGAACAAAAAGCCACCAAGGACCAATTCACGGCTAGTGAAGTGCTTCACGAGCCGTAGAGGGGTCCTTGGAGGGCACCCTTGGTCAAAAACCCTCTAAAGCAATTTCTAAGAATTGTTATGACCTTATGAAGTTTGGGTCCTTACATTATGCATGCACATATATATTTACTGGACTACATTTGAATATTATTTAATGCATAAGTTTGAAATTTACATGAAAATGATGTTTAAGTTGCATTTTACATTCATGCTGGATTGTTAGTTGTTTCTTTACTACATTCAAGCTTGTTTTTACCATATTTGATGATGAATGTTCCCTAGGGGGACACATTTTAAGATCTTGCATGTTAACAGGTCAAAATCCAAAAAGAAAGTGCAAAATTAGATTCTAATACAGGGTTGTACAAGCCCATCTTTGACTCATGGTTAAGTTATGGTCATGGATAGGACTTGTGGGTGGGTTAGACACTTGGTGAAATTTTGATGCCTAGGGTTTCTTGTATGAAGGGGTTTTATGACTTGTACAAGGAACTACGAGTGGTAGATATTGGCCCATAGAATGAAGGATCAAAACAAGTTTTTATAGTTGAGAAAGTGTCACTTGACGAAAGCATTTTATGAGCCATGGTTCATTTTAAAAAATATAAATTAGGTTTGTGGTTTGGCTCCTTAAAGGGTAAAATTTTCTAAGAGTGGGGTGTAATTACAAGGGGTGTTTATAACCTGTTGTTTGAATTATGGGTTGTAGAAAGGGACTCATATAGTGGGATTTAGAGACAAGTTTCAGGAACTCAAGGGTATATCCAGACAAAACCCTTGACTTATGAGCCATAGACTTTTCTATGACCTGCTGATCATGCTCGTAGATGGCCCACAACAATTTTAATGAAGGGGAGTTTTTGATATTTCCCCGCACCCTAAATTTAATACTACGTCATTTAATGCCAAATCTACTCATATAAGTCCCCAACCCTATCATAACACTCTCATTCTCTTCCAACTATAATTTCTTTTAAAATCTCCCAAGGCCCTCAACTCTCAAGACTCAGAATAAAAGGCATGAACTAGGGTTTCAACGTTTCCCTCTCCAAATCTCAGGTTTCTATGATAAATTTCCTATCAAGGTATGCAGGTTTTATTTGTCGGTTTTTTCTTACAGAGGAAGCTCAAGGATTTTTCTTAGCTTATTTAGTTTCAAGCTATGAAAATCTTCATGAATTTTATTATTTCTCATTTAATGTTCATATTATGATGTATTTACAACCATATGAGTTATTTTATATGAACTTATGATAATCTACGAAAGGTTGATAACTTAAAAGATGTTTCATGACTTATAACTTAGAATTTTGAATGCTTGTGGTAGGTTGTTTAATGAATGATTTAAATTTATGAGTTTCACTATATTTATGCATAATCTTCTTGAGTTGCATGATTTAAAAAGTATATGCATTGAACCCACCAAGTTTTATAATATGTTCTCAATGAAACATATTATGAATGATAAGGGTTTCAATCATATGTTTATGAAGGTTTATGAAAGTTATAAAGTATTTACAGAAGTCCCTTTATGAATGTGTATGAAAGATGGTGAAAGGACAATTTTCGCCAAAGATGGATCCTCTTGTGAAAGGACAATTTTCACATGAGTGGATCATAAGATTGTTGATAAGTTACTCCTAATATGATGAAGTTATGTTTCAAATCTTATAAAAGCGTATACATATGATTAGGTAATAAATATTCTGTGGAACATGACTTAGTACCAAATGGGGCTTGAGGTGGGTTCTTTAAGGGAATCCTAGTGGCAACCTCCTATCTCATTAAATATGTGCCACCATAAGAGCTTTTGTAGGATAAGGCTAGTAGATCCACAAAAGCATTATGTTAAAGAAGTGCATGCACAAGTTGACGGAGTTCTACCTGGCAAGTAGTCTCCCCCACTCAACACATGGGATTATGTTGGATTCTGTGTATTAGCTCAGATATTCTTATATGTCAGTAATAGTTCCCTCCCACATAAGTATGTATATGATGACTTGAGATATTTATATTTCTTCCAAATCATGTTTTAAAGATACATTAATCATCATTATTTTTTAGCCTTATTCCTTATGATGCTACGTCATATCGCTTATTATAATATTATAGTTTCTTTGTTACATTGCATCCCACATACTTAGTACATTCAAAGTACTAACACATATTTTTGCCTACATAATCTCACCATATAGGATCGGTGCTCCTCCTCCTCCTTACATTGGCAAACCTTGGATTGTTTGTATCATCACTGGCTCATAAGTGATGGTTGTCGATTTGAGAAACTCTCAGCTAGGTTCCTTCTGATAGAACTCTGATGTTGATTTGATGGTATGAGTCTTGATGGATGTTGATGTTTCACTGTCTACTCTTTATCCTTGTCCTAAACGGGCATGAGTCCTTTGAGTTGAGTCGAGTTTCCTAGAGATGAGTCTGATACATTGATGATGTTGAGATGAAAATACCTTATTTATTGCCTTAGGTAGACATTTGACATTCTGATAGAGTATGATGTGAGCTTATGTTATCCCTATATTGTTATACTTGTACTGTTACATTCAGCCATTTTACATACCGTACATTCCATGTACTGATACCACTCGGTGCTGCATCGTTTCATGATGCAGATACAGGAGTTAGAGGACTTCAGCAAATGCATCGTTGAGGTCAGAGATCCCGAGTTCAGTCATTGGTGAGCCTCCTTGCTATTCGGAGGAGCCTTTTTCTTTATCAGTTATTCCGTTTATTGAGCTGGGTAGCCATGGCCTCTCATGGTACCCTCTTAGACTGTCTAGTTGAGTTAGAGGCTTCGTAGATATGAGTTGAGATTTGATGTAGGGTCTTTCCCTCTTAGAGTTGAGATAGTTATATTATTCACTTATCTTCGATATTGAGATAGAGTTTACTGGCCATCGACCCTTCTTATTGATGTAGCCCACTTTCTTATTATATTGTTTCCACTATATTTGATGTTGGATAACTGTCCTAGGGAGTCTATGAAGTTGTGTCTAGTAGAGTCTTGTTTATGTGTGTGTTGTGCACCACACTTCATAAACAGGAGGCTATAGGACATTAGGAATAGTTACACTTCTTTGATGTTTTGAGTTCGTGCGATAGAGTTTGACTCTACAATACCCCCTTCTAATTCGTGCGTTGCGCATTGCAGATCATGCCGCCTAAACACACTGCTGCCTAGAGAGATGCCTCAGCCCCGCATGTTGAGAATCCTCTACCCAGCCTGAGACAAGGAGACGGGGCCGACCTTCCAGGGCTACTTAGATCCTACAGGCACCACTTGCTCAGTCAGCCTCCACTTCAGAAGCAAACTTCAGGGGAGCCATTGCCATGCTCACTCAGTTGGTGGCCTCCCAAAGTAATTGTCGAGGTCCCCATGCCCCTAGTTCCTGCTCCCAAGAGCTTATAGCTGCAACCAGGCTCAGAGATTTCCTAAGGATGAACCCACCAGTACATACGGGGTCTAAGGTTGAGGAGGACCCAAAATATTTTATTGATGAGATGTGCAAAATTTTGAGGGCTATGCACGGTAATGAGGTTGAGTGAGCTTGTCTCTTATCAGCTTAAGGATGTTGCTAGTGTCTGATATAACCAGTGGGAAGATGGTAGAGGTGAGGATGTTGAACCTGCTGAGTGGGAAGAGTTTGAGAGTGCTTTCCTCGACCACTTCTTTCCCCAAGAGTTGAGGGAGACGAAGGTTGAGGAGTTCGTGAATCTGAAATAAGAGGGGTTGATTGTCAAAGAGTACGGCCTCAAAATCATTCAGATGTCCCAATATGCCCGGGAGATGGTACCTGATATAAGGGCGAGAATGAGGAAGTTTATGTCTAGATTAGGCAGGCAGGTAAAGAGGGAGTGTAAGGCAGCACTGTTCATTCCGGGCATGGACATTTCTAAACTTATGGTCTATGCCCAGCAAACTGAGGATGATAAGAAGAAGGACAAGGAAGAGCAGCAGAGTAAGAGGCCAAATCGGCAAGGCATGAGCCTAGCCAACAAAAGCAGAATAGGGGCGACAGAACCCATTTTCAGAAGAGGTCTTCTAACTATGCATCCTCGTTGGCAAGTGGGCCTGTTCAACAAAATAGGTATGAGAAGAAATCTTATGGTCACAAGAACTTCAGAGCTCAAGTCCCTCAGTCCCAAGCTGGTGTGACCCTAGGCCCGAAAGGAAAGCCACCTTGTGGCAGATGCGGCAAACTTCACCTTGGTGTGTGTCGTGAGGGCTCAAATGCTTGTTATTCATGTGGACAGCATGGCCATTTTAAGGGTGAGTTTTCGACGAGGAGATGGGGTGATAGGGGTAACAAAGCTCAGTCTTCTACAGTGCCCCCTACAGGCGGTCATCAGAAGGCTACTACTACGAGTGCAGGAGGCGGGACAAACCATCTGTATGTGATGGGTCATTGACAGGATTAAGAGGTTGCACCAGATGTTGTTACGGTTATGATCCAAGTCTTTTCTTATAATTGTTATGCATTGCTTAACCCAGATACCACATTATCTTTTGTGACGCCCTATGTGGCCAATAAATTTGAGATTTTTCTCGAGTGTTTACTTAAGCCTTATACTATTTCTACTCCTACCGGTGAGTCTATCCTAGCTTAGAGGATCTATAGAGATTGTGTAGTATCCATCTATCGTAGGGATACTTTAGCTGATTTGGTAGAGTTAGAGATGGTTGACTCTGATGTAATCCTTGGTATGGATTGGCTCCATGCCTGTTATGCCTCCATAGATTGCAGGACCCGAGTTGTTAAATTCCAATTTCCGAGTGAACCTGTCCTAGAGTGGGAGGGAAGTTCTGTTGCACCTAAGGGTAAGTTTATTTTCTACTTGAGGGCTAGAAAGCTAATTTCTAAAGGGTGTATTTACCACCTCGTGCGAGTTAAATCTGATGATATTGAGCCTCTTACTCTTGAGTCAGTTCCGATTGCAAATGCGTTTCCTGAGGTGTTCCCTGAGGATTTACCTGGAGTCCCCCTGATAGGGAGATCGACTTTGGTATTGATGTTCTTCCTGAGACACAACCTATTTCACTTCCCCTATATAGGATGGCCCCCGCTGAGTTGAAGGAATTGAAGGAATTGAAGGAGCAGTTGAAGGATTTGCTAGAGAAGGGCTTTATTAGGCCAAGTGTTTCTCCTTGGGGTGCTCCCGTTCTATTTGTACGAAAGAAGGATGAGTCTCTCAAAATGTGCATAGACTATAGGCAGTTGAACAAGGCCACGATCAAGAATAAATATCCCCTTCCCCGATAGATGATTTGTTTGACCAACTTCAAGGTGCCTCATGCTTTTCAAAGATAGACCTCAGATCGGGTTACCACCAATTGAAAGTGAGAGAATGTGATGCTCCAAAGATAGCCTCCCAGACTAGATATGGCCATTTTGAGTTCCTGGTCATGTCCTTTGGGTTGACGAACGCCCTGTGGCTTTCATGGACTTGATGAATAGGGTGTTCAGACCCTACCTTGACATGTTTGTAATCATGTTCATTGATGATATCCTGGTGTATTCGAAGGATGAGGAGGAGCATGCCAAACACTTTAGGATTGTCCTTCAGACACTTAAGGACCATGAATTATGTGTGAAATTTTCAAAGTGTGAGTTTTGACTGAAGTCAGTGGCTTTCTTAGGCCATGTTGTTTCCGGTGATGGAATTCGAGTAGAAGCATAGAAGATTGAAGCGGTCAAGAACTGGCCAAGATTGACCTCTCCAACTGACATAAGGAGTTTCTTGGGGTTGGCAGGCTACTATGGAAGATTTGTTGACGGATTCTCTTCCCTATCTGCACCCTTGACCAAGCAAACTCAGAAAAAGGTCAAGTTTTAGTGGTCTGAGGAGTGTGAGAAAAGCTTCCCAGAGTTGAAGACTAGATTGAGCACTGAACCTATGTTGACGTTACCCGATGGGATGGAGGATTTTGTGATATATTGTGATGCATCGAGAGTTGGGTTGGGTTATGTATTGCTGCAGAGAGGGAAGGTGATAGCCTATATTTCCAGGCAGCTCAAAGTTCATGAGAGGAACTACCCGACCCACAATCTTGAGTTGGCGGTGGTAATGTTTGCACTTAAAAATTGGTGCCACTACTTGTATGTAGTGCATGTAGATGTGTTCACTGACCACAAGAGCCTGCAATATGTTTTCAGTCAAAGAGAGCTCAACCTGCGACAGAGGAGATGGTTGGAGTTGCTTAAGAAATATGATATGAGCATCCTATACCACCCAGGTAAAGCTAAGATTGTTAATGATGCTCTTAGCATGTTGTCAATGGGTAGCACAACCCATGTTGAGGAAGAGAAGAGAGAGCTAGTGAAGGAAGTGCATAGTTTGGCTCAATTGGGAGTCCAACTCGAGGAGAATGACGATGGAGGGATCAATGTTCAGAATAGGTCTACATCATCCCTAGTAGCAGAAGTAAAAGAGAAGCAAGATCGAGATCCCACCATATTCCAATTGAAGGAGGTTATCCACAAACAAAAAGTGATGGTCTTCTCCAAAAGAGGAGATGGGGTGTTGAGATACAGAGTACACTATGTGTTCCTGATGTTGATGGTGTCTGAGAGGGGATCATGGTTGAAGCCCACAACACTAGATACTCCATCCATCTAGGCTCCACCAAGATGTACCATGATTTGAGAGAAGTCTATTGGTGGGGAGGAATGAAGAGGGACATTGCTGAGTTTATTTCCAAGTGTCCGAATTGCCAGCAAGTGAAGGTTGAGCATCAAAGGCCAAATGGCTTGGTGCAAAACTTTGAGATCCCAGAGTGGAAATGGGAGATGATTAACATGGACTTTATCACCGGCTTACCGAGATCCCTGAGACAGCATGACTCTGTATGGGTGATTGTAGACAGGATGACAAAATTAGCGCACTTTTTAGCAATTAAGACGATTAATACTGCGGAGGAGTCTGCCAAGATGTACATTCAAGAGATTGTGAGGTTGCATGGAGTTCCCTTGCCAATCATTTTGGACAGAGGAGCCCAGTTTATTTCCCACTTCTGGAAGTCTTTCCAGAAGGGATTGGGTACCAAGGTAAATCTAAGTACAGCCTTTCATCCACAGACAGATGGTCAGGCGGAATGCACTATTCAGAGAGTAGAGGATATGTTGAGAGCTTGTGTCCTTGACTTTAAAGGGAATTGGGATGACCATCTACCTCTGATTGAATTTGCATATAACAATAGTTATCACGCAAGCATTCAAATGGCCCCCTACGAGGCCTTGTATGAGAGAAGGTGTAGATCACCCATTGGGTGGCTTGAAGTGGGATAAGTTGAGTTGATTGGACCTGACCTTGTCCACCAGGCCATAGAGAAGGTGAAAATTATTAGAGAGAGGTTAAAGACTGCATAAAGCCGTTAGAAATCTTACACCGACATAAGGAGAAGAGATCTAGAGTTCGAGGTGAGTGATTAGGTGTACTTGAAGGTATCACCTATGAAGGGTGTCATGAGGTTTGGGAAGAAGGGGAAATCCTCACTAGATTGGGTCTTATCAGATTGTGAGGAGAATTGGAAAGGTTGCCGATGAGCTAGAGTTACCTTCTGAGTTAGATGGAATCCATCCGGGGTTCCACATTTCTATGTTGAAGAAGTGCTTGGGAGGTCTTGCCTTGGTGATCCCTGTTGAGGGCCCTGGAGTCAAAGAGGGCTTGTCCTATGAGGAAATTCCAATTCATATCCTTGATCAACAGGTTCGTAGACTGAGAAACAAAGAGGTAGCCTTCGTTAAAGTGTTGTGGAGGAACCAATTTGTTGAGGAAGCCACATAGGAAGCGGAGGAAGATATGAGAACTAAATACCCGCACCTATTCGTGCCTGATGACGAGAGTATCGAAGGCAATAATCCTATACTTACCTTGACTTGATATTTCTATTCTGAGTTGATGTGTATATTCTGATGTTATGAATAGACGTATTGAAGTCGATGAAAAGTTGAGAATTTAAGTTGTCGAGTGAGTATCAAAATGAGTCTTGAGTCTATTTGTTCCATTATACCACTTCTACTCATCATTCGGGGACAAATGATCCTAAGGGGGAGATGATGTAACGCCCGGTGAAATTACCAAAATACCCCTAGAAAAAAGATGTGCGCTTAGTGTGTCTTCTAATGCACGAATGGAAAGTCCAAGGCCAGATTCGTGATCAGCGCAAAAAATTGAGTGGGGGAGAGGTCGGTCGATTTTTAGAGCGGCCGAGTCAAAAGATAATTTTTTGTTCTAAAATGAGAAACAGTTCGAGTTTGCGACAGAGCCACGTCGCGAACCTATCGCGAAGGGAGACTTATGTTTTTCCTAAACTTTTAGATGGGGTTGGGAAAAGTCGTTCAGGAAGATTTTTGCCAAAAAAATGAGTTGTACGCAACCAGTCCACATCGTGGACTGGTTATCTCGCGGTTGGAGAATTTCTTAAAATTTCGAGGGACATTCTAGTACATTCCTAACATCCTCTAAAACCCATAAACGACCAATATAGGTCATTTTCATAAAGAAAGAGTCTAAAACCCCATTTTAAATCATCTTCCTAACAACGCTTATACGTTAGGGCTTGAGGAGAGTGGAGGAGAGTCGAGGTTGAGGAATCAAGAGGAAGTCCCAAGGGAATTGTGTTGATAGCAATCATCCTAGGTATGTAAGGCTAACCTAAAGCATGGGATTGTTCTTCCATGTGCCCCCTTTGGGTCAATTGAGTCTATGATTGAAGATGACGAGTTATATGTGAAAATCTTTGAGTAAACTGAGTCCACGATTGAAGATGATGAGTTATATGTTAAAATTCTTGAGTATTTTATTGAGATTATACTTAATGCATGTATTTTTCATAAATTGATGATCATCATAAACTTAATTTACTGCATAAGTGTTTTCATGAATGATGTTACAAAATTCTATGTCTATTTTATTAAAGAATGCAAGAATGAACTTAGGGGATGAGTCTAGAGCCTTAATGATGATGATGTTGTGATGTTGTGATTGTGGTCCAAATTGTTGAGAGTCTTGATGATGATGCTGATGAGAATGATGTTCACGAGTCTTAAAACTTGAAACTAAATTCTAAAAGAATATTTTGAGTCCATGAGTTGATGTCTATGATACGAGTTGATGTTGATGTACTATGTCCCTATAGGACAGAGGATGATGATGTTGATGTAATATATCCCTATGGGACCACCGATGATGATGATGTATTATGTCCCTATAGGACTGATGAGGACAAGGTTTATGAGCATGTCAAGTTCTGGGAGGAGTATTGAGCATCGAAATGGATAAGAGTGAGTCCTACTCAAACCCATCAACTACGTGGCCCATGTAGGAGAGAAGATTGAACCGCAATGTGGATGGCTTCTTGTCCCAAAAGAGGACTAATGTTTTTTGTGGATCCACAGAGGTTGATGTCCTTTACCCTGGGCAGGGTACTGGATGGATATGGCAATGACATCGCTTTATTGTATCATCACTGGCTCATAGGTGATGGTTGTCGGTTAGAGAAACTCCCAGGTAGGTTCCTTCTGATAGAACTCTGATGTTGATGTGATGGTATGAGTCTTGATGGATGTTGATGTTTCACTGTCTACTCTTTATCCTTGTCCTAAACGGGCATGAGGCCTTTGAGTTGAGTTGAGTTTCCTTGAGATGATCTGATGAATTGATGATGTTGAGATGAGACGTTGATGAGTCATTTGTCTACCTTAATTTATTACCTTAGGTAGACATTTGACATTCTGATAGAGTATGATGTTGAGTTGATGTTATCCCTATACTATTGTTCTTGTACTGTTACATTCAGCCATTCTACATACCGTACATTCCACGTACTGACGCCACTCGGTGCTGCATCATTTCATGATGCAGATACAGGAGTTAGAGCACTTCTGCAGATGCATCGTTGAGGTTCGAGATCACGAGTTCAGTCATTGGTGAGCCTCCTTGCTATTTTGAGGAGTCCTTTTCTTTATCTGTTATTCCGTTTGTTGAGCTGGGTAGCCATGGTCTGTCATGGTACCCTCTTAGACTATCTAGTTGAGTTAGAGGCTTCATAGATATGAGTTGAGATTTGATGTGAGGTCTTTCCCTTTTAGAGTTGAAATAGTAATATTATTTACTTATCTTCGATATTGAGATAGAGTTTATTGGCCATTTGCCCTTCTTATTGATGTAGCCCACTTTCTTATTATTGTTTTTGCACTATATTTGATGTTGGATGACTGTCCTGAGATTGAGTGGTTCGCTTGGGAACTAGCAATAGTTTTTGGGTGCCAGCCACGCCTAAGGTACCCTCCCGGGGCGTGATAATGATATTGCTTATGGTTGTGTTGGAGAATGCAGGCCCAACATTCTCATCCTTTCATGCTTAAGATTGTGATCATCCTTGACTTTTGCGAAGGAAAGTCCTTTTTTAGTAGCGGATGTTATAATGACCTTTCAAGTTATTTTCTCCACTCCTCATTCTTTTCAGTGTTTAGAGCTTTCTTATATCAACCCTAGGTCATTATGGCTTGTTGGCACTAGTAGCTTGATCATCTGATCGTCCGTTTGGATTTGGTGCAGTTTTCCATGCCGGAAGGCCTATATAACTTGAAAAGTAATTTTTAGACTAAACCATAAAACACAACCTCAAAATGGAATTATTACTGTTCCATCAGCTCCAAAAGGGACAAATTAGGGTAAGAGTATGGTCGGCCCCAACCTTGAGGCCTTCGATGCAAGGTTAGACCATTTAGCATTGGTTTTTGAAATTTGGTCCAAAGTTGACTTTGGTCAACATTCTTGGAAAACACATCCTAGTGAGAATTTTGTGTCATGCCCCAGGAGGGTACCCTAGGCATGGCTGGCACCCAGAGACTATTGCAAGTCCCCAAGCGAACCACTCATTTTCAGGACAGTCACTCAACATCATATAGCGGAATAGTAAAAGTAATGCAGTGAGCTACCTCAATAAGAAGGGCAAATGGCCAACATCAGTCTCAACATCAGGATAAGAAAATGCAAATGTTAACTCAACTCATAAGGGAAAAAGCTCAACATCAAACTTGACTCATGTCTATGAAACCTCTAACTTGCCTCAACTGTCTAAGATGGTACCATGACAGGCCATGGCTACCCAACTTAATAAATAAAGAAAGCAAACAATAAACTGGTCTCCTCCGGATAGCAAAGAGGCTCATCAATAACTGAACTCGGAATTTCTGACCTCAACGATGCGTCTGCAGAAGTCCTCTAACTCTTGTATCTGCATCATCAAATGATGCAAAGTCGAGTGGCGTCAGTGCGTGGAATGTACGGTATGCAAAATGGCAGAATGTAACAGTACAAGTACATTCTGCCCTCCCCAGACCCCACTTGAAGGATTCCACTGGGTATGTTGTTGTTGTTTTTGTTGTAACAGTACAAGTACAACAGTATAGGGAAAACATCAACTCAACATCATACTCCATCAGAATATCAAATGTCTATCTAAGGTAAGAAATTCAAATGACTCATCAACATCTCATCTCCACATCATCAATACTTCAGACTCATCTCAAGGAACCTCGACTCAACTCAACTCAAGGAAACTCGACTCATACCATCACATCAACATAAACATCAGAATACTATCAAAGTAAGACCTCACTAGGAGTTTCTCTAATCGACAACCATCACCTATGAACCACTGATGATACAACGAAGCGATGTCATTGCCACATCCATCCAGTACCCTGCCTGGGGTAAAGGACATCAACCTCAGTGGATCCACAAGAAAAAAAACCTCTGTCCTTTTGTGGGACAAGAAAGGAGCCATCCGCATTGCGGTTCAATCCTCTCTTCCTATGCGGGCCACATAGTTAATGGGTTCAAGTGGGACTCACTCTCACCCATTTCGGTGCTCAATACTCCTCCCAGAACTTGACATGTCATAAAACATCATCATCATTAGTCCCATAGGGACATAATACATCATCATTAGTCTCATAGGGACATATTACTTCAACATCAACATTAACTCGTCTCATCAACATTAACACCAACATCATGGACTCGAAACACTCTTTTTAGAATTTACTTTCAAGTATTAAGACTCGTGAACATCATTCTCAATAACTTTATCATCAAGACTCTTGTCAAATTTGAAACACAATCACAACATCAAAAATATCATCATCGTTAAGGCTCTAGACTCTTCCCCTAAGTTCATTCTTCCATTCTTTAATAAAATAATCATAGAATTTTGTGAAAAACACTCATTAAAATAAATTATGCAATAAATCAAGTTTTTGATGATCATCAATTCATGTAAAATATATGAATTAAGAAAAACTCAGTATAATAGTCAAAAATCTTCACATCAAACTCATTATCTTCAATCAATGACTCAATTTACTCAAAAGGGCACATGGGAGAATAATCTCATGCTTTAAGTTAGCCTTATATACCTGGGATGTTTGCTAACAACAATTCTTTGAGCAATCTCCTCCTGAATTCCTCAATCTCAACTCTCCTTAAACCCTGACTTAGTGATTTTGCTAGGAAAAGGGTCTTGGATGGATTTTGGAACCCCTTTTCTGAGAAAACGATATATATTCATTGTATAGGAAATTTATTAGGAATGAACTAAAATGTCCCTCGAAATTTTAAAGAAACTTTTTCCAGACTTGAAGTAACATAGTCTGCGACGCGGGCCTGTCGCGGACAGCACATTTGGTAAAATTCAACTCCGTCAAAAAATAACGAAAAAATATAAGTGTGTCTCTGCGGTAGGTCTGCGACGTGGCTCTGTAGCGGACCTACACTGTTTTTCATTTTAGAACGAAAAATTATCTTTTGACTCAGTCGCTCTAAAAATCGACCGAGACCCTTCTCCCACTTAATATTTCGTGTTGATCACAAATCCACTCTCGGATTCTTAATCCGAGCATCGGAAGATGCATTTTGCATACACCTCTCCTCCAGGGGTATTTTAGTAATTTTATCGGGTGTTAAATCATCTCCCCCTTGGGATCATTCGTCCTCGAATGTTGAGTAGGAACGACATTATGGAATGAATAGACTCAAGAGTCACCTCGATACTCACTCAATAACTCAACTCTTCATCGATCTCAATACTCAGACATCAGGAATAAACACATCAACTCATTGTAGGAACATCAATTTAAATAAAAAAAATAGTATTACCTTTGATACTCTCATCAACATCAGGCACTAATAGGTTCGGGTATTTAGTTCTCATCTCTTCCTCAGCTTCCCATGTAGCTTCCTCAACAAATTGGTTCCTCCATAAAACTTTGACGGAGGTATCTCCTTGTTTCTTAGTCTGCGAACCTGTCGATCAAGGATTTGGACTGCAATTTCTTCATAGGACAAACTATCTCTAACTTATGTGCTCTCAACAGGGATTACCAAGGCAGGATCTTCCAAACACTCTTTTAATATTGAAATGTGGATCACCGGATGGATTCCGTCTAACTCAGATTGTAACTCTAGCTCATAAGCAACCTTCCCAATTCTTCTCACAATCTGATAAGGACCAATATAACGAGGACTTAATTTCCTCTTCTTCCCAAACCTCATGACACCCTTCATGGGTGATACGTTCAGGTATACCTAATCGCTCACCTCGAATTCTAGGTCTCTTCTCCTCACATCTATGTAAGATTTCTGATGGCTTTGGGCAGTCTTCAATCTTTCTCTAATAATCTTCGCCTTCTCCATGGATTGGTGGACAAGGTTAGGCCCGATTAACTCAGCTTCTCCAACTTCAAACCACCCAATAGGTGATCTACACCTTCTCCAATACAAGGCCTCGTAGGGGGCCATTTGAATGCTTGCATGATAACTTTTGTAATATGCAAATTCAATCAATGGTAAATGGTCATCCCAATTTACCTTGAAGTCAAGCATGCATGCTCTCAACATATCTTCTACCGTTTGAATAGTGCGCTCTGCCTGACCAGCCGTCTGTGGATGAAAGGTTGTGCTCAAGTTCACTTTGGTACCCAATCCTTTCTGGAAAGACTTCCTGAAGTGAGAGGTAATTGGGATCCTCTGTCCGAGATGATGGACAAGGGAACTCCATGCAACTTCATAATCTCTTGGATATATATCTTACTCCTCTGCAGTGTTAGTCGTCTTGACTGCCAAGAAGTGCACTGTCTATATGGAATTATGCTGCCTTTGGGATCTCGGTAGGCCAGTGATGAAATCCATGTTAACCATCTCCCACTTCCATTTTGGAATATCAAAGTTTTGAGGCAAGCCACTTGGCTTTTGATGCTCAACCTTCACTAGCTTGCTGGCAATTTGGGTACTTTGAAACAAACTCAACGATGTCCCTCTTCATTCCACTCCACCAATAGACTTCTCTCAAATCATGATACATTTTGGTGGAGCCCGGATTAATGGAGTATCTAGTGTTGTGGGCCTCAGCCATAATCCTCTCTCGAACACCATCAACATCAAGAACACATAACCTACTCTAGTATCTCAATACCCCATCTGCACCATTGGAGAAGACCATCACTTTTTGTTTGTGGACAGCCTCCTTCAATTGGAGTATAATAGGATCTCGATCTTGCTTCCCTTTTACCTCATTCACTAGCGACGAGGAAGACCCACTCTGAACATTGATTCCTTCCTCGTCATTCTCCTCAAGTTGGACTCCCAGTCGAGCAAACTTGTGCGGTTCCTTCACTAGCTCTTTCTTCTCTTCCTCAACATGGATTGTGCTACCTATAAGCAACCTGCTAAGAGAATCAGCAACAACATTAGCTTCCCTGGGTGGTACATGATGCTCATGTCGTAATCTTTGAGCAATTCCAACCATCTCCTCTATCGCAGGTTGAGCTCTCTCTGACTGAAGACATACTGTAAGCTATTGTGTGGTCAGCGAACACGTCCACATGCACTCCATACAAGTAGTGGCGCTAGATTTTAAGTGCGAACACTACCGCCGCCAACTCAAGATCAAGGGTCGGATAGTTCCTCTCATGAACTTTAAGTTGCCTGGAAGCATAGGCTATCACCTTCCCTCTCTGCATCAATACACATCCTAACCAAACTTTTGATGCATCACAGTATATTACAAAATCTTCCATCTTGTTGGGCAAAGTCAAGACAGGTGCGATGGTCAATCTAGTCTTCAACTCTTGAAAACTTTTCTCACGTTCCTCAGACTACTGAAACCTGGCCTTTTTGAGTCAGTTTGGTCAATGGTGCGGATAGGGAAGAAAATCCCTCAATAAATCTGGGGTAGTAGCCTGCCAACCCTAAGAAACTTCTTATGTCAATTGGAGAGGTCGATTTTAGCTAGTTCGTAACCGCTTCAATCTTTTGGCTATCTACTTGAATTCCAAAACCCGAAACAACATGGCCTAGGAAAGCCACTAACTTAAGCCAAAACTCACACTTGGAGAACTTCGCATACAATTCATGGTCCTTAAGAGTCTGAAGGACAACTCTAAGGTGTTTGGCATGCTCCTCCTTATTCTTCGGATACACCAAAATATCATCAATGAACATGATTACAAACATGTCAAGGTAGGGACTGAACACCCTATTCATCAAATCCATGAAAGCTTTCAGTGCGTTCATCGACCCTAAGAACATAACCAAGAACTCAAAGTGGCCATATCTTGTCCTAAAGGCTGTCTTTGGAACATCACATTCTCTCACTTTCAACTAGTGGTAACCCGATCTAAGGTCTATCTTTGAAAAGCATGAGGCACCCTGAAGTTGGTCAAACAGGTCATCTATCCTGGGAAGAGGATATTTATTCTTGATCGTGACCTTGTTCAGTTGCCTATAGTCTATGCACATTCCGAGAGACCCATCCTTCTATCGTACAAACAGAACGGAAGCACCCCAAGGAGAAACACTTGGCCTAATTGAGATTTGTTAATCTCTAACAAATCCTTCAACTGCTCCTTTAACTCTTTCAACTCAGCGGGGGCCATCCTATATGGTGGAATTGAAATAGATTGCATGTCGAGAAGTACATCAATACCGAAGTCAATCTCCCTATCAGGAGGGACTCCAGGTAAATCCTCAGGAAATACCTCAGGGAACTCATTTACAATCGAGACCGACTCAAGAGTAGAGAACTCAATATCATGAGATTTAACACGCACAAGATGATAAACATTACCCTTAGAGATTAACTTTCTAGCTCTCAGGTAGGAAATAAATTTACCCTTGGGTGCAACAGAACTTCCCTTCCACTCTAGGACCGTTCATTCAGAAATTAGAATTTAACAACTTGGGTCCTACAATCTATGGAGGCATGGCAGGCATGGAGCCAATCCATACCAAGGATTACATCAAAATCAACCATCTCCAACTCTACCAAGTCGGCCAAAGTATCCCTATGATAGATGGATACTACACAGTCTCTATAGATTCTCTCAGCTAGGATAGACTCACCACTAGGAGTGGAAACAGTAAAAGGCTCAAGCAAACACTCTAGAAGAATCTCAAAGTTATTGGCCACATAGGGCGTCACAAAGGATAAAGTGGCACTCGGGTCAAGCAATGCATAACAATTATAAGAAAAGATTCAGAGCATACCCGTAAAAACATCTGGTGCAACCTCTTGGTCCTATCAACCACCCATCGCATACAGTCGGTTGGTCCCTCCTCCTGCATTCGCGGTAGTAGCCTTCTGATGACTGCCCACAGGGGGCGCTATAGAAGACTGAGCTTTGTTACCCCTATCACCCCATCTCCTCGAAGGACACTTACCCTGAAAATGGTCTGGTTGTCCGCATGGAAAGCAAGTATTTGTGCCCTCACGGCACACACCAAGGTGCAGCCTGCCACATCTGCCACAAGGTGGCTTTCCTCTCGGGCCTTGGGTAATGCTAGCTTGGGACTGAGGTCCCTGAGCTCTGAAATTTTGGTGACCATAGGATTTTTTATCGTACCTGTTTTGTTGAACAGGCACACTTTCCATAGAGGGTGCATAGCTAGAACACTTCTTCTGAAAAAAGTATCTATCACCCTTATTATGCTTCTGTTGGCTAGGCTCATGCCCTGCCGATTTGGCCTTCTTACTCTGCTGCTCTTCCCTGTCCTTCTTCTTTTCCTCCTCAGTCTGCTGGGCATAGACCATAAGTCTAGAGATGTCCATACCTGCAATCAACAATGCTTCCTTACACTCCCTATTTACATGCCTGCCCAATCCAAACACAAACTTCCTCATCCTCGCCCTCATATCAAGGACCATCTCTGGAGCATATCGGGACAACTGGATGAACTTAAGGTTGTACTCTTTGACAGTCAACCCCACTTGCTTCAGATTCACAAACTCCTCAACCTTCACCTCCCTCAACTCTTGGGGAAAGAAGTGATCGAGGAAAGCACTCTCAAACTTCTCCCACTCAGCAGGCTCAACATCCTCACCGCTACCATCTTCCCACTGGTTTAACCAGACATTAGCAACATCCTTTAAGCTGATAAGATACCAGCTCGACTCCCTCAACCCTATTCGCATGCAGATCCCTCAAAATCTTGCACATCTCATCAACAAAGTTTTGCGGGTCCTCCTCAACCTTAGACCTCGTATAGACTGGCGATTTCATCCTCAAGAAATCTCTGAGCCTGGTTGTAGCTGTAGGCTCTTGGGAGCTGGAGCTAGCGGCCTGGGGACTACGGCTATTACTCTGAGAGGCCACCAACTGAGTGAGCATAGCAATGGCTCCGCTGAAGTCTGCTTCCGAAGTGGAGGTTGACTGAGCAGGAGGTGCCGATGGAGCCTCAATAGCTCTGGCAGGACGACCCCATCTCCTTGTCTCATTCTGGGTAGGGACCTCTGGTAGGGGGTTCTCAGAGTTAGGGAGTGAGGCATCTCTTTGGGCAGTAGTGCGTTTTGGAGGCATGATCTGCAACGCATAGCGCACGAATTAGAAGAGAGTTTCATAGAGTCCAACTCTATCGCACGAACTCAGAACATCAAAGAAGTGTAACCATTCCTAATGTCCTAAAGCCTCCTGTTTATGAAGTGTGGTGCACAACACACACATAAACAAGACTTTACTAGACACAGCTTCATAGACTCCCTAGGATTCTTGAACTCTGTGCTCTGATACCAAGTTTGTCACGCCCCGGGAGGGTACCCTAGGTGTGGCTGGCACCCAGAGATTATTGCTAGTCCCTAAGTGAACCACTTGTTCTCAGGACAATCACTCTACATCAATATAGCGAAATACTAGAAGTAATGCAGTGAGTTACCTCAATAAGAAGGGCCAATGGCCAACATCCGTCTCAACATCAGGATAAGCAAATGCAAATGTTAACTCAACTCATAAGGGAAAAACCTCAACATCAAACCTGGACTCATGCCTATGAAGACTCTAACTTGACTTAACTGTCTAAGATGGTACCATGACAGGCCATGGCTACCCAACTCAACAAATAAAGAAAGCAAACAATAACAAGGTCTCCTTCGGATAGCAAGAAGGCTCACCAATGATTGAACTCGGAATCTCTGACCTCAACGATGCGTCTGCTAAAGCCTTCTAACTCCTGTATCTGTATTATGAAACGATGCAGCTCCGAGTGGCATCAATACGTGGAATGTACGGTATGCAAAATGGATTAATGTAACAGTACAAGTACAACAGTATAAGGATAACATCAACTCAACATCATACTCCATCAGAATATCAAATGTCTATCTAAGGCAAGAAATTAGAGTTGACAAATGACTCATCAATATCTTATCTCCATATCATCAATACATCATACTCATCTCAAGGAACCTCGACTCAACTCAACTCAAGGAAACTCGACTCATACCATCACATCAACATCAACACCAGAGTACTATCAAAGTAAGACCTCACTGGGAGTTTCTCTAACTTACAACCATTACCTATGAGCCAGTGATAATACAATGAAGCGATGTCATTGCCACATACATCCAGTACCCTGCCCGGGGTAAAGGACATCAACCTCAGTGGATCCACAAGAAAAAAAAAAGAACCTCAGTCCTCTTTTGGGACAAGAAAGGAGCCATCCGCATTGTGGTTCAATCCTCTCTTCCTACGCGGGCTACGTAGTTAATGGGTTCAAGTGGAACTCACTCTCACCCATTTCGGTGCTCAATACTCCTCCCAAAACTTGACATGTCATAAAACATCATCATCATTAGTCCCATAGGGACATAATACATCATTATCAGTCCTATAGTGACATAGTACCTCAACATCAACATCAACTCGTCTCATCAACATCAACATCAACATCCTGGACTCGAAACACTCTTTTTAGAATTTAGTTTCAAGTTTTAAGACTCATGAACATCATGCTCAACAACATCTTCATCAAGACTCTTGTCAAATTTGAAACACAATCACGACATGATAGACATCATCATCGTTAGGCTCTAGACTTATCCCCTAAGTTCATTCTTGCATTCTTTAATAAAATAATCATAGGGTTTTGTGAAAACACTCATGAATATAAATTATGCAATAAATCAAGTTTATGATGATCATCAATTCATGTAAAATATATGAATTAAGTAAAACTCAGTATAATACTCAAAAAGCTTCACATCAAACTCATTATCTTCAATCAATGACTCAATTTACTCAAAAGGACACATGGGAGAACAATCCCATGCTTTAAGTTAGCCTTACATACTTGGGATGATTGCTAACAACAAATCTTTGAACAATCCCCTCTTGAATTCAATCTCAACTCTCCTCAAGTCCTGACTAAGTGATTTTGCTGGGAAAAGGGTCTTGGATGGGTTTTGGAACCCTTTTTCTGAGAAAACGATATATATTCATCGTATAGGAAGTTTAGAAGTTATTAGGAATGGACTAGAATGCCCCTCGAAATGTTAAAGAAAATTTTCCAGACTTGAAGTAACACAGTCCGCGACGCGGACCTATCATGGACAATGCATTTCGGCAAAATTCGACTTCGTCGAAAAATTACAGAAAAACGTAAGTGTGTCCCTGCGATAGGTCGCAACGCAGCTTTGTCGCGGACTCACACTGTTTTTCGTTTTAGAACAAAAAATTATCTTTTGATTCTATCACTCTAAAAATCGACCGAGACCCTTCCCCCACTCAATTTTTTGTGCTGATCACGAATCCATTTTCGAATTTTCAATCCGAGCATCGGAAGATGCTTTTTGCGCACACCTCTCCTCTAGAGGTATTTTGATAATATTACTGGGTGTTACATTTTGATAGTATGGTTAGCCCTAGAATTTTAATTTTGGTCTAGAACCACTCATTGTTGGACTCACGAGGCTTCTGGACTCATTTCGAGCCCCTCTATGTCTTTTAGTTAAATATGACCTTGGAAGCGGGACCTACATTCAGTTGTAATGACTTTGTAGGGAGATTTCGACTGCATTATTGAGTCTGAAATATCAAATTTGGTGGGGCAGCATAGTTCGTTTGCACGAACATGGTTCCACTAGGTAGCCCATTGCTTGTGTTTTCGGGCTATGGAATAGACTTACCTATCGGTGGTTTGGGTAGGTTCCATCACGGCCTAAGAAATAGGGTGAAGACAATTTATATTCTATTTTTTTAAAGTACTTTTTGACAAATATATAATCATTGAAAATATATTAAAATAGTTATTTAATTTTATTTATCTAGTTTAACAAGAAAGACTTTATTTACGATTTTGTGTTTGTTTTGTCCCAATTCTCGTATTTACATAATTTAAAATAATTAATTATGATGATATAATAAAATCATAGTTGAAGCAGCTAAAAAATAATAATGATTTCTAAGTTTCTATAGATAAAAATTGTGACGGATTTTTAATTATAATAATGATTTTTTAATTCGATTTAATTTTCAAATAGCTTTGTATTATATTATTATATTCAATTTTAAAGAAAGAAAAGTCAGACATGAAAAAAGAACCTTCCTTCTTTGCTTAAATCCATAAAATAGTGTTATATTAATATTTTAATATTTATTTATTTTTATCTTTAATTAAAAAAAAAAAACAAGAAAATGACATAAAAGGAGTTTCGTAAAGGAAACTAACCCATTTTTTCATTTTCTTCACGGACTAATAATATATAAAAGGATAAAGTCGTCATATTCAATCAAGCGGCAGTCCATGAATATGTCATGTGGCATCTTAGGACAAATGATTAGTTAAATAAGTTATTAGTTAATACTTAAATATTAATTGTCAAAAAATTAATTAAACAGTATAATATTTTTGTTTTATAAAAAATGTCATGCTCCTCCCACGTATTTTCATCATAACAATGTTATATGTATTTTAAAGAAATCGCTCATTTTTGTAATGAGACAATACATAAATTTCTTTCATTAATGCTTGAAAGATGATTTTCCATATCCATAAACTTCTTTATAAAAATGGGTTTTCCACAAAAATTTTAATTTTATGATTTAGTTTCTTATATTATTTATTTAAACAAAAGACGACTGAATTTTGCTGGGAATAAATTTTTTTTATATAGAATTGCTTAAATCTTTTTTTTTGGATTATTTTTGCCCAATTCTATTTTGCATCACTATTTGAAAACTATGAATACGTGTTGTAAGATGAGTCTGAGTGAAATCTCTATGAAAATTTTATGTTTTATTTTCATATTTTTAGTCTATCTAATTGTGATATTATGAGGTTGATGGAGCCTAAACTAGGATAGCATATAAGCTTCATGTAACATTCAAATATGATAATATTTGACAAATGACTTAGTTTATGAATTATATTTTTTGTTATCGACTAATTTTATCTATTTAGTTGGTAAACATGAAATGGTTAACAATTTCAAAAGCAGAATTATTAAAAGTAAATTGACAAGATTATTTACAATTTGTTTCTAAAACATAAATTCTCCTAATTTCTAGGACAAGACTATGAAATATATTTTGTGTAATCGGCTATTTTTATCCATTTAATTGGTATACATACAATGGTTAACAATTTCGAAGCGGAATTATTAAAGTAAATTTACAAGATTATTTACCATTTGTTTCTAATACATAAATTCTCATATATTTTGTACAAAATTGAAAAGAAAGAAATATTAATATTAAGTATTTAAAAGAAGTTCATAAAATCTAACTACGGTATTTAATTAGTAGTCAATGTAATAAAATCTAACTTAAACTAAAACATAAGGTATATTTTTAAATTCGTTTGCTTAAATAAAAATATTAATTATATATTTATTATTTAATTTAAAACATAAAGTATATATTGATACGTTAATTTTTAAAAGAGAAAAAGAAAGAAAAGGAAAAAAATAAAGGGCTTCCCCATCCAAACCCCCACTAATTCACAAGCAGACACAGACATATTTTCAATTAAATTAAATGGAGAAGGGATTAAAATATCCTCGAACAATTGAAAATAGTATAAAAATGTCATTCATCCACCTATTGGGTCAAAAATGCCCCTGTCATTTACTTTTGAGTTCAAAATTACCCTTCATTCACCTTTTTGGCTCACTTATACCCTTAAAACTAACGACCCTTTTGTCACGCCCCGGGAGGGTACCCTTGGCGTGGCCAGCACTCAAAGACTATTGTTAGTCCTAAAGCGAACCACTTGGACTCATCGTCACATCATACTCAGCAGCGAAAGAAACATCCTCAAGGAAAGAACTTTAATATAATTAAAGTAATCAAGTCATTATACAAAATGTTAATTTCCAACAAAGAAGAGTTGAAAAAATACAATACATAACATCCTCTACTCAGTGTCTATGAAGCCTCTAACTCAAACATCTAGATGGTACCATGACAGGCCACGGTTATCCAACTCAAGGAAAATAAAGTACTACCCAAGCTAGATGATAATAATATGGAAATCCTCCGAATACAAGGAGGTCCCATCGATCAGTTGAATGCGAATAGATCCTCAACGAAGCGCCTGTCGATGATCTCTAATACGTGCTTCTGCATCATAAAACGATGCAGTCTGTCACGACCCGAAATTCGGGCGTGATGGCACTCACCTAACTCACTAAGGCGAGTCAGCCCAATACCTACTGATCCAAACATAATAATAATAGCGGAAGAGAAAAATAGTCTAATATGACAAATAATCATAAGAAGATCAAACTACAACCATCCCAGAACTGGTGTCACATGTACAAGCCTCTAAATACATAGTACTCGAATAAAATAAATGTCTCAAATGTCTAGTCCTCAAATAGGACGTAACATAATAATGGATTCCTTGAAGGTCCACCGATGAGATAAGCAACTACCTTAAGGATAATCCGGAAGCTCGGTCCTGAAATGAGAAAATTCTAACTAAAGGGACCGGGCTCGCAACCTACAAAAATGTAACAAGGGGTGAGTACCAAAAACAACAAGGTACTCAGCAAATGGAACTAACCTAGAGTAAAATAATAAAGAACCAAGTTACTCCTTCACACCCAACCACATACCGCTGAACTACAAACCTGCACTCAGAAAAGTCCCAGCCCAGCAACACATAATACACAATAAAGATAGTTTTTCAGTATATCACAATTATCAAATCACAAGCCATAACTCCCAAGTGATAACATAATCAATCACATGAATAACACCATGCCACATAATAGTAAGCAAGGATGAGATGCAATGCTTATGCAATAATTGTCGGCAATGACCTCGACATCACAACATCAATATGCAAGGATGAGATGCAATACTTATTGTCACGCCCCAAAGAAAGGGGAGGCGCGACCGGCACCCGATACCGTTATTGGCCGGGTAAGCCACTAAACATGTTAGTGAACTAACTAGGGACCAGAAGAAAATAAGGCAGCACAACGTCTCAAAGACTAAGCCTGAACATTTTAGGTCATGACCTGGTCAACAGTAAATCACGTACATCACGATAAGTAAACCCAAACGATAGAGTACTAGCTAGCCGACAAGGCTGCCACCATAGAGGTACAGGCACATACCATATATACATGTCAATCTTATGACTCGAGATTGAAAGAAACAAAAGAACCAACCCACAATAACATGTCCACAATAGCCTCTATGAGAATCACTAACACTGTCGAGACAGGGCCCCGACATACCCAACTGTACAACAAAAAGTAAACATCCTGTGAAAGCTCCAGGAAGAGGTGGAGCTTACCAACTCATAGCTGAATGAGCTTCTAGTGGAGGGGTAAATAAGAACCCCTACCTGAACCTGCACGCACGAAATAAAATGCAGTGTCCCCAGGCAAAGGGACGTCAGTACGAATAAACATGTACTGGTATGTAAGGCAGGAAGTAAAATCATAATAACCGTAGTAAAAAGGTTAATAGAAATACCACCTGTAACCAAAACTCAAGTAGCCTTAATGGCCAATAAGCCATCTTCTAGTGATAAAAAAATGCATGGTATGCTCGAGTATCGCATGTCGTGAATACATATATATAGAAGCAAATGCATGACATACCCAACCAAATGCTAGCACTGGTGGTCCTTTCCGGTAGCTAACCGGCATCATATCTGCCAACCTGTGGCCATCTGTACCATATACATATATAGTTGGGCAAATAGGCACCATACCTTCGATTATAGCTC
Organism: Solanum rostratum; assembly: GCA_029948455.1. Lineage (NCBI taxonomy): Eukaryota > Viridiplantae > Streptophyta > Magnoliopsida > Solanales > Solanaceae > Solanum > Solanum rostratum. The sequence continues at coordinate 22,850,947 of CM057055.1, forward strand.
GAAGTCCATGCATAACGTGCAATGTATGATATGAATGTTGAATGCACATAGTAAGCCATAGCAAGAACTTAGCCAATCTTGGCTCATCGGTACACTCATTCTCATAGCATCATAATCACTGTCATTCAGCCAATCTTGGCTCGTTGGTACACTTATTCTCATAGCATCATAATTATTGTCATTGCATATACATATAGCTCGTGGGATCATACATGTCTTTTAAACAAGTTTGGGAATTTAAGCTGACATTTAGAGTGAAGCCTTAACTTTGAAAATGTTCATAAAGGTTCTTTACATAATGATTATATTTGGTTCCATGTCAATTAGTAAAAGAATGTATTTAAATAGGATCAAGTGCCTTAGTAGTTTAGACGGGAGCATTTCACTGGGGAATATTGGAAACTAACGCGTTACTTGTTAAATTCTTCAATTATATTTTTGTATGGAAGAAGGACTAATTTTGAATATTACATTCCCTTTTGCATTCTACATTTATTTTAATGGCACTACACCAAGAAGAGAAACGCCTCAAACATATGAATAGGTAGCCAGGAAACCGACAAAATGATATATAGAAATTGAATGTCCAGTTTAGGCGAATAAATGGAATTTCAACCTAATACCACTATGAAAATAACCCAGCTGTAATACCACTGCCTTTCACAGAAGGTCTTTCTAGAAACAGAATAGTAAGATATCACATTTGACATTTTGGGAAACTTCCCAGATTTCGTGCTAAAAGGAGGGACGGAGCTTAGCCTTAACATACCTCTCCAACGAACGTCCGATTGCCAAAAGTTCCTTCACGAAAGTTGTTCCTTACGTCCTAAGCTTCACAACGACTATATATATGCAGCTTAAAGACACCTATAAACAGTCAAAAATTCAGCATTAATGACCAGATTCGCCAAGGAGCATTTACGCGAGGAAATGTCCGTAAAACTTCGTAAAAATGACCGTAAAAGAGCTCCACAATTATAACCTAAACACACCAGCTGCAAACCAACAATACCAACAAGAAAACCACTTTTTTTACAGCCCAAAAACAGCTCCAAACACAGCTAATACGAGGGGAAATCAATTCCAAAGCGTAAGGCACACATTTCTAGGCACGGAGACGAATTTTAACGGTAAAAATGCGAAAAACTTACCTAAATCACTTAGAGAACCCTTGGGAGCTTTCTCTTTAGTTGAAAACTGGTTTGGGACGAAAATGGCTTAATTTTGAGCTTTAAAGTGCCAAAATAGCCGACATTTAAGTCGGGTCAACCCGACCCGACCCATGACCCGGTTTCCAGCTCGGGCAGTCTCGGTAAAACGGTCATAACTCTTTATTTTGAAGTCGGTTTGATGCGCGGTTTTATGCGTTGCAAACTAGACTTATAGATCTTAAATTCTGATAGTTCATGGACCTTCTAACTCTTTATAGTTTGGGAGATATGACCCGATACATTTGACCCAAATTTAAGAAGGATTTCTTAAAGAAACTTACGGTAACTTTGGCCAACCTTTATCTTGCAACTTTCTTCATTCCAAATCTTAATGTATGACCTTTGTGCTACTAAAATAACTTAAAGAAATCCATTATTATCAAATTATAAGCTTTTAATTCCATCTGAAAAGTGAAACCTAATTAGACCTTCCGAAAAGGGCGAGGTGCCACTTAGGTCATTTCTTTAATCCCGAATGTGCATTTAGGGTATTTCCTTTGGCTTAAAACTCTAGGTCCTTGATATTACCACTTATTGGCTGCCTTATTGTCCCAAGGTGCTAGCAAAAATCACATGTGACTTATAAAATGCCACACTATTTATATAATGGAAGACAAGAAACACGGGGTCTCACAGTCTCCCCCCCTAAGAACATTCGTCCGCGAATGTGTCAAGACAGCCCCTTGGTTGAATTACCATCTACTAAAAATGTTATTTTTTGGATACATATATTATCCTTACAAACCATAAATCAACTTCCAAAAACTCCAATTACTAAGCTTGTATAGCTACCCCGCGACAAAACATTCAAGTTACATCTCCAAATCCTTTAAAACTTACGTTACTAAATAAAAGATAATTGCCAGTTTTGGAACACCACCCACCTTAGGTTATAAATAGCTAGGGTGATTCCTCATCATTTCTTTCTTTGGCTTCCCAAGTTATTTCCTCAATATATTTTTTTTTCCACAACACTTTCACGAAGGCCACTTTTTATTTCGAAGCTTTCTTATTTGTCAATCTAAAACAGCCACAAGTACCTCATCATAGGTAAACTCTTCAGCAATGGGGGTATCCTTAATGTGAGTAATACACGAAGGATCTCTTATGTACTTCCACAACATAGATAAAAGAGACACTGGATGGACTGCTCTCAATTTTAAAGGAAAATTAAGCTAGTATGTTACCTGGCTAATATCTCAAATAATTTTATACGGTCCAACATATGTAGTACTGAGCTTTCCTGTCTTTCCAAACCACATGCTTCCCTTCATAGGTGATACCTTTAAGAAGACCCAATCTTCTATATCAAACTCTAAGTCTCATCGTCGAACATCTGTATAAGACCTTTGCCGACTCTGGGCTATTTGCAATCGGTCTTTAATAAGTTTCATTTTGTCTATTGCTTGCAGAACTAGATTAGGACGAGCAATTTTGCCTCCACAACCTCAAACCAACTGATCGGCGGCCTACATCTTCGGCCGTATAGTGCTCCCTAAGGATCCATTTGAATACTAGCATGGAAGCTATTATTATAAGAAAAATAAATAAGAAGTAGATGATTATCCCAATTGCCTTTAAAGTCCAGCATATAGGCACGTAACATATCCTCAATGGTCTGGACGGTACACTCTGCTTGCCCCAATAGTTTGTAGGCGAAAAGCGGTGCTGAGATTTACCTGAGTGCCCAGACCCTACTGAAAAGACATCCAAAAATGTACGGTTAATTGAGCCCCTTGATCAAAGATAATAGATAATGGAACTCTTTGAAGGAAAACAATCTCTTGAATATAAAGCTTAGCATAATCCTCCGCTGAATATATCATTCTTACTGGCAAGAAATGAGCAGATTTTATCAACGTATTAATGATTACCCAAATAGAGTCATCCTACGTGGAGTATGAGGCAACCTAGTGATGAATCCCATATTTATCATGTCCTATTTCCAGAATGTAAAATCAGTACCTTAGCTAGGCCTTCAGGCCTCTGATGTCCTATTTTAACATGCTGGTAGTTGGGGCATTGGCCATCATCCTTGGAATATCTTTTTCATGTCATTCCACCAATAAATCTGTCGTAGGTCTCAACACCCCCTTTTTATTTTTCCCCAGGTTGAGATGAATATCTAGGATAATAAGCCTTAATGTGAATCTTGGCACGGAGCCCTCCGATGTTTGGCACACATAAGAGGTCGCGGTACTGAAGGAATCCATCTCAAGTTAGCTCAATTAGAGGATGTTTCTGTTGTGGAACACTTTCCCTCGATATTATAAGCCTAGGGTCCTCATGTTATTGCTCTCTTACCTAAGTAGCAATGGAAGATTTTGTTGTATTTTAAACAATCACACCTTCTTCTTTTGCATCTACTAATAGCACTTGCAAACTAGTTAGCTGTCGTAAATCTTTTTTTTTCATTTCAACCTTATCAACTTCAGCATGACTTAGACTTCCCATAGACTTTCGGCTAAGTGCATCAGCAACAATATTAGCTTTACCGAGGTGGTACAAAATGTCAACATCATAATCTTTTAGTAATTCTAGCTAACTTCTTTGTCATAGGTTCAACTCCTTCTGCTTGAATAAATATTGGAGGCTTTAGTGGTCGGTAAAAATATCAACAAGAACTCTGTATAGATCATGTCGTCAAATCTTTAGGGCAAATACAGCCGCAGCGAGCTCAAGATCATGGGTGGGATAATTTTGTTCATGCTTTTGCAACTATTTGGAAGCATATGCAATACCTCTACTATGATGCATACGAACACAACCTAGGCCAATCATCAAGGCATCACAATATACAATGTAGCCTTTGGTTCCATCTGGAAGAGTCAAACTAGGTGTGGTGGTAAGACTTTTCTTTAGCTCTTCAAAACTCTGTTCACATGATTCAGTCTACTAAGACTTAGTTGCTTTATACGCCAACCTCGTTAGTGGTGTATAGGTAGTGGAGAATCCCTCAACAAACCTCCTATAATATCCCGCCAAGCCTAAATAACTATGGACCTCTGTCGGATTCAATGGTCTCGGCCAGGCCATTACTGCCTCAATCTTCTGGCGATTGACCTTAATATTATTGCTAGTAATAACATGTGCACGAAAAGCTATAGAAGTTAACCAAAATTCACATTTGGAGAATTCAGCATATAACTTGTTGTCGTGGAGAATCTATAATATAACTCGCAAGTGGTCTTGCATGCTCAACTCCTGACTCATCCTGAAAATTGCCTTTGGAATATCAACATCTTTGACTCGTAGCTGGTAGTACCTGGGTTACAGGTCAATCTTTGAAAAACCACCAATCCAAATAAAAGGATACTTATTCTTGATAGTAACTTTATTTAGCTGTCTATAACCGATACACATCCGCAAAGAGCCATCTTTCTCTCAACCAAAGAGAAGTAGAGCACGCCATGGAGATGTTGGCCTAATAAGGTCTCTATCAAGCAAACTCTTTAGCTGTTCCTTCAAGTCCCTTAGCTCTACAGGAGCCATTTTTCTTAGAGAGGAATGGGTAGAGGTTGCATATTAGAGAGAAAATCTAAAGAAAAATTGATATCCCTTTCGAAGGATCCCCAGAAGGTTATTGGGGAATATTATCATAAATTCATTCACAGTAGGGACTAACTAAAGGGTCAATTGCTAATAAAATATCTTGTCTTCCTGTAGTGGTAACATGCACTTGAACCCTTTCTACACTGTCTAGTATGAAGCTTACCGCATTGTGTACATGGGGGAGTAGGTTGTTTCATTTGTGCATAATGCTCCTGTTGACAGTTATCAGGCTGATCTAAATTCTGCCTTGGCCTTGACTTAATATAATAATCAAATCACTGGCCCTATATCTATAGCGGGGAACTACCCGCTGACAGAGGTGGATATTGGTGGAAAGGAGGCCTAAAATCACCTTGTGGCTCCCTATAAGACCTCTTAGTACGATCCCTCTTATTCTTCTCCCTATCTCTATGGGTATCCCGAATTCGACGAGAAAGATCCTCTGTAGTCTGAGTAAAAGCCTGAATACGAGAAATATCTACACCATTTTGTAAAGAGGTTATCTTGCAGTCTCTGACCAAATGATCCCCCAAACCATCCATATAACGATGAACTCTAGAACTCATAGTACATACAATATCTGGTGCATACCTAGCCAAAGAATTAAACCTAAGGCTATACTCCCTTACACTCATATCCCCTTGACTCAAACGGATAAACTGGTCAAGACGGGCCTTCCGCACCTCCCGTGGTAAGTGATGGGCTAAAAATGCCTCAGAGAAGTCCTACCACTTTGCTGGCGGAGCATCAGCCCCTTTTGATCTCTCCTACGCCTCGTACCACAAGATGGCAATATCAAGTAGTCAAAAAGAAGCGAACTCCACTGCCTCGGTGATAGAGGCATGCATCACTCTCAATACTTTATACCTATGGTCCATAAAGTCCTGTAGATCCTCAGTGGGACTGGACCCTGTGAATACTGGAGGGGCCAATTGAAGAAACTCTCATACCTTTGAGCTTTCTGTTTTATCCTTTCTGGCGTTTGCTCTCACCTTTAGTTATCTTTCATGAATAGAAACCATCATAGATAGTAGCTGAATAGCCTCCTTCATCCCTTGATCCCAAGTCTCTAATAGGGATCGGGGTACTAGATCTCCTTGGGCCCCAACAAGTGCTGATGAATCTGGTACTGTGGGCATTAAAGGCTCCCTATGTGTCTCAATAGGGAATATATCTTCCTCAATAAGCAAGACATAATTGGTACCTTCTCTCGGATCCATACTTATCTCATGTTGTGCCATCTCCTAAGCATAGGTAACCCATTAATAAGAACAACTTAACATGATATAGATTTCATATGTTCCTATAGCTTTGTTCTATTGCACGATCTATTAAGTGAAAGAAATGTAACCATCCCTAAATGCCTCGTAGCCTCCTGATTATAAGTGTGGTGCACAACACACCATAAGCAAGACTCTACTAGACACGGCATTGTGGACTCCTTAGGACACGACCTACTCTGATACCATGTTTGTCACGCCCCAAAGAGAGGGGAGGCGCGACCGGCACCCGATACCATTATTGGCCGGGTAAGCCACTAAACATGCTAGTGAACTAACTAGGGACCAGAAGAAAATCAGGCAGCACAATGTCTGAAAGACTAAGCCTGAACATTTTAGGTCATGACCTGGTCAACAGTAAATCACGTACATCATGATAAGTAAACCCAAACGATAAAGTACTAGCTAGCCGACAAGGCTGCCACCACAGAGGTACAGGCACATACCATATATACATGTCAATCTTATGACTCGAGACTGAAAGACACAAAAGAACCAACCCACAATAACATGTCCACAATAGCCTCTATGAGAATCACTAACACTGTCGAGACAGAGCCCCGACATACCCAACTGTACAACAAAAAGTAAACATCCTGTGAAAGCTCCAGGAAGAAGTGGAGCTTACCAACTCATAGCTGAATGGGCTTCTAGTGGAGGGGTAAATCAGAACCCCTACCTGAACCTGCACGCACAAAATAAAATGCAGCGTCCCCAGGCAAAGGGACGTCAGTATGAATAAACATGTACTGGTATGTAAGGCAGGAAGTAAAATCATAATAACCGTAGTAAAAAGGTTAATAGAAATACCACCTGTAACCAAAACTCAAGTAGCCTTAATGGCCAATAAGACATCTTCTAGTGATAAAAGAAATGCATGGTATGCTCGAGTATCGCATGTCGTGAATACATATATATAGATGCAAATGCATGACATACCCAACCAAATGCTAGCACTAGTGGTCCTTTCCGGTAGCTAACCGGCATCATATCTGCCAACCTGTGGCCATCTGTACCATATACATATATAGTTGGGCAAATAGGCCCCATACCTTCGATTATAGCTCCAAGTCCATGCATAACGTGCAATGTATGATATGAATGTTGAATGCACATAGTAAGCCATAGCAAGAACTTAGCCAATCTTGGCTCGTCGGTACACTCATTCTCATAGCATCATAATCACTGTCATTCAGCCAATCTTGGCTCGTTGGTACACTTATTCTCATAGCATCATAATCATTGTCATTGCATATACATATGGCTCGTGGGATCATACATGTCTTTCAAGTTTGGGAATTTAAGCCGACATTTAGAGTGAAGCCTTAACTTTGAAAATGTTCATAAAGGTGCTTTACATAATGATTATATTTGGTCCCATGTCGATTAGTAAAAGAATGTATTTAAATAGGATCAAGTGCCTTAGTAGTTTAGACGGGAGCATTTTACTGGGGAATATTGGAAACTAACGTGTTACTTATTAAATTCTTCAATAATATTTTTGTATGGAAGAAGGACTAATTTTCAATACTACATTCCCTTTTGCATTCTACATTTATTTTAATGGCACTACACCAAGAAGAGAAACGCCTCAAACATATGAATAGGTAGCCAGGAAACCGACAAAATGATATATAGAAATTGAATGTCCAGTTTAGGCGAATAAATGGAATTTCAACCTAATACCACTGTGAAAATAACCCAGTTGTAATACCACTGCCTTTCACAGAAGGTCTTTCTAGAAACAGAATAGTAAGATATCACATTTGACGTTTTGGGAAACTTCCCAGATTTCGTGCTAAAAGGAGGGACGGAGCTTAGCCTTAACATACCTCTCCAACGAACGTCCGATTGCCAAAAGTTCCTTCACAAAAGTTGTTCCTTACATCCTAAGCTTCGCAACGACTATATATATGCAACTTAAAGACACCTATAAACAGTCAAAAATTCAGCATTAATGACCAGATTTGGCAAGGAGCATTTACGCGAGGAAATGTCCGTAAAACTTCGTAAAAATGACCGTAAAAGAGCTCCACAATCATAACCTAAACACACCTGCTGCAAACCAACAATACCAGCAAGAACAGCACTTTTTTTACAGCCCAAAAACAGCTCCAAACACAGCTAATACGAGGGGAAAACAATTCCAAAGCGTAAGGCACACATTTCTAGGCACGGAGACGAATTTTAACGGTAAAAACACGAAAAACTTACCTAAATCACTTAGAGAACCCTTGGGAGCTTTTCTCTTTAGTTGCAAACTGGTTTGGGACGAAAATGGCTTAATTCTGAGCTTTAAAGTGCCAAAATAGCCGACATTTAAGTCGGGTCAACCCGACCCGACCCATGACCCGGTTTCCAGCTCGGGCAGTCTCGGTAAAACGGTCATAACTCTTTATTCTAAAGTCGGTGTGATGCGAGGTTTTGTGCATTGTAAACTAGACTCATAGATCTTTAATTTGATAGGTCATGGACCTTCTAACTCCTTATAGTTTGGGAGATATGACCCAATACATTTGACCCAAATTTAAGAAGGATTTCGTAAAGCAACTTACGGTAACTTTGGCCAACATTTATCTTGCAACTTTCTTGATTCCAAAACTTAATGTATGACCTTTGTGCTATTAAAATAACTTAAAGAAATCCATTATTAGCAAATTATAAACTTTTAATTTCATCTGAAAAGTGAAACCTAATTTAGACCTTCCGAAAAGGGCGAGGTGCCACTTGGGTCATTTCTTTAATCCCGAATGTGCATTTAGAGTATTTCCTTTGGCTTAAAACTCTAGGTCCTTGATATTACCACTTATTGGTTGCCGTATTGTCCCAAGGTGCTAGCAAAAATCACATGTGACTTATACAACGCCACACTATATATATAATGAAAGACGAGAAACACGGGGTCTCACACTTATGCAATAATTGCCGGCAATGACCTCGGAATCACAATATCAATAGCAAAGATCTCAGCATCACAATATCGGCGGTGAAGACCTCGGCATCACAATATCGCCGCAAAGACCTCGGCATCACAATATCGCCGGCAAAGACCTCGGCATCACAATCTCGCTAATATCGCCGGCAAAGACCTCGGCATCACATCTCGACCGGTAAAGACCTTGGCCCCAATTTCGCTAATATCGCCGGCAAAGACCTCGGCATCACATCTCGACCGGTAAAGACCTCGGCCCCAATTTCTTTTTCTTTTTTTTTCTTTTCTTTACCCTCTCACTCATATCAATATCCAGAACCAATGCACATTATGTGTGACATAGAATGAATGAACATGAGATGAAGTCCACAAACAAATTAACTCATAATTACCAACCACAACAATATATCTCAAAAATATAATTCTCATCACTTAGCCACATTTTCAATTCAAGTGTCACAACACCACACCAACTCACGTTTATATTTAATTGCCTCATTTTTTATAATATTAAAATATTTTATGAATTACACATAGAAGAAGTTACAAGAAATATGGGTATTACCCAATACCATAAATATTGCAATATCCTTAATATTTCAATACCACCACAATCTCAATAACAGTCACATATCAAAATAAGTACCAATTCAATATCAATATCAAATAATTCATTATTTCCCCTAAAATACATTTTCACAATTAATTCACAAGTCAAATATCACCATAAGAATAATTGCCCAATTCAAAATATTTCGATCAAAGCCTACATTAACCCATCTCTATCCCAAAATATTCAATACTATATACATTAAAGCATACAAGGTTCAACATATTTAACAAAAGATTAGAAATCCACTTGCCTTATATAAAGTCTCGAATCATGTCAATTCCGAAGCTTTTCCCTCTCTATGATACTCCAAATCACCAAAATCTATTCAAGTATAATATCACAATCACATAACGAATCTAACGACACTAAAATTAATTAATTCGGTGAAAAGGGAAAATGGTCCAAAAGTTTTGTCATCAGAAAAAATCGTTAGAAATCTGGAAATTTATACATGAAAATGTTTTCCCACTAATAAGGAATTCAATGGAAAAACCGTTTCAAAAACGGAGCTAAAACGAGGTAGAAATCTCATATTTAAAGTTTTCAAAGGAAAAACTTCCGAACCCACGAAAAATAGCAAAATTTACCTCGAATGGTGTGCCAAAATTAATTTTTGAAACTCCCATGGTGTTCCTCTCGGAAAAATATACAATTTAGCCTTTTGAATCGCCCAAATCAGACCAAAATCGAGGGAGAAATCGTTGATGGAAGTTTGTGAGAAGCCCGGAAAATTTTGAGAAGAAATCTGCATTTTTTTTTAATATATTGCGCCTGCCACGTAGCAGCGCCTAATTGGGCCACGTCATCCCTGCTTCAGCATTTTCAGCAAACTCTCAAACTTAAATTCAATGCTCCGGCCTCATCCGGAGTCGGAAAAATATATTTCATATATGAAATCCGATCGGAAACAATGTTTTGGACTCAACGGTGTAGTCGAAATTCCCACCAGAGGTCGTTTTATTCCACTGTGGGTCCCATTTCCCAATATCAAAAACTATCGAAAGGACTGAACTCATTCGAAAGCTTCGAAAACTGAACGAAGGGTCCTTCTAGACCAAAATCGATATTCAGGATCCAACGGAATCATCAGAATTTGAATTTGAGGTCTCCTTGGCCAAAACCCGAGAAAACTCATTTAAACTAGTTTCGGGCTCAAAAACTCAATATATTCTCAGAAGCTCTAAAAATTGCAATGAAGTCATTTCTAGCATTAGTTTTCACCATTTGGAGTAATTGGAACTGACGAAATTTCGATCCGAGCCTCCGAATTTCGTCAAAAATACAATAAATAACCTTCAGGGTATTATTTCACCACTAAAAACCATGTTCGTCCTCGAACATAAGGCAAAGAGAGGAGCCTCACTAGAAGTAACTATGAGTCTGACATACCCTTTTCAAGTCATTAATTGCTTCTAAGTGACCTTATTCTCAAGAGCCATAACATCAAAACATAACAGCAAGAATAATACTTATGAGCCAACATGAAATTCCGCCCTCTAAGAGTAGCTAACAAGTCGGAGACTAGCTAATGAACCAAACTTGAACCAATAATAGTCAATTGCAATCTACCAACCATCGCAAACCTCGTCCAAGTCCCATCCCCTTAACATAATCTTCCCTGAACTTAAGTTGCGCAATTTCAATACTTCAACAATACATATTCGTAAGAGAGAACCAAATTAAATTTGACAACTAGTGAATGACACTCCCAAGATTATAAAACCTCAAATAATACTGCTCGAATGCTGGAGCAATAGCTGAATCAAGTATGGCTCCCTTTCCACGAGCTACAACTATTTAATTAGAAATCAACATCAACCACGTAAAACCCTTCGAAGAGAAAAAATGCCTCAACGTCCACTCCAAACATCGTTCCCTCATGCCAAAGTTAAGAAATTCTGTATCGCCCTAGGAATTCTGCATACCATGAGCACATAACCTCCATTTACCACTAAGTACCAACATGATCCATCATGATAGTTTACGTTAACCTCCATCAATGAAGTAGTATCCATCTGATCCAAAGTTATCAGTGACACATATCAAATCATGAGTCCTTTTTACATTGCTTCCATGAGTCACCTATTATGATTGAGCAATCCAACCTAACATGAACTGCATAATTTCTCACAGATCATTGTTTGTCATTCCAACCCAAACCAAACTTTCTAAAAAGAAGTTCATAGTCTCTCATACTCTGTTGATGAGTCAACCCCTCTTACATTATCACACGAACTCAAAGCGAAATCCATGCAATTTCCAACTCTGAACCATGGACCCATATATGATCTCTACTTTCCTTTACTTTTCTTGACTTGTATCTATTATAAATGTTGCGAGGATGGTTGAATGCTAAACCCATATTCATGGCCTAATCCTAGGTGCTCAAACTCTTTGATGCCCAAGGCTTATGTACTCTCTCCTAACCTATTTATTGTTGTACTTTCTTAGAAAAACCTTCACAACAGATTATCTTTTACTTTACATCAAACTGCTCAAATGAAACTTCATTTAGTCCCTTCACCATCAAAAGTAATAGAATCCATAATCGAAGACAAGCTCAAAACCCTTTAAAAATGCTCAATAACCAACCTAACCAATTATCTCATTAGACTAATCCATATATTGACAAAATCAATTATCGTGAACGCAACATGCCATGAAATCCTGGATCCCAATTCACACTATGCAATTGATTTCCTTCTCAATCATGGTTAATATACATCTTGAAGATCTTTAGAGATTGCATACCCTATTTTTTTTATCAATCGCTTTCTCATATACATTGTCGTACTTTTACTCGTAACCCAAGTCATACTAGTCACTGAATTGAATATCATAACGAAATCCATTCTCACACTCGAGCCAACCTATGTAGACTTCTCTCTCATACTTTACCAAACAATCTCATAACCTTGTTGATACCAGTGTAACCATCTTACCATCGTCGAATCAGGCAACTAAGGTCATGACATATAATAAAACTATTGTTATGATTGATATGGTAGCCCAATCCCAAGTCATACCAGCAAAATTTACTGACTCAACCAATTATCCATATGTACTTTCTCACTATCATTTCCATTTCCATTTATGCAAGTGAACTCGTCGAAACCTTATTAGTCTATATGCTTGTTATCTCGATATCAAAGCACTCTTCTTAGCTTACAATGAGGTCACCAATCCCCATATAGATCTATGAAATAAAATCACACTTAAACATATTAATACTCATTCTATGATTCACCACTACAATTTTCCTTATAACTGATTCCAAACCCAAGCATCCATAGTAACAACCAAATGGTTCTCCCCAAATATAATGGTAATGCCAAACTCTACTACCTGAGGAAGTGCAACAATTCATAACTCCTTAGTAACTAGTGTCTGCACTCAATGGTCAATGCCTTTGTCCTTGTATATTATCCGTACCACATCAAAAGTCCCACCATATTCACCACTAGAATGCACCATATTCTCAGAGAAGTTGGTGCTCGAATGGTCCACACTTTTATCTCATTGAATTCATCTCTCACCAAACAATATACCTTCTTCCATAGACAAGATGGGTAGCAGAAGCAGTACAACCCATAGCCCTATCCAAATGGACATAGACACCACCATAGCAGTTGTATCATAGTCATTTGTGCAACATATCCACTCTAAGAAGACTTAGTAGAGGTCCTGATTTTAATAAACACAATGTCATCCTCTGTTCATACTAGTCAACCCTCCTTTGAAAACTTAACAACTGGAATCCCATAATTATTACATCAGTAACATAGTCATTACATTAATGACGCTATGCCACGTTTATGAATCACCCGGACATCTAATAGACTAGAAAAGCACCACCTCGACACTGAAGTCTACACTCTTACCAATCTATTGGCTAATTTCTAAATATATCTAGCTAATGGGATCTCCTTAACCTGAATAGCTACAAGACTCCCCAAGCTTGAAGCCTTCCTACTCAAAGCATTATCCACCCCATTGGCCTTTCCAGATGATATAAGACACAACAACAACAACATACCCAGAAATGCCACCGAACTCAGCTGAACTCATATTTGGAACAACTTGTCATATAACTTCTCCTTTGAAGTACAATTCTCAAATGTCGCTCATAATCTTCTTTGGCATTGAAGTGGTCCAATATATCATTATGAAAACAAAACAACAAGGAACCCACATATAGTTGAAATACATCATTCATCAACTCTCTAAATGTGGCAAGGGCATTGGTTATCCCAAAGGACATCATAAGGAACTTATAGTGCCCACACCTCGTCCGAAATGCTGGCTTAGAAATGCTAGAATTCCTAATCCTTAGCTGATGATATTCAGATCTCAAATCAATCTTGGAAAACATGGTTTCACCCTGAAGCTGGTAAAAAAGACCATCAATTATAGGGAGAGGATACTTCTTCTTAACGGTCACTTTTTCAACTATCTATAATCAATACACATTCTCATAGAACCATCATTTTTCTTCACAAACAAAACAGGGCACCCCATGGAGACACACTAGGCATATGAACTTTTAACTCAAGAGATCTTAAAGTTGCTCCTTCAATTCAATTTCTCCGTTCGATACTAACCTTTGACATACCTCATCGAACCTCATCCACACCCTAGTCGTTTCGAATCAAGGGACAATCCAAGGCTGACTACATGTTAATCCCTTAAATCCATTACCTCTGAGCTGGATCAAATTTCAAACCACGCAATGTATCGAGACCTACAACAACCACGCACGACAGGAATCGAAAGAATAAGAGGAAATTTCCTAACAATCTATGTAGCCTCTCAAGGATAAGTAACAGACGTCTCCGCACCGATCCTTAAGACTCTACTCGATTGGGCTTGTACACATGTGAGACCTATGAACCTGGAGCTCTGATACCAACTGTCACGACCCAAAATTCGGGCGTGATGGCACTCACCTAACCCACTAAGGCGAGTCAGCCCAATACCTACTGATCCAAACATAATAATAAATGCGGAAGAGAAAAATAGTCTAATATGACAAATAATCATAGGAAGATCAAACTACAACCATCCCAGAACTGGTGTCACATGTACAAGCCTCTAAATACATAGTACTCGAATAAAATAAATGTCTCAAATGTCTAGTCCTCAAATAGGACGTAACATAATAACGGATTCCTTGAAGGTCCACCGATGAGATAAGCATCTACCTTAAGGATAATTAGGAAGCTCGGTCCTAAAATGAGAAAATTCTAACTAAAGGGACCGAGCTCGCAACCTACAAAAATGTAGCAAGGGGTGAGTACCATAAACAACACGGTACTCAGCAAATGGAACTAACCTAGAGTAAAACAATGAAGAACCAAGTAACTCCTTCACACCCAACCACATACCGCCGAACTACAAACCTGCACTCAAAAAAGTCCCAGCCCAGCAACGCATAATACACAATAAAGCTAGTTTTTCAGTATATCACAATTATCAGATCACAAGCCATAACTCCCAAGTGATAACATAATCAATCACATGAATAACACCATGCCACATAATAGTATGCAAGGATGAGATGCAATGCTTATGCAATAATTGTCGGCAATGACCTCGACATTATAACATCAATATGCAAGGATGAGATGCAATGATTGCCGGCAATGACCTCGGCATCACAATATCAATAGCAAAGATCTCAGTATCACAATATCGCCGGCAAAGACCTCGGCATCACAATATCGCCAGCAAAGACCTCTGCATCACAATATCGTCGGCAAAGACCTCGGCATCACAATCTCCCTAATATCGTCGGCAAAAACCTCGGCATCACATCTCGACCGGTAAAGACCTCGGTCCCAATTTCTTTTTCTTTTTCTTTTCTTTACCATCTCACTCATATCAATATCCAGAACCAATGCAAATTATGTGTGACATAGAATGAATGAACATGAGATGAAGTCCACAAATAAATCAACTCATAATCACCAACCATAACAATATATCTCAAAAATAGAATTCTCATCACTTAGCCACATTTTCAATTCAAGTGTCACAACACCACACCAACTCACGTTTATATTTAATTGCCTCATATTTTATAATATTAAAATATTTCATGAATCACACATAGAAGAAGTTACAAGAAATATGGGTATTACACAATACCATAAATGTTGCAATATCCTTAATATCTCAATACCATCACAACCTCAATAACAGTCACATCTCAAAATAAGTACCAATTCAATATCAATATCAAATAATTCATTATTTTTCCTAAAATACATTTTCACAATTAATTCACAAGTCAAATATCACCATAGGAATAATTACCCAATTCAAAATATTTCGATCAAAGCCTACATTAACCCATCTCTATCCCAAAATATTCAATTCTATAGACATTAGAGCATACAAGGTTCAACATATTTAACAAAACATTAGAAATCCACTTGCCTTATATAAAGTCTCGAATTATGTCAATTCCGAAGCTTTTCCCTTTCTATGATACTCCAAATCACCAAAATCTATTCAAGTATAACATCACAATCACATAATAAATCTAACGACACGAAAATCAATTAATTCGGTGAAAAGGGCAAAATGATCCAAAAATTTCGTCATCGGAAAAAGTCGTCAGAAATCTGAAAATTTATACATGAAAATGTTCTCCCGATAATAAGGAATTCAATGGCGAAAACCATTTCAAAACGGAGCTAAAACGAGGTAGAAATCTCATATTTAAAGTTTCCAAAAAAAACATCCGAACCAGAAAAAACAGCAAAATTTACCTCGAACAATGTGCCAAAATTAATTTTTGAAACTCCCATGGTGTTCCTCTCGGAAAAATACACAATTTAGCCTTTTGAATCGCCCAAATCGGACCAAAATTGAGGGAAAAATCGTTGATGGAAGTTTGTGAGAAACCTAGAAAATTTTGAGAAGAAATCTGCATTTTTTTAATATATTGCACCTGCCACGTGGCAGCGCCTAATTGGGCCACATCATCCCTGCTTCAGCATTTTCAGCAAACTCTCAAACTTAAATTCGATGCTCCGGCCTCATCCAGAGTCGGAAAAATACATTCCATATATGAAATCTGATCGAAAATAATGTTTTGGACTCAACGGTGTAGTCGAAATTCCCACCAGAGGTCGTTTTATTCCACTGTGGGTCCCATTTCCCAATATCGAAAACGATCGAAAGGGCTGAAACTCACTCGAAAGCTTCAAAAACTGAACGAAGGATCCTTCTAGACCGAAATCGATATTTCGGAACCAACGAAATCATCAGAATTTGAATTTGAGGTCTCCTTGGCCAAAACTCGAGAAAACTCATTTAAACTAGTTTCGGGCTCAAAAACTCAAAATATTCTCAGAAGCTCTAAAATTGCAATGAAGTCATTTCTAGCATTAGTTTTCACCATTTGGAATAATTGGAACTGACAGAATTTCGATCCGAGCCTCCGAATTTTGTCAAAAGTACAATAAATGACCTTCAGGGTCGTTACACAGTCCCAGAAGGGGACATCAGTACTTGGAATGTACTGGTATGTAAAATAGCTGAGTGAGACAGATACAAGTAAAATAATATAGGAATAATATCAACTCAACATCATACTCCATCAGAATGTCAAATGTCTATCAAAAAAAAGAATAAAGAGTAGACAAATGACCCATCAACATCTCATCAATGCATCATCAATACATCAGACTCACCTCAAGGAAACTCAACTCAACTCAACTCGACTCGACTCGACTCGACTCAAGGAAACTCAACTCAACTCGACTCAACTCAACTCAAGGAAACTCAACTCAACTCAATCTCAATTCAACTCAACTCGACTCAACTCAACTCAACGACTCATGCCCATTTAGGACAAGGATAAAGAGTAGACAATAAAACATCAACATCCATCAAGACTCATACCATCACATCAACATCAGAGATCTATCAAAATGAAACCTAACTGGGAGTTTCTCTAACAGAAAACCATCACTTATGAGCCAGTGATGATACAACGAAGCGATGTCGTTGCCACATCCATCCAATACCCTGCTCGGGGTAAAGGACATCAACCTCAGTGGATCCACAAGAAAAATCTCAGTCCGCTAATTGGGACAAGAAGGAGCCATCTGCATTGCGGTTCAATCCCCTCTTCCTGCGTGGGCCACGTAGTTAATGGGTTCAAGTGGGACTCACTCTCACCCATTTTGGTGCTCCATACTCCTCTCAGAACTCGACATGCTCATAAAACATCAACCTCATCAGTTCCATAGGGACATAATACCTCATCATCAGTCCCATAGGGACATAATACATCATCATCAGTCCCATAGAGACATAGTACCTCAACATCAACATCAACATCAACTCGTCTCATCAACATCAACATCAAAATCAAAATCAACATCATGGACTCGAAACACTCTTTTTAGAATTTAGTTTCAAGTTTTAAGACTCATGAACATCATTCTCATCAACATCATCATCAAGACTCTCGTCAAATGTGAAACACAATCACAACATCACAAACATCATCATCACCAAGGCTCTAGACTCATCCCCTAAGTTCATTATGCATGCTCTTCAAATAATCATATAAGGTTATGCTAAATCTCATGAAAATGTTAACTTCAAGAAAACAAATAGTATGATGATCATCAACATAGAAAGCATGTAATTTCAAATCAAATTTTTAATGAAAAACTCAAGTATTCATGCACATAGACTCTTCAACCATCAATTCGTCTTTGACCTCTATGGGGCACATGAGAGAACAGTCTCATGCTTTTAGTTTAGCCTTACATACCTGGAAGTTTGATATTGCAATCAAAATTTGATGAATACTCATTTCTTGGAGAAAATCCTCGATCTCGGTAGTTCTTTTATGGTGGAAGAACTTGGAAAGACATTGTTTGAAGAACTTCTTTTTGATTCTTGAATTCTTGACTTAGAATCTTTAGAGTTCTTGATGAAGAACCCTAATTCATGGAAAGAAGAATCAAGGAATCCTTTCTTGGGATTTTTGAATTTGCTTTCTTGAAACCCTAGGTTATAATTTAAGATTCTATTAGGGATTTCATGAATAGATAGAGAAATTAGCTTAAAGCTTATGAAGAATAACTCACCTTGATGATGAATCTTGAAAGTTAATCCTGACTTGATGACTTTCTTGATGATTCTTGAGCGTTTTATGTTTAGGATTGAAGGAGAGGGTTTTGCCTCATGAAACTGACGTTTTATGCGTTTTGGGACCTTAAATAGACCCCCAAAGGCTTTAGGATAAAAGTACCCTCAAAATAAAATAAAGGGACGTTGCTTAGCTTATCTAGAAAGGGTCCGCGATAGGTCCTTGTCGTGGAGCCGTCGCGGACCTTCAGACAGATCTGCAGGTCTCCAGTAAAATGGTCATAACTTTCTACTCCAAACTCTTTTAACGCGACATAAGATGTGTTGGAAAGCTAACTTAAAGATATTTAATTTGATATATTATGTGTCACCTAACTCATTATATTTTAGGAGATATAGTCATTTGAATTTGACCCTTCTATCAACTCATACGAAAACTTCGTCGACAGAAATTTTTTGGACTTGACTTGATGTAACAGATCCTTTTATCATCTCTAATTCTATTCCCACTCCAAGGAGTTAACGTTAACATCTATGCTCAGTTAAGATCGTATATCATATGAAAGATGACTCATTTTTAGAAGAAAAAAATTGGGGTGTTACATTTTTTTTCCTTTTTAAATAGTAATATGTTTTTTTTTATGGAATAAAGTAAACCCCCATCCTCAATTCTTTTTTTATAAAAAACAAATCTTATAATTTTTTTTGAAAGTTTGTTTTGGGGTTATAATAAATATTATTTTGATTTGGACAAAATATGTGAAAAATATGATTAGAAAAATAAACTAGTAGTTTTACCGTAGTAGTTTCTTTAAAAAAAAATTAGGGCTACGAATATATATTTTTTATTTAATAAATTATGAAAAGAAAATCTTTAAAAAAACTCTCTTACAAAATATAAAGTTACAACAAACCATATTTTGAATTTTTTTCTTAATTTGCACATACTTGTGTTTTATGTAGACAAAATAATTTACCTTTTAAGGATCAAAGAGATTTATTAAAACCGATTAGCTTTTTTTAATTTTTTATTTAATTAAATTTGAGTAGTTTTTCATTATTTTTAATATAACATTTAAGAAAAAAATTACTCTATGGATAAATTAAAAACTTACTTCTTCATTCACTTTATGTATTTTTCAAAAATTTTCTTTTTTAAAAAGCTAAATCGGTTAATTATTTTAATAAATCATTTTGGCTACTTTTTTTAAAAAAATCACTTTGATCCTTAAAGAGATACATTATTTTGGTTTAGATAAATTATGAAAAGAAATATAATAGAGATGGAGATTTATTATATTCTATAAGAAAATAAAACATAATAAATATTTTTTTTAAAAAGAGACAAAAAGGAGATTGATTAGGTTTAAATATATAAGGGAGCCTAAAAGGTTAATGAAGGATATTTTTGGACTCAAAAGTGGATAATAAGGCATTTTAGGCCCAATAGACGGATGAAAGACATTTTTATATCATTTTGAATATTCGAGGACATTTTAGAATTTTAAAGTATAAATAATCAAGAAAATGGTAAATAAAAAATCATTGGCAATTCAAAATTTTATGACAGTTTCAATTTCACAATGAATGTACATATGTTCTTAAAAAATTTGGATTATATTTTTGTGAAATTGTATTACTACGAGTCTGTCTATTTACAATTAAAAAGAAGAAAGTCTATACGGGAATTAAGTCGAGTTATATGATTTTTAAAATAATCAATATTTGATGATTATTACAATTTTCCAGTTTATTAAAATAATTTAAATTCGTACAGTTTTTAAATCAGTTATCTATACATTTAATTTTAAAAATAAAACATAAAATTAATAAAATAATAATACAATTTACACGTGGGGGGATCTCTAAACATTAGGAAGGAAAAACTGAGTTTAAAGTAACAAATCTATATCTATATCTATATATTATTAAAAGGAGAGGACAAAGCCACCATATTAAGCCAAATGGCAGCCTATAAATAAGCCAAGTGGCATCTTAGGAAAAAAAAATTTAGTTAGATTAGTTATTACTTAATAAAATAATAAATTCAATTATAAAAATAACATATATAAATATAAAATATTTTCTACAATTACATTAAATTCAATTATAAAACAACATATATAAATATAAAATATTTTCTACAATTACATTAAATTCAATTATATAAACAAAATATATAAATATAAAATATTTACTACAATTAAATCAAATTCAATTATAAAAATAAAATATATAAATATAAAATATTTTCTACAATTAAATATTAAATATATTATTAAAAGGAGAGGACAAAGCCACCATATTAAGCCAAATGGCAGCCTATAAATAAGCCAAGTGGCATCTTAGGAAAAAAAAAATTAGTTAGATTAGTTATTACTTAATAAAATAATAAATTCAATTATAAAAATAACATATATAAATATAAAATATTTTCTACAATTACATTAAATTCAATTATAAAACAACATATATAAATATAAAATATTTTCTACAATTACATTAAATTCAATTATATAAACAAAATATATAAATATAAAATATTTACTACAATTAAATCAAATTCAATTATAAAAATAAAATATATAAATATAAAATATTTTCTACAATTAAATTAAATAATTTTAAAAATCTATATTTAACTAACTTTAAATAAGTATTAAATCAATATATTAACTAACTTTAAATAAGTATTTAAGCAATAACCAAAATCTTAAAAAGAACAAATCAATTTTAAAAATTGATGTGAAACCTTAACTAAAACATTATTATATATTAATTAAAATTAGTATTGATTATTAAATATACATATTTATAAATAAAATGAAATTTTTTGAAATTTGAATTATTAATTTAAAAGATTTGCATACTAAATAAACTATTTAAATAGGACCTGAACCAATTTATAAGAATCTAAGTAATTGTATTTAATTGTTTTTATTTTACAAAAATAAATATTGATAGATAATCAATAAGATAACTTTGTTAATTTATAAAACTAACTGCCCAAATTATTATAATTAAAAATTATAAAATCTATATATTATTAAAAGGAGAGGACAAAGCCACCATATTAAGCCAAATGGCAGCCTATAAATAAGCCAAGTGGCATCTTAGGAAAAAATTTTAGTTAGATTAGTTATTAGTTAATTTAAATAATAAATTTAATTATAAAAATAACATATATAAATATAAAATATTTTCTACAATTACATTAAATTCAATTATAAAATAACATATATAAATATAAAATATTTTCTACAATTACATTAAATTCAATTATATAAAAAAAATATAAATATAAAATATTTACTACAATTAAATCAAATTCAATTATAAAAACAAAATATATAAATATAAAATATTTCTACAATTAAATTAAATAATTTTAAAAATCTATATTTAACTAACTTTAAATAAGTAATAAATCAATATATTAACTAACTTTAAATAAGTATTTAAGCAATAACCAAAATCTTAAAAAGAACAAATCAATTTTTAAAAATTGATGTGAAACCTTAACTAAAACATTATTATATATTAATTGGAATTAGTATTGATTATTAAATATACATATTTATAAATAAAATGAAATTTTTTGAAATTTGAATTATTAATTTTAAAAGATTTGCATACTAAATAAACTATTTAAATAGGACCTCAACTAATTTATAAGAATCTAAATTATCTTTAATTGTTTTTATTTTACAAAAATAAATATTGACAGATAATCAATAAGATAACTTTGTTAATGGATAAAACTAACTGCCCAAATTATTATAATTGAAAATTATAAAATATGAAATTAAAAATATAATAAATAGATTAGTCACTATTTTAAAAGTTTAAATTGATCTTTACCGACAATATCACTTTTAACTGCAATAGTAATTTTTGGCACATATCTTTACCCACTAACTCACAAGCACACACGTTTATTAACTAAAACTGTGGATCAGTTTATTAAAAACACTGAACAAATTAAATATCTCTTTTTTTAAAAAAAAATCAGTCTTCTCCTTATTTGTAGCAACTAAATATTTTTTATTATTTTAATATAAAAAATTATAATAAATAATACTAATTAAAAATTACATTTTATTTCTTAAATTAAAATTCTAATAATTTTGGACCAGAACTACAATAAATTTAAAAGAATGAAAAAATAATCTTTGATATAAATAAATGAAATAACTAAATATATGTGGTTGCACGTCACTTTCCCATATCCCCACTAACTAACAAACATACACATGATTTACTATTTATTTATAGAAAAAAATTAAATTACAAATAATTAATAAAATAGTAAATAAAAACCTTTAACAATTCATAATATCAATTTTTACTGGTAGTTTCTTGCACGTATCTTTACCCACAAACTCAAAAGCACACACGTTTATTACCTTAAACTGTGGAACAATTTATTAAAACACTAAACATATTAAATATCTCTTTTTTTTATAAACGACAGCTTACTCCTTATTTGTAGCAACTAAATATTTTTTATAATTTTAATTTAAAATTTATTATAATATATACTTATTATGTTAATTTCTTAAATTAACACTGAACATAGTAAATATCTCCTTTTCTCCTTATTTGTAGCAACTAAATATTTTTTATTATTTTAATTTTAAAAAATTATAATAATATATACTGATTAAAAGTTATATGTAATTTCTTAAATTAAAATTCTAATAATTTTAGACCAGGACTACAATAAATTTAAAAGAATGAAAAAAATAATATTTGATATAAATAAATGAAATAACTAAATAAAAGAACTAAATATATGTGGTTGCGCCACTTTTTCATATCCCCACTAACTAACAAACATACACATGAATGATTTACTATTTATTTATACAATACAATTAAATTACAAATAATTAATAAAATAGTAAATAAAAACCTTTAACAATTCACAATATCACTTTTTCTTGCACGTATCTTTACCCACTAACTCAAAAGCACATGTACGTTTATTAACTTAAACTGTGGAACAGTTTATTAAAAACACTGAACATATTAAATATCTCTTTTTCTTAACAATATCAAATGAATATAAGTATTTATTTGTAAAATATCAAATGAATAAAGAGAATTTTATCTTTCATGGTATAATAATTTATAGAAGATGAATTGTACAAAATAATTTCCAAGGTAAAATATAACGGAAAAAATACTCCTGTGGTTACTCTTCATCAATATAAAAAAGACCATTTTTCGAAAACTAACAAAATATCTCAAAAAGAGAATCATTTTATATTTTTACCATTATTATAATTTAAGAAAACATAAAAAAACTTTTATATTAAAAAATATAAAACATTTGTTGAAAAATAATCTGCAAGCATAAATTATTAGCATGTAGAAGTGAAAAGTTTTACTTTTAATTTCTAATCTTATCCAAGGTATTAAATTTTAATGAAAATGTATAATGGTGAAAGTGATTACTTGTGTTTAAATTTTAAAAGATTTACATATAATTAGGAATAAAAGATAATAGTAATGGATGAAGATCATCTAACAAAAATTATTGTGGCTAATTTATTGAGATATTTAAGGTCAAATGGTTGTTTGGTTTATGTATTAATTTAAACATTAAATTTGTTTTATTTAAGCATTAATGGTTGGTCTTTTAAGTTAGTATAGTAATAGTAATTTAAATTTTTTGAAGATAAATTTAAATAAAAAATAAAATTAAAACCAATAAATTTATTGTAGTTCCATAATTTGTCACGCCCCGGGAGGGTACCCTGGGCGTGGCCGGCACTCAAAGACTATTTCTAGCCCCTGAGCGAACCACTTAGCCTCCTCACACCACTCAACATCAAGATAGCGGAAGTAACATCAAAGGAATATCTTAAATAAGGGCCCAATGGCCAACATCAATCTCAACATCAACTAAGTAAGGGAAATATTACTCAGTCTAAAAGAAATCATCTGCATCAATCCTCGACATCATGTCTACGAAGCCTCTAATCTAACTCGACTGTCTAAGAGTGGTGCCGTGACATGCCATGGCTACCAGACTCAATGAATAAAGGAAACATAAAGTAGAAGGGTTTCCTCCGGAAAGCAAGGAGGCTCACCAACTTAGAACTCGAACTCTGCGGCTTCAACGGTGCGTCTGCTGAAGTCCTCTAACTCCTGTATCTGCATCATAAAACGATGCAGCGCCAAATGGCGTCAGTACGTGGAATGTAATGGCATATAAAATAGCTGAATAACAGGGTAAATACACAGCATAAAGAAACATCAACTCAACATCATATTCCATCAGAATTTCAATGTCTATCTAAGGCAAGAGATTAGAATAGACAGTTGACTCATCAACCTCTCATCTCCACATCGTCATCACATCAAAGGGACATCACATCGACTCAAGGGACATCAACACCGACTCAAGGGAACATCACATCGACTCAACATCACATCAACATCAGAGTTCTATCAAAGGAACCTAACTGGGAGTTTCTCTAACCGACAACCATCACTTATGAGCCAGTGATGATACAACGAAGCGATGCCGTTGCCACATCCATCCAATACCCTGCCCGGGGTAAAGGACATCACATCAGTGGATCCACAAGAAAACATCAAAACATCAGTCCACTTTTGGGACAAGATAGGAGCCATCCGCATTGCGGTTCAATCCTCTCTTCCTACGCGGGCCACGTAGTTAATAGGTTCGAGTGGGACTCACTCTCTACCCATTTCGGTGCTCAGTACTCCTCCCAGAACTCGACATGCTCATAAACATCATCATCATCATCATCATCATCAGTCCCAAAGGGACATAGTACATCATCATCAGTCACATAAGGACATGGTATAATAATTAATACCTCAACATCAACATCGGTCCCAGAGAGACATAGGATAAGACATCAACATCAGTCCCGTAGGGACATTGTACCTCAACATCAACATCACCTCACCTCATCACATCAACATCAACATCATAGACTCAAGATTAAATTTTAGAAATTAGACCTTGAATTTTAAGGCACCACATTACATCATTCTCATCAACATCATCATCAAGACTCTCATCAAATGTGAAACACAATCACAACATCGCCACGTCATCATCGTCAAGGCTCTAGACTCATCCCCTAAGTTCATTTTGCATGCTTTTCAATTTGCAATTCTTATAGGGTTTTTAAATGCACTCATAAAAATGAATTAAGTGTAAAACAAAGTAATGATGATCATCAATTCCTGTAAGAAAATCATTTATACATAAAATACGTAGACTTTTAATATGCATCAACTCTTTACATCAACCTCAACATCAATGACTCTAATCATTAGTTCTCAGAAGGGCACATGGGAGAACATTCTCATGCTTTAAGTTAGCCTTACATACCTGGAAAGTTTGGCTAACACAAGGAAGCACACCCTCCTCTTGATCTCCTCAATCCTCACCTTCTTTCAAGCCCTACCTTAGGTGACTCTTGGGAAGAACGCTTAGAATTTGGGTTTTTGAAACCCTTTTCTTCGAAAACTGACCTTAATTAGGCGTAGGGGGACGTTTAGAATAATTAGGAATGGACTAAATTGCCCTCCATAATTTAAAAGAATTACTCCCCCGTCTGAAATAACACAGTCCGCGACGCGGACCTGTCGCAGACAGTGTATTTTCGGAAACTCAACTCTGTCGAAAACTTTACAGAAAACACAAGTGTTGCTCCGCGACCGGTCCGCGTCGCGGTCCTGTCACGCAGACACACTGTTTTTCATTTTTGAACGAAAATTTATCTTTCGACTCGGTCGCTCTAAAAATCGACCGAGACCCTCTTCCCACTCCATTTTCAGTGTT
Organism: Solanum rostratum; assembly: GCA_029948455.1. Classification (NCBI taxonomy): domain Eukaryota; kingdom Viridiplantae; phylum Streptophyta; class Magnoliopsida; order Solanales; family Solanaceae; genus Solanum; species Solanum rostratum. The sequence goes on from CM057055.1 coordinate 22,877,480, forward strand.
GATCACGAATCCACTCTCGGATTTTCAATCCGAGCATTGGAAGACGTGTTTTATGCGCACCTCTCCTCTAGGGGTATTTTAGTAATTAGCCGGGCGTTACATTATCTCCCCCTTGGGATCATTCGTCCTCGAATGATGAGTAGGAACGACATTAAGCACGAATAAACTTAAGACTCACCTCGATACTCACTCAATAACATCATTACCTTGACTTCTCATCGACCTCATTAATCATATATTCAGACATCAATTTTTATAAACATCACATCATGGTATTAACATCAATTTTCATAAAGGTAAGAATGTTACCTTCAACACTTTCATCAACCTCAAGCACGAACAGGTGCGGGTATTTTGCCTTCATCTTTTCCTCAGCTTCCCATGTTGCTTCCTCAACGAATTGATTCCTCCACAGGACTTTGACAGAAGCTATCTCCTTGTTCCTCAGTCTGCGAACCTGTCGATCAAGGATCTGGACTGGGATTTCCTCATAGGACAAACTATCTCTAACTCCCGTGCTCTCCACAGGAATTACCAAGGCTGGATCTCCCAAACACTTCTTCAACATCGAAACATGGAACACCGGATGGATTCCATCTAACTCGGAAGGTAACTCTAGCTCGTAGGCGACCTTCCCAATTCTTCGCACAATCTGGTATGGGCCAATATAACGAGGACTTAATTTCCCCTTTTTCCCAAACCTCATGACACCCTTCATGGGTGATACCTTCAAGTAAACCCAATCGCTCACCTCAAACTCTAGATCTCTCCTCCTCACATCTGTGTAAGATTTCTGACGGCTTTGGGCAGTCTTCAATCTTTCCCGAATAATTTTCACCTTCTCTAAGGACTGGTGAACAAGGTCAGGACCAATCAACTCAGCCTCTCCAATTTCAAACCACCCAATAGGTGATCTACATCTCCTCCCATACAATGCCTCATAAGGGGCCATTTGGATGCTCGCATGATAACTGTTGTTATATGCGAATTCAATCAATGGCAAATGATCATCCCAATTTCCCTTGAAATCAAGGACGCAAGCCCTCAACATGTCCTCCACCGTCTGAATAGTGCGCTCTGCCTGACCATCCGTCTGTGGATGAAAGGCTGTGCTCAAACTCACTTTGGTACCCAATCCTTTCTGGAAGGACTTCCAGAACTGAGAAGTAAATTGGGCTCCTCGGTCCGAGATAATGGACAAGGGAACTCCATGCAACCTCACAATCTCTTTGATATACATCTTGGCATACTCCTCCGCCGTGTTGGTCGTCTTGATCACAAGGAAGTGCGCTGACTTCGTCATTCTATCCACAATCACCCATATTGAATCATGCTGTCTCCTCGATCTCGGTAGGCCAGTGATAAAATCCATGTTAATCATCTCCCACTTCCATTCTGGAATCTCAAAGTTCTGGGCCAAGCCAATTGGCCTTTGATGCTCAACCTTTACTTGTTGACAATTTGGGCATCTCGAAACAAACTCCGCAATATCCCGCTTCATTCCACTCCACCAATAGACCTCTCTCAAGTCGTGATACATCTTGGTGGAGCCCGGATGAATGGAGTATCTAGTGCTATGGGCCTCAGCCAGAATCCTCTCTCGGCCACCATCAACATCGGGGACACATAGTCTATTCTAGTATCTTAACACCCCATCTCCCCCCATGGAGAAGACCATCACCTTTTGCTTTTGAACCTCCTCCTTCAGTTGAAGTATAATAGGATCTCGATCCTGCTTCTCTTTTACCTCAGTCACTAGGGACGATGCAGACCCATTCTGAACATTAATTCCTCCCTCGTCGTTCTCCTCAAGCTGGACTCCCAATCGAGCCAACCTATGCACTTCCTTCACTAACTCCTTCTTTTCTCCTTCAACATGGGCTGTGCTACCCATAGACAACCTGCTAAGAGCATCAGCAACAACATTAGCTTTACCTGGGTGGTACATGATGCTCATGTCATAGTCCTTAAGCAATTCCAACCACCTCCTTTGTCGCAGGTTGAGCTCTCTCTGACTGAAGACATACTGTAAGCTCTTGTGGTCCGTGAACACATCCACATGCACTCCATACAAGTAGTGACGCCAAATTTTGAGTACGAACACCACTGCCGCCAACTCAAGATCATGGGTCGGATAGTTCTTCTCATGAACTTTGAGCTGCCTGGAAGCATAAGCCACCACTTTACCTCTTTGCATTAACACACACCCCAATCCAACTCTTGACGCATCACAGTATATTACAAAACCTTCCGTCCCGTCGGGCAAGGTTAAGACAGGTGCAGTAGTCAATCTTGTCTTTAGTGCCTGGAAACTCTTCTCGCATTCTTCAGACCACTCAAACTTGACCTTTTTCTGGGTCAGTTTGGTCAATGGGGCGGATAGAGAAGAAAAACCCTCAACAAATCTGCGGTAGTAGCCTGCCAACCCCAAGAAACTCCTTATGTCAGTTGGAGAGGTCGGTCTTGGCCAACTGGCAACCGCTTCAATCTTTTGACCATCTACTCGGATCCCATCACCTGAAACCACATGACCTAGGAAGGCCACTGATTTGAGCCAAAATTCACATTTGGAGAACTTCGCGTACAACTCCTGGTCCTTAAGAGTTTGAAGTACGACTCTAAGATGTTTAGCATGCTCTTCCTCACTCCTCGAATATACCAGAATATCATCAATGAATACAATCACGAACATATCCAGGTAGGGCCTGAATACCCTATTCATCAAATCCATAAAAGCTGCAGGTGCATTCGTCAACCCAAAGGACATGACCAAAAACTCGAAGTGGCCATATCTTGTCCTGAAAGTTGTCTTTGGGATATCACATTCTCTCACCTTTAACTGGTGGTAACCCGATCTGAGGTCTATCTTCGAAAAGAACGAGGCACCTTGAAGTTGGTCGAAGAAGTCATCTATCCTGGGAAGAGGATATTTATTCTTGACTGTGACCTTGTTCAATTGCCTATAATCTATGCACATTCTCAGTGACCCATCCTTCTTTCGTACAAACAGAACGGGAGCACCCCAAGGAGAAACACTGGGTCTAATAAAGCCTTTTTCTAACAGATCCCTCAACTGCTCCTTCAATTCTTTCAATTCAGCAGGGGCCATTCTATATGGTGGAATCGAAATAGGCTGTGTCTCAGGAAGTACATCAATACCGAAGTCGATCTCCCTATCAGGAGGGACTCCAGATAAATCCTCAGGGAACACCTCAGGGAATTCATTCACAATTGGGACCGACTCAAGAGTAGGGGACTCAACATCATCAGATCTAACCCGTACAAGGTGGTAGATACACCCCTTTGAGATTAATCTCCTCGCCCTCAGGTAAGAAATGAATTTGCCCTTGGGTGCAACATAACCTCCCTTCCACTCTAGGACCGGTTCATTAGGAAAATGAAATGTAACAACTCGGGTCCTACAGTCTATGGATGCATGACAAGCATGGAGCCAGTCCATACCAAGGATCACATCAAAGTCAACCATCTCCAACTCCACCAAATTGGCCAAAGTGTCCCTATGATAGATTGACACTATACAGTCTCTATAGATCCTCTTAGCCAGAATTGACTCACCAGTAGGAGTCGAAACAGTGTAAGGCTCAAGCAAACACTCAGGAAGAATCTCAAACTTATTAGCCACATAGGGCGTCACAAAAGATAAGGTGGCACCTGGGTCAAGTAGGGCATAACAATCATAAGAAAAGATTCGGAGCATACCCGTAACAACATCTGGAGCAACCTCTTGATCCTGTCGATTACCCATCGCATACAGGCGATTTGTCCCGCCTCCAGCATTAGCAGTGGTTGTCTTCTGACCATTGCCCTCAGGGGGCGCTGTAGAAGACTGAGCTCTATTTCCTCTGTCGCTCCACCTCTGAGTCCTCGTAGGGCACTCACTCTGAAAATGGCCAGGTCGCCCACATGTAAAGCAATACCCTCACGGCACGCACCAAGATGCAGTTTGCCACACCTGCCACAGGGTGGCATTCCTCTTGGACCTTGAGCAACACTGGCTTGGGACTGAGGTCCCTGTGCTCTGAAATTCTGATAACCATAGGATCGCTGATCATACCTGTTTTGCTGAACAGGTGCACTCGCTATTAACGGTGCATGGCTAGAAGACCTCTTTTGAAAGAATGTCCTATCACCTTTCTTCTGCTTCTGCTGACTAGGCTCATGCCCTTCCGATTTAGCTCTCTTCTTCTGTTGTTCTTCTCTGTCCCTCTTCTTGTCCTCCTCAGTCTGTTGGGCGTAGACCATAAGTCTAGCGATATCCATGTCTGGAATCAGTAATGCTGCCTTACACTCCCTTTTTACATGTCTGCCCAACCCAGACACATACTTCCTCATTCTTGCCCTCATATCCAGGACCATCTCTGGAGCATATCTGGACAGTTGGATGAACTTCAAGTTGTACTCTTTGACCGTCAGCTCCTCTTGTTTCAGATTCACAAACTCCTCGACCTTCGCCTCCCTCAACTCTTGGGGAAAGAAGTGATCAAGAAAGGCACTCTCAAACTCCTTCCACTCAGCAGGCTCTGCATCCTCACCTCTAACATCCTCCCACTGGTTATACCAGACATTAGCAACATCCTTAAGCTGATAAGAGACCAGCTCGACTCCCTCCACCTCAGTTGCATGCATAGCCCTCAAGATCTTACGCATCTCATCAATGAAGTTCCGTGGGTCCTCCTCAACCTTTGACCCCGTATAGACCGGCGGGTTCATCCTCAGGAAATCTCTGAGCCTGGTTGCAGCTGTAGACTCTTGAGAACAGGAGCTAGGGGCCTGGGGACCACGACTGCTACTCTGTGAGGCTACTAACTGGGTGAGCATAGCAATAGCTCCCCTGAAGTCCGCTTCCGAAGTGGAGGCTGACTGAATTGGAGGTGCTGGTGGAGCCTCAGCAGCTCCAGCAGGTCGTCCCCGTCTCCTTGTCTCATGCTGACGAGGGGCCTCTGGTAAGGGATTCTCAGTATTAGGGACTGAGGCATCTCTTTGAGCAGCTGTGCGTTTTGGAGGCATTATCTGCAAACGCGTAACACACGAATTAGAAAAGGGGCTCTCATAGAGCCAAGCTTTATCGCACGACATCAGAACATCAAAGAAGGGTAACCATTTCCTAAATGTTTTGCAGCATCCTGTTTATGAAGTGTGGTGCACAACACACGCATAAACGGGACTCTACTAGACACGGCTTCATAGACTCCCTAGGACTCTTGAACTTTGTGCTCTGATACCAAGTTTGTCACGCCCCGGGAGGGTACCCTGGGCGTGGCCGGCACTCAAAGACTATTTCTAGCCCCTGAGCGAACCACTTAGCCTCCTCACACCACTCAACATCAAGATAGCGGAAGTAACATCAAAGGAATATCTTAAATAAGGGCCCAATGGCCAACATCAATCTCAACATCAACTAAGTAAGGGAAATATTACTCAGTCTAAAAGAAATCATCTGCATCAATCCTCGACATCATGTCTACGAAGCCTCTAATCTAACTCGACTGTCTAAGAGTGGTGCCGTGACATGCCATGGCTACCAGACTCAATGAATAAAGGAAAACATAAAGTAGAAGGGTTTCCTCCGGAAAGCAAGGAGGCTCACCAACTCAGAACTCGAACTCTGCGGCTTCAACGGTGCGTCTGCTGAAGTCCTCTAACTCCTGTATCTGCATCATAAAACGATGCAGCGCCAAATGGCGTCAGTACGTGGAATGTACTGGCATGTAAAATAGCTGAATAACAGGGTAAATACACAGCATAAAGAAACATCAACTCAACATCATATTCCATCAGAATGTCAATGTCTATCTAAGGCAAGAGATTAGAATAGACAGTTGACTCATCAACCTCTCATCTCCACATCGTCATCACATCAAAGGGACATCACATCGACTCAAGGGACATCAACACCGACTCAAGGGAACATCACATCGACTCAACATCACATCAACATCAGAGTTCTATCAAAGGAACCTAACTGGGAGTTTCTCTAACCGACAACCATCACTTATGAGCCAGTGATGATACAACGAAGCGATGCCGTTGCCACATCCATCCAATACCCTGCCCGGGGTAAAGGACATCACATCAGTGGATCCACAAGAAAACATCAAAACATCAGTCCACTTTTAGGACAAGATAGGAGCCATCCGCATTGCGGTTCAATCCTCTCTTCCTACGCGGGCCACGTAGTTAATGGGTTCGAGTGGGACTCACTCTCTACCCATTTCGGTGCTCAGTACTCCTCCCAGAACTCGACATGCTCATAAACATCATCATCATCATCATTATCATCATCAGTCCCAAAGGGACATAGTACATCATCATCAGTCACATAAGGACATGGTATAATAATTAATACCTCAACATCAACATCGGTCCCAGAGGGACATAGGATAAGACATCAACATCAACATCAGTCCCGTAGGGACATTGTACCTCAACATCAACATCACCTCACCTCATCACATCAACATCAACATCATAGACTCAAGATTAACTTTTAGAAATTGGACCTTGAATTTTAAGGCACCACATTACATCATTCTCATCAACATCATCATCAAGACTCTCATCAAATGTGAAACACAATCACAACATCGCCACGTCATCATCGTCAAGGCTCTAGACTCATCCCCTAAGTTCATTCTGCATGCTTTTCAATTTGCAATTCTTATAGGGTTTTTAAATGCACTCATAAAAATGAATTAAGTGTAAAACAAAGTAATGATGATCATCAATTCCTGTAAGAAAATCATTTATACATAAAATACATAGACTTTTAATATGCATCAACTCTTTACATCAACCTCAACATCAATGACTCTAATCATTAGTTCTCAGAAGGGCACATGGGAGAACATTCCCATGCTTTAAGTTAGCCTTACATACCTGGAAAGTTTGGCTAACACAAGAAAGCACACCCTCCTCTTGATCTCCTCAATCCTCACCTTCTTTCAAGCCCTACCTTAGGTGACTCTTGGGAAGAACGCTTAGAATTTGGGTTTTTGAAACCCTTTTCTTCGAAAACTGACCTTAATTAGGCGTAGGGGGACGTTTAGAATAATTAGGAATGGACTAAATTGCGCTCCATAATTTAAAAGAATTACCCCCCCGTCTGAAATAACACAGTCCGCGACGCGGACCTGTCGCGGACAGTGTGTTTTCGGAAACTCAACTCCGTCGAAAATTTTACAGAAAACACAAGTGTTGCTCTGCGACCGGTCCGCGTCGCGGTCCTGTCGCGCAGACACACTGTTCTTCGTTTTTGAACGAAAATTTATCTTTCGACTCGGTCGCTCTAAAAATCGACCGAGACCCTCTTCCCACTCCATTTTCAGTGTTGATCACGAATCCACTCTCGGATTTTCAATCCGAGCATTGGAAGACGTGTTTTATGCGCACCTCTCCTCTAGGGGTATTTTAGTAATTAGCCGGGCGTTACATAATTCATGGCTAGTAGGGCTATTATGAGAAGTTTTAAAACTTCTATTTACTTGGACATATCTTTATTTTTAAAAAGATTAATTCATAATTAATTCCTAGTAACGTGTAAAAGTGGAAAAAAAGATGTATTCATATATTTGTTTAACTTAATATTTTTAATTTGTTTATCATTCAGTTTTTTTTTTAATTTAAAATCAAATCAAAAATTTAATGTGAGAAAATTAAAACAATTAAGTAATAGTTATTTGGATACTTAAAAAATTAATTCATGTCTTAAATGTAACAATTTATTTAGTATGTATTTTTGTTAAGGAATTATTTTTAACTTAAAACTTTTTAAGTTTATTTATAATTAGAAGTGCTATGGGAAGTTGTAAAACTCCTATTTAATTAGATACACGTTGATTATCAAAATTAAAATTAAAGATAAACTTGTCTAGGGAAAATAGTTGGATGCATTTATTTTAAAAAAAACATTTATTATTTAAATTTTTTTGGCAATAAGTTTAAAAATACTTGTATTTTTCAAAATTAGCAGTTTTTTTTAAAAAAAATATTAATTTGTAAGTATTTCATAATTAATTTTTTTCAATGTGTTAAATAGGGACATAAGATGTATTCATTTTTTTAAACAACATATTTATTATTTTATTTTTTTGGCAATCAATTTTAAAATTCATTTTTTTTAATTTTAATTTGTTTGTCATTCAGTTTTATAATTTAAAAATAATAACTAAAAGTAATTAATCGTTAGAATAAAATTTTAATTTGAAAAAGTAAAAATAGTTTCAATGTCAGGGTAATTAGTAGAAGTTTAATAGAAAGTTGTACAAACTTCTATTTACATGGATACAAATTTTTTAGAAAAAATAAAGATAAATTCTCTTTTAAAAGATTTAACTTTTAATATTCTTCTTTGTCATAATAAAAATTATAAATAAACGTGAGTTTTAAGCAGTTTTAAAAGTAGGAATTTAATTTCAACTTGTTCAAAAAAATATGGGAAAATGGGTAATGGGGAGTGGAAAGTCCAAAGAGGTTATTGTGGTGTTAATTTAATTATTTTCATTTTTTGACTTAAATAAATGTATTAACGCCATCACTTTTCAGTTTTTTTTTATGTGTGTTTGTATTTTTAATTTTAATTTTCAGATGTTGTTAGCGCAATGCTAAATATTTTCTTTTGTGCCAACACATATCAATTTAGTAAGAGTGGATAATGTTTAGATTAATGTTAATTTAAATAATAAATAATGTAATTTGAGTTTTTTTATGAGTTTGATTTATAAATAAATAAATATTGAAGAAGAATAATCTATTTGAAAATTCTTCATTATTTTTTTGTTTACATTTTTACGGAGGAAAAAATTCAGTTGTCAATTTTAATTCTTCCTTATTTCGATTAATCAGATTACAATTTTTATTTTTTGATCTCTAAAATACTTTATTATGTTATTTTTAATTGATGTATAATGTCATTAATAAGCATAAATACTGTATTAATATTATATTAAATGTATTGTATTCTTATATTTATATCAAAAGGATAATCTTAATCATGGAATTAATTTATAAAATTATTCATTAGTCATTATATGTATCATTAAGTCTACATATATGTACTATTGAATTTAGTAGAAGATGATCATAGAATGTTTATTAAGGAGGTAAGTTATGTATACAATAATATACACGTGACATACTAATACATTTTGTAGTAACTTTTTTATGTTATCTGTCTTACTAAAAGAACTACAACAACTATGCTAAAGAATAATTAATTATACGTAAATATATCCAACACAATTTTATTTTGAAACAAAAAAAAAGATGATTTTTTTTAAAAAAATCATATGATTGTTGTAGTAGTTAGATATAATTTGAGGGTTTCTCTTTCTTCGACTATATAAATTGTCCCGTAGAACAATGCATAATGTTAAATAGTTAATGCATTTCATTCGGAAAAAAAGAATAATAATAGTGAAATTAAATGTACAAAGAATTTACCTTTTCATGAGTTGTAAGAATAAATACAGACTTGACAATCAATTGAAAAAACTTACAAAAGGATGAAGATATGAGAAGTTATTTCTGTAGAGAAATTTTCTTTTTATCTTTTGCAGAAACAATGCATTGTTTAATTTATTGGAGAATAAGGTAGTTGAGTTTTTGGAAAAGAAGTTAGTAGGTGGATGAGGGATTTTAGGAGTGGTTTTGGGTAGTTGATTTTTTGGGGGGTCTTTATCCCATTTTTTATTGTTTTTATTTTAACTGACCTTTCACTAATCTGTTTTTTTTTAATCACATTTTAGATTGTTTTTATCAATTGATATTCTGTGGTAATACCATGTGTCAAGTTGGCTATAAAATAAAAATTTAAATAATTTAAAGTTATTTTAAAAAACTTACAAATTTAACTTTTTATGCTACCTTGTAATAATTTTTGTAAAATATAAATTAATTTTTTTTTAAAAAAAAAAATCAAATATTTTCATTATACTGTACTGTCATATTTTTTGTATCTCTTATTATATATAGATCGATATAAATTTTTTTTTGATTGTTTTCTTTTAAAAATAAGTAAATGTGGGATATAATTGATTTTTTTTTAATTCTAAATTTTATGTATATTAATATTTTAAAAAGAATTATGTCTCACTGTGGGTAGTAATGGTGCACAATTTGATTACTTAAGAATGAAAAAAATATTAAAAAAACACCTATCATATTTTCTCCCTATCGATGGTATTACAATTTTTAATATTTTATTTTGTGATTAAGTAATTAAATCTTAAAATAACAACTATTAATAACTAACTCAACTAATTGTGTATCCTAAAACATGTGGCTTATTTGATATTTATATACTTGTTTATAATTTTATAAAATCAAGATTGACAAAATGAATGCATTGAAACTTCAACCCAAAATTTAAAAACTGAAATCTTGTAATTATTTAAAATTAAACGTAACAAACCATTTTAAAAATTTATAAAAAGATAAAAAAATTAAATATTAAAATAAATGATCTGTTTTAAAATTAAAATAATAAGTGCTAAAAATAATGATTAAATTAAATAATAGCCATGAAAGGAATTTACCCATTAACAATGGAGTATATTAGAATACTGAAAAACACAGTTTTGATCAATTAAAAGTTAAACTTTTCACACACACGTTTTCTAAAAGTTAATTTGGAAAAAAAATTTGCATACGGATGGAAGTGAAAATAGAAAGAAATGAAATTTGAATTTATAATTAATAAAATGTAACTAAGAGAATTTTAAAATTCAGATTAAAAGATTATAAGTTGACAACTCATCGTAAATAAATGGTATTAAAAACAGGCATCTACATACTAATCAAACACTGCAAATTGCGATCATCAACATTATTGCGCATAGTATTTTGGGCATGCATATGTATTGTTTAGTTCTTGCATCTTATTATCGAATTTATTTGAATGTCTACTTAATTCATTCATGTTTCTCATATCTTAATTTTTTATATATTAAGAAATTACAGATGAGTGAATATGCCAAATCTTGATTTTTATTTTATAATGAGTATATGCAGAAATGAATATATAAGTGACAAGAATTTTTCAAATTCCACCACATCATCTACATCTCCTCTCATCGAGACGGCCAATAGTCCTAAGAGAGTTTTAATTTTTATTTGGAACATAAAACCATTTTTTTTAATAGCTTAATGGAAGACAAATTTTATATGATGTGAATATTTCAAATTATGTAAGTTTTTTAAATTTTTTGTTGATGCATTCTTGATAAACTAAATAATAAGTTGTTGTATTTCTTTTCATTATAAATTGAAATATTATAATCCTGAAAATTTTTAAAATTTTGTATTGATATATTTTCGATAAATTAATACTAAGTTGTGGTGTTTCTCTTGGTTCTAAATTGATATATTTTAGCAATATTATAATAGTAATAGTAGTAATAATAGTAGTAGTAATAGTAATAGTAATAATAATAGTAATAATAATAATAATAATAATAGGAATTCTATGTGGTAGTTGTAAGGTCGCGTACATCTTACCCTCCTCAGACCCCACTTGTGGGATTCTACTGGCTATGTTGTTGTTGTAATAATAATAGGAATAATAATAATAATAATAATAATAATAATAATAATAATAATAATAATAATAATAATAATAATACTAATAATAATAGTAATACTAATAATAGTAATAATAATAGTAATAATAGTAATAGTAATAGTAGTAGTAATAATAATAATACTAGTAATAATAGTACTACTACTATTACCACTACTACTACTACTAATAATAATAATAGTAATAGTAATAATAGTAATGATGATGATGACGACGACGACGACGATGAATAGTAGAATTATTCAAACTTTAGACTCAGAAGTTAATTAGTTTAAAAAGATAAAATTTAAATTTAAATACTAACAATTTTGATGAGAATGAGAACTATCATTATAATAAATACTTTAAATTTTGAAACGAGATGATTAAATTTATTTATTTGAATTTAAAAAGAGACATAAATTTTTTTTTAAAAAGAGATATAAAATGTTTTTTTTAAAAAAAATATAGCAATCACTAACTCATCACATTTTCCGCACTTCCCTCATTTCTTCCTCAAATAAAGGACGTTTGGAGCAATTGAGTAAATGACTTTTTTTTTTTTTGCATTTTTGAAACAACGAAACACAATTATTTTCTTTTTTTTATCATTAATATATACATGAATTTTGTCAGTATTATAATTATAAAAACAAATGAGGAGTGGTTATAAAAATATATTAAATTTTCGAACAAAGATTTGAGAAACAATTTCAAGAAGTTAACTTTCACTAAATTGATGCCAATGCGCCTCACAATTCTCTATCTTGTTCTGTAATCAAATCCTTCAAAGTATTTTCAAAAAGTTAACAAACTCCCTTCTTTCATAATCAACCATAGTGATTTAGACTAGAGAGAGAAACTCTCTCCACTTTCTATGCTTCAGTTGTTAAACCCATCTCAAAACGACTTTCCCCGTCCATCAAAGCCACCAGATAATACCAATATGGAGATTGATTAGAAATCATCTCCAGTTTCAAATAGACACTCCTTCAAGGAGGTGTTGAACACTACAGCCCCACAGAGCACCCAACAGAACCCTGGTAAGAGAACTACAGAACAAGATTCAAGCGAGCTAGCCAACACATCCAACTCAATGTATATTTCATCGAGCCTAGAGGGAAATGTTGTAGATCAATTGGTACTGTACAAAAATCGAATAACCCTCACCCAAGAAGAAAAAATTAGAATATACCAACCATGGATATACTTAGTAATCATCGATTTACTAGGAAAACGAGTCTCCCACCAATACTTCAAAGGTCGACTAACGTCGCTTTGGAAATCTACTGAGGAAATACTTCTATATAGATCTTGGATACGACTACTATATTGTCAAATTCCTCAAAGAGGAAAATATGTACAAGGCCCTACAAAATGGTCCTTGGTTCATAAACGACTTTTGCCTGTCCACCAAACGATGGCAACCTAACTTTATAGCAGCGAAATCTAGGGAAGTTCAACCATCAATTTGGCCGAGGATACCAGGACTGCCAACATAACTCTATGACCACAAAATTGTAGCAATGATTGGGCAGAAAATAGGGAGACTATTCAAAACGAATGTTTGGACTTCCACCACTCTAGGAGGAAGATATGCCAGAATTTGTGTAGAAGTCTCAATTGAAAATTCAATGTAGACACACATATACATAGGTAGCCTAAAACAAAGAATCCTCGATGAAAGAGAAAGAATACTTTGCATCTCGTGTAGGAAGATAGGACACATACGAACCATATGCTCATCCAAGACAACAGAAAGCAGAGGGTAAGATGCAGCGCCGGGAGATATAGGAGTTATCAGAAAACCACAACAAGGAAAATCAGTGGATGAGCAGATCCAAAATCAAGAAAACACACGGTAGACAGTCGCTTTCAAGAGGAAGTAAAACTATCAAAACAGGCCCAACATTGCAAGAGGTCAGGAGAGCATGGCAAAGAGTCAGAACACAACCACATATGATACAGATATTCCAGTTGAATTGTTTGACGCCAAAACAGGTAAGTACCTTGACTCCCAACTCTTTAAATATAAAAGCAAGGCAACAAAGCCTACTGTTGAATCTGAGATAAAACTAGACATGAGTTCTGAAAAATAGTCGACAGAGCCAATATGGAAAAATCACAGAGATATCAATATGATAGACACAATTAACCATTTTTCCACTACTCCCCCACCCCCGAGACTAAGGTGGAAAAAATATCCCAAAAAAGGGTAATGTGGCCCCTAGCTCCAAAAAGTCTATACCAACCCCTAACCCCTCCAATAGGCAAAGCTCTAGAGCCAGTCCCTACATTAACTTATCTGCCACACAAACCAATGGAGTGCAAGAGAAGGATCCTTCCCACTATCCATATACATCCAATGAAAATGAAAAGCCACCACGTGGTAAGTCGTCCTACCGCTCCCTTTGACAATATGGACACAACTGTATTACTTCTAGATGAAGTGGATCAATCAGATCCTAAAAATGATTCATTGGCCCCTAAAGAATTCTTAACCAACCCCCTCGCCCCCCCCTTCCCCACTACCTTTTGAACTTAAAAGTACTAATATTCCTAGCACGTGCCTTAAGCAAACTAACTCCATCCCAATAAATGCTCCCCATATTCCTATAAAATCCATCAGCATAGAACTACCTTTTTTAGAATATAATGCAAAGACACCCTTTCCTTTTCAAAACATTACAACAACTCCACTCTTGACAGACCCTACACACCCACTACCAAACCCAAGCCGAAATAATGTCAAGCAACGATCTCCCCAATTCACCATCCCTACAAGCTCGAATCCTAAGCAACATGTTGATATATGCCAACCCAACCCCCACTCTAAATGTTGTACCAATGTTCTGGATGGAGCTCAGCCTACAGAGCTATGCTATCTCCTTCAATGTCATTCTTGAAAGGAGGGAGGTAGCCATAGTGATCAAGAACTTGACCTTCTTAGCCCAGGTGGTAGGGGGGCATGTTCCTTGCCATGGAAGCCTACAATGCCAGTGCCTAGATAATGACCATATTCTAGAATCCTCTCAACTACCATCACCCCTAGCCTAGATGTTCCATATACCAACTTGAGAAACACCACTCCCCCATACAATGGAGCAATATCTAGTGGAAATTCCCTTTCTCCCCCCCCCCCCCCCATCCGTGTCGAACCTAGGGATGGACCCTCTCGTCAACCCATTCATAAACTATAAACAAGGGTTTCCTCCATTACTACTAGTGCCTGCAGGCTCGATGGAGAGCTCTAACTAGGATCCCAACATTGCAGTGATGCCAACATAGGTACAGCCTCAACCCCCAATACCCCTCTATCGACCCTAACTCAGACGTATCTCTAGAAGAAGTAGAGAAAACTCTTGAACTAATGAGAGAGACAAGAACAAAAATCTCAGTTCTAAGAGATATAAAAGTAATGGTGTTCAAAGAAAGATTCGAAAAGAAACAAATATTAATTTGCCATCTGAATCTCTTAAAAAGCTCCTTAGATATAAACCACCAACCAACATGCATCTGGGGAACTTTATATTAGTCACGAATCCCACACTACGTTTAGTGGAAGCCAAAGTAAACCACAACAGGATTCCACCACTAATGAGCCCTCCCAACCTAAACAGATCCATGAACCTAATAGTATGAAATAGTAGGGAAGCAAATGGACCAGTCTTTAGGAGGAACTTCCGATCACTTCTAGACTAGCATATACCACCTCTTGTAGCTCTACTCGAAATTAAAATGAACAACCACCAATTCCTATAGAAGATTTTCCTTTCACCAACATGATTGAGGTCCCAACAATCGGTAACTCGGGAGGCATAGTAGTTCTCTGGATGATACTATACTGGAGCTGGAAAAAACAGCCACTACCTCACGGAAATACATGCAATCATAAAGGTAAATGCTCTCAACACCTCCTGACTTTGTAGTATTATTTGCGCAAGCAATGATAAACTCATCTGTAAAACATCATGGAAGAATCTCCATCAATTAAAAGACAATTTTAATTGAAAATGGCTAACAGGAGGGGACTTCAATGAACTCCTCCACGACTCAAAATAAAAGGGCGATAATCCCATCACTACCGCCTGAGTCAATGATTTCCAAAACTACATTACCTATTATGAATTAATTGACATGGAATTTAAAAGGAGTTGTTTCACCTGCTTAAATAAGACATTCAATAATAAAAGATCCCTTATCTCTGAACAACTAGACAAATTCTTAGAAAATAATGAATGGCTCCTACACTAACTAGAGGCACAAATCTAATAACTCCCCCTCACCCACTCGGATCACTGTCCACTTCTACTATCACTAAAACCCACTGTAGGAAGAAGTAGACCTAGGAATTTTAGGCTAGAAATAATGTGGACCTCCCACCTAGACTTCCCAAACATTGTTAGGCAATCATGGGAGGACAAATCGAACCTACTAGATGCCACACCCCTTTTCGGAACAAAACTTACAAGCTGCAGCGAGACCATATTTGGGAACATTTTCAAAAAGAAAGGGAAACTTCTCAGAAGACTCCAAGGTATCCAAACCTCCCCACAATATTACAAAAGCACCTTCCTCCAAAAACTTGAACAAAACCTCATAAAGGAGTATCATGACATACTCAAGAAAGAGGAAGACTTTTGGAAACTTAGATATAGAATTAACTAGCTAGCCCATGGCGATGCTAACATCAAATTTTTCCATACATCCACTATAAATAGGAGAAGAAGGAACAAGATATTCTCAATCCAAAAGGAAGATGAAAATATCATAGAGGACCAAATAGACATTTTAGATCACACAACTGCCTTCTTCAAATCCTTGTTTATCACAAACCAGGTCCAACCCCCTAGAGCCTTTGCCTCCCACAACAACAACCTACCAGACATGGACTTGAACGTACTAAGAGTTGAACTCACAGAATAAGAAATTACTAACTCGGTCTTCTCCTTCTAGCCCTACAAAGCACCTAGACCTGATGACTTACATCCATTCTTCTATGAAAAATACTGGGACATTGTAGGGCCATCTGTCATTTCTTTTTGTAGGAAAACCTGGGCTTTCGAAAAAATACCCCCAGGGATAAATGCTACCAACATCTGCCCAATCCTAAAATGCAAAAATGCTACCAGCCTTACCAAATACAAACTCATTATCCTCTGCAACACAACCTATAAAATCTTCACTAAAATAATTTTAAGCAGACTCAAACCCCTTATGACCAAGATCATCAGCCCATGCCAAGCTAGCTTTCTCAAAAATAGACAAGCCATTGACAATGTTATCATAGTACAAGAAATCATGAACTATTTCACAAAAAACTAAAGGAAAGGAATGAAACCTAATGATGAAAATAGATTTAGAAAAGACTTTCGATAGACTAGAATGGTCATTCGTAAAATATTCCTTACACTACTTCAACCTATTCCAAAAAATCATAAACCTTATTATGTCCTGTATTAGATCCAGTAAAATCTCTGTCCGAGTTAATGTTGATAAAATCGACTACTTTGAACCCAAAAGAGGTATCAGACAAGACGACCCACTATCACCCTATATCTTCATACTCAGCATGGAAGTCTTGTCACAAACAATAAACAAAAACGTTTGTAACAAGGTCTGGAAGCTAATCAAAATAGCAGGAAAGCGGTCTCCACAGTCTCACCTCTATTTTGCTGATGACCTAGTAATTATAGGCAAAGCAGACTTGCAAACGTGTCAAACCATCAAATCTACCCTATCCGAATTCTGTCAACATATGGCCAAAGCATAAACCAATAAAAATCCAAAATCACTCTATCTAACAACTGCATCCCTCACCGAATCTAAGAAATAATAACCATCATGGGAATTTGAAAAAGTAAGAGATTTTTGAAAACGCCTAGGCTTCCCAATACTTAGGTTCGGACCCTCTAAACGTGATTTCCAATTTATCCTAGACAACCTAGAATCCAAGCTGGCTAGTTTGAAAACTGAATGGTTAAACATAGCAGGGCGAACAACACTAGCAAAATCTGCCCTAAAAGATATACCTACGTATGCCATGCAACTCTTTAAGTTGCCTAGCTCCATCACCAAAAGGGTGGATCAACTACAAAGAAATTTCATATGGAGCACCACCGATAAGAAAAGAAGATGCACCTCATAAATTGGGATCTAGTAACAACTGACAAGAATTTTGAAGGATTGAGACTACAAAAATGCGCCACTAGGAACCTAACACTCCTCGCCAAAAGTAGCATGGAGGACTTTCAAAAACCCCTCAGCCTTATGGGCAAAAACCATATTAGACAGATATGCAGAAAAGAAAGGACTCATAAACAAACTAACACACAAAAGACGTTATAGTGCCATTTGGCATAACATCCAAATAGGGTGGAATGAATGCAAAGAGTGCATTCTATGGACAATAGAAAATGGGGAAAACATAAACTTTTGGTCTGATGCTTGGATACTAAACTCGCCCCCCCCCCCCCCCCCCAAAGCAATATCCTTTATGTCCCCTCCTAGAAACGGAATCCAACGGGAGAGTTAGCAGTATTATCCAAAGGGGAAAGCGAAAACTGGAGGACATATCATACCAGATACCCACCAGTCTTAGCCAAACCATCCAACTAATTTGCATCCCCAACAACATGAACCAAAGAGATAACTCCACTTGGGCCCTAAATACAAATGGACTGTACAACACATCCTCAGCGTACCATCACATAAAAAAGAAGATGTCCAAAAAACTATACACCACCAAAGAACATAAATGGATTTTGAAACCTCAACCTGCCCAAATAAAATTAAATACTTCCTTTGGATTTGCAACCACGAAAGACTTTCCACACGCCAATACCTTCATTTCAAAGGCATAAACATAGACCTGAATTGCACAATTTGTGGAGCACTAAAAATAGATCTACACATACTGCTAGAGTGCACCTAAGCCAACAAATTTTGGGAACAACTGGGTATGATACAACATACCACACAAATATCATCCTCGCGATACCATTACTAGCTCCAATCGCTAAAAGATATTAAAGGGAGGGATCCTCCCCAAGACCACCCCACACGGGAAAAAACCCTCCCATTCTACCTATGGAACATATGGTTGACTCGCAATCACAACTATCACAACAAGACCTCCCTGGATGTCCCCGCTAAACTACCCCTAAATAGAGTTTACAAATACTACTACCTAGGGTGTGCACGAGGCAACATGAAAAGTAAACGAGTAGAGACAAGACAACAACATGGACACCACCACCAACGAATAGTTTTAAGCTAAACATAGATAGGTCTTACCACCACAATACGGGAATGGGGGGAGTTGAAGGAGTGATAAGAAACCATAAGGGAGACTGGACAGTGGGATACTCCACAAAAGTCACTGTGGCATCTACACTAGGATATAAAATAATTGTCCTCTTACTAGGACTCAAACTAGCCAAAAAATATGCACCTCAACCTTATGCATAGACACAGACTCAACCGAGGCAATAACAGCTTTGACAAATGGACATGAAATCTATGCTAACATCATCTATGAATGGAGGGAGCTAATCCAGCGGGTGGAGAACCTATGGATCAGCCATATTAGTTAAGGAAGGAGCAAGACTGTCAGAGGAGAAAGACTATATTGAATGGACAGTTCCTTCCGTGTTTGCCCAAATGAAAGCTAGAAGCAGACAAGGGCAGAACTATTTTTATGAAGCATATACCGTTTTAATTTGTACTACAAATATTAGTGCCACTACTAATGTACCTACAACTAACAATTCGACCACCCGGGTTATTTTGGGGGCAACAACCTTGTACAATTAATTATTAATTATCTATAAAAATAACTTACTTACCAAAAAAAAAATCTCCCTTCTTTCAAATTCCAAAAAGAAATATCTTTTGTCTTTTTCATCTGTTCATTTAGTTTTTGTTGACTGGGACTTGTATCATGCATATTGTGTATAAATCTATTATTATTTAAGTTTCATTTATCTGTAGAGCAGAATAGGAGAATCGATTAAATGTTGATATGACGTACCAAGTAAAGTAATATTCATCAATTAAGAAGGTACTCTCTCTTTATAATCTTAAAAATTAAATATTCATTAGTTTAGAAAAAGAGACAGTTATAATTCACATACAATTGAATTGATTTTTGTAATTGAATTTTTTATTAATCATTCATATGTAGCAGACAATTCACAAAAATTGTAATATAACTTTTAGTTTGTTTAAATTTACTTATTTTAAGTACTCTTAAGTTAAAATAACTTTTACATCTTTTTATAATAGTTGAATAAATTTAAATAATATATTATTAAACACCTCATATTTTTAGACGAGGATTTTCAGAAATAACCTCTCTATCTATATAAGGTAGTGATAAGATCTACGTACATTTTACCCTCCTCAGACCCCACTTGTGGAATTCCACTGAATATGTTGTTGTTGTATATTATTAACACTTAATTTTAAATCAAAATCGTAAACTCAAAATTCGGTCCACACCGTTTGTAAGTTTCTGCAAAGTATAACTTCATATTTATTGCATTTTCCATCACACTCCCATATGAAATGAGATATTTACTTGGTGTTCTGTTTGTTATTATTTGTTTTCCAACAATTATACTCCTTCTGTCCCATTTTATCTGACATCTTTTTCTCTTTGGTCCATCCAAAAAGAATACCACCTTACTATAATTGAAAATAATTTATCTATAAATTTTTTCAACCCTTAATCAAATAATCTCAACCACACAAATATCTAAGAATAGTTTTAGACCACAAGTTTTAAAAGTCTTCTTTTTTTTCTTAAATATGGTACCAAATCAAAGGGTGTCACATCATATGAGATGGAGGGAATAGTAAGTAGTAACACAAGAATTTATACTTTTTTAATGTGTTGTTAAAAAAATTTCTTCACTTTTCAAACTTTATGATTGTAGAAGAAAACAAGCATTTAAGAAAAAGATTTTTGGTGATGACTAATTACTCTTTTTGAATTTAAAAAATAATAAATATCTATATATTTTAAGAAAATCATACATTTGATTGAAACAACTCTCCATTACACACTTTGGAGTTCTAAAATCATGAATCATTATTCAAGGCATGTTTAAGAAAATTTTCTTTTTGAAGTTATCAAGTTTTTAATTTTACTATTTGAACTTAAAAATAAATTTTTATCAAATCAACATGTTAGAATTTATGTTAAAAGATAAATATTTAGTCCTCATAACATGCATTCATGATCCAATGCACATTTAGGATTCTCTTTGTTTAGAAGTTATCATTTATTTATTATATAGTATAACTATATCTTAAATAAAAATATAAATTTGAATTAATTAAACTAATGTATATTAATTTTAAGTTCAAAGATAAATTAGACCAAAGTTTAGAGGTTGCTTTTTACATTTTATATTTCTTAGGCTTTCAAAATATTTTTCATGCATGCTGGACATGGTGTTTTAAGTAATTTTATCAATAAATTTAAAATTTGAATTTGTATTAGTGAATTATCAAAGAAGAAGATGTCTTTTCAGTACTTGAAATGTCAAAAAAAAAATTGTGGCAAAGTAAATCATGTCTTTTTTACTATTTCGCTACAAAGACAATTTTTATCTCCGATAATAGTTAAATTAATTTATTTTATTTTAGAAAATCTTTTAGCATGGTAAGAAAAAAATAGGCACACATATTTCTCTTTATTGCTATTCCCTGGCGTACTTTTATTATCATCAAAGTACATAAATTACTCAATGCACCTCTAAAATTCAAGGTCATCCAAGGTTATAATATTTTGATGGTATTTTTTTTATTGAGATTTATATTTCAACTCAAATTTGTGTAACTTTTTAGAATCTCTTATGAAACAAAATAAAATTTGCTTGATTTAAGTTCTATATTCTCTGTCCCTAATTGATTTTATTTCATTTTGTTGTTTGCAATTTATTTGATATGTATAAGATATTGTTTGTTCATTTTGATATTTATTGTTATGGTAAATATGACAATTAATCAAATTTTATTTTGGCTTGTTTTGTGCAGATGCATTTTAATAACATCTCTCAGAATATTTATAAAAATTCTATTATTTTCAAAATTAACACTTTTGATAAATTGAATATTCAGTTCATATACAAGTTTTAATAGGTATATTGTAATTATAATATTTCAACATGTTATCAAGATATATTTTATTTATTCACTTTTGCGATATGTTATTTAATTATGTAGCAATTAAACACTTAAATATTTAATAAAATAAATATAATACATAATACATAATAATTGAAGATACATATCTTAAACCTTCAAAGATCTATGGTTTCTCTGCTTTAAAGAAAAAAAAATTAGTGGCTAAAATTGTGGGATTATATCATATTTTGAAAATAAATATATAAAATATTTATTATTATCATGATTAAGACTTATCTTTAATTTATTAAATCTCAACCATAGATTTAAATTTATGATATGTATGTATCATCTAAATAAGAACATGAGAAAAATAAAGATAATGAAAACGAAGAGGAGTCAAATCCTAAACGGAAAAAAGTGTCATACAATTGAACAAAGTATAATATTATAGATACAAATTAAACTAAAGAAAATAAAAAATTAAATTATAATGATGACGGTATCATACATGTGCAGATTATTATCCAAATAATTATATCCTACTAGAATTTTAAAATTATATGATAGCATATTATTTGTTGCTAGATTTCCTTCGGAAGCAAAGCAATAACAATATTGCTTTTCAAATATTTTGTTCATTTTTAAGTACATTTACAATAATTTTTTAAAGTTGAGATACATCTTCCTATTCAGTTCTCCAATTAAAACATATAACATAATTAAAGTATGAAGTTTTAGACGATGGATATGATTATAATTTAGCATTTCGTATTTATTAATCATTTAAATCTATATAGATAATTCAATTAAGATTTGATGCTATTGGCAACTTGGAATGCTATAATAAAGTCAATATTTGATCTTTGTTTATATTTTTTGAGCAAGATAGCATTATGGTCATCAATGAAAAATTTGCTTTCGTTATTTAATGAACATAAATTACAAATATATATTTGAATATTCAAGATGCATGTGTCAAGAAGTGTTGAGTAACTTGCGTTGCTAATAACCATCACAAATACACAATAAAAACTCATGAACTGAAATATATCACTCATTGATATAATTATTTAAATAAATTTTTTCATATAGATAAGTGTATAATACACGTTTGAACATAATATATATCATAATTATTTTTTTTAATATCATTCGTCTTCCATGCATCCCGTGGGTATGTATACTAATTAATGCGTAAAACAAAAACAACTCATCATCAAAAATCATTTTCCTTTTGCATTTTTTTGATATTTTCAGAATCTATTGATCGTCGAGTTTCATTCCATAATTGAATTTCAATCCCCAATTTCTTGAGCTCTATGAGACCCCGCTCGACTGCAACGTGGAAGAAACACCTCATTTAGTTATTTGCGTTGAAAAATAAGTACTACTCATATATGTTTCATCTAATATCATAAAAGTAAATAGTTTGGCTTTTTAATGCCCTCCCATTGTTGGAAAGCATAAGAACTTAGTGAATACGGGTAACTTCAGAAAGAAAAAAAGGACAAAACAAATTATATAAGTAATTTAAAAATATCTTTTGCTAACCAGATACTTTACAACTTAAACTTTTTTAAATTTATTAGTAAGAAGATGATAGTGTTAGTAATTTCTAATTTTATGTACTCACATATTAATATATTATACATAGATATGTTATCATTAAAGAAGTCCATTATATAATTTAATAAAGTATCAAATAAAGTTTTGGGCCTTAAGAGTAAATATCTATTAATATGTATTTATTTTTAATAAACTTAAGAATCCATGAACCTTTTCTTAAGTCTAAAGGAGACTTATTGGAAAAAATATCCAAATCTATAAATAAATATGGTCTCTAAATCTGAAGTAGATTCTTTTCTTTTCTCTCTATCTTACACAAAAAATATATCAAAGAACTATCTTCAAGGTTTAGAAGATCCTATTTTCTTAAATCAATTTATTGCAATGGAACACGGTTAGTATTCTATTCCATTCTTATGAATTCATGTACATGTCTAATGATTTATTAGAAAAATCTTGGACAAATTCTTTTAATTTTCTAACAAGTAGTATAAAAGTACAATCTTGTTAAATCATTAGATATGAAATTTAATTATATTTTGAAAATTGGGCGACCCTCAGTTTTTGGTGCCTCCATATATTCTTTTTTACGTAAAGCAATGCTTTTTTTTTGTTTTCTTATAAAACCATAGTTTCTGTTGTCAGCAAATTTTGGGAGTTGTTTGTAGTAATTCTCACACATTTGACTTATTTCTAACTCCTTCCTCTTCTAATTATTACATCTTGAACAAGTGGCACCATCCTTTATTAGTTTGCTGCAAAGTGATTTTGACACTTATTGAGAAATAATTTTAGACAAATATATTAGTTATTTATTTGTGACCTTCACTGGAACAACATTTTTATTATTATTTTAATTTCTGTAAAACAAGAAAAATTGATTTTCTATCCGTTGCTTTTCTTTTCACATTTTGTTTACGGTTGGTTTTTAAGGTGTTTGACTGGCAAATTTTTATGTTCTGGGACTTCATTCGTTTTCAATATGTTTTGTTTTCGTATGGAATTATTTGAATTATGTCTTAAGTTTGTAAGTAAATAAATTAAAATTATATGTTGCCAAAGTAACCTCTATTGTGTAAATTATATTTACTTTGAAGAAGTAAATGAGTTATATCTATGCAAAATGATCATCGCAAAGGAAGATTATTTTGGCAAGATTATGGATAGTCATGAATATGTGATACATTTGTAATACATGCTAATAATATGTCGGTCCAAAGAAAGGCATATTGCTAGGCCGTTTTAGTAATCAATATTTATGAACTATGTATAAGAGTACCACTTACAAGTTATTATTTCTGTCCAAAGACTAAATGGTAAAGTTGTGCTACGTATCTTGAGATGGACCCACTTTTATGTATATGTGTGTGTTTGATAAATGTATTATAAATTATTTATTCATGTTACTTTAGTTGTATTTAATTTTCTTTATCTTCACATATGCATGATTTATTCGATTGTTAACTGTGAGCATTATTTAGTTTATCTTATAGTATCTTCAATATCTGCCAATAAGAATAACATTTTCGTGCTTAATGACACAAATTTTAAGAAATGGAAAGAGCATTATGATGGTGCTTGGCTGCATAGATCTTGACTATGCATTAACATTTGATCGTCCTGCGAACTTGAATGAAACTAGCACTAATGAACAAAAGACTGTATATGAGAAGTGGGAACAATCAAATCGCATGAGCTTGATGATGACGCAACACTCAATTTCGGAATCCTTAAGAGGTGGTATAATAGAGAATAGAGATGCCAAAGATTTCTTAAAAGAAATCACAGATCGATTCGCTGCTAATGAAAAGGTTGAAACAAGTTCTATTCTTAACAAGACTTTTTCGATGTGATATAAGGATAAAGGAAACAAAAGGGAGTACATTATGGAAATATCTAATCTTGTAACGAAACCCAGGGCCTTCAAGCTTGAATTGTCTGATGACATACTTGTGCACCTGATTTTGATCTCCCTTCCTGCGTAATTCAGTCAATTCAAAGTTTCACGTAATACTCAAAAGGAAAAATGGACTTTGAATGAGCATATAGCTCAACGTGTACAAGAAGAGGACAGACTTAAACAAGAGGAGATTGAAAGTGCTCATTTGACATCTAGCTCTGAAGATAAAGTCGCTTCACATAAGGGGAAAATGAGTAAAAATAAAGAAACTGCAGACAAAGAAACATATAATACTAAGAAAAAGAAGCCATCTTTCTTTTGTAAGAAACTTGGTCACAAGAAGAAAGAGTGTTTCAAGTACGCTGCTTGGCGTGAAAAGAAAGACAAACTTCTCAATTTTGTTTGTTCAGAAGTTAATTTGGCTATGGTACCTAGTGACACTTGGTGGACAGATTCGGGTGCAACTACTCACGTAAATGTCACTATGCAGGATTGCCCAAGGAGTCGAAAGCCAATTGATGCTGAAAGATAATCTATGTGGGCAATGGAAATAAGGCAGCTGTGGAGGCTGTTAGTGTCTTTGGAATTTCATTAGATATTGGTTTCTATTTAGAATTAGAGGAAACATTTGTTGTACCGTCATTTATACGGAACTTAATTTCTGTTTCTTGTTTGGACAGATCTTGATATACTTGTTCTATTGGAAATAGAAGTTGCAGTATTTCTCTAAACTCTAATATTATTGCAACTGGTATTCTGATTGATAAATTATATAAATTAAACCATCAAGCCTCATACAATAATAAAAACCTGCATTCCAGTAATTTTGGTACTAAGGACAGATTAATAAATGAGAATTCATCAATGATATGGCATAAGCGATTGAGTCATATTTCAAAACAAAGAATACAAATGCTTGTGTCTGAAGGAATTCTTGATTCCCTTGATTTATCAAATTTTAAAATTTGTATAGAATGTATAAAGGGAAAACGAAAGAATATAAGGAAAATAGGTGCTTATAGGAGTAAGGAACCTTTAGAGTGGATACATACAGATATTTGTGGTCCTTTCGCTATGGCTTCATGGAATGGTCAATAATATTTTATCAACTTTATAGATAATTACTTCCGCTATGGCTATATCTATTTAATTCATGAGAAGATACATTCTTTGGATGTTTTTAAAATTTTCAAAGCCGAAGTTGAAACTTAATTAGGAAAGAAAATTAAGGCTGTCAAATCTGATCGTAGAGGAGAATACTATGGTAGATATGATGGTTCAGGTGAATAACGTCCAGGACTTTTTGCAAAATATCTAACAGAGTGTGGAATTGTACTTGAATACACCATTCCATGAACTTCGCGTCAAAATGGTGTATCTGAGAGACGAAATCAAACTCTAAAAGATATGGTGAGAAGTATGATTAATCATTCTTCTTTACCTGATTAATCATCCTTCTTTAGTTGAATCGCTTTGGGGAGAAGCATTAAAAATTGCAGTTTACATACTAAATAGAGTTCCAAGCAAGGCAGTAGCTAAAACCCCATATGAGTTGTGGACTGGTAAGAAGCCTAGTATTAGGCACTTACATGTCTGAGGATGTTCAACCGAAGCAAGGTCTTATAAGCCTAATGAAAAGAAATTGATTTCAGGAACAATTAGTTGCTACTTCGTGGGTTGCTCTGAAAGGTCAAAAGGTTTAAATTTTATGACCCCTCAAATAGATCCTTTTTTGAGAGAGAGAATGCCAAATTTATTGAGGACGTTGATTATGGAGGGAACAATAAAAAACAAACAAATTGTGTTTGAAAAAGAATTTGATAATATCGATTCTGCTACTAAAAATGATATGGTCATTTTACCAAATATTTTTCATCTTGTAAATCAGGATTACATAGAAAACACAATGGTATCAGTTCCAAATGTTTCTCAACCTGTGAATCAGAATTTTGTAGACAACACAATGATATTATTCCAGGTTCAACAACCTCAAGTTGAAGTGCCTAAAAAGAAGATCCAATAGAGAAAGGAGAAATGCGATTTCAAATAACTATGTCGTTTAGAACATGATTTTGATATGGAATTGGAAGATGATCCTATAACTATTAGTCAAGAAAAATCATGTCAAAACTCTGTCAAATGGATCAAAGCCATGAAAGATGAGCTGAAATCTATAAAAGACAATGATGTTTGGGATGTTATCGAGTTACCACAAGGATTGCAACCAATTGGGTGTAAATGGATTTTCAAAACCAAATATGATTCAAAAGGTAACATTGAAAGATACAAAGCTTGTCTAGTCGTCAAAGGATTCACTCAAAAGTAAGGCATAGATTTTAAAGAGACTTTTTTGCTAGTTTCATCAAAAGACTTTTTTAGAATTATTATGACACTTGTAGCTCATTATGACTTAGAGCTACATCAAATGGACGTAAAGACTGCTTTTCTCAATGAAAACATTGATGAAGCAATATACATGGTGCAACCAGAAACTTTTGAAATCTCAAAATTCAAAGCACATTGTATGTAAACTTAAGAAGTTCATATATGGCTTAAAGTAGACATCCCGTCAATGGTACCAAAAGTTTGATCAGGTGATAACCTCTTTTGGTTTTAAGAAAACACCATTGATCAATACATATATATCAAGTTCAGTGGGAGCAAATTTATCATCCTTGTTTTGTATGTAGATGATATTCTACTAGCAAGTAGTGATATAGATTTATTGCATGAAACCAAAAGAAATTTATCTAGCAAATTTGAAATGAAAGATCTTGGTGAGGCATCCTTTGTTTTGGGTATAGAGATCTATAGAGATCGTACCAGAAATATACTTAGATTATCGCAAAAGACTTATATTGACAAGGTGCTAAATAGATTTGGCGTGCAGAATTGTGCACTAGAAGATACACCTGTGGCAAAAGGTGATAAATTTAGTTTGCGCCAATGTCCAAATTTGGACATAGAAAAGAAAGGGATGGACAAAATTCCATATGTATCAGCAGTGGAAAGCCTTGTGTATGCACAAGTTTGTACGCGTCCAGATATAACATACATAATGGGAATGTTAGGCCGATATTTAAGTAATCCGGAAATGGATCATTAGAAAGCAGCAAAACGGGTTATGAGGTATCTTCAAAGAACTAAAGATTACATGCTCACTTATCGGAGGTCAGATCATTTAGAGACCATAAGATATTCCGATACAGATTTTGTTGGATGTAATGATAGTAGGAGATCTACATCAGGTTATATTTTCATAATGACTGGAGGAATTGTTTCATAGAAGAGCGTAAAACAAACATTGATCACCTCTTCTACTATGAAAACTGAATTTGTGGCCTGCTATGAAGCATCAAATCAAGGAATATGACTAAGGAATTTTATCACTGAAATATAGATAATCAATGACATAGAAAAATCATTGAAAATTTATTGTGATAATAAATCTGCTGAGTTATATTCGAAGAATAATCGAAGTTCATCAAAGTCAAAACACATTGATATTAAATTTTTGGTTGTAAAGGAAAGAGTTCAGAGTCCTCTTGTATCAATTGACTATATTAGTACAAACTCGATGATTGCGGATCCACTCACAAAAGGTCTACCGCCTAAAGTATTCCATGGGCATGTAGCTCATATGGGTGTAGTCAGATTTGGTGATGAGCCATTTTAGTGGGAGTTGGTATCTTAGTTATGCTTTTGACATGGTAAAATTTATTTTCTATACAGACTGAAGTTTTATGAAATTATGAATTTCATGTTTTTATTGATAACTCTGATAATCAAGGTATTTAACTTTCTATTGTGATGATTACACAAGGTATAAGAAAGTGATTTTGGTCTGTTAAAGTCATAAAACAGGACCAGTTAAAAATAGACATGACTTAGATCATTTTACATGTAACTTTCATTGTTGATCTATGTCATTGGTATTGCTGATATTTGTGACCATTGATGACTTTAGTTACGAATATATGTTACGAAAATCACTTTGATCCTATATTGGTATTATCAATGGACTAGATTGTTTTGAGATATTTGAATTAAGATATTGTGCGCAACAAAGTTTCATCTGTGTATGATTCTTCAGAAATATATGTGGTCCAAGTGGGAGATTGTTAGTAATTTCTAATATGATGGACTCACATATTAATATATTATACGTAGACGTGCTATCGTTAAAGAAGCCCATTATATGATCTAATAAAGTATTAGATAAAGTTTTGGGCCTTAAGAGTAAATATCTATTAATATGGGTTTATTTTTAATAAACTTAAGTACCCGTAGACCTTTTCTTAAGTTTGATAAATCCTTTTCAACCTAAAAAGACACATCCAAATCTATAAATGTACATTCTTTTCTTTTCTCTCCATCTCAAACAAAGAATATTTTAAAGAATTATCTTCAAGGTTTTGAAGATCCTATTTTCTTAAATCAAGTTATAACAATGGAACAAGGTTAGTGTTTTCTTCCATTCTTATGAATTCATGTACATGTCTAATGATTTACTAGAAAGATCTTGGGTAAATACTTTTAGTTTTTCAACAGAAAGAACCCACCCGAGGCACTAATAACTTGTTTGGATGGTGGTTTTCCGTGGTATGGTATGGTTATTAAGAGAACGACGTTTGTTTTGATTGTTTCATTAATTATGTGGTATAGTATGATTTTGTTTCATGGTTCTGTAACCATGAAAACGACCACTTTTTGAAACCACCAATTTGGTGGTATCCCATGGTTCTCCTATTTTTTTTATTATACCCTTATTTAAATTTAAAGAATTCGAATTTATCATTTTTTCTTTATTAAACTTTATCCAAATATATGTATTATTTTGGTATTACTTATTTTCCTCCGCATCAACTTTTGAGCGGATTGATCAACAATTCCTTGCTTTTTTGGCAACCAAAAACAAATACTTGAACCAGATAAGAAGGAATATTTTGCTTGAAGTTCTACAACATCGTCAAATCATTTTCCTGTTAAGATTAGATCATCCATAAAGGCAATCAAAGAAAATATTGACATGTTCTCGCTTCATATTCAAAGTAGCTCCACTTTTACTTCTCTTCAATCTTCAATTGTTGAAGCACAATTCTCTCTAATTCTCATTTTTTTTCTTGGTTTGTGATGGAGCACTTCTCTCCAACTTCTAAGTGTTGAAGTACTTTCTCTCCAACTCAGATTTATATTTTTCTTGTTTGTATTGGTGCACTTTCTCTCCAGCTTCCAATTTTTGATGCATTTTGTCACCAACTTTCAGTTTTGTTGATGCACTTTGTACCCAACACCCAATTTTATTGAATCACATGTAATCAACTTTCAATTTTTTTCAACTCTCTATAATTTTGTAGAAGAATGTTTTTAGTACTTGTTCACGTTTGCTTGCACTTTTAGATATGCAATATTTTTTAAGTTTCTTTCTCCTATTGTGGATTATTTTCATTCATACATCATTCGTCCTGGTTTTTTCAACATAAATATTGACCAGGCATGCGGTATATATGGGCCATAGTCATCCACCAGCGACAAAAGCTCTTTGATTTTCTATCAAGATAATATAAGCTCTAGTACCAATTTAAAGGATAAATAAGAAAAATTGTTCTTAGAGAATGCTCAAGTTATATTAAGCTCCTTAAGGCCACTTGAGTTAATTATAATCACCAATCACATCTCTATTTATACTAAAAATATCAATCCAAGAGTCTTGCACAAATAACTTGATACATATATCACAATTTACTAGATACATTTATCACTAACTCCTAAAAGATTTCTTAAAAACTTAAGAGGTAATATTGATAGACTAAAAGTCAAGAAAGTATCCTAGTGAATGCGCTAATTCTAACACTTTCTACCGTACCCGTCATGCAAGAAAAACATCATTTATAGCATGAGATCTTCAAAGTATTTTAGGAGTGCATGATAGCTTCATAGAACATTGTTTTATATGTTGCCTGATTTGCTCATATGTATATGTTAAAAGAATTAAGGACTTATCCGATGTTTAATAATCCTGATGCCATAACGAATGATCACAATGGTTACAAGAAATGATTCAAAAGACATTTAATACCCCAAAATACTAAGACATGGCATGTGTTTCATAGTACTCATACATTATGTTAACTGCTCATACTTGATATTTCTTCGTATGAGTTTTAGTATATACTTGATGTTGTTTGTCTATTTTACATACGAGTCATACTTTTATGTACTAATATTCTTTTTTTGGGAGATGTTGCATCTATGATATAGATTCAGATGCACGGGACATCAAACCTTCCCAGTAAGAAATTAAACTTTACTTGTTGAGATTGTCAGCTCCACCTTTATATCCATCCAGTTGAGCTAAACTTGTTATATGTATGTAATAAAATATTTTGGAAGGCCAGATCTCTATCCCGATAAGTATGTCACTTGTATAATTCTTTTATTCTAGTAGAGGTTTCGTAGATGGCGATGTTATTCATGTGTACAATCATTATGTTTAGTCATTTGTATTAGTTAAGCCTTGTGCCAAATATATGCATTTTAAGGCCCGATGGTGCTTATAGATGTACAAGTTTTGTTTCTAACGATGGTTGTTTACCTCCTTATGTCATGAACCATGACTCATTTATAGTTATAATATATGCATTCACATGGTTTTGTTTGCCTTCTCCTAGCTCAAGAGATGACAGACACTCGTTGTTATTGCAGTTCTACTGTCTTTTTACACCTCTTTGTGAAATTTAGCAAAGCTATAAATACTTGTGGAATTTTTCAATCAACATATGTTGAAGGACATGTTAGTATGATTAATAATAGAAAATGTATACCCAAGGACTTTCATTAGGTTTAATAGAATTTCATAGTTAATCAAAAAATTTAAACAAACATTTTCCTTTTACCCTCTCTTTTCAAAAGTTTTTAGGCAAATACTATGTGACACCCTAGATGTTAAGCTAAGACCTGAGTCGTTCCTCGTATGAGTATAGAATCAACTTGATGACTTATAATGTGGTGGAATCAATTCATAGGTATTAGAAGTGCATTATATGTGGTTTGGAATCACAAGACATCTCTTACATGAAGCTAAGACTAAAGGATTCCAATCGGCTATGTTTCAGTATGAGTTCGTATAAGGGTCAAATTAAAATAATCATATCTTTTAGCACATAATAGATTAAGTGACCCACAACTACCAAATTGTAGGTCTTTGAATTAACTTTCCAACAAATCCTACTTCTCCCTATTCCAGTTTAGAGTAAAACATTATGGGAAATTTACTGAAGCCTATCTAGGCTATCAAAAAGGGTGACCACCAATTTGACTGCTAAATGTATTCGACAGTCTGCCGAATTGCTCCAGAAAGATTTAAAAACTGTCAAAAAGGTGGTCTAAAGGTCTCATTCGGGATATCGCCGAATGGTTCAACGATGGGACCCCCAAACTGTCGATTTTGACACCATAATGCATTGAAATGTCATTTTTTTAATGTTTGATGATATTTTTAGTTTCCCAAAAGGGATTTTCAACCCATTTAACCTAAATTAACTTTCCTAAGCCTATTTTCATGCCCTAACAACTTTCTCCTTCACCCCTTCCAAATTTCTCTTTCTAAAAAGAAGACCCACATCCTCCATTGTCACATGCTTCAATTTCTTCCAAGCTTTTCATCAAATGCAATATTCTCTTCAACTTTCTTCTCTGTTTTGCTCTAAGGTGTGTGAGTTTATTCATCTATGGGTCCTTCCACCCACGGAGTTCAAAATCCTTTCAACCCAATATTTAATTTCAGGGTTTATTTTATTATGGGTATTTTCTATTTCTAATTATATGCATGATTTTCATGTTAGAAATTATTATTTATTGATTTTAAATGCATGAAATGAGTGGGTATTTATAAACCTTGACATTACAACATTGGGTTGATGATTTCTTAAATGGGTCTTGTTAAATCTTTTTCCAAATGCTATATTTTGATCCAAATCATGAATGTTATGTTCAAATGAGTATTTATTGCCATCCAATTGTACGCATCACTTTTAAGGATTTATTATTATGAGCTATTTTATGATATTAAAGTTAGGGATGTTATGATACCATGAGATACTATGAAGTTTATGATTTTACAAGGTGAATTTTATGTTTTCACATCTAACTTTGAAGGATGGTATGAATGATGATGGTGGATTGCTTTAGAATGATTTGAATTGATAAGTTTCACTCTTTATTTCATAATGCTCATGAGTTCCATGATTCAAATATACATACATAAAGGCACCAAGTTTTCACACTAAACTCTCCAATGAAGCATGATCTCACATGATGAATGTTTCACTATATGCAATGAAACTCTATGAATGTTATGATGAAGTTATGAATCCCTCTTATGAATGTAAAGTTGGTGAAAGGAATTTCTCACCGAAAGAATGGATCCTCTTGTGAAAGGAAAATTCTCACTTGATGGATCATATGTTTAATGAGCTACTCCTAATACGATTATACTATGTTTACAAGCTTATGAATGAATATGATTATGCATATGTTTTCAAATGTATTTCGTGAGAATGATTTAGCACTGAATGGGGCATGGTAATGAGATTCAATAATGAAATCTGTAACACCCCACATGTTGTTAGGCTTGGAAGCTAAAAGTTAAGGAATTTCAAGACTAACTTGGCCATACAAGCTGATCCACGGCTCATGGAAGGGATCACGGGCCGTGGGAAGGTCTCGTGGACCTTAGTCTAGAAAAGTTGGAAAATCATAGATTTTTTAAAATGGTTCCACAATTAACAGGACAGGTCGTATATAGACCATAGGTTATCTAAGGTGTCATGGAAAGGATCCCTAAAGAACGTAGAATTTTCTATGTTGGGGGAATTCTCACGAAAGGACTTATGGCCTGTGAAAAGAACGAAGGGTTATCCTGCATGTTCGTGGTTAAGAAAATGTGAATTCTAGTAGCTTAACTCTTATAGAACAAGTTCTACAAGCCTAAGCACGAGGCATAGATGGAACCACGACCGTGGGTGGGGTCTCGTGGATAGTTTCGGTGGATTTTAATAAAGGGCATTTTTGACATTTCTAATTCATTTAACCCCTAAACTATGTCGTTTTGGCTTCTAATTAACTTAACCAACCTAACTCCAATAAATTCTATTCCTAATTCAATTCTAACTCATTCACTCCCATAATTCTCTCAAAAGACTATCAAATATTTCTCTCTCTAAGACAAGAATTTCATTAAAGCTAGGGTTTGAAAGTTTGGCTTAAGGATTTCCGGAATTTCGTTTTCATGTCTAGGGATTCTCACTTACGTATGTAGGACTTTATTCATGGATTAGTTTCATCCATGAAGCTCAATTCAAACTCTCTTTTTTCTCAAAGTATTATTATGATTTCCTATGGGCTTTAATGCTATGATTCCAAATTCATGGATTACAATTCCTATGTAATGATTATACTTATTTATGCATGAATTATGAAGAATTACATGATTTCTATGATTTTCAAGTAAAAGTATGGGATTTCAAGTATGTATGATTAGGCCTTGATGAATTGATGTGGGTTCCTTTACTAATGATCCAAATTGATTTTAATAGCATATTTCCTCTATGAATTTCATTAAATTACATGGTTTTGACTCAATTATTTATTAACCCACACATGGCCCTGGTATCCTATGATAAAGGTATGGTTTTCATGACTATAATCGCAAGTATAAAAAAATATAGTTTAATAATAATGATGAGAACAACTTAATGATACTGATTCTATGATAATATGGGTGATAAAGACCCTAATGTTTCATGATGATGATGTTAAGGTGGGGAGAATACCCATACTATGGGAAAAAGTTAAGTAGATAGACTATTCATATGACATGAGGTGTTTTCTTAAAAGATTATGATGACTATTTTACAAGCTATGAAAGTATGATTCTCATAAAGTATGAATTATGTTGAAATCTATGTATATGGATGATTTATGTATTCTGTGGGATATGACTTAGCACCGAATGAGATTGGAGGTTCGGACTCGACCTAAGAGATCCTAAATGTAAAGCCTATCTTTCTCATAATTACGTGTTACCATAAGTGATGATGATTATGTGCCTATATGGTATTATATTAGTGGATTCACATATGCAAAGCATACACCAAAATAGGAAGGCTCCCGTAAGATTCACGTTAGAGCACTTACCGAAATGGGAAGGATCCCATAAGGTGAGATATAGTTTACCCTAGCAAAGTGAACTACTCTTTTACTTAGTGTAGAGGCAATATCGAGATTCTATATAATAGTCTGCATGGTCTTATATGTCGGTTATGGTCTTATTTCCACATATGTATATTAGGATTATGAAAGGAATTTGATGATGCTTCTTCCCATGGTTATAAACTTACATTGCTCATACATATTGCGTCCTCACTCTATTGGTTATGATTATGAATATTGGTAATATTACAATATTCTTTGATGCATGGCATACCTACATACTACATTCCACATACTACTGCATACTTCTTTGCCTATATGATCTAACCATGTAGGGATGGACGACAAGGTGATTATTCCATTTTGTGGCTAGATTCAGAGTTGAGCTTTTGAAAACTTGTTGGTGAGTTCCCATGCTTTGGGAACAAACTCTCTTATGATGTTTTTTCTAGTAAGACTATTACTTTCCGTTGGTATATGTCTTGAGTTGAGCTAGTAAGCTATGATCTAGACTCCGTCAAGATCTTATAAGGCATGTTTTAGACATTATGATACTAATGTAATTTCCCCTAAGGGAAACTATGACTTTTATTATGATACGTTCCACTAGCTTTTTCTCTTATATTATGCTTGTTTTACCTTATAAATGCTTATGATATGAACATGAGGTCTGAATGGGATGCCTTCGGGTGTCACATTCGCCGTGTTATGGCTAGGCCCTAAGTTCGAGTTGTGATAAAATTCTTGTAGCAACCTAATGTCTCATTAAGTATATGACATCATAAGAGCCCTCATAGGCTAGGCTAGTGGATCCACATAAGCCATTTTGATGATTAAATATGCATGCTTAAGTTGACGGAGTTCTATAGGACAAGTGTTCTCCCATGCCAATGTAGGGGGTTATATTGGATTCCATGTAGCAGCTCGCATGGTCTTATATGTCAATTAAGGTATCCTCCCATATATGTATTCCAAGTTATGAGATTTTGATTATCTTTCATGCATGTTTTTTTACTAAGACATTGATCATTCATGTCATATTGTGCTTATTATCCTTGTATATGATTATGCATCTTCATTATAGTGGCTTATGTTTTCTTATTGCATAGCACCCTACATACTTAGTACATTCCAAGTACTAACTCAAATTGTTTTCCTACATGATCTAACCATGTAGGGACCGAAGTTCCCATTCATCCAACTCTTAGTGGCTAGTACATTTGCTAGAAGATTTTCTTGTGGAGAGTCCTTTATTCCAAGGACAACAACCATTTTCTATTTTGGTTATGTTAAGACTATATTACTTTTATTATATCTACTTTTGAGGGTAAGCCGAGACATGTCTTAGCCCCTGTCCCACTTATGATTAGAGGTATTGTTGGATGATGTTATGTGATGATCTATGTGATGCCTATGTATCTATGAAGATTTCCCTGTGACACCCCACAACTCTATTCTTAAATGTACCTATGTTTCAAGCCTCATTCTTATATGTGGGAAGTGGATTAGGGTCATAAGAGACCTCTAGTACTTAGCTGAGTTCAAAACTTTTCTATAAATTAAGTTTCTTATGTTAGACTATGCAAGGGTCAGCTTTAAATAACCATAACTTTTAGCACATTGAGTTAGATGTCCCATAACCTACCAAATGAAAGGCCTTTGAATTAGCTTTCTAACGCAATGAATTTCACCTCATTTGGAGTTTTGAGTCAAAGGTTATGACCGTTTTACTAAAGACTACCAAAGTAGAGTTGAACTACGAAATCTACTTATGGCCATGGTTTGAGTTAAGGCCCGTACTGTTCACTCGTGGAAAAACTTCTGCAAATCCATTTTTGAGCCCCATACTTTATGGACCAACCTACGGGTCGTAAATACACTTGCAGTCCATCGATTAGGATTGTGGAATCGATCCAGAAACTTCAATATTTTCCCAAAAGTTTACTGATTGGTTCCTACATGCCGCGAAAGTTTCTACGGGCCATGAGCGGGGCCGTGGACGACTTTGACAACTTTTTAAGAAAGATTATTTTTGGTGTTTTCTGACCCTTTCTAAGCCTAAACTTGACATTTTTACACTTAAATAAATCTATAAATATATCAGTTCAACCCATTTACACTAAAGCACCTTCTTAAACTTAGAGCAAGATTTCAAGGGAGAAAAAGGCTAGCGTTTGAAGATAATCTTGTGAATTCCCCCAAGCTGTTTCAATATTCAAAATTTCTAGGTATGTAAGGCTAACCAAAATATGGACTATGTTCTTCCATGTGCCCCATAACTCGAATTGATGGAGTTGTGAACGAATTGAGTCTCCCATGAATGTTTCTTAAAGGTTTCTCTAAAATCCTAATGTATTTCTATATGATCTTGCATAAATTACCATGTTTTTATGAATTAAATGCTTGAATTAGGTGATTTTGCTTTTCTACATGAATCCTAGCATGAATTCTTGTTAATTTTCTATATTTCACTTAAACGGGTATGCATGTTTATAATTTAAGCCTAAAGAGTCTATGGAATCCTTAAATCCTTTAACTCTACTTTTATTATCCTAGATGCTATGAGTTAGAATGATGCAGGATAGAGTCTTTATGAGTCAAGAGTCGAACCTCAAAAGAATGTAACCAAAGAGTTGATAGTTGATGTGATGAATTAAGTTGACAAATGTCCACTGAGACTAGATGAATGAGTTAACCATAGGGTTAATCTCTTCTGAGCATGTTCAGTCTTGGGAGGAGTATTGAGAACAGAAATAAATAAGAGTAAGTCCAACTTGAACTCAATAACTATGTAGCCGACGTAAGGGAGGATTGAATCGTAAATTCGGATGTTTCCTTTTGTCCCAAAAAGCAGACTTGATGTTACTGATTTTGGATCAACTAATGGTATGTTCTTTACCCTGGCAAGGCATTAGATGGATGTGGCGACGATATTGCTTCGTTGTATTATCACTGGCTCATAGGTGATGATTTTCGGTTAGAGAAATTCCCAAATAGGCCTTGATAGTACTCTGAGTGGATTGGACTAGATGGTATATGAGTGGTCATTGTCTAAATTGCATTCTTACTTTAGACTCTTGACTTGCTGATTGAGTTTCCTACTTCTTGAGTTGAGCTATTTGAGTTGATGTTATTCTTCCTTTACATGTTTCATTCTGCTATTTTACATGCTTGTACATTCCACGTACTGACGTCCATTTGGGTCTACATCTCTTCATGATACAGAGACAGGTACAAGCAGTCATCAACAGGCACCCCTTTGAGGACCTATTTGCTTTCAGCTGATTGGTGAGTCGTCTCTTACATTCGGAGGATATCATATTCTTTTCTAGCTTTGAGTTTAAACTTATTTTATTATATTTTTGAGGTAGTCATGGGTCTGTCATTGGCACCACTCAACGGGTGACTATTCTTATTTTTTGGTATTTTTAAACTTGTTTAGGAAATGTTCTTTTTAAACTTAGGGTCTTATGATAAAATAACATATTTGTCTTACCATGAACAGCATCATGTGAAGTGAGAGGTTGGCCACCTTGGTTGATCCAAAACTGTAATCTCTCATCTGCAATATCTGGCTCCACTTGATGATTTTTGGCCCTTCTCCAAAAGTATGTGAGCCACGCCTAAAAGAATATTACCACAAGAGAATTTCTGATGTTTTAAAATACATAAAATTGAAGAAGAAAATCAAAAGTAGGTTAAAAGTAATGGCAGTTTAAGTTGACTTGCATGGAAGATGGACATTAATTTGAGGTAGTACAAAATTACAAAGGTTTGTTGTACTCTTTTATCGATCTTTTTTACATTTATTTATGGATCAGAAAATGCTACTCTATGAACTGTGTCGAGTCTGAGGAATCCAAAAAAATGACATAAAAGAAGACGACTTTTACCATGTATTTACTCAATTTTATTCGCAAGGGGATATTGAATTAGATAAGTGTGTTCTTAACCAAGTGCTTTAGAATGGAGGCAAATACCGGTTTAGCAATATCATCATTGCTTACCTAAAATGTTTTAACCCTTTTAAGAATAATTGAATAATACAGGTAAGTCATGTTGATACAGTAGGACTAGGACTTGTGAATGACTTAAC
This sequence comes from Solanum rostratum, assembly GCA_029948455.1. Lineage (NCBI taxonomy): Eukaryota > Viridiplantae > Streptophyta > Magnoliopsida > Solanales > Solanaceae > Solanum > Solanum rostratum. The sequence continues at coordinate 22,916,966 of CM057055.1, forward strand.
AACATGGTAAAGTAAAGACAGTACAAATCTTGTTTGTCTGGTGTAACTTATAAACATTTGAACAACATAGACTATGGAAAAAAATTGAGGGGGAGGTGCCAAAAGTATTTCTAATCAGAAAATAGTGATAACTTGACCAAGCCAAAGTATCATCTTTGATCTTCTTATAGTCCCATATAATAAGTATTCTGCAATACTTTGTAAGTTGGAAAGTTGAAATTACAAAAACTTTGTTTCTTATTTAGGGTTCACAAGACCCAACTACATCCTGTAGATGGAACTATGGGTCGTAGAGGGGTAGTTGTAGATAGTAGTAGAACTTGGGGAAAGTTGGTCAACATACGAGCTGGACTTACGAACTATGACTCGTGGATAGTGCTGGTAGATGAGGTAAGAAAATTGAAAAATATAACAAGCCTTAATATCTAAATGAAGAACCAACGGGATGAACCGTAAAAGGTTCTATGACTCGCAGACCTTGGTGGAAAACCCATCCTGACTTAGAAAATTTAGAACCAAATAGGTAGTTCCACAAAAGGGTCCTACGACCCGTTAAAATGGTTGAGTAGCCATAGTCTAGGCTCGTGGATGGGTATCTGAGAAGTTGTAATTTGTCAAGTGTTAAGGAGTTTCACAAAGGGGGTTTACAAGTCATACAAAGATCTACAACTCGTAGTTGATCTCATGGTTCCAGGTCCAAATTTTTTGGTCGCAGAACGTTTTCCACAATTTGACAAAATGGATCCATGGTTTGAGTTATGAGTCATGATTTGCATTTGTGGTTTGAGATTCTGAGCGTTGGTTTAAGGCCTAACTTCGAAAGACAAACTTCTAAGGCCTGTATAAGTAACTATGGATCATATATCATCCTCATGGTCCGGTCTGATCAGCTTTAATGAAGGATATTTTTAACATTTTTTACCTTTCTAATCCCCAAATTATGTTATTTTGATCCTATAATATCCATAGTGATTTTTATATTACTCAATACACCCCATTCCCAAAACTATTCACTCACAAAATTCTCTCAAGGTTGTTCTCTCTCAACGTCTCCTCCTTCATCAAGCTAGGGTATCAAGGATTCAATTTGTTAGGATCATAATAATTAGGTGTTATGTGAAAACTAGCAAAGCAAACCTTGAAAGATCATGTATAAGAAGTCAAAAGAGATATATACCAAAAGAGACACAATAGTTTAATGTGGCTCGATCACCCAACCCACATTCACAAGAAAATGAGTATTTCACTATATAAAATAGAGTACAAAATATCAAGAAAAATAACCTCACACAATTTACTCAGAGTACAAAGAAGTTCACACATGTATTAACATAACACTTGTGCCTCATTATTTCTCTTCCTACACAGAACTCTCAAGTCCTTATGACTACATTATGAATGTTAATAAGTTAGAAGGAATGAGCCTCTATTTATAGGTTATAAGCATTTTTCCACAAGAAAAAAGACTATAAAAATATGAAGAATTTTTACTTTTCTTTTTCTAAAAGAAAAATCCCAATTACGATAAAAAATAAATAAGATAAATCTCATTACAAGCCTTCAATTCCCAGTTTGTAGCAAGAATTCTACCTAAGGTATTTGAAAATTTACTCTTGGATCACATTCATCCATGGTGCCCAAATAATTTTCATCTTTTCAACAGAAAAATTATAAATTTTGTGATCTACCATTGAATTGCATGGATTATGATTTATTTTTATTATTACTAATTTAATTATGCCTGAATTGACTTTGGTTCCATGTTTGTAGGGGTTTCTAGTCAAATTTTGCATATTGTGATCTACGGTTCATGAATATAATTAAGGGTTCCTTCCATTATGATTCAACTGATATTATTTTACATGATAATACATGAACTCATTGAAATTATATTATTTTAAGTTGGCTATATGTGAATCCATGCTTTCCCTCTAGTTTTTATTACAAATTGTGATCATGTATTGATAAAGCTATTTAGTTTTATGAAAGGTAATTGATTATGATGATAAAGATTTTATGAAAGAATGAACGATGGTGAGAAATTATCACATTAATTGAATCAAAGTTTTAAAGCTAGAATCACTTACTCATGGTTCTATTAATGATAAAATATTCATATTATTTGAATCAAAGGTTTTAATGAACTTTTGTATTATGCTGAGTTGATGATTTATGAATTGAATTAGCGATTAGTTATTGTTATTAATGATTTACAATTCCGCTGAGATTTGCTTAGTATCGAGAGGACTTAAGGTGGGGTTCGACATGGAAGCTCAAAAGAGCCACCTAAGAAAATCCTCGTAGCAACCTCTTGTCCCAAATTACATTTCACCAAAGGGGCCTATTTAGATGTAGCCAGTAGAAACACATATAACTTGAAGATGTTCTCATGGAGTCTACCTTGACAATTAGCCTCTCTCTTCTTGATGTGGGTGTTACATTGAATTTTATGTTGTAGCTCGCATGTTTTTATTGTTGGTTAAGCTTAATATCTCACAAAATGAATTTATTTATTTTCAAGTTTTTATTATGATTTTGATGCATTTTCCATCTCTTGTAAACTCATGAGTTTATTTACACATCTCATTGACGATTGGTCTTACATCTCATGATTTATGTCATATATAACTAATATTTAGAGTATGCATATTTCTCACATACTTAGTTATTCTAAATACTAATAAATACTTTATTATACCTATATTGTATTAAATGTAGAATCAAACAATCTTTCTATAACGCCACGTATGTTAAAAAGTTGAAAAGCTGAAAATTTATAGGAAATTACGACTAACAAACTTGTACGAGCCCATCTACAGCTTGTGGACTGAACCACAGGTTGTAAACATGTCTCATAGTTGGGGCTCAAGACTTGATAAAAATTTTGAACCTTGAAATCAATTTTATGAGGATATAGTACATGTATGGGCCCTAAAAGTTGGAATTTGGTTAAGTATTGGGGAGAACCACAAGTGGTGTTCATGGATCGTGCTCCACTTTACGGATCATAGTTAGCTTTATGGTTTGGGTCTTGAGGAAGTGAAAGTTTTCCAAGTACAAGGTATTTTTACAAGGGGAGTTCACGACACGTAAATGGAATTACAAGCCGTAAAGATGCTTTTGTAGATAGAGATTCATAGACATATTCTGAGGCCAAAACGTGTAACCAGGATGAAACCATGGTCCATGACCCGTAATTGGATCAATGACTCATAGATCATGTTCATCGATTGGCACCAACCTGTTCGGTCATTTTTTATCTATTTAATCTCTAAACTATGTCGTTTTTAACCCCATAACTATCCTAACTAAATTAAAACTAATAAAATCATTCCCAATATCATTCAATCCCAAATTCACTCCAAAGTCTCTAAGGCTTTCTATCTCAAAGGAACCTTTATTGAAGTAAACTAGGGATTCAAGATCTCAAGGGAATTAAGGTCTCATCATTCCAAATTCTTAGGGATTCTTAATCTAGGTATGTAGGGCTTAATCCATGGGCCTATTTCATCCATAGAGCCTAATCCAAACTCAACTTTTTCTCAAGTTTATAGCATGAATTTTATGGATTTTAATGATTCCACTCAAATTACTTGTATTATGATAATTACATGATTACTTTTCTCAATTATGTCTAAATTATGATGATTTTCATGAATTGCATGATTTTCAAGTGATTTACAAGAAATTCCAATTACATGTAATTTAGGGATTATGAAATTGATTTGAGTTCATTCAAGTATGACTAAATTTAATTTCAATTGCATTACTCTTACATGAATTTCATTCAATTTTATGATTTTAGGCTCAATTGTCCATGAACGCATATTTTGCCCTAATTTCTATGTTAATCTATGATTTATGAATGAGATTCTGAATTTTCAATTATGCTTATGATCATGATTATGAGAGTGACCGAAGATCCTATTGTTATGAAAGATTACAAGATGGAGAATATACCCACACTTTATGCAAGTATGTAGATGGGTATTCTTATGACATGAATGAATCCACTTGATTGTTATACCTCTATTTTACAAGTTATGAAAGCATGATATTTATGAGTTACGAACTATGTTGATAACTAAATATCTAATGCATATTATGGATTTCGTGGGTTTTGACTTGACACTGAATGAGGCTTGAGTGAGGGGGACTAATCCCAAGGGTCCTTATATAAATCCTCTTGTCTCATAACTATGTACCACCATAGGATTATATGTTTATAAGACTATTTAATGGATCTACATATAATATCAAATTATGACACTCACCTAGGTGGGGTAGAACTCACAAGGTGATGTATAGTCTACCTTGGCAAGTAGACTACTCCTTTTCCAGTGTAGAGGCACATCAGAGTCCATGGAATAGCTCATATGGTCTTATCATCAATTATGGTCCTATTTTCACATATGTATATTCTAGGTTACGAGATGTTTTAAAATGCTCCCATTTAAGATTTTAAAGTTTCATTAATCATGTATCATTCTTGTCCTTTATTCGATTGATATAATTATGCATATTGTTATTATATTATAATATTTCTTTATTGCATGGCATGCCTACATACTGTACATCCCATTGTACCAATGCATACTCTTTTCCTACATGATATCATCATATAGGGATGGGCAACGATGATATTATTCCTCACTATTGTGACTAGAGTCAGATTCTATTTGTGAAAACTTTGGTGAGTTCCTATGCTTCAAGGACAAACCTCTATACTCATGCTTATGTTGGTTACTATGTTGAGACTTTTGTATTTTCTTCCTTATCTTGAGGGTGAGCTAGTAGCAAGATCTAGTTATGTAGAGGCATATTTGGACATATTAATGTAACTCCCTTTAATGGGTGTTTTTGGACTTCTATTCTAGTTTGATGTTAAGACTTGAATTTTGCTTGCTTAACTAATGATTATTCTTTGTTACCTTATGTATGCTTATTTTATGCTAAGAGGCTTGTATGGAGCACCTTCAGGTTCCATATTCGCCATGTTACAATCAGGTCATAGGTTTGGGTTGTAAATAACTTAGTATCAGAGCACAAGGTTTGAAAAACATCCTAGGTAGCCAATATGTTGCGTCTAGTAGAGCCTTGTTAATAAGTGTGAAGTGCGCTACATCCATAAGTAGGAGGCTATGAGACATTTAGGAAATCCTTGCTTCTTTTGTGATCTATGTTGTGCCATAAAGTGTGTTCTAAGACTTTTCTCCTCTAACGCTTGTCCTTTGAAATTTTTAGAAGATGACTCTACGATGTTCTCCAACGCAAAGGGGAGTTGAAGCTAATAAGGACCAAGCTCTTTTATCTCCTCAAGTTCCACAAGATCCTCTAGTCAACCAAGTAACAAATAAAGAGTTTCAAGCCGTCATCACTATGTTGGCCCAAGCTATGGCTACTCAAGCCAATCAAGTTTTCATTTCTCCAAATGCTCCTACTCCGACTTCTAGGGCGAGAGATTTACAAGAATGAATCCTTTAGAGTTATCAGTCCAAGGTGGATGAGAATCCATAAGAGTTTATTGATGAGGTCTACAAGGTATTGGAGATCATGGGTGTGACACCCGAGGAGAAGGCGGAGTTGTCGGCTTCCCAACTCAAGAGAGTTGCTCAAATTTGGTTCACACAATGGAAGTCTGAAAGAGTCTATAAGGGTCCTATTATTTGGGAGGCATTCAAGGCCTTATTTCATGATAATTTCTTCCCAGTTGAGCTAAGAGAAGCAGGGTGATGGAGTTCATGAATCTTAAGCAAGGTAGCATGAGTATGAGGGTGTATGCCCCCAAGTTCACAAGTTGTCCATGTATGATCCCTCTTTGGTGGCTGATCCTAGAGAATGCATGAACAAGTTCATTTCGGGTGTGTCCAACTTAGTGAAGATAGAGCTCCAAAACATGATGCTTATAAAAGAAATGGATATTTCTTGGCTCATGACTCATGCCTAGCAAATAGAGAGTGAGAAGCTTCAAAAGTTAAGGATGAGGAAGAGCAAGAGGGCTTGTTCCGAAAGTGGATTTTCTCATGCTAAGTTCATTGGTAATTGCTATTTTCAACAAGGCCAAGGGTTATCCAAAGTTGCTCCTCAAAGATTTTATAGGAATAGGGTGATACCTCTAAGACTCAAGGTGATCGTGCTAAGACTAGTGATGCTGAATTTCCTAAGTGTCCGAAGTGTGGGAAGAACCATGGTGCTGAGTGCTTGAGAGGTATGGGTGCATGCTTTGGTTTTTGAAAGATGAGGCACAAGATCTCTGAGTATCCTAGTATTTCTAACAAAGGGAGAGAGAGAGAGACGTCCTTAAGGTCAACCAGTTCAAAGAGTGTAAGTGAAACAAGATGCCCAAGCTCATCGAGGTGGTGGTCCACGTGGTAATCAATTTTATGCTCTAAATGCTAGACAAGAGGTGGAGGAGTCCTCCGATGTGGTTACAGATATATTAAAGGTCTTTGATCTTGATGTGTATGCTTTATTTGACCACAGTGCTAATATGTCTTTTGTCACTCCTTACCTTGCCATAAAGTATGATGTGCCTCCCGAAGTTTTCTTAGAGACATGCTTGATCTATACTCTAGTTGGTGAGTCAAATTTGGGAAAGAAAGTCTATAGAAATTGTCCCGTGTAAGTCATACATAGAGTCTTTCCTTGTGATCTTGTTAAACTTGACATGATCAATATTGAAGTTATTCTTGGTATGGATTGGTTGCATGCATCATATGCCTCTATTGATTGTAGGGCCTGAAGGGTCAAATTTCAAATCCCTAATGAACCTATTCTTGAGCAGAAGGAAACAAATTCGGTGTTTAAGGGAAAGTTCCTTTCATATGTAAAGGCTCATAAAATGATTTCTAAGGGGTGCATATATCATGTTGTTCGGGTTAGAGATGTAGACGCTGAAGCCTCTACTCTTTATTTAGTCTCATTATTAGTGAATTTCTGGATGACTTGCCCAGTATTCCTCCTAAAAGGAAAAGTGACTTCGGCATTGATATCCTACCTGATGCTTAACCCATTTTCATACCTCCATATCGAATGGCCTAAGCAGAATTAAAAGGAAAATTGAGGGATTTACTAGACAAGGGGTGTGTCACCATGGGGTGTTGCCATAGTGTTTATGAGAAAGAAGGATGATTCACTTTGGATGTACGTGGACTATCATCAATTGAAAAAAGTCACCGTAAAAAATAAGTATCCAATTTTGAGAAATGATGATCTATTGATCAACTCTAAGGTGCAAGCTACTTCTCCAAAATTGATCTTCGATTTGGGCATCACCAATAGAGAGTGAAGGAGAGTGACATTCCAAAGACGACATTTTGAACCCTATATGGTCATTTTTAATTTTTTGTTTTGTCAATAGGACTAACAAATGTTCCCGCAACTTTCATTGATGAACAGGGTCTTCAAGCCGTATTTGGTTATGTTCATCATTATTTTCATAGATGACATATTGGTCTATTTATGGATGTGAAGGAGCATGAGGATCACTTGTGGATTATATTGAAAACATTGAGAGATAGACAACTTATTTCCAAGTATAACAAGTGTGAATTTTTGTTTAGGGAAGTGGCACTCCTTAGACACATATGAAATTATAATCGTTTATATTATTTATATTGTGTATGTTAGCCTTTTTTGCGTGCATTTTTTGTAGTCCGGAGGTATGTGGTTGGGATGGAAGGAGTGCTTAGTTATTTATTCTCTACCTGTGTTCAGGTTCTCTTGTTGGGTACTTTGGTACTCACCCTTGTTTTTTCTACACATGTGTAGGTTGTGAGCTTAGATCCTTCTGATGTTCTTCTTCCTCTTTTGCACTGAGCTATTAATGGCTGAGAGGTAGTTTCTTGTTGCTCCAGTACTTAAGATTGTTAGATATCTTCTAGTAGTTTTGTTTTATTTGAGAGACAAAGACTACTAATACTAGTATTGTTTCTTCTTATTTTGATGTATTAGACGCTTGTACCTTTTGACAACCAGTTCTGTAATGGTTTTTAGTTTAGATTTTATGCCCTTATGTCTTGTAGCTGTATTATTCTCAATTTTATGTTGTTTAAGTTTCCACATTATCTTGTATTATGTTGTGTGCCCTGATTAGGCTGACTTGTCTCGATGAGTAAAGGAAAGTTCCATCACACCCAATTTTGAGTCATGAAAATTGGGCCTCGGGTTAATAAGTCTCACATGTGTACAAACTCAGTCTCAAGGATCGGCATGGAGACGTTTGTAGCTTATTTTTGAGGGGCTATGGAGATTGTTTGGAAGTTCCTTTTTTACTTCTTTCAATCAGTCAAGTGTGAATTCTTGAGTTAGTGCTAGTGTAGTGTATTCTTTTGACATATGGTCAGGACTAGAGCATTAGCTTCTCTATGGGAGAGATAGCCCATAAGACTGTTATTGAAGCCCTAATTTGGGGTAGAGGTAGGGAAAGAGTTGGAAGCCAAGATAGGGGCTAGGGTCAAGGAGCAGCACCAGCCTGAGACAATATTAGGGGTATCTCCTCCAAGCTCGAGCTTGAGATTTGAGAAAATTAGGTTCCTCCTAAGTATGAAGTTGTACCACTATTATAGGATACTTTATAGAGAGTGTTGGATGTACTCTAGGGCATGGCACAATTGGATAGTGACAAAGGTACCCCCAGAGGTTCACACACCCGGGCAAATGAACAAGCTCTTATCCAGGGTCTTACTATTCATGTTTAGGTAGGCCAGCCACCACTAGTTCCTGCACCGATACAGATTGCTCCTGAGCCAGTACTTGTAGTTGATAATCTGTAGAGCTATAAGCGATTTAAGAAAATGAAACCACCCCAGTAAGGGTGAGGATGCATATGAGTTCATGACTTTATGCCCTGAGATGTTTGAGCTCATTGGCCTAGTTAATCCTTGGGGTGTTAGACTTGTTGCTCTTTAGCTCAGAGTTATCGCTAGAGAATGGCGGAGGACATATATATGGTCTAAACTAGTTGGATCCTCTCCAGTGGAGTGGGGCGTATTCTCAAAGGCTCTTCAGGATTGATTCATTCTTTGGAGCATTGGGAGGAGATCTATACGGTGTTTGGTAGTTTGACTCAAGGTGGTGTGACTGTAACTGAGTATGAGGTTCGATTTTGTTAGTTATCATACCATGTCATATCTTTTATTCTTATAAAGGCAGAGAGAGTCTGCAATTTTGTGAAAGACTTGGTTTTCTCCATCAGATCCTATATGTTTAAGTTAGCTTGCGAGGGAACCTCCTTTCAAACTATTGTGAATACTGCCAAGAAGGCAGAGTTAATGGTTCGAGAGGAGTTTAGGGACACTAAAAGGGATTGAGCATCTAGTTATTATTATGGCATATCTTTAAGAGGTAGGGAGTTCCATCGAGGAGGTAGTACCATACAATATTGGGGTCTAGTGTATGATTCATTGCTAGCTATAGAGAGTGGTATTAATTCATCTAGTATTGAGGGATCTAAAGGTTGGGGTTGCTACAATAGTCCTCCTAATTCTTCACATCATCAGCCCACTCTGAGGTCTTGCTACAAATCTTGGCCATGTGATTCGACAGTGCCCTTTTTAGACTTATTCTGGGTTACATCAACTACCCAGCAACACCTGTTAGGGATTCACACCTCTAGCTAAACCGGTTAGGGGAAGTGGTAGAGCTTAGTCTAGTAGAGATAGTCCTGCTCTTAGTAGGACTGTTGGTGATGTAGTGATTCAGACACGTGGTAGGGGAATGGGTCAGTCAAGTATTGAATATGCTTTTTGGGGTAGACCCGAGGAGGAGGCCTCAAATGCTAATATTATAGGTATTTTCCAGATTTTTCATCAACTAGATCTGTGTTTTTTTACCCTAGTTCACTTATTTATATGTGGCTACATACTTATTTGCTGGATTTGACTTATTATGTGATCGTATGCTTGTGCCAATACATGTTTCTACCTTCGGTAGGAAAGCCTTTAGTTGTGGATTGGATGTACCACTCTTGTTTTATGTCTTTGGTGGGTTATGATACTTTGGTGGACATGATTATTCTTGAGATGGTAGTTTGTAATGTTATTTTGGATATGGTTTGGTTGTATTTGTATCATGCTATTCTCGATTGTTTTGCTAAGACGGTTACTTTGGTTGTGCCTTGTAGACCAAGGGTTGATTGGAAGGGTTCATGTGGTTCTTATACTAGCAGGGTTATCTCTTATATTAGGACTCAGAGCTTGATTGATAGGAGTTGTTTAACCTACATGGCCTTTATTCATGATACCAATACTGATTCACCTTCTATGGAGTCTATCCCTATTGTTCACAAATTTATAGATGTGTTTCCTATCGATAGTCCTACCTAACAGAGACACTGATTTTGCTATTGACATAGATTTGGGCACCAAGCCCATTTCTATTCCTCTATATCATATGGCTCCTGCTGAATTGAAAGAGTTGAAGAAGTAACTTTAAGATTTATTGAGTAAGCGGTTCATTCGGCCTAGTGTGTCACCATGGGATGCTCCAGATGTATTTGTAAAGAAAAAAGATAGGTTGATAAGGATGTGTACTAACTACAAATAGTTAAAAGAGATGACTGTCAAGAATAAGTACCCTCCTCCTAGGATTGATGATTTGTTTTACCTGCTTTAGGGTGTAGCGGTGTCTTCCAAGAATGATTTAAGGTCCAGGTATCACCAATTAAGGATTAGACCATCCGATGTTCCTAAGATTGCCTTCTAGAAGAGGTATGGTCAATATAAGTTTCTTTTCATGTCATTTAGGTTGACTAATGCACCTTCCGCATTTATGGAGTTGATGAATGGAGTGTCATTTAGGTTGACTAATGCACCTTCCGCATTTATGGAGTTGATGAATGGAGTGTTTTGGTTGTATTTGGATTCCTTTGTGATTGTATTTATCGATGATATCTTGGTCTATACTAAGATCGACATTGATTATGTTAGATATTTCAGGAGTGTGCTTCAAAGGCTCGGGGAGGAGAAGTTGTATGCTAAGTTTTACAAGTGCAGGTTTTGGCTCAGTTCAGTAGCATTCTTGCGGCATGTACTGTCTGAGAAGGGCACCAAGGTTGATCCGATGAAGGTTGAGGCTGTTAGAGGGTGGACTAGACCTACCTCTGCCATAGAGATTCGTAGCTTTATGGGTTTAGCTGGGCACTATCGGTGCCTTGTGCCGGACTTATCTAATATAATGGCTCCATTGACTAGACTTACTCATAAGAATGTTGCATTTGTTTGGTCGGAGGAGTGTGGAGAGCTTCTAAAAGCGTACTGATTTATTGACTACCGTGCCTATTTTGACCTTGCCAAAGAGGGTGTTGATTTTAACTGCGTATTGTGATGCATCAGGGGTTGGATTAGGAGGTATGTTGATGTGGATAGAGAATCAAAGTGGTCGCAAGATTCAGGTCATTAGATTATATAATGAAACTGAATATACATCTGATAGGTCCAATTCTTTTTGTGAAAAAGCTGGAATAGAGCAGCAATTCATTATCCCTTACTCTCCATAGCAAAATGGAGTTAGTGAGAAATAATAGAATAATTATGGAGATGTCAATATACTTGCTATATGAGAAAAATATACCAAAACGTTTTGGGTAGAAGCAGCAAACACAATTGTTTTCTTACTAAATACACTACCCACACCAGCAGTGGAAGGGAAGACTCTTTTTGACTTATGGTATGGTTCCAAACCTGATTTTAAAGAACTCTAGATATTTGGATATTTATGTTTCTCTTATGTTCCACAAGTTTTAAGAGAGACAACTTAGATAAGAAGGAAGATTTGGGAATCTTTATTGGCTATAGCTTATTGTGTAAAGCTTATAGGATCTTTCAACCTCAATCGGATAAGATTATAGTAAGTAAAGACGTTCAATTCTTTCGAAGGTGAGGAATGGGACTGTAATGAGGAGTCTCTAGTTTCGAATGACAATTCAAGGTTTGATTATAGTGAAATGGTGGATAATCAATCTATTAGGGGAACGAGGTCACTCTATGATATTTATCAGATGTGCAGTGTCGCTATTTTTGAACCTGCAGGATACCAGGTTGCAAAGACAGATAAAAAATAGACAGATGTAATCAAGGAAAAGTTGTCCATGATAGAAAAGAACCAAATATGAGAGCTAGTGGAAAGATCGAAAGACAAAAAAGTTATTAGAGTTAAATGAATTTTTTAAACAAACGCAATTACAATGACTCCTACTTTAGAAGCTGTGAGGACAGAAATGTTAGCCTAAAAAATGGCGAGGTGTCTGGTTTACGGGGTGACTTACGGCCTGTAAGTTGACATACAATAATGACCTTGTAGGTCATTTTTGGCATTATCTGTGAAAATTACTGTTTTACCCTTTCATAAGTTGCTTTGGCTTATTTTGAACTATCTGAATGCTTGGAACTGAAATCCTGAGTTTTAAAAGTTGAAAATATGAGTTTTGGCCTTTTTGGAAACTTAAGTTATTGAAAAAGTGAGTTTTTATACCATTCTGAGTTTTAGGGGCCAGATCGGGGATTCGTCGCTTCTAATAGCTCTAAAACGTTGAAATTGAACTATAGAAAGTTACAGAACTGAATTCAGAGTTAAAAATGAGGATTTTAGGCCCAAAGTTGTGAGTTTAGTCATTTTTGGAACCAAAGTTTGATTTTGGTCAACACTCGAAGTTGAGAAGTTTGGATCAAAATTCTAGGAGTTCCACAAGTTTCGGATGGTGAAACTAACTTTACAAATAGTCTTGGACTAATTTTTGGAGTTACTGAGGGCAATTTTGGTATTTTGAGCTTTAAACTAGTTGATTTGACTTGCATTGGTAAATGTGTTGTAGAGACCTCAGAATCGAATTCTGATTGTTCTGTTGAGTTCGGATCGTAGTTACTTGTAAGAATATAAATAAAGTTTGTGAAATTCTAATTTAGGATGAGTTTTGAGTGTCTATTTTGAGTTTTCGTTGTTGGCTTATTTTTGCTGGTGCTCAGTTCTGGTGCAAATCATTTATCTTCTCCGCCTTCATGGATAATCCTCCGCATTCATGAAGAGTTTGGAGATTTTACTCAGCGTTTGCAGGGTGGGCTCCGCGTTCGCAGAGCACTAGCTGGTGTGACCCCTCACCCTTGTTACTCTCCGTGTTCGCGGGTTGGTAACCGTGATTGCAAAGGTCATTTTTTTATACTCCTCCGCATTTGCGGGACCCCAACCACAATCACATAGTGTTTTCTGAACCTAGACAGATTGAAACTCAAGAAACACCATTTTTAGTTCATTTTCGAATTTCCAAGCTTTTTAGGTGATCATGAAGGAAGGTTTTCGATGATTTTTGTTGGGTAAGCATTTCTAACACTATCTAAGTATTTTTCATAAGATTTATCTTGATTTTGTCTTCAAATTCATGATTTTCAATGTTCAAAATTGGGATTTCTAGACCATGGCTTTTAAACTTTAAATGTTAATTTCTCATTAGATTTAAGCTTGATTTTAATGGAATTATCACCTATGGACTCCATTTTTCGTATAAAACTTGATTTTCTAAAGTTATTTTTAGAATCGATAACTTCAGATTTTAGCCCCAAAATTTGACCATTTTGTTCCTAAGCCTAATTCATGCCAATATGGGTATCAAAATGCACCTCTTGATGCGTAGTATCCATTTTTGATAGTGGTTGATCGATTCAGGGATCGTTTGGAGGCTTGAGTTAATTGGAAGCTTGTCTGAGAGCAATTTCGGCATCGAGGTAGGTTCGACTAACCTTTTTGGGACTGGATTTGAGTTATTGAGCATGCTTATGTGATAATTGTGAGATTTAGATTGAATTATGAACCAATAACATGATATGATTGAATTTGATGGGAATATGATGTTGGTTATGCCGAATATTGAGTAAATTGTGATCCTACTAGTTAATTGAGATGAAATCATGTGATTTGAGATAATTGGAATATCATTATGATAATATGAGACATGAGATAACTCTCGGGTAGTGTTATGTCTAATTGATGATAAACATGGTGAACCAAAGGGTCATGAGCCTAATTGGGGGTTTTTGTGGATTATGATTCTTAGACATCTTGATCATTGATGGGATAGTGATGATATGAGATATTGATGACCTAGTTGTAATAAAGGATATACATAGTATAGTCGTATAATCTTGTACTCCATTGTTGCATTAGTATGAACATATCTTATGTTGACTAGTTGCATTGGTATGCACAGATCTTGTACTCCATTATTGCATTGGTATGAATATATCTTATAGTGACTAGTGGCATTATTATGCACATATCTTTTATTGTACTGGGTGTATTGGTATGCATAGATCTTATTTCTGATTGGACTGCATTGATATGCTCACATGTAATATATGACTGGTTGCATTGGTATGCACACATTTGATACATGATAGAATGCATTGTTATGCACATTTCTCATTTTCTTTGCATCATTTGAGACATTATGATCCATGTTGAGACAGCAGTTATGGCCTGCGATGCCTCAAGACACCCATTACGAGGCTTGCGATACCTCGAGATGATTTCGATTATGGCTTGCGACGCCTTATTATATATATTTGAGTACATAGCCTGCGACACCCCTGGGTTCTATCTTGTAGCTTTGTCTTGATAGATGTGTATATCAGCCCCACAATGATCATGATTTTACCTCATACATGGCCCGCGATGCCATTGCATTCTTGCATAGCATTGCATTGCACTGTTGGAGCTGGTTCACTATCTGTGCTTGTTATTATTCATGATTATATTGTATTGTGCTCTAACCCTTTTGATGCAGGTGATATGGTTTTTCATTATTGCATACTTGTTCGATTTATTTTACTCAGTCGGTTGAGCCTACTAGGTATATTTCGGTGTAAACGCTCCTACTTTGTTTTTTCCCTGTAGATCATGCACAGGGTTCAGGATAGGGTAGTTGACATTCCATCTGAGTGTTATCGTTATCATCTAGATCTCAGCGGTGACACTCTGACTTTGAGTCCTCGTGGATCTTTGAGCCTTTCTTTTCTCTCTGACTATGAACCAGATATTATAATACAGTATTGTATTTTCTTTTGAGACAGTTGTATTTACCCTTAAGTATTATTTTAAATGCTCTTACACTCATGACTCTAGGTTTTAGGAGATTTCTTATATTATATGAATTTGTTTCCACTTTATTTACTTTTTTTATTCATGATCTGTTTTGGGTAATGACACATACGATCTGTAGGTTTTGTTCTTAAACGTAGAACTTCAAGAAGGAGAAAGTATCCAAGTTTGGGGTAACCCATAGACCAATGACGACCTGTAGGATATTTTACGGCCCGTAGATGGTTTCGTGAGTAGGATCCCAGACATAAAGGAAATTTAGAGATTTCTGAAGGATGAATTACGAGTTATTAGACGACTCGTAAAGTTGGATACGGCCCCTAGATATTTTTCATGGTCAAGGCCAAGGAAATAAGGACAAATGGTTAAGTGTGGAAGGACTCTACGAGTCCAACTATGGCCCATAAGATGTTTCACAGCTTATACTGATGCTTCTTGATTTTGAATCTAGCAAAGTCAATTTTAAGGAAATTTCATATGTGTTATTAGATGAAGGGACCTACGACCCATAATGGAGAACTCATGGGTTGACTCGGCAGTTTTAATGAGGGGCATGTCATTCCGTCCTTTTTATTCCTTTGCTATGTCATTTTAGGGACAGGAAAGAGACCCTATCACAACCCTTAAGCCCTAATTTCTTCATTCGCTCTTCCATTCTTCACTCTCTAAAATTATAAGGCAAGAAGCTCTCAAGAACAAGGCTTGTGTTTCCAAGGTTTCTTCCCCAAATGTTTCATTTCCATTTCTCTCTAGTTTTCCAAGTGCGTGAGTTGTTTTTTGGATATCCTTTCACCCATAAAGTTCCTTGTTAAGTGTTTTACCTTTTCTTTAATTTCTTCAAATTAATGTGCATGCTTATGAAGATTTCATGATATTTATGTTATGATATGATACTTACGATGTTTAGTAACTATTTTGCTAAGTAAATATATGCATATTTAAAGCATGATGTTGATTTCATGATGATTCCGATATAATTAAGGTCTGGCATTTATTATGTTCCTTTTTAATGAAATTTCCTATGACTTATTCAATTTGTGATTGTTCTATGGTAAAACTAAGCCAACCTAGTTTTCAAGTAAAGTTTTCGGTGACTTATGATTATGATTAGGAAACTAATGAAGAGCTTTAAAGTAAAGTTTACCAAAGATACGAATATGATGTTAATTTCCCCAAAAGATGTTTAAAAAAGGTCCCCAAGATGAAAGGACAATTCTCACTTGGTGGTTCCTAACCTCGAGCTACACCTATGATTGCTACTTATGAGTGTAAGTTGAACTTTAAATATTTTGTGGGATGACTTAGCACCGAATGTGACCTTGTGGAGGAGTTCAGTAAGGGAACCTTAGAAGCAACACTTTGTCACATTAACTATGTGTCACCATAGGATCCCTTGTAGGCTAGGTTAGTGGATCCATATAGGTCATTTTTGTTATTATGATGCATGCAAAGATTGACGGAGCTCTACCCGACAAGTGGTCTCCCCGTGCCAACGTATGGGGTTATGTTAAATTCTTTATAGTAGTTTGCATGGTCTCATATGTCGGTTAAGGTCCATTAACACAATCTTATGATCTTATGCTATGTTTTCACTCTATGTGCTTTCTTATGCATTGTCGCGTATTGATCTTGAACCATATTCCTTTTGCATCTTTAAGCTTACCTATGTACCTTTTATCTTATGTATCCTTATATGTTAGGTTTAATATTATGACATTACAATTTCATCCATACATTGCATCTCATATACATGGTACATTCAAATGTACTAATGCATATTTTGTCTGCATGATTTAACCATGTAGGGACATGCACTCCTCCACTAGCTCAGGGCTAGTTTTTGGCTTCCAAGACTAGTAGTTTTATTGTGCTAAGCCCTTAGTTCGGGACTCCTCCATTTTTTCCTTCTATCTTGTATCTTTGCTTTGTTTAAGAAAATGTATTTCTAGTCCTTCTAAGGCTTTTACGTTCTATGTAGCACTATTTTAAACTTCTTTCTATTTGATGGAGATCGACCAATACCAGTCCCATCAATTTGTGATGTAGATGGTATGCATAGGGACAAACAATTTGATTGTAGTGTTCTAATTGCTTTTTAATGTTGCTTCATCATCAAATTGGTCCTTAGTCGCTTTTTCTTTACTTTTTCCACAAAACATTTTACTCAATGCTTATGAATGCTTAATATGCTAGAGATGGTTTGGGTGAGGTACCTTCTGGTATCTTATTCTCCATGTGATGACTAGGCCCCTAGGTCGGTTCGTTACAGCAATCCAGATGGCTCGATAAACAAGCACAAAGCTAGATTGGTGGTGAAAGTCTATGCACAAGTTTGGGGAGTAGATTTTTAAGATACCTTTGCCCCAATAGCGAGATTGGATACAATACAAATGCTTTTGTCTATAGCGACACAAAAGAGTTGGAAGATTTTCCAAATGGACGTCAAGTCTGCTTTTTTGAATGGTCTACTACAGGAAGAAATTATGTTGAGAAGCCAGAAGGATTCAATGTACCAAGACATAAAAATATGGTTTATTTTTTTAAATTTTTTTTTATATAGGTTAAAGCGAGCTCCTAGGCTTAGTATAGCCAAATGGATAGCCATTTGCTGGACTTAGGCTTTAAAAGAAGATTAAGTGAATTGGCTCTTTATGTCAAGAAATTTGGCTCTAACATTACTATTATTTTTCTGTATCTTGATGATTTACTTGTGATAGAAAATAATATAGCATCGACTGAAGAATTCAAGGAGGAGATTATGAAAGTCTTTGAGATGACCGATCTTGGAGAGATGACTTACTTTCTGAGAATGGATATTAAGCAAACTCAGAATGAAGTGTTTGTTTGTCAAAAGAAATACATGAACGAGATTCTAAAAAGATTTGGATGTAAGAATGCAAGAGTATGAGCATGCTTATAAAGGATATTGATGTTGAACGAGTACAAGAAGGAAGTTACAGAAGCTTGATAGGATGTTTGATGTATCTTACATAAACAAAGTCAGATATATGTATGTTGTAAGTGTACTATCCCGTTTTTTGAATTCTTCAAGTGAATTGCATATGAAAGCTGCAAAAAGAGTGCTCAGATATGTCAAAGGCACAATGGATGATGGAGTCAAATTATTTAGCAAGCGTCAAAATTTCAAACTTTAAGCATTTCTTGACAGTGATTTGGGTGGTTCCGATGATATAAAAAGTACTTCAGGGTAGTATTTTATTTTTTGCGCAGGATGTTTTTCCTAGTGTTCGAAAAAACTAGAGATTATTGCTCAATCAATTGCAGAGGCAGAATTCATTTTTGCAACAACTGTAGTCAATCAAACTTTATGGATAAGAAAAATCTATTGCGATCTTGGTTTGGATGGACAACCAAGATGCCATTGCTATTTCTCACCAATCCAGTATTTCATATAAAGACTGAGTACTTCAATGTGAAGCTATATTTTCTTAGAAAAGTGCAAAAGGATGGTCTAGTGAATTTGGTATATTGCAGAACGAAAAATCAGCTGGCTGATATTTTTACAAAAGCTCTCCTAGCCAGCAAATTTGAGTTCTTGAGAAAGAAGCTTGGAATTTGCAGCTCTTAATGCAAGGAGGAGTGTTGAAATCTGTCTCATGCGTTGTTAATCAATGTTGAGTTGGCATGATGATATTTGTTTCTAGAAGACAGATGATTCCTTTTTAGTTTTTCAGTTATGAGTTTCGTAGTCTTTAGGCATGTAATTGTTGGAAGACTTAATTCCTAGTTATTGAAAAGTTTTATTTTTTGAGTTACTGCAGATTTGTTAGGATTTCTTGTATTTAAACAGCTCTTTGTTCAACTTAATAAACAGATCTCTGTTCTTTTTTCTTTGTTGTATGTTTTTCCTCTGTAAACATCTACAAATCCATTATAGCTTGATTCGATAGATTCTCTAATGTAATGATTTCTTTTCGTTACCAACAAAGCAATGGTCACATCTTCTTCACAAGAAATCAAAAGGGTGAACTCACCTGTCTCATTATTTATATTAATGACATAGTAACAATAAGAAATGACAAAAAGGAGATGATCCAATTGAAAAAGTCATTAGCACAAGAATTCGAGATAAAAGATGTAGGAAATTTGATGCATTTATTAGGGGTTGAGATTGCTAGATTAAAAAAATCAAAATTTGTATTTCTCAAATAATTATAGTGTAAATATCTTTAAATAAACTCGAACTATATGTTATAATCCATCATAATCATCTATTATTGAAAGAAATCAAATACTACAAACAAAGGTTTGGTGGGGAGCGATATTTAAGGTCGAGTGAAAGACTCACTTATCTATTTCATACTATATCAAACATAGTCCATTCAATATGTTCTTTGAGATTCTTATATTTCGTGTTTGTTCTTTACATTTTGTGGTATTTAAAACTCACTCCAGAAAAATATTTAATTTTCTCTAAACATGATCATCTCTAGATAAAAGCTTTGTACGCACGTATATTGCAATGGATCTTTTACTTGTAGAAATTTTGCATCTGACTGTTATATCCAGAAAGGAATTTGGTTACTTGAAGAAGTAAGAAGCAATGTGTAGTTGCAAGATCAAATGGTAAAGAAAATATAGAGTTTGACTCAAGGTGTTGTACAAAATATAGAGTTTTCAAAAGAATTTTTTATTTTACAGTCTGACACAAACATGAAATGGATTCATGTTCAGTATAACCCAACAAAACATACTGAAATTAATCAATACTTCATCAAAGAGAAAGTTACTATTGGCACCTTGATTTCTACTCAAGTGCCATAAAAAAGGCAGCTAGTTTATATGCTTAAGAAAGGCCTCGGAAAAAGAATGTTAATTAGCATGATTTTAGAAGCTTTATTTTTATTTTTCTTACCATAATTATAGGAATAAAATATTTTAATTAATTATCTTTTCTTAATTAGTCAGGGATTCGCTTATATAAACACATCTCATGATTTATAAAACATACTAAAATAAGATGAAGCCTTTTTTACTCAAATTCAAGTTAATAGTAGCCTGATGGTAAAGAAAAGAAGGAAGGTCAATGTCCAGAATTAGTGAAAGAGTCATATACCTGCTTAAATTGCACGTCTTCTGACTCCTCTGGGCTCAATTCTGTGGTATACACGATATTAGTAATATGAGGTATTCATACCTTAATTAAAAACTATTAATAACATTCACTCTAGTATTTCAAATATAAATTTTATTTTTATTTATCTATAAAAAAATATCACTTTTAGTATTAATTAATATTTATATTAATTGTTATTTCATATAGGGTGTACAATCTCTAAAGTGGAGAAGAAAAGTGAATCGAGGAAGTATTAGAAAGCAAAGAAAGTTGTAATGCTATTCATTGATCACTTCTCATTTAAAAAATATAGTCTAAATTGCAAAAAGAATAACAAATGGGGGAAAAAGAATAAAAATGAATCAGAAATATTCTTGAACTATTTAAAATAATCCACATTTACCTCTACTTGTTTTTGGGATCAAAAATATCCATTTCTTCTAACTTTTAGACCATGAATACTCTTATGATGTTAGCCTTATCATATTAGCCATTTAAAGGCTGATATGGCGATCCAACATATCAAAACAAAAGGCAAAATTACCCTCAAATTATAAAAAATAAAAAAAATAACTCAATTTTACTCTTTTTCACTTTTAATGTCAAATATCCTTTATCTTCTACTTTTTGGTATTTTGAAAGGAATTTGTTTCTTTTGTTCGGTTTTTTTTTTTTTTGTGGATTTAATAGTATTATTATTTTTTATGGCAATGTATTATAGGTTCCCCCCAAAAAAATCCAGTTCAAATGAATTTAAGTATTGGAGGAAAAAAGAGTTATTTAAAATTAAGTATATTTTTTTAACTATTATAAATTAAGTTCGAGTTCAAAATTATTCTAAATTTTATAAAAATAATAACCTGCAAATAAAGTAAGATTATTTGCATGTTGCTAAATAACGGGGCCTTTAAGTTAAGTTGCATAGGTAGAAAATGACGTTTATTTAAAGACAAAACAAAATAAAGTCAAATAAATAAAAATCACTAGCTTTTTTGTACTATTAACTTTTATATAATAGTTGATAAGTTTGATTCGTGAGTTTGTATCTTGGTAGTTATATATAAATCAAGATAACAGTATGAATGGTACGTAAAATAAAGATTTTTTTTTTAACAATAGTCTATGTTCTACCTTAGAGAAAGAAGATTGGATATAGTTGAATAAAATGATGTTGAATTTTTTTAAAAATAAATCTTTTTTCTATTATTAATATGCTCTCTTATTTGATTTATGCGATATATTTTGACCTATTAAAGACATTAAATAATTGCTCTCTTTTACCATATACAACTTATCTCGGGATCATGTTATTTTGAGAACTTGCAAATAATTTTTATTTGTATGTTAAAGTTCATTTCACAAAATTTGGAATAATTTTGATTCAAACTTAATTTGTGATGGTTTAAGAATATATCTTAATTTTAAAATAATTCTTTTTTCCTAATACCTAAATTCATCTAAAGTTGGAAATTTTAAATTAAGCTTATAACTTAAAAGAATTAATATTAACATAAAACAAATCTATTAAATCCACCCAAAAAAAATCAACAAAAGAAAATGATTACATTAAATGCATCAAAAATTAGAAGACAAGGGTAATTTGGACACCAAAAGCAAACAAAGAATAAAGTTGAACTATTTCTAATAGTTGGAGTACAATTTTATTTCTGTTTTAGTCACGTTGGATTGCCATCTCAAGCTCAACAATTGAATGACTTATGTGGTAAAGTGTAATATTGTAAGGGTATTTGTGGTAAAAAAAATAAGGGAAAAATATTTTTGACCTTGAAAGATAATTTTAACCCTTTTTTTTTGAAAAATATGAGAGAAATATAGAATATTGTGTAGCAGAATAAATTGAGTTTGGTAATTGTGAATAAACTCACCAAATGATTCTGAAAAGGTTTGTCCTTCAATTGATAGCCTGATGATGTCATCTGCAGGCACAACAGCATAGTGAACCCAAGACTGGAAGTAACCAAAAGTGTTGATATAACAAATAATATATGAATATGAATATGAATATGAATTGTGGTACCTGTAGTTCTCAATGCAGTTGGGCGCCTTTGTTGGGCCATTGCTAGGGATACTGCTCCATCTACCTTTTAAACGCAAAAACAACATCAACACTCTCATTTTCTTAATTGATTTGAACTTTCATTCTTTATTTCAATTCTTATAAATTCTCTTTTCATCATTCTTTTTAACTTTGTGTAGATTGATAGAATATGTAATGTTGGATAGAGATTCTTATTGCACTCTCCCATTATTCATGTACACATATTTTCATCATTCATTTATTATTTTATCACTTCAAATACTTTATTTAACTCCTTACACATAATAAAGTATCAACATTAGCATACCATATCATGCTATTACTGTTTGAAGTAAAGATTTCCTGAATTTTATATTATATTTAAATATTGTTCAAAGATTTCAGAGTAATTTCTTGAAAAATCTTATCAGCCACATTAAAAAAAAAAACTAATTTAATTTTTTTTAGCAAAGAAAAATGGTACAGTATCTACAATGCTATGTTATTAGACAACATTCCCCTAGTTTTTGTCTATATCTTATATTTGTTCTATTCTAAGTAAGAATCCTTAAATCAAAATGTCAATCAAAAGTTGAACCTTTTTTTTAGTCTTTAAACATAAATTAATTTAATACGAGATTGTAATGTATTTGGATAATTTAAAAATATTTTAAAAAAATAGTAATTAGCTTTTTATACACAATAAAATAGTTAGAATACTGGATAGCTATATGATTGAATCAACTAACAGCTTGTTTGGATGGTGGTTTTTCATGGTATGGTATGGTATGGTTATTAAGAGAACGATGTTTGTTTTGATTGTTTCATTAATTATATGGTATGGTATGGTTTAGTTTCATGGTTCTGTAACCATGAAAACCCCCACTTTTTGAAACCACCAATTTGGTGGTATCCCATAGTTTCCTTCTTTTTTTTTTCCAATTATACCCTTATTCAAATCTAAATAGTTCTAATTTATCCTTTATTCTTATTAAACTTTACCCTAATATATATATTGTTTTTGTATTACTTATTTTTCTCCCCATCAACTTTTGAAACTTTTTTTTTTGCCTCCCATTTTTTTCTTTCACGTTTTAATTTATTTTTTGAGTTTTTTTTTTAAAGTTCTTACTTTTTTTATTTTCTTACTTTGTTTGTATTGTTTGGAAATATATTAGCTTGTATGTTTCCCTGCTTGATTCTGTGTATTTATTTTTTTAAAAAAAATATTAAAAAAATATTGATAAATTTAATATTTATACTAATTAAGGACATTATTGTAAATTTATAAGTTACGATACAATACCATACAGTCAAATCAAACAACAAATTATCATTAAACAGTAGCAACCCATACAGTCTATCCAAACATTGTATGGTATTGTACTGTACGATACCATACCATATCATACAATACCGTACATTAAGAAACCATGACAAACCACCATCCAAACAAGCTGTAAAAGACTGTTGATGGCTAGAGAGTTCCATAAAATTTTAGCATACAAAAAACAGAAAAATCACTTACTGTAATAATATAAAATTTATTAAATATAAATTTTTTAAAATGATTCAAATTATATTAAATTCAAAATATATTAGTCCAAACAAATATTATGAATTAATATAATTACGTCAATTAATTAAGTACAATAAAATATGAATTTAATTACAAATTCATTTATTTGGGCTACAAAAAATTACTCATTTTATTAAGTCCAATACCCTCTCATCCTAGAGGACCACTTGATGTCACGTGTCGAATGACATGGCATGCCAAGTCAAACAAAGAAGTCAATCGGATCACGCCATATGACATGACATTCCTATCTCAATCAAAGGCCAATAAAAATGTGCCACATGTGCAAGTGATGTGTTCTAACCAATCAAATATCGGCATGTCACTTGAAAAGAAACCTATTCTAATCATTTTTCTTGCACTATGTCACCTTAAATATGATTGGTCGGAAGAAAGTCTGATTTCATCGTAACTCCTCTATTCTACAAACTATATAAAGGGGTCCTCATAATTCAGAATTGACATCAAGAATTCCAATAAGAAGTCAGAGAGAGCTCGTGGATCAAACGCCATAAAAATTTCTCTACAAGCAACAAGAATTCAAGAAATCAAGCATTCAAGT
Source organism: Solanum rostratum (assembly GCA_029948455.1). NCBI lineage: Eukaryota > Viridiplantae > Streptophyta > Magnoliopsida > Solanales > Solanaceae > Solanum > Solanum rostratum. The sequence continues at coordinate 22,941,309 of CM057055.1, forward strand.
TCAAGAACGCATCAAGATCAAGAACCACCGGATTCAAGAATAAGCCTAAAACCCTTGGATTCAAGTACAAGTCAAGATCACGTTCAAGAACAAGTTTATATCAAGTTCAAGTTCAAGTTCATCAAATCATTTAATCAAGATCAAGACCATAGAATTCAAGATCAAGCCCAAAATCCTGTGAATTCAAATATAAGTCAAGATCAAATTCATCAAGTTCCACAAGATTCAAGATCAAGCTAAAGAACCCTTGAATTTACATTTGAAAAGGCAAATCAGAGGATTTATAGAGATTGTAGAACTCATTCATTGAAATAACATACTACGATTGTTGTAATATTTTTCGTTCCTTGAATATTATTTCTTGACACGAATTTTATTGTCATAAACATCCTGACATGCCCAGTGGGACAATCTCTACCTCTCATCTCAACTTTTCAAGCATAAAAGATACTGAAATGGCTTCTAAAAAGATTTCCCAATCAACTTCCTTTAAGGATGTTGATTCCAAGGTCTCTGCTAAAGTGGAGGAAATCTGTGGTGTTACTTTTGAAAGTGTCGGAGTGGTTACTAGGAGCAAAGCTACTATGCTAGAACAACAAACACTGTGAGTATCGTCTGCACCAACTCCTGAATTTGGATCTTCAACCCCAAAGGGAGCGAGGTCCTCCACAAACACTTCAGAAGGAGTAAGTAGTGTTGGTGAGAAGATCAAGCAAACTTTAGTTACATTTGAGGTCTCTGGTTCTAAGAACTCCACCGCAAAGAAAGACTGTGACTCATCTAATAAATCTTCTCCATATGTATCGCGTAATGTGAGCCCTCTAAAGATTAACTTTCACAATAATCCATGCTACTCTTCAATGTCTCCAACAGTCATGCAAGCGATGACAACTAATGCTTCATCGATGGAGGAACAACTTGCAAATTTAGTAAAGATGATTGAAGGATTGACTAAGCATGTGCAACACCAAGAGTCTCGCATCGATAAGTTGATGGATAGAGTATACTAGATGGGAAATCTAGCCTTGCATCTGGGAGGGATATTGAAATTCAAGAGACTAAAAATCTTGTGAAGCAAGCACCGTCTATCAAGTAGATGTCAGTTTCTGCCGAAGGGATGATCCCACTTGATCAATTAAAGGAGTGCATCGAAGGGACCATGAAAGAGAAGTATGAGGTCTCCGCCAAGTCTTCCCATATGTATGCCAAGCCTTACATTGCGAGGATTGATAACCTTAAAATGTTTGTTGGTTATCAACCTCCCAAATCCCAATAGTTCGAGGGCAAGGGAAATCTGAAGCAGCATGTTGTACACATTTGGAGACATGTAATAATGTTTGGACCTATGAAGACTATCTCGTCAAGAAGTTCTTCCGTTCCATGAAAGGAAATGCCTGTAACTGGTATGCTGATCTTGAGCCTCATTCCGTTGATAGTTGGGATGAGTTTCTTAATCGCTTCTATAGCACATGGCGAACAGTGAGCACGGTAGAACTCACAAACACTTGCCAAAGGAAAGATGAACCATTCATCGACTTCATAAATCAATGGAGGAACGCGAGCCTTAATTGCAAAGATAGACTTAGTAAAACTTCTGCTATAGAAATATATATCCAAGGGATGCACTGGGGGCTTCTCTACATCTTATCAGGGATCAAACCTAAGTCTTTTGAAGATCTAGCTACTTGTGCTCATGATATGGAGTTGAGCATCTCTTCTGTAGGAGAAGATGGGATGCTTGTCCATGATCCTCGCAAAGGAAAGGATAAGCAGGAACCGAAGAAATGGAGCAAATTTGTGCTTAAAAATGACAACAAGGAATCCATGAATATCAACGCGTCTCCTGTGAATTTCACTATGAAGGAAAGTAGGATGCAAAGTATAAAGAGGAATTTTCAAGGGCGTCCAAATCGAAAGTTGACTTTAAAGGAGATACAAGAAAAAGAATTCCTGGATTCTGATGATTCTCAAATATTTGAGGAATTGGTTGAGCTAGAGCTCATCGAGTTGCCAGAGATGAAGTGGCCGATGAAGCTGGAAAGATTGACGACCCAAACTACTGCAAATATCATAGACTTTTGGGTCATCCTCTCGAAAAGTATTTCGTCTTCAAGGACAAAGTCATGCAATTAGCTAAGGAAGAGAATATTGTCCTTGATGATGAGAAAGTTAGTTCTAACCAAATCTCTATCACTTTTGGCTCACTTGACCCGATTCAAATATATACCTCTAAAAAAGAGAGGTCCTTAGATCCCAACAAAACCCAAACTAATAGAGATAATGATGAAGGTTGGATTCTCGTGACTAGGTAGAGGCGCAACAAGACAGGTTCACGAAGACAATCATCTAAGAAACCGACCAGAGGAAGGATGGTGAGGAGACCAAAGAAGAAAAAGTTAGTCGCGTATCCAAAGAAAGCAGAGGTGGAAGTGCATCACTACCAAAAGCCACGACGTCCTGTGACTTTTTGAGAGTTCTTGCCAAGTTAGTTTCACACTAAAACTGTTCAAGACAACATCGAGGCATCATGTTTTAACACCAACAAGGGAGATGGAGTAGGTGAAACTTCATCAAAGATGTCTCCCATGGATAAAGAAGAAGCAATGGGTGAAACTTCATCAAAAATATCTCCCTCATCTCCTGAGAAGCCTATAGAACCCTCTTCTCAAGAAGTCCATACATGTGATACAAAAATCATATTTATAGAGGATGATTTTCTATTTGGTGAAAAATTACATAATCGTCCTTTGTACACGGTGAGTCATATGCGAGAGAAGAGGATAAATAAAATCTTGATTGATGAAGGATCTGGAGTTAACATTCGCCCATCTATACATTTAAAGGACTGGGCATCACGACTGAGGAACTTAGTAAAGCCATCTGTTAATACAAGGGTTCTATCAAGGAGGGCAGAGGTCTATAGGCTCCATCAAGTTAGAAATCCATATTGGTGATTTGCGATCTAGTGCATGGATTCATGTGATCGATGCAAAGAATTCATATAATATATTGCTTGGTAGGCCTTGGATACATGAGAACAAAATTGTCTCATTCTCTTACTATCAATGTTTGAAGTATCTTCAAGATGGAGTTGAAAGAAAAATAGTTGTTGATGATAATCCTTTCATTGAAGTTGAGTCATACTTTGCTAATGCAAAATTCTATCCGAAGAATTATATTGTGAAGGAAGAGAAACTTGATGATGTCAAATCGACTAAGTCCAATGCACCTACCAACAAAAGAACTGATACGGTTGTTGGAAGGATCAAGGCTTATATTGGGAGGTAGATTCCTATCCAAATAAAGGGAAGATCATGTCCTCGAAAAAAAAGTTAACTTTTGTACCCCGCTATGTTCCGAAGGTAAAGAAAGAGGCAGGTAAATCATATGATGTTCAAGGAAATGTACAGGGAGGGCTAACTCTTCCTATCAAATGCATTTTTGCAATAAACTTGTCTTCAAAGCTGCTGGGAGAGTTTGTGGCTCAAAATCCACCTCAAGATATGCCACTCCCCACGAAACGTACAAAGGGCTTTGATCCAAATGCTATAAGTTACTTGCAAAGGCTGGATACAACCCTAATGAGCCATCTAAATTAGGAAAACTCTCATCAGATGATGCCATAATGGAAAGCACGCGACGGTCTGGGCTATAGCAAACTAACCCCAGTCCGTATCTCTATAAGAAGAGCAAGTAAATAATTACATCAGCATCGAAGATGAGTCTGCTTCTTTTAACAAAAGGCATTTTGTCTTCGATCAACTTGGAAAACCCACTACGAGAACTTCTGTGTTTGAGAGATTGGGACAATTGAAAAAAGAGAATAAGAAGTATCGGAGAAGTTACCTAAGGGTGATAACACTTGCTCCACTGATCCAAAAGGATATCCAAAGCATAATTCCCTCTAGGATGAAGAGAAAAGTGGAACTCATGATTTCATGTGAAGAGGTACTAAAGGCAAAGACTCACATCGTGGTTTACACCAAGGAATGTGAGGAAGATGAAGAAAGTGCAGGCTCCTCGTATTATTTGCAGCTTTAAGGGAGCTCGATGCCTCATCTCAAGTAAAGGTTGATGGAGGATTAGAATACATTGCTTAGTACTACGATATATCTGTTAGTGAGAATGATCCACAAGAGGAAGAAGATGCTAGAGATGCTCCACCAGAACTGGAAGAAGGAGTGAAATCCACAATAGATCCTTTAAGAGAAGTTAACCTAGGCACTGATGAAGACCAAAAGCCAACTTACTTGAGCGCCTTTCTAGAAGCTGATGAAGAAAATGCTTATATGAATATACTCAAAGAGTATAACGATGTCTTCACTTGGAGTTACAAGGAAATGCCTGGCTTAAATCCTAAAATATCATTCCACCAATTGGGAGTCAAGAATGGTGCTCTTCCTGTGAAGCAGAACCAAAGACGTTTTAGGCCAGATTGGTCCCATTGCTCGAGAATGAAAACAAATTTATTGAGGCAGGCTTCACTCATGAAGTTAAATACCCCACGTGGATTTCAAGCATTGTTCCTGTGAGGAAGAAGAATGGCCAAATTCGAGTTTTGACTTCAGAGATCTCAACAATGCATGCCCTAAAGATGAATTCCCGCTGCCCATTCCAGAGCTAATGATTGACGCTAAAATTGGTTATGAGGCAATGTCATTTGTGGATGGTTCTTCTGGCTACAACCAAATCTGCATATCACCAAAGGATGAAGAATTCACTGCATTTCGTACCCCTAAAGGTATCTATTGCTACAAAGTGATGCCTTTTGGTCTAAAAAATGCGGGTGCCACATATCAAAGGGCTATGCAGAATATATTTAATGACTTACTCCATAAAAATGTCGAATGTTATGTTGATAACTTAGTGGTGAAGTCGAGAAAGAGGGGCGACTATTTGAAAGACTTAAGAATGGTGTTTGAATTACTCTGAAGATATCAACTAAGGATGAACCCAATGAAGTATGCCTTTGGGGTTACTTCTGCCAAGTTTCTTGGCTTTATTATGCGACATGGAGGGATTGAGATTGATTAAGATAAAGTTGATGCCATCCTGAAGATACCCCAGCCTAGAGACATTCATGAGTTAAAAAAACCTTCAAGGAAAGTTAGCTTACCTGAGGAGGTTTATCTCAAATCTAGCTGGAAGATGTCAACCATTCAGCCATCTTATGAAGAAGGGTGTTCCTTTTAAGTGGGACCGAACATGTAGTGAAGCTTTTGAAAGTATCAAGTATATCTGGCAAACCCTCTAATTCTAGCGGCCCTTATACTTGGAAAGCCATTGATACTCTATATTGCGACACAAGAAAGGTCCGTTGGAGCTTTATTAGATCAAGAGAATAGTGAAGGCAAAGAAAACTCCCTATACTACTTAGCAGAATGATGACGCCAAATGAGCTGAATTATTCGCCAATCGAAAAGTTGTGTTCGGCTCTAGTCTTCTCAATTCAAAAGACGACAAACTATTTTCAAGCTCACATTGTTCGTCTCATATCTAAAGTAAATCCCATCAAATTTTTCATGTCAAAACCAATCCTCAGCGATCGATTGGCAAGGTGGTATCTCCCATTCCAATAGTATGAGATCATGTATGTCTGTCAAAAGGCTATAAAAGGACAAGCATTAGCAGACTTCTTGGCAGACCATCCGATACCAGATAATGATGAAAATGCAATGGCCGTTGAAATACAATCTCCTTGGAAGATGTACTTTGATGGGGCTACACATCGTGGCAGAGCTAGCGCTGGAGAGGTGTTTGTCACTTCACAAGGAGAGGTCCTACCGTGCTCCTTCACATTGAAACAACGTTGCTCCAATAATGTCGTAGAATATCAAGCATTGATACTTGGTCTCGAAATAGATGTTGACACGAAACAATTACAATTGCAAGTTTTTGGTGACTCTCAGTTAGTGATTAAACAACTTTTGGGAACCTATGAGGTCAGGAAGCCTGAATTGCGCCTATATCACTGTTATGCTCAAAAGTTGATAGGATCGCTCGGAGATGTAACCCTCCAAGATGTGCTGAGAAAGGAAAATAAAATAGTTGATGCCTTAGGTGCTCTAGCTTCAACTCTAAATCTTCCTGACCAAACACAAGTTGCTATCTGGCAAATATGGGTAGTACCACCGCTGGATGAAGATGAACATATGGAGAATAAGCTTGAGCATGTTGTTGCAGTCTTCAAAGTCAGCAGAGAGGACTGGTGACAAGCTATCATCGACTACTTATGTTACGGGATACTCCCAGAAGATACCAGAAGAAGGACTGGCATTCGTCGTTGTGCACCTCGTTTCCTTTGCTATAAGGACACACTATATAGAAGATAATTTAAGTGGGTACACTTTCGATGTCTGGGAGAGGAAGAAGCCAGCCAAGCTCTACAAGAAGCACAATGGGGAGTATGTGGATCGCATCAATCTGGACCAGAGCTCCACTCTCATGTAAAGAGAATAGGATATTACTGGCCGACCATGGTAAAAGATTGCTTGGACTATGCTCGAAGATGCAAGGCTTGTCAATTTCATGCAAGTTTTATACATCAACCCCCTAAAGTCTTACACCCAACTATTGCGTCTTAGCTATTCAATGCTTGGGGATTCGTGTTGTTGGACCACTCCCAAAATCTTCTGGTGGACACCTATATATCTTGGCTGCAACAAATTACTTCTCGAAATGGGACAAAGTTGTCGCTCTAAAGGAAGTAAAGAAGGAGATGTTGCAAATTTTATTCGAGTGAATATCATATATCGATTTGGAATTCCTCGATACATGATAACCTATAATGGCAAGCCGTTTGACAATAAATTGATGAATAAGATTTTTGGCCCTTTTGGCTTCAAGCAGTGCAAATCTTCTATGTATCATGTTGTCGCCAATGGTCTAGCAAAACATTTAATAAGACTCTATAAAATCTCCTGAAGAAAGTAGTCTCCAAGTTTAAATGAGACTGGGATGAAAGAATGGAAAAAGCCTTGTGGGCATATAGGACAACATATGACACACTGACTCAAGTAACCCCATATTTTCTTGCTTTTGGAGTTGAAGCAGTCCTACCACTTGAGCAACATATACCTTCCTTGAGACTTTCTATTCAAGAGGGACTTACCGAAGAAGAGAATGCTCGATTACGCTCTCCAAGTTAGAAGCGCTAGATGAGAGAGACTCGAAGCTCAACAAAATCTTGAATGTCATCAAGCTCGTCTATCTCGTGCTTTTAACAAAAAAGTTCATCTAAGGTTCTTTCAAGTCGGAGACCAAGTCCTTGCAATAAGAAGACCCATTATTACTTCATATAAGTTTGGGGGTGAATTTACCTCGAAGTAGGATGGATCATATGTAGTACAAGAAGCGTATTCAAATGGTGCTTACAAGCTTGTCGATGCAGATAGAATAAGGATCAGTCCTATAAATGCAAAATTCCTTAAGAGGTACTATCCTTAAGGCAAACGACGCTCTGTGACATACGAGCATAAACTACATGTTACTCCTGGCTCACAAGAGTATAAACTGTGTACGGTATACCTAAAAAAAAACTCTCTCAGAACTACCTTGTGACTTGATACTCTTTGCTAAGGTAAGTAGGCGCTTAAAACTATGTTATAAGTCTAGTTGCATGAGTGTAAAAAAACATATGTTATACGAGCATAAACTACATGTTACTCCTAGCCCACAAGAGTATAAACTGTGTACGGTATACCCAAAAAAAAACTCTCTCAGAACTACCTTGTGACTTGATCCTCTTTACTAAGGTAAGTAGGCGCTTAAAACTATGTTATAAGTCTAGTTGCATGAGTGTAAAAAAACATATGTCCCCACTTGATCTCTCACATGAGAGTTAAAGCTATAAGAAACTTTCATCAAACTTTGGACTGATACCAAAGGGTGGTGACCTGATGGGGGAAAACCTTTATGGAATATGAGCTTTCTCAATAGTGTACTTGAAGTCTTCAAAAACCTCCAAATACGCAAGTTGAAGTCTTCAAATCCTCCAAGTATGCGAGTTTGTAGCCTTCAAATCCTCTAAGTCTGTAAGTTGAAGTTTTCAAATCCTCTAAGTACGTGAGTTGAAGTCTTCAGATCATCCAAATACGTGAGATGAAGCCTTCAAATCCTCTAAATGTACAAGTTAAAGTCTTCAAATTCTCTAAGTCTACAGGTTGAAATCTTTGAATCCTCCAAGTACGCGAGATGAAGCCTTCAAATCCTTTAAGTCTACAAGTTGGTCTTCAAGTCCTCCAAGTACGCAAGTTGAAGTCTTCAAAATCCTCCAAATATGCAAATTGAAGTCTTCAAATCTTTTAAGTATACAAATTGAAGTCTTCAAATTCTTCAAATCTGCAAGTTGAAGTCTTCAAATATTCTAAGTATGCATGTTAAAGTCTTTAAATTCTCCAAATATACAAATTTTTCTAGCATGCGAGTTGAAGTCTTAAATTAACCAGGTCTTTAACTTGAAGCCTTCAAATCCTCTAAATCTCTAAATTGAAGTTTAACATCTTTCATGGTTCTTCAAAGCCACAAAGTATATGAACTTCAAGAAAATCTTCAAAGTTTGCAAGTTGAAGTCTTCAAAAAAAGTTTTAGCTTTATCATGTTTACAAATCATCGAGTCTGAAAGTTGAAGTCTTCAAATTGTCATTCTTAAGGTAGGAATGCGTATCAATTCCTTTTCACCCTAAGAACGTCTTCAAATTGTCTTAAGGTGGGAATGCATATCCATTCTTTTTAACCATAAGAACATCTTCAAATTTTTATTCTTAAGGTGGGAATGTGTAATCAATTCCTTTTCACCATAAGAGTGTTTTCAAATTGTCTTTCTTATGGTGGGAGTGCGTATCCATTACCTCTCACCATAAGGATCTCTTCAAATTGTCTTTCATATGGTGGGAATGCGTATTCATTCTCTCTCACCATAAAGATCTCTTCAAGTTGTCTTTCTTGGGGTGGAAATGTGTATTCATTCCTTCTCACCATAAGGATCTCTTCAAATTGTCTTTCTTAGGATGGAATGTATATCCACTCCTTCTCACCATAAGGATCTCTTCAAATTGTTACTCTTAAGGCGTGAATGTGTATCCATTCCTTTGCGCGATAAGAATTACCATGACATTACCTTATTCTTAAGGCAGGAATGCATATCCATTCCTTTGCGCGATAAGAATTACTATGAAATTACCTTGCTTAAGATGGGCTGGATCCATCTTGTCACGCCTTAAGGTCATGTTCTTGTGATACAATGAAGCTAAAATTCACAACTGTGCAAAAGAAAAAGGAGGGAAAAGGAACGAGACATAACACACAAGAAAAATAAAAAATATTTGTACCTCGCACTTCGATGCTCCACATCTAATTCCAAAGATTGTTTGCAGAGGAACTCCAAATCCTTGAATGTTGATGCTAAAAGAATAAAGAGCGAGGTCTATTTATAGATGTTCAAGAAATTCATGTCCTACACTATTTTGTGATTTCTGATTCTAATCTAAAGAGGGAACCCTTCTCCAAGGACAACTATAAATTCATCTTTAAATTGGAAATCTAAAAAGAGATACTGGAATCCAAAAATAAATAAAATTTGTTGAAATTGGGACAAGACTCCTGATGAACTTTGGTGAATTATAACGAATGTAAGGCGGACGAAACTTATCTCTATTCGTGGTTTGCTACTTGTAAACAAGAAATTGTTCTTTCCTTATTTTCATTTGCCAAACATAGTGGTAAATCTGCCCACCTTGAAATAGGTGAATCAAAGTGGCCATTGTTTGTGCAATAAATGCACCAAGAGAGACAATCCAACTCAAAGTTGGATGAATTAACGTAATTCAAAATAAATAAATAAATATATAATTCAAAGGCCATATTTATATGTTAATACACAAATTAATATCAGGTTAATACTTCAAGTCTAATCTTTAAAATAAAATATTTTGACGAGACTTGAAGTAGGGGACATTTGTAATCATATAAAATTTATTAATAAAATTTTTATAAAATGATTCAAATTATATTAAATTCAAAAGATATTAGTCCAAACAAATATTACGAATAAATATAATTGGGTCAATTCATTAAGTCCAATAAAATATGGATTTAATTGAAAGCCCAAATTCATTTATTTGGGCTACAAAAAATGACCCACTTTATTAGGCCCAATACCCTCTCATCCTACAGGCCCAATTGATGCCACATGTCGAATGATGTGGCATACCAAGTCAAACAAAGAAGTCAATAGGATCACACCATGTGTCAAAATGACATGTCATTCCTATCTAAGTTAAAGATCAATAAAAATGTGTCACATGTACAAGTGATGCATTCTAACTAATCAAATATCGTCATGTCACTTGAAAAGAAACCTATTCTAATAACTTTTCCTGGATCATGTCACCTTAAATATGATTGGTTGGAAGAAAGCCTGATTCCATCATAAATTCTCTATTCTACAACTATATAAAGCAGTCTTCATAATTCAGAATTGACATCAAGAATTCTAACAAGAAGCAAGAGAGAGCTCGCGGATTCAAGAACAAGCCCAAAAGCCCTTGGATTCAAGTACAAGTCAAGATCTCGTTCAAGAACAAGTTCAAGTTCAAGTTCATCAAATCATTTAATCAAGATCAAGACCACCGAATTCAAGATCAAGCCCAAAAGCCCTTGAATTCAAATACAAGTCAAGATCAAATTCATCAAGTTCCACAAGATTCAAGATCGAGCTAAAGAGCCCTTGAATTTATATTTAAAAAAACGAATAAGAAGATTTATAGAGATTGTAGCAAATCAGAGGATTTATAGAGATTGTAGAACTCACTCCTTGAAATAAAATACTATGTTTGTTGCAATATTTTTCATTCCTTGAATATTATTTCTTGACGCGAATTTTATTGTCATACACTTACAATAAATACATAATTAGCCTTTAGTTACATACTAAAATTTGGTGATTCTTGAAGTTTGAAGAGTGACTTTTCAGAATTCTAGGTTAATTATAAATTTAATTTTGTTGGCTATAAATATTAATCCCTCTAAATCAATTTATTATTCAGAACTAAATGATAATCATGTAATGATGTATCGTTTCAGTACAAAAAAAAGAAATATTACTTCATACATTAATGTATTATATATTTGATAGTTTATATTAAAATGTTGAACTTCATTCTATTAGCCTTTAATTGTAGGTAATTTATCGCAATAACGATTTCAAATCATAGTTTTTTAAAAATAATCATGCATTCTTTCTATCTTTTAAAGTTTACCTTTATAGTACTTCATTATTCATTAATATTATTTTTTTTTCATTTGAAATAAACATGTAATGACACTTACCTTATAAATAGAGTTCTCTAAGCTATTCAATATAATAAATCGTTGCCAAATTTCTTAAAGTGAATTCGAGAGTGGAACTTGATACGACACACTAAATTAAAAATGTTGTTCCTCCGGTCTCATTTTTTGTGACATTTTTTGATTTGGTACGGTATTTAAAAAAAATTAAAATATGTAGTTTGAAATAATCTTAGATAATTTTTGTGGTTGAGAATCATTTCATTCGGGGTAAGAAAGATAATTTCAAAATTAAATTATTTTCGATTAGACTAAGATGACATTTTTTTTTGAACGGCCTAAAAAGAAAAAAAATATCACATAAAATGAGACAAGAAAAGTATTTTATTATCAATAAAAGTTAGGTCTATATAAATTTAATATACTAATAAAGGCCAAATGTACTGTTAGGATATACTATTAACCATGCATTTAGACATAGTATTATTTATTGAATAATTTTTTATTTAATTATTTATTCAATTCAATAAAGTGTTACACATAATAGATTAATTTGTCATATATGTATCCTTAACTTATATAGTAGATACTTTGGTGTATAGAGTTTAAGCTTATACATAGAATGTCAAATCATCGGTTTTTATTAGTTGAAGTCATAGTTCATAATATAGATGGAAATTTGGACAAACCATCAGGAAGATTGTAGCACGAGATTATATATATTTTATCTTTATTATGAGAATGGTATAGTTCAAACTTCTCATGTTAGTACATTTTGTATGTATTGAACGAGACCAAGTAGAGATAGATGTTATGGACTAACTCATAAAAATATGTTCTCTAAACTATTAAATATATATATATATTCTTAATCCTGATATAACAATAATGAGTTGTATACATTAATTATCATTTTAATTTATTAAAAGGTGAGATTTTGAGATAGGTCGATATGCCTGTTAAATTGGATGATAATAAATTACATTGGTGAAATAATTAGTTAGTTGATGGAATCCACGTCTCAATATAGAGATTGATGATACACCTTTTTATGAGACACTTGTAAGTTTTCAAGTGCAAACCCCTCCGGTGGATTTATAAATCTGGTGCATGAAATAAGTTAAGTATTGCTCTAAAGTAAATTAATCATTAAATTAAATTTGTCAATAATTTAATTTATTAGTATCTGTAATCTTAACATGAGAATTACATAATTGTTTAACGGGGAATTTTGAAATATAAATGGAGGAGTGCAATTACAAATTTTTTGTGGAATAATTTGTAATTTACTATAGTAAGAATAATTCAAATTAATTGGAAATTTCCATAATAGGAAACCTCAAAATTTGGTGGTCCCTATAGTGCATTGCACATATTTAATTAAAACTCAAAATTTTATTTCTAATAAAAGGACATATATTAGTTTCTTGTTTTTCAAGAAAAGTGAATTTTTTGTTCATTTTAAATTTGAAAATATTCTCTATAAATAAGTTCTCCTAACCTAGAAAATCAAGAAAAAGAATTACTATGCTAAAGAATACTTGCCCACCAAAGTATTGAGAAGACCGTAAAATTGGAGTTTAATTTTCTTGAAGACATCTACACACACTTTAAAAAGTATTCTTTAAATTAATTTTTAACATACTTTATGTGTAATAGATACTTGTAATTGTTATCTATAATTCATATAAACTATATGGTTTCGAGGAATGCTACTAATATGAATGAAGAAGAATATAAAAGTTACCTTGAGTGATGTGAGTTGTCGTAGGGCTTTATCCACTAGTAGCATGCTCTCCACATTCCCATCTCCCGAAAGTTCATCCAAATCATCTGTAAGTGTTTCTCTATCCTCTGAATCGTTGTAAACTACAAATATATATTTAAGACAAATTAAATAATAATTTGTCTACTTTATCATAAGAGAAAAATAATAATCTCACCTACTGAGTTGTCATCTTTAGCTTTTTGTCCTGCCTCCAACACAACTTCCAAAGATGAAGGAGCCAGGGATGACCAGTATTCTTGTTTAGCTGTAGCTATGTCTGCGTGAATACCTGCATCATTTTATGTTGTAATGAATAAATTAGCTATATTCATTCTTACCTTAAAAAACTGAGGGTGTGTTTGGCACGAAGGAAAATATTTTTTTTAAATTGTTTTCTTATAAAACAAGTTGATTTCTAACTTATTTTCTCATGTTTGGATGGTGAATGAAAAATGTTTATATTGTTTGGTAAGTGAATAAAAATATTCTTTTAGAAAATATCTTTTATTTTTTTGGTGGAAAATGAAAATACGTTATATATTTTAAAAAAAAATAATTTGACGTCTCTCTCATTTTATTTAAATTAAACAGATCAAGTCCATGTAATAACAAGCTGCTACTAATAAATTGTAACAACGACCCAATTATACTAGGGGAGTTTTCAAAAATACCAAGTTTTTGGATAAAACTTACATGCCCCTACCGAATCATTGAAAAATACCATATAAAATACCAACTTTATTTACAAATTTAGGAGAGAGAGTGTTTTGAGTGTGATTATTGTGGTGTGTGATATGATATAATAGTGTTGGAAAATGAAAAAGAGTGTGTTTTTTTTGGTATTTTGATAAATAAATTTTAAAGTGTAATTTTGGGGGTGAAAGTTGTTATTTGTGTAAAAATTTCATTATACTACTCCTACTCGGCCCACTAACAAAGCCGTTATTTACTAATCCGTGTAGATTGCTCTTGACTCTTCACTCTTCACCGCCTTGACTTGATCATGGCTTCAAGCTTTTGGAATACTCTTCTCTTCTCTTTATTGCTGACCATTGGTCCGATGATGCCCTTCCGTTTTGCCAACATCTTCAATGAGTAAACCTTTTCATTTCCTCCCTTCTTTATGTCGTTCAGTTCTCTTTCTCATCTCTACCCTGGTACACAGATGGAAGATCTGTGACCATTCCTAGTGCATCATATGGAAGCTCTGATGTGTCCTTCTTCCTCGGTATCAGGTACGGTGAATTTGTCTTCTTCTCCTTCAACTTTATGTTAACTTCATGTCTTATCTTGAGCAGGGGTGGGTGTCGAGAAGTTGTTGCTGATGATGCCGAGGCCTTTTAATTTGGCCAAGTCACTATCCTTTGTGTACCACCATCCATTTTTGTGTTTTGTCTTCTGTAGATGACCGACTTGTATCTAATAAAGCTCCGATGGATCTATAAATTCCTTTTTTGCATAGTTATGTATTCCCGTCTTTGTTTGCCTTGCATGCTTCCCTGACTTAACATAGCACTTTTTGCTGTGGAACTTTTACTCATTTTTGCTATAACAACCTGTATATATTGCAACGACCTGAATGTGATATAGTCTCTGTGGGATGTACTATTTGACTTGTTGTCTATCCTTGGTATTTCTTGTATTCTATTACTGATGACCATCCAGAGGAGCCGTTTATCATTACGATAGGGTGCAGTGATGTATGCAACTGAGGCATCCTAACAGATTGGTAGACATGAACCTTGTTCCTACATGACCTGATCAATTCGATTAGGCACTCGTCATCTATTTTCATTGTTCAAATCTTTGACAACACGAAAAAATCATTGTTCAACTCTTTGACAACATGAAAAAATCAAAAGTTCTGCCCTCCCTCTCTATCTATCCAAGGGATGGAAGGGCAGAGGCCTTTGGTGTCCCCTCCAGTCAAGAATTGAGGTCTCACAATCACTAGCCAATATGCTTTTCTCTCGTGTCTTTCTTCGTTCATGGTTCGATATTCTGATGTCCTAGGCGTAGAGGAACCACACCAATCCATCTCGAACTTGGTGGTTAAACTCTACTGCGGTGACGATACTGTAGGGGAGGTCTTGCGGAAAAATAGTTCGACGCCAGGATGATAAAAAGCTTAACACCTCTCATTCTTATTACTTTTTCAATATGAAAACGAAAAAAAAAACAAAAAAAATGAAAAATCAAAAGGTCGTTTTATTCAAAACCCCAATTGTGACATCCTTTCTTTCCCACTTCACACTTCGGAACGCACCCTTCTTATAAACTTATAGAGATAAACGCGCTTTCACATCTTTTTAACCCGAAATGGCTGGGGGGAGAGGAAAGGTTCACCCCCCCCCTCTTATTTTCCTGTTTCTAATGCGTAGAACACTAATTTGTAATTTATCCAACTATAGTTGCTAGGAGGGGTAACTGGTTTAGCTGTGTATACTGTTTTCTCCCTATCTCTTCAAAAGCACTAGCAGCAAGAGCATCAGTTAGGCGATTTCCCTCTCTAGATGCATGTTGAATTTTTATATGTAGTTGATCTGCTAGTTTTCTTGCCTTTGTCAATATGTCCACTAGTTCCCGGGGTATCTTCCATTTTCTACATAACATGCTTTTCATCCAAGTGAATCAGTCCCTAGTATGGCTAACTCATAGCCCCTATTAGAACAAAATCTTAAGCATTCCAACACTGCTAAAGTTCTGCTCTAATATTAGTAGTAATTCCAATCCTATTACTTTTAGCCCATATTAGGTCTCTCTGATGATTCCTTGCACAAAAGGCATAAGAACTCCTACCTAGGTTGGCCTTAGAAGCTCCATCACAGTTACACTTTATCTGCCCAACTTGTGGCATTCTCCATATTATGCTCAGCATAAATAGCTTAGGTTTGTACTGCTAAAATAAATTCACTACTTCAACCCATTTTGAAGGACACCTGATCCAAGGATAGTGTAGCCTTATGAATTGATTAATGGTGTTTTCACATAGGTTAATCATTTTCACTAAGGTTACTTCTTGATCATGTCTTCTTGCATTCCTCCTTTTCCATAATTCCCATAGGATCACAATAGGTACTATCCTGTATATTGATCTTATCTTCACTGGCCCTTTAACTTGTCACCATTGAACCACCATTTGTTGTAGATATATATCCACCACTTTAAGTCCTGCACAGTCAGTAAAATATCTCCATAATTTTTGGGCTATTGGGCAGCTAAGAAAAGATATTCCATGGCTTCTTGCTGATAATTCTCACAGCAGAAACACCTTGAAATAATACTCATCTCATTATATGTAGATTGTCTTTTGTGGCTATCCTCTTTCTCCACAATCTCCACAGGAAAAAGTTGATTTTAAATGGCAGACCCTTTACCCAGATGTTCTAAAGCCAGTCCCATTTCTCTCTCCTTCTAATAATCTGAAATGCTGATTTTACAGTAAAATCACCCTTAGCATTCCCCATCCACTAAGAGTAGTCCCTGAGTCCATTTAAGGGAGGCTTAATATGATCTCAGATAGGATTTATCATGTCTTTTGAAATAATTTTCCTTAACTTGTCATAATTCCAACCTCCATCTCCTATAAAATCTCTTCTTACTCTGAGCCCTCTTATCCTCCTCCCTCAATAAAATAAAGGGCACTTAACTGTGTCCAATTATCATATTAAAAGCTATAAATTCCTCTTTAATCTGCCACTATATTAAGTGTTCTATCTCTTCCTTAACTTCAATTAATTTCCTCCAAACATGTGAACCACCCCTCCCTTTTGCCATTATCAGATGGTCCTTCTTGTAATATTTATTCCACATAAACGAACCCGATAATAAGTTTGTCCCTACTCTAAAGTTCTACCACAATTTTGTAAATAATGCTTTTGCTACATCAAATAAAGATCAGAAGCCAACTCCCCCCTCCATAGTAGGAAAACACATGGTTTCCCCTGCCACCCATGTTTTCCTTTAACTCCTCCAGTTGTACCCCAGAAAAACTTGGCCATTAGTTGATGATTTCTGTTGATCACTCATTTAGGAGGATTAATTGCTAACGACAGGTGGACTGACATTGATTATAACACATTTAAAATCAAAATATATCTTCGACTAAATGAGAGGATTTTGTTCTGCTAACCCAAAATTCTTCTACTTATTTTTGCTACAACATCGTCAAAATATGCAATCTTTTTCCTACCATAGAAAATTAGACACCCAAGATAATTAAAAGGTAATTTACCTTGCATAATTCCTTTTCACTTCCTTAGTTTTTGAGAGAATGCCCTCGGATTTTTCTCATGTAGGTAGTAAAAATGCTTGTGCCTGTTTGTCATCTAACATGACATCTGCTCATACTTACCCAATACTGATATCATCATTCTGATTGATATCCTGTCCCCTGAACAAAATAAGATAGTATCATTCGCATATGCCAGGTGATTAATTTGAGGACTCTACTTTGACATGCCATAGCCTTTGAAATTTGGTTGTTCATATAGCTTGTTAAGACCCCTAGAAAGAACTTCAATATCCAACATGAATAAAACTGGTGATAGAGGATTTCCTTGTTTTAGGCCTCTTATAGACTAAAAGAAGCCTTGAGACTACCTATTCACCAGCACGGAGTACCAATTGTTAGATAGTAACCTCCATATCTATTAATAATAACTTCTAAAAATCCAAATTTCCTCATTACCTTGGTCAAGAATAGCCAAGAAACTTTATCGTAGGCTTTGGAAATGTCCAATTTAACCACTATATTGTGCCATTTCACCACAGGACATTTTCAGTGATGCTCCTGCCTTTTACAAACCTTATTCGGTTTGGTGAGATCAATCTAGGAATAACACATCCTAATCTTGAATGTACCATGTTGGAAATTATCTTATTGATGAAGTTACATAGGCTAAGTGACCTTAAATTTGTGAATTACTGCACATTCTCCTTTTTAGGCAGAAGCACAAGATTTGAATGAGTAACAAATCTTGGTAGCATATACCCACAAAAGAAGGCCATGACTAGCCTAGTCACATCTTCCCCAATTATCTCTCGGTATTGCTGGAATTTGTTTTCCATAGAAGCCATCAAGCCCACTAGCACTGTCTCCATTCAAGCTATTCACAACGGCTCTTACCTCTTCCATTGTGAGGACCCGTGCCATCAGTTCATTTTCTTCCTGAGTGATGATAGTTGGGACATTCTCCATCAAATTTGGCCAGTCTTGTACTCCTATTTTCGAGAATTGCTCTTGGTAAAAATCCACATCAGCCCTCCCAATTTGATCCAAACCGCTCACCATTGTCCTAAATTTATCCTTGATTTCATTAATGTGCAACTTCTTTCTCTTGCCTTTTACTACTGAATAGAAGTATTTGGTATTCCTATCTCTCTCTTTGAAACATTTTAATCCTGACTTCTCAATAATCCTCCTCAATAGCCCAGTATCTCCTTAATTCAGCTTCTGCCTTCTTCAATTCCTGCCTATTTCCTATGTGAGATTTATTTCAAGCTGATTATTTTTTATGTTGATTATGTCCTCGGGTATAGCCACTTTCTAAAATAAATTTCCATATGTCTTCCAACTCCACTCCGCCAAAGTCTTTTTTATTTTTTTTTCATTTTTTCACGGAATTTCGTGAATGAATTTCTCATGAAATCAATATTCCAAGCGTCCTTCACCACCTCCAGAAAATTGAGGATGTTGATGAGTCATGAAAATGCGACTCTTGTAACGCTTTAAACATAGGATTTTTGCGCATTCTCAAGCAAATTTGTTAGTTTGATGTGTGTGTTTTTATTATTTTCAGGAATATGATGAAGGCATGAAGTAAGGGGAAAAGTACAAGAAAATGATTGAGGAAAGAGGCACAAGGGTCACCATACGGAGCCCACCATGGGCCGTGCAATATTACACGGATTGTGAGAGGCCACGTGGGACTGGCCTAAGCGAAAGAGTCAAGAATGGAGCTAAGTGGAGGAGCATGGGCGTCCGCGCGACCCGTGTATCACAAGACGGACCATGTGGTGCACCGTAGCCTCACACTTGGTTTGCTAAAGTGCGTATGGAGCAAAGAAGCCAAGGCAACTCTCACGGTCCCTTTCACGGGCCATGGGAATTGACACGGACCGTATCCCTCACTGTGAAAGTGATGTAAGTTGAAGAGTCACCGTAAAAAATAACAAAAATTGTACAAGTGGAGAGAGACGGGGCTCGTCACGGGTCGTGTGACCAACCACGGATTGTGACATGGGCCATGAAGCTGAAAGACCAAAGTGCTCGCGTGGAAATCGCTAAGGCAAGGGTCTGTGAACCCTCACACAGGCCATGCCAATGCATTTGGGCACACAACACAATAATGACTCATGGACTGTTTCATGGTCCGTATGGACCCTCAAGGTCCATGTAGTGACTCGTACCCATGTTGAAGTCTACTTTCCTATTTTAAGTTGGATTAGAGTTTTCCTTGTACATATATTTATATATATATTATTTTTATTCCGTTTTCATTATTGGTGGACGACTGGAGATAGAGAACAAAAAGAGAACACTATTTTATATTGAATTATTGTATTTCAATCATCTCTTTAGAGATTGTAACGCGTGGATTCATTACTTCATCAATAGTAAGTTCTTTATCATGATTTTTTTATATTGTTGTGGGCGATTTATTTGAACATGTTAGGCTAAACCCACACTAGAGTTGTGTGAACCATGACAAATTAATAAGATAACAAATTTGGGGGTGAACCATGGGGTTGATTATCGTATACATTTAGTATTTTTTGTTTTAACCCCTTCCTTAACGAGTTGACTCGTTAGGATAAACCTGTATTTGTTACATGCTCGGGAGGGATGCAGTGATTAGGAAAAGAATTCTATAATAGAAATTTGGGGTTTTAACCTAGGCTAAGTACTTGAGACTGGAAGGTGAGTATGCTGAGATCTAGAACCACGATTAAAATTGTTCACATTCTGAGACCGGAAGGTGATGAAATACATCTAAGAAGGATCGGAAGGTGAACTAGGTGTTATATAACTTGGTTGATCTTGTATACGTAATCATGAATGGGTTTACCACACAACTTTGGCTATTGTATTAGATGTCATGGGGAACACAACCCTAGCTTCTCATCAATTATCGAAAATTCAGTAGTCATTGTACACATTAGTTACTTTACTTTAGAAAATTAGTTTAAAACATCAAAAGAACCCCCATTTACTTTATGCATGTTTATTTTGGGAATAGAAATTACATCTGAAAAAGGGTGCTAATAGATTTATTCTCACGCATTTTTTGTAACTCTTGTTGAGTTCTATATTTGATCAACGACTGCTTTACTATTCCTCTTGGAGTGTAAATTTGGACGTATCAAATGTTTGACCCAAAAGTTTAAAAACGTAAAAGGCTTTATCACAATATCCTCCTCTGTATTACATTAAACCAATAAAGGTGCATGACCCGATCTCTGTCCAATTAAATAGAGAACCTTGGAACTTAGAAGAATATCTGAAAATTCTCGATTAACCAACACACTGTCCATCCTCTTAAAGATGCAATTCGATTCAATTCTGCCATTCCACCAAGTGAATTTACTTCCGATGGATTGTAACTCTATCAAAGCACAATTGTTGATACAGTGTAGGAAATCAGTATCTTCATTCATTATGAATGTAACATCCCCTAGTTTTTCTTCCTTGTTCAAAATTACATTAAAGTCTCCCCCAACTATCCATCGGCCCTCCATGCTACTGCCAACATCTTCAATCTCATCCCACAATTTCAATCTCTCTTGATTAGAACATATTGTATAAACAAATGTTAATGTAATTATTGCATCCCCTTTCTTCAGGAAGATAGTGACTTGTTGATGCCTATCCTGAATCACATGCCCGCTCCAACTATCTTCCCAGAATATCCAAATTTTAGAGGAACAATTCGAATATGCATTTTGTATTCCCAATCTTCTACTATAATTTTGAATCTCTCCTGGATCCTGAAAGGGCTCTAGGAGAGTGATAAAACAAAGTGATATTTCTTCTTTAAGTTAACAACCTCTGAAAAGATTTTTGAGTGTTTGACTGACTTAGTATGTTCTTAATCATTGAATAGGATTGTCCTCTTTTCTCTTTTCTCCTCCTTGTTTTTGACTTGTAAATGTAGTAACGACTGTCCGACTTTTATCCTTTTAAACCTCCCCTTTAAATCTGCAATCTTCCTTAGTGATAGATCACCTGTTTTTTCAACACTTTGAATATTCATCTCAGTATCTTCATTCTTGTTATCTTCCTGCAACCTCATTAAAATTTTGAATGTCTACCACCGCATCCTCTTCGTCCCTCATCTGCACCTTGTCTACTCCATCCACTTTATTAAAATCCTTGTCGTTTGTGACATCAGTTGTCCATACTATAATGTATGTATTACTCCTTTCCCTTATTACTTCTTCCACCTCTTTCTGAATTTCTCCATCTTGAACCAAAGACTTCTTATTCGATGAAGTCTCTTTGGAAGTGTTCTCCACCCTTTGCTTGGTAGTTGTACCTCCTGGTTTTTGATTATCGTCCTTCAAACATTTTTACTTTTTTTCAGCTAGTGCTTCAAATTTACTATCTATATTCACCTTGATTTGGTCGGGCCTCTTAAGGTTCCATACATGTTTCTTTTGCTCCTGCTGTCTTCTCCTGTCCAATGTTCTCTGATTTCTTTGCACCTAAAAATTATCCTTGTCCAAAACCCTTTCTTTTTCTTCTTCTTCACCTGGCCCAGTTGCATCCCTTTTCCCATTAGCTTGATACAGGGTTCTCTTATTCACTGCTTTCTTCTCATGTAACTGTAGATGTAGATTATAGCGGCCTTGTTCATCATGACCTTGTAACTTACAATTTGAACAGTATTTAGATATGTAGTCATATTTAATGTCAATCTACTTTTCGGCGATTTCCTCGTTAGCTTTCCGAACACCAATGTTTATTCTCTTAGGGAAATTACCTAAAAGGTCTCCCTCAACCTTAGCCCTAGCATAACTAGGTCTTATTTTATTCTTTGTCACCATGTCCACTTTTAAGGGCTTATCCACCGCAACAGCCATAGAGAAGATGGCTTCTTTTTCGAAAAAATTAGGAGGCAATGATGGGAAGGAAATCCACGCAATTGTTGTTGATGTCTCCTTCTCCTTGTCAAATATTGGATCCCATTTGAACATCCTCATTGGATAGTTCCATTGCTTGTGCAATAAGTATATGATAGGTTTCGATAAAAGTTTTACATAATCCTCCATGTTTTATGCACGAATTAACACATGTCGCAACCCCAACACACCAATATTACAATCAACCTTCAACTTGAATTGTGTCGGGATAATCCTTTTTAGCTCCTTAATCCTTGGAATACCATAAGAGAATTTTTCAATAATCCTATATTGGAGCTTTTCTTCATGAATCATTTGCACCACTTCAGCTTCTTTCCAAACAATCTATGGCTCTCTATGCAAATACGTAATTGGCCTCATAGGAATTGGGCTAACAAATTTTGGACTTAATTATATAAATAATGAAGCCAAATTTTTAGGCATATTAAGATTGCTAGTAAACAAGCCAGACCCTTCCGGCGACTGGCCTGTCGACTCTTTGGCCTTAAGAACGCTAGTTTTAAGAATGAGCCATTGCCCTTTTTCGACCCTGACTGCTCAACCTGAGAGCGGACACCTAATGCGTTCCACTTATTGAACAGGGTGGTCATCGCCACCATCGATCAAAACAAAAACAAATAGTGACAGCAGTTTAGAGGTTTTTCCTAGAGAATTTTTTTTGACAGTCAGTATTATAATAAAAAGGTCTCCTTTTTATGCGTCTAGTGGGAAATATTTTTTAGGAAAATAGTTTCTCACATAAAAAACAACCCTAGTAATTGATATGAGATTCGACCTCGACACTTGAGGTGGAACCCAACTCAACTTCTGACCCACGATACCACTTTTAAATTTAGACTCGATACCGACTTCCCAATTGAAATCCGACCACACCCAATTCAAATAATTTTTTTTTAAAAAAATAAAATTTTAAATTTTTTGGGGGCGGGTGGAGGGGGGTCAAAGGTAGGGATAAAAATATAAGATTCTAAAATTAAAAATATTTTTTAATAATAAATTTTAATTTTTTTGGTTGGGGGAAGGGAAAGGGGTGAAAAAAAATGAATTTTTTCAAAATTTAAAATATTTTAAAAAATAAGTTCTTTTTGTATGTGGTGGAAGGATGGAGGTTGGCTGGTGGGGGAAGGGGGAGGGATGGTTTAGGGTACAAGACAAATTTTTCAAAATTTGAAATATTTTAAAAAAATAAATTTTAAAACCTTTTTATGGGGCGGAGGGTTGATAGGTGGATTGAGGTTGGGGGTGGGATAAAAAAATAAAACTTTCAAAGTTTGAAATATTTTTCTAAAATAAAATTTTAAATTCTTTTTGTGAGGTGCGAGGGAGGGTGGGAGTGGTGGTGGCGGTCGGGGTGAAGGATAAAATTTTGAAATATTTTCTTTTAAAAAAATATAAACTTTCTATTTTCCTTTTTGGAGGTGGTAGGTGATTGGGGGTAGGGATGGAGTAAAAATGAAATTTTCAAAATGTGAAATATTTTTCCAAAATAAAATTTTAATTTTTTCAAGAAAAAGAAATTTTGAAATTTTAATTGTTTGAAGGGAGGGGAATCGTGGAAAGGATGAGGTGAAAAAATTGTAATTTGAAGTTGGAGGGGAGTTTTGAAAGAAAAGCATTTTCCTTTAATTTTGAAAAAAATAAGTTGATTTGGAAAATATTTTTTAAATATTTAAGTGAACCAAATAAGAGAAAATTGAAAAATATTAAACATTCTCATGCCAAACACACCCTAGATGTATGACATTATACCTAATCCATTATAAAGTAAAACAATGTAACTTAGTTTCAATAAAGTTAGGAAGTACATATATATACAAACCATATTTTTGGCATAAAGTCCAATAGCGTGCGAGCCAACATCTCTTGAGAAGAAGCTCTTCCTAAGGTATGAAACTGTGAATTACAAAAGTATGCAAAAGGAAAGTTGAATAGAAATTTGGGCACAAAATAATTAATTATAGACGATATACATACCATCTCCTCTTGACTCAGTATCATTCTTCGGGTCAGAGTTCGCAGGGACTATAGCATATATGTAAAACAAAATAAAAAAAAACTTATATATGTATACGGAGAGCAAGTTCTTATCAATATTGTTTCATCAAGTGAGTGTTTAAATTGACTTATTTTAAGTGACTTGTAGCTTAAGTTATTTTTTAGTTTTGGAAGTGTTTGAGAACAATAAAAAAATGCTTAAAAACATTTTTTTTTCAAGTTGAAAAAGTAAAGAAAAAAGCCAAAAGTTAGATGTCCCAAACTTATGACTTTTGGCTTTTAGCTTAAAAGTCAATTCAACCACTCCATAAATTTTAGTCATTAAATCTAATTTTTGCGACGTGTCAATTTGAAAAGCTTTTGCCACAATAATAATATTGTTAAATTAAATGAAATATACCTCAGCTTCTGTCCGAAGAGCTGCAAGCTCGTCACCCTTTCCACCATAACTTTGTGCTGCAACTTTTAGAGCAGCCTGTCCATTTTCGATTTAGAGCTGCCGTCATTTATTTACATTTCATATAAAATAATAGATCACATATCTCTGTTTGCTTACCTTGGGATATTGTATTTGTTGCTTCTTTTGGGCAACAGAATAATTTATTTGTTTCTTTGTTTTTCAAAATAGGAAAATTAATTTACTAACCACCAAAGATATGTCAAGTCAAATATAAAAATTTAATTAACTTCACTAAATATGAAAGTCACGAAACTTTTTTGGGCCTTAATTGCTGATAAATTTTCTTTACAAAATATAAAATCAAAACCTCTTAAGTCTTTCCCTCATGTGAACCAATTTTAATTTTTGGATATAAAAATACAAAGTGAAATTTGTAACTTTAGTGTCTTCCAAGAATCTTGGGGGATTGTCTTTTGGTTCACAAAATTAGAGATTGCTTTTCTCAAAACATTTGTTTATTTTATAGTCGCTTTTAAGTTGATATAGTCTTAAGATCTTTTAAGGTTGAATTGGACAAATATCGATCTAAGAATACACGTGAGGAAATTGACAGATTATGTAATAAAAAGAGTTATATTTAAGATTTATTTGTTGCACGTGTATTTATGATTTGTTTTTATATTAAAAGTCTTCATTTTATTCTAAAGTTTTGGGCCATTTAATCACATAAATTGAAATTTACGAGGAAATATAGCTCCATTCGCTTCCAAAATAAGTGTAACTTTGCAATGATCCTAAATGTTATTTTTTACTTTCCTGACAAAATTACCGTTTTACCACTCCTCATAACTTCCCCGAGTCATATTTAAATAGTTTTGAAAGTTGATTTTTGAAAATCTTGTAAAAAGTTGAGTTTTTGCTTAAAAAAAAGTGAGTTTTGGAGGCTTTGTATAATTTTGAAATTGAGTACTTTGGAAATTCGAGTATCAGAATAGAATTTTGTTGATTCTATCAATTCCAAAGTTCAAAAATTGGTTAAGGAGAGTTTTCAAAATCAAATTCGAAGTTGTTATGTGGAGTTTAGATCCAAAATTGAAAACATAGTGAAAGTTTGATTCAAGTTTGACTTTGGTAAACATTCGAGTTTCGGTGTTTGAATTGGATTTCTGACGGTTCCAGCAGTTCCAAAAGGTGATTATTGGACTAGAATGATCTGCCTTTTAATTTTTAGGTGTTTAGGTAGTATTTTAGCTCGTCAAGTGGCCGAAACTAGTTTAATTGTGACTTATCGAATTTCGAGTCAAGGGGACTTCGGATTTGAGTTTTGACGATTCCATTGAGTCCGTCGAATTTGGTAGGGATACATGTCTGGTTTTTGTATATCAGGTTCTGAACGAATTTCGAGAGTTCATTCCTTGATTTTTGAATTTATTGCAATTGTTAATATCTGGTGCCATGTTACCGTTGGCATTCGCGACCCTGAGGTCTGCGGTCGCGAAGTACATTCAGTTTATTTTTTGCCATCGCGAATCTTAGCTCGTAATCGCAAGAGTATTTTGAGTAGTGCTTGTCGCGATCGCAAGTAGTAATTTACTTGAAACAATTTTAATTCAAAACATCGAGATTTTTTATTTTTCACCATTTCCAACATTTTGAGTTTGATTTTGATAATTTTTCAAGAGATTTTTGTGAAGAATTAATTGAGTAAGTTCTTTTCAACTATTTTCTTAAATTTTCATTGATTAATTCATGATTTTAACATCAAATTAGGGGTTTTAATTGGAGAAATTAGGAAATTTCATGGACATGATTTTTCGAACTTAAAATGATGATTGTGGACTCATTTCAACTCTTTTTTTGAAATAGTTTTCACAGTTACACTCCTATAACCTCAAGGACTATTTTCATGTAAAAATTTCTAAATTTTTGATTCGTTTTCCAGTAGTAAAATTATACGATTTTGCCCTTTTCCCTGAATTGCTTGATATTGGTGTTGTTAGTTTCGTACTGTGAATGTAAATTGGTTTCCAAATAGATTATAATGATCAGATTTGATTCAGAAGGGGAAAGATTTGTCATTGGAGTGATTTGATTAGCTAAATTGAGGCAAGTGGACTCTAACCCTTGTTGAGTTTATTGAACTTAGTATTTTCTTCCATGTGAATTGCAGGGGTTAGAGAAATTTTCTAGTAGATACGATTTGGGAAATGGGAAGGTGAAAATGGTGACATGCATGACTTGATTTGTGAATTGATAACTATTATTGTTGATTTAGTCTTGTGAACTGATATTGTGATTAGGATTTGTGATGCCATTGTTGATAATGTGAAAGTGTTCATGATGTTCTAATTCTTGAACTTTGATTCATGTTACGTGGATTTATCTATTGAATTACTTGATGAAAAATGCTGAGCTAAATGCTTATGTTGAGATATTGTTAGAATTGTGGAACTAAAAAACTTGTGAAATAAGGAAATAATGATGAATTTTCCTAAGTGATGATGAAAAGATGTACTTGAAAGACTAAACTATGTTATGATGTGATTATATGTAATGTGTTGATGATGACTCAATTTTGATTAAATGAGTTATGTGGACATCTTGTATGTACCCATGTACCCATGTTATATATATATATATATATATATATATGTGCTTGATGTCCCATTGATGATGAAAAGTCAAAGGGATATGGTTTCGGCTAGAAAAGAAAAGAACAAAAAGAAATGAAAAGCTGAAGGGAAAAGGTTCCAACTAGAAAAGATAAGAAAAGAAAAGGTTAAGGGAAATAGTTCTGGCTAATATATGAAAGCAATAAACGAAGAAAATTGATTCAAGCGGATACATGGTCAATGTGTGGACCCTATGAGTACTAGGCTGATTACATCAGTAAATGTGGATCATAGGGTAGACATGCATCATGGTTACTTAACGTTGCATCACATTGATTACATTTCATAGCATTTATCCCATTTCATATCACTACTTTCGTGAAGTTGATTTTTGTGCTAAGTCTGATGTATCAAATGATTCGAACTTATATATTGTTGAAGTGAACTATTGAAGGGTTGTGATATATATTGATGACTTGAGCATTATGCATTGTGAAGATTAGACTATTGAGATACTGTGTTATGAGATTGTGATTGTTTATATTGCCTATAATGTATATGCTGACCTTTCTTGCGTGCAGGTTTTGTAGTCGGAAATTATGTGGTTGGGATAAAAGGAGTGCTTAGTTGTTATTTCTACTTGTGATTAGGTTTTCTTATTGAGTACCTTGGTATTCACCCTTGTTTTTCTACACGTGTGTGTAGGTTGTGAGCCCGAATCCAACTAACATTGTTCTTCCTCTTCTTATTGGACCGAGTTATTGACAACAAAGAGGTAGTTGCTTGTTGTTTCAACATATCCTCAAGATTATTAAATCTAGTTTTGTTCTATCTGAGAGACAAAGACTATTGAAACTTGTATCATTACTTCTATTATGATGTATTAGAGGCTTATGCCTTGTGATAACCAGTTCTTGGATGGTTTTATAGTTTGGATTATGTCTTTATACTTTATAGTCTTCTTATTCATAATGTTATGTTGTTTTAGCTTTCGCATTATTGTGTTTTTATGTTGTTGTGATATGTCAAGCCTGACTTGTTTTAATGGGTTAAAGACAAATGCCATCATCCGCAAAATCGGATCATGACAATTTGGTATCAGAGCCTAAGGTTCATAGATCTCACATGTGTATAAGCCAGTCGAATAGGGTCTCAAGGATCGACATGGAGACATATGTTGCTTAGCTTTAAGAGGATATGAAGACTGTTAGAAAATCCCTTTTTTACTTCTTTTAATTCAGTCATGTGTGGAGTATTAAATTAGTGCTGAGTGTAGCTTGTTTTTTCTATAGATGGCCAGGACTAGAGCAACAACTTCTGCTAGGGGAGAGGCAACCCTTGAGTCTGTTAATAAGGCCTCAATTAGGGGTAGAGCTATGGACAAAGTCGGAAGCATAGGAAGGGTTCGGGGTTGAGGAGCAACATCGGCCAGAGACTATAAGAGGGATATCTCCCCAATTCCGAGCCTAAGCCTAAGATCGGAGAAGATCAGGTTTCTCCCGTGTATGCAATGACACCACTATTACAAGATATGTTGCTGAGAGTGCTGGATGTACTCCTGGGTCTGACACTGACTGGGAGCGTCCGTCACAATTACTTTATGAGCTTCACACACCTGGGTAGATGGATAGACTCCTATTTAAGGTCTAACTGTTCAAGCTCAGGTGTGCCAACCACCACTAGTTCCTACATGGGTATAGATTGCTCTTGAGCCAGTACTTGCAGCTGATGATCAGTTGAGCTATGAACGATTTCAGAAGATGAAACCACCCCAGTTTTAATGTGATATGGATGAGATGGTTTATGAGTTCTTGACTTTGTGCCATGAGATATTCGAGGCTGTTGGCCTAGTTGATCCTCGGAGTGTTAGATTTATTGCTCTTCAACGCAGAAGAACCGCTAAAGAGTAGTGGAGGACATATATGAGGTCTAGGCTAGTTGGATCCCCTCTGATTTAGTGGAGTGTATTCTCAGAGGCATTTCAGGATTGTATCAATCTTTGGAGCATTCGGGACGAGAGTGTGACGAAATTAGAGAGTTTGACCCAAGGTAGTATGACCGTTGCAGAGTATGAGGCTCGATTTTGTCAACTATCGCGCCATGCCACATCTTTGATTCCTACCGATGAGGAGAGAGTTCACAGATTTATGATAGGTTTGGTTTTCTTCATCAGATCCTATGCATTCAGGTCAACCTGCAAGGGAGCCTTCTTCCAGACTATTGTCAGTATCGCCAAGGAGGCGGAGTTAATGATTCGAGAGGAGTTTAGGGGTCCCAAGAGGGCTCAAGCTTCTGATAATTATTTGGGTGCTTCTTTAGGAGGTAGAGGATATTATCGTGGTGGTAGTACATCATAACATGGGGTCCAGTTCATGCTTCTTTTCCAGCTATAGAGGGTGGTTCCGGTTCACCTTGTGGTTAGAGATCTATAGGCCAGGGTGACTTCAACATCCCTCTCAGTTCTTCACATCATCAGCCTATTTTGAGATCTTGTTATGGTTGTGGAGATCCTAGCCATATGATCAGGCTATGCCCTTTTCAAACTCATTCTTGGCCACACAATACCTATTCAACGACACTTGTTAGGGATTCAATACCTCCAGCTATAGGTCCAAAGCCGCCAGTCACATGACATGGTAGAGCTCAATGAGGTGCTCTTGGTAGGGGTGTAGGCGATGTAGTTACTCAGCTGGATGGTTGAGGTGTGAGCCAGTCAGGTGGAGGTCGTGGTGCTCATTGTTAAACTTTTCAGAGTGGACCTGAGGTAGAGGCCTTAGATGCAATTATAATAGATATTGTTCCAGTTTGCCATCAGCCTACCTCAGTGTTGTTTGATCGATCCTGGTTCAACATATTCATATATGTTCAATACTTCTCTACTAGGTTTCACTTATTATGCGATCATATGCTTGTACCTGTGCATGTTTCTACCCCAATAGGAGAGCCTTTAGTGGAGGATCAGGTGTAACGATCCTGTCTGATGTCTTTGGCGGGTTATGATACTTGGGTGGATATGATTATTCTTGATATGATCAATTTTAATGTTTTTTTGATATGCAATTTTGTCTTTGTATCATTCTATTCTTCATTTTTTTGCCAAGATGGTTGCCTTGTCTATGCCTGGTAGACCGAGAGTTTAGTGGAAGGGTCCTTGTGGGTCTTATCCTAATAAGGTTATTTCTTGTATTAGGGCTTAGAGATTGATTGATAAAGTTTTTTTTTATCATATTTGGCCTTTATTCATGATGTCAGTGCCGATTTTCATTCTATGAAGTTTATTCCTATTTTTTGTGAGTTGACGGATGTTTTCCTTATTGATCTTTCGGGATTTTCTCCTGACAGGAACATTGATTTTTCTATTGGCGTGGAACCAAGAACTTAGCCCATTTCTATTCCTCCCTATCCTATGGCTCCTTCTAAATTAAAGAAGCTAAAGGATCAATTGAGGATTAGATCATTTGATATTCCTAAAACTTCTTTTCGGATGAGGTATGGTCATTATGAGTTTCTTGTCATGTCATTTGGGTTAACTAATGCACCTACCATATTTTGGAGTTGATGAATAGAGTATTTTGGCCATATTTGTATTCCTTTGTTATTGTATACATCGATGATATCTTTGTCTGTTCCAAGACCTTAGCTAACCATGTTAGGCATTCGAGGATCGTGCTTCAGTGGCTTAGGGAGGAGAGACTATATGCTAAGTTCTCCAAGTGTGAGTTTTGTCTCGGTTCAATAACATTTTTAAGGTATGTGGTGTCCAAGGAGGTCATAAAGGTTGATCTAGCAAAGATTGAGCCAGTTAGAGGGTGGACTAGACCTACTTCAGCCATTGAGATTCGTGGCTTTGTGGGTTTGGCTGGTTATTATCGGTGCTTTGTGCAGGGCTTCTCTACCATAGAAGCTCCATTGACTCGGCCCACCCAGAAGATTATAGCCTTTGTTTGGACGAAGGAGTGTGAGGAGAGCTTCCAAAAGCTCAAGGACTTGTTGACTACTATGCTTGTGTTGACCTTGCCAAAGGAGGTAGTTGACTTCACTGTATATTATGCCACATCGGGTGTTTGTTTAGGAGGCATGTTGATAAAGAAGGGGAAATTGATTGCCTATGCCACAAAGCAATTGAAAATACCCATGAGAAGAACTATCCTACCATGATTTGGAGTTAGCAACAATTATTTTTGTCTTGAATTTTTCGCGACACTATCTATATAGGGTTTATTATGAGATATTTACTAATCACTGCAACCTGTAATATATCTTCAACCAGAAGGACCTGAATTTGAGACAGGGGAGATGGATTGAACTTCTAAAACATTATGATTTAGCCAAGCTATACCATCCGGGAAAGGACAATATGGTGGCCTATGCTTTGAGTAGAAAAAACCCTAGCATGGACTGTCTTGTAGCCATCCGGGTAGTGGAATGGCTATTGGCTAGAGACGTTTAGAGGTTGGCTAATAGCTTAGTGAGGCTTCAGCTCTCTGATGAGGGTAGTGTGCTAGCTTTCTTAGAGGCCCAATCATCATTGATGGAGTAGATCTGTGAGTATTAGTTTGAGGATGAGAGGTTGTGTCTCATTGAGACAAAGTGACTAAGGGGGAGGCCAAGTAGGCCGTACTTGATGTCGATGGGGTTTCGATGATTGGGAGCGGGATTTGTGTGCCTAAGGTGGCTGACTAGATTAGGCTGATATTTGAGGAGGCTCATTGTGCTAGATATTCCATTTATCCGGGAGCAACAAAGATATACCATAATTTAAGATAGCACTACTGGTGGTGTAGCATGAAGAGGGATATAACTGATTTTATGTCCACGTGTTTGACTACCAATAGGTCAAGTGTGAGCACCAAAGGCTGGGGGCGAGTTCTAGAGGATGCCCATTTATACTTGAAAATGGAAGTGGATCACGATAGATTTCGTAGTAAGTTTATTTATTACTATAGGATGGTTTGACTCTATCTAGGTTATAACAGACCGCTTGACCAAGTTTGTGCACTTTATTTCAGTCAAAGTCAAGTTAACGACACATAGATTGACTCAGTTATGCATCAGTAAGATTGTGAGGCTTCATGGTGTACTGATTTCTATAGTGTCGGATCGAGGTTCTTTATTCACTTCCCACTTTTGGAAAGCCTTACAATAGGTTTTGGGCACCCAGTTAGACTTGAGTACAACATTTCATCCTCAAATAGATGGCCAGTCCAGAGGACTATTCAGGTGTAGAGGATATGCTTCGAGCATGTGTCATTAACGTCGGTGCTACATAGGATCAACATTTTCCCTTGACAGAGTTTGTTATAACAACATTTATCATTCTAGCATCTAGATGGCTCCTTTTGAGGCCTTGTATGGCCAGAGAGATAGATTGCCCATAAATTAGTTTGATTCTATTGTTGTTGAGAGATAGATTGCCCATAGATTAGTTTGATTCTATTGTTGTTTATAGCTTTGAAACAGACTTGCTTAGTGTTTCAGATAAAGTTGGTTCACCTGATTTAGAGTTGATTATTGACAGTCCAGATTCATTAGAATGGGTATGCTGATAGACGTATTTGACCCTTGGAGTTCATGGAGAGTAGTCGAGTTTGGATAAAGATCTCACCCATGAAAGGTTTCATGAGGTTCGAAAAGAGGGACAAGCTCAGCCCTAGGCTTATTGGTCCTTATGAGATTCTGGGAGAGTTGGTAAGGTGGCCTACATACTTGCCTTACTTCCTAGTTTGGCTTTTGCACATCGGTGTTCCATGTGTCTATGTTGCGGCGATATATCTCGATGAGTCTCATATGACATCAGTGATTTGATTGAGTTGGGTCAAGAATTGACTTATGATGAGGAGCTAGTAGCTATTCTAGGTAGGAAGGTCCATGAGGACCAAAGAGATCTCTTTGATAAAGGTTCAGTGATTACACCAACCCTAGGGAGAGGCTACTTGAGAGACTGAGTCGAACAGGTAGACCCGCTATCCTAATCTCTTTGAGGCTTCAGGTACGTTCTTTACTTTATGTTCGAGGATGAACATCATTTTTAGTAATAGATGATGCAATGACCCTGAAGATCAATTTTGGCTTTTTTGACGAAATTACAATTTACCCTTCCCTGTACTTTCTCCGAGTTCCATTTGAATGGTTTTGAAACTTGGTTTTTGAAAATCTTGTAAAAAGTTGAGTTTTTGCTAAAGAAGTGAGTTTTGGAGGCTTAAGTTGCCTAATTTTGAAATTTTGAGTCATTAGGAGATTTGAGTGTCTGAACAGAATTATGTTGATTCCATCAGTTCCATAATGCAGAAATCGATCTAGGAGAATTGTGAGAATTAGATTCAGGATTGTTATATGGATTTTAGGTGTGAAGTTGGAAATATAGTTAAAGTTTGATTCAAGTTTGACTTTGGTCAATATTTTGAGTTTTGGTGTTAGGGTGAATTTTTGATGGTTCCAACAGTTTCAGAAGGTGATTATTGCTCTAGATAATCTTCATCTAAATTTTTTGGTGTTTTGATAACATTTAACTTATCAAGTGGCAGAAACTAGTTCAATCGTGGCTTATCGAATTTCGGGTCAAGGAGAACTCGAATTAGAGTTTTGAAGATTCTGTTAAGTTGGATATGTCAAATTTAGTAGGGATACATATCTGGTTTGTGTGTATCAAATTTCGAACAAATTCCTAGTATCCATTAGAGTTTTGAAGATTCTGTTAAGTTGGATATGTCAAATTTAGTAGGGATACATATCTGGTTTGTGTGTATCAAATTTCGAACAAATTCCTAGTATCCATTATGTGGTTTTTGAGTTGATTGTAATTGTTGATATGTGGTGCCATGTTACTCTTCACGTTCGCAACCTTGAGATCCACATTCACCAAGTACATTCAATTGTCCTTCGCGATCGCGAAGAGTATTTTGAGTAGTGCTTTGCAATCGCAAAGGTTCTTGTCGCGATCGCAATGAGCAATTTACTTGAAATAATTTTATTTTATAAAACATCGAGATTTCTTCATTCTTCAAATTTTCCAACATTTTAAACTCGTTTTTGATGATGTTTCAAGAAATTTTTATGGGGAATCAATTGGATAAGTCCTTTTCAACTATATTCTTCAATTTTCTTTGATTAATTCACGTGTTTCAACATCACATCGAGAATTTTAATCAGAGAAATTAGGAGATTTCATCGACATGGTTTTTCAAATTTAAAATGATTATTGTGGACTTATTCCTACTCTTTTTTTTTTCAAAATACTTTTTGATGTTAGACTCCCAAAACCTCAAGGATCATTTTCATGTAAAATTTTCAGATTTTTGGCTCATTTTCTAATAGTAAATTTTCTGATTAATATTTTGCCCTTTACCCGAATAGCTTATTTTGGTATCGTTAGTTTCATATTATGATTGTGAATTCATTTCCAAATAGATTATGGTGATTCAGATTCGATTCGGAAGGGGAAAGCTTTTCCATTAGAGTGATTTGATTGGCTAAATTGAGGCAAGTGTACTCTAACCTTTGTTGAGTTTATTGAACTTAGTATTTCCTTTCATGTGAACCGTGGGTGTAAATGAATTTTTCTAGTGGATACAATTTGAAAAATAGGAAGGTGAAAATAGTTACATGTATGACTTGCGATAACTATTGTTGTTGATTTATTCTTGTGTATTGATATTGTGAAATGGGTTTGTCATGCCATTGTTGATAATGTCAAAGTGTTCATGTTGTTCTAATTGTTGAACTTTGATAATGCTATGTGGATTTATCTATTGAATTACTTGATGAAAAGTGTTGAGCTAAATGCTTATGTTGAGATATTGTTGGAATTGTGGAACTAACAGTTTGTGAAATGAGGACCTAATGACGAATTGTTCTAAGTGATGATGAAAATTTGTACTTGAGAGACTAAACTATTTTATGGTGTGATCATTATGTAATGTGTTGACGATGACTCAAGTGTTGAAAGAATAATGAAAACGATTGATGACTTTGAATAAATGAGTTATGTGGAAGGGAAATGGTTTCCTCTAGAAAAATAAAAGAAAGAAAAGAAATAAAAATCCAAAGAAAAATGATTCCGGCTAGAAAAGAAAAGATAAGAAAGGAAAAATTGAAGAAAAATGGTTCCGGCCAAGATATGAAGGTAAATGCCAAGGGAAACAGTTTCGGCAAATACATGGCCCATGTATGGTCCCTATATATTCCGATTCGATTATATCAGCAGAGATGCATTATAAAAGAGACATGCATTATGATTATTTGACATTGCATTGCCCATGTGTGTTCCCTATAGGTTCCGGTTTGATTATATCATCGGATATGTATTATAGGAAAGACATGCATCATGATCACTTGACATTGCATCATATTGATTTTATTTCATAGCATTAATTCCATTTTATATCACTCCTTTCATGAATTTGATTTATGTGCTACGTGTGATGTATTGAATGATTAGAACCTTATATATTTTTAGATTGAACTATTAAGTGTTGTGATATAGATTGATGACTTGAGCATTATGCATTGTGAAGATCGGACTATTGAGACACTGTATTATGAGACTGTGATTGTTTATATTGCCTATAATGTATATACTGGCCTTTCCTGGGTGCTCATTTTGCACTCCGGAGTTATGTGGTAGGGATGGAAGGAGTGCTTAGTTCTTTATTCTCTACTTGTGATTAGGACTACTTGTTGGGTACCTTGATACTCGCCCTTGTTGTTCTACATGCGTGTGTAGGTTGTGAGCCCGGATCCAACTGGCGTTCTTCTTCCTTTTCTTGTTGAACTGAGCTATTGACAAATGAGAGGTAGTTTCTTGTTGTTTCAGCATACCCTCCAGACTGTTGGATATTTTATTAGTTTTATTTTATCTGAGAGACAAAGACTATTGAGACTTGTATTATTTCTTCTATTCTAATGTATTAGAGACTTGTGCGTTGTGACAACCAGCTTTGGGATGGTTTTGTAGTTTGGATTATGTATTTATGCTTTCTAGTCTTCTTATTTCTAATGTTATGTTGTTTTAGCATCCGAATTATTGTGTTTTTTGTTATTGTGATCTTTTTAGACTGACTTGTCTCGGTGAGTTATAGACAAGTACCATCACCTCGAAATTGAGTCATGACACACTTTAATAATAATAATCACATTCATTAAGAAATTAATAAATATATTGTATCATTTAAAAATGTATTTGAAAATTGAACATTATTAGAAAAATGGAGTATGAAGGTATTGTTGAAAAAATATACATTAATTTTTGTCTTGAATACCTAAAGTAATACTTTATTTTGGGATAGAGATAATAATTATTCAAGTTGTTGATTCACTAAAGTGTATTACGTAAAATAAAATAAGGAAGAATGCATCAAAATCTGTATATATATCATACATACCTCCCTTTGTTGAAGAGCTGCTTCTTTCCTGTATAAAGAAAAAATTAAGACAATATGAACTTTAGAATAAAGGAAATTTCTTTTAATTATGATATGAAGTTTACCTGCTTATGAGACGAGCCTCCATTGACACACCTTCCCCAAGAGTAGCAACCTAAGCAAGTCATATATTAATTTTAAAGTGAAGTGAACCCTCTCAAATTGTAAGTCGCTGAAATTCTTGAGCCTGTATAACATACATTCTGAAAGCTAAGGAGAAAAATAACTAACCCACCTGTTGTTCAAGCTGCCTAGCCCTTGCCTCAGCTTCTTCGCAACGCTCTTCTGCAAGTCGAAGCTGAAACCATATATAAACTAACCATAACCCTTGAACGTGATGAATTTAAATAGTAATAAACTAATTCTATCACCTACATATCCAACTGATTATTTTTCACAGCAACTTCTTCTTACCTTTTCCACTAAACTTTCATTCTCTTCTTGAAGCATGTCAACCTGCATTTTCAATCACAAATCATTCATATCAATTTTGTAATTGAATATCATGACATTCAATTCCATTCATTGAATAAATATAAAAAAAATACTTAATACACATCTTATTTTACCTTAGTCTCTAAAGTTTCCTCGTCCTTACCATTTTAAAAAACTCCCCTCTTGGATACATCCCTCTCCTCTCACTCTTACGTCGCTATCCCATTTTCTGTACATCACTATCTCCTCTTTGATACATTCCTTCCCTCTCAAATACATGTATCCACATGTTTGCTGATATATCCTTACTAAATTATTATTTCCCTCTCAAATACATGTATTCACATGTTTGCTGATATATCATTACTAAATTATTATTGTGATGATTTGATAATTTTTGGAATCTAGTATGGGACCGATCCCATGTTAGAATTATTGGCGTGTAAATGAAAGTGACAATTATAAATAGTACATTTATCATAACCACTTTTATGAATGCGCGAATTTTGGCAGTGAGAGCAGGCGTCTTGGTAAATAAAATTGCTCCAAGAAAAGGTGGTCATCCTATATTATGACAAATCAACATTGGACATAATAACCTTTTGAACATCATCTCTCTCACAATTAAAAAGGCTGAGAAACACTCTCAGAAATATCAATACGAAATAACAATGGTGCTCTAGATTGTTATCATTTTATCCTATTGCTTTTAGTTTGTTTTGTTTTCTCATTTCATGTAAACAAAGTCCTGATCTATAAAGAAATTTAGTGTTTGTTTTGAAATATTTTCACTCACTTTGTATTCTTAGTTAGATTTTAGGTAGAATATGTGTTGAAGTTTAAGCCGATTTGAGGAAATTAGTTTAGTGGGCGATAAAGGCATTGCTTAGTAGTTGAAGATTCCAAGTATCATTGTAAGGGGGAGGGTGTTAAGATATTAATCCTTTAGATTTCAAGAATTTGTAATTATTGTTACTCCTTGATATTAGTGGAATCTTGAAGAAATCTTATGAGACAAGTTGTGTTTTTTTCTTCATTGAGCAAGGCGTTTTCATGTAAAATACTTGTGTCTTTATATATTACATTTATTATTCTTGTTGTGGTAAGGGACCAGGTCAAATGTTAGTTGTGAGAGCGTACAGATCAATTATTGGTATTACAGTAAGGACTCTCTATAAGGATAACAACTATAGGGAATCCCGTAACAACATATGATCTTACTAATTTGGAAGAAGAATAACCAACAACCCAACCTTGTCATTTCAATGATCAATTCTATGGATGGTAGAAGACAAGAATGCATGATTTTATCATGGTAAAGATAGTGAGCTATGGAATATTATTCTTGATGGACCACATGTTCTTTTGAGTGAAGTGAAAGAAGGAGGCATTACTAGACTTTTCCTAAAGACTCAAAGAGAGTTTAATGAAATTGAAAAGAAGAAGGTTGAGAAGAATTACAGGGCAAAGAAGTTGTTGGTGTGTGGCACAGGACCTAATGAATATAATAGAATCTCTAGATATGAATCGTCATAAGAAATTTGACATTGTTTAAGAACAATTCATGAAGGCACACCAACAAAAAGAATCAAAGGTAGATATGCTGACAACTTATTAATGAAAATTTCACCATGAAGGAAGATGAATCTATTCAAGAAATGCATATCAGATTCACTACTATCACCAATGAACTTAAGGTATTTGGTGAAACCTATTCATACTAGCAAGCAAATGAGAAAAATTCTCATGGTACTTTACTTTCAAAATTATGGAAAAGCAAAGTTGATGCAATTATTAAAGGAAAAAACCTGATGAGCCTCATTGTGGATGAGTTGATTGGTAATCTTCAAACTAATGAGCTAAACTGTAAGGATCCACATGTTTAGAGGTGTGATAGGGCCTAAGAAATGAAATCTAGACATTATCCAAACACCAGTGGATTTTACGAATGGCCTATGGGTCATAACGGTCTCACGGGCCATATCTTGTGCTCGTGGAATGATGACCAGACTCGGTGAAAATGTTGATTTCTGAAGATGGGTATACAAGATACCAGATGGCCCGTACACTGACTTATGAGTCGTAAGTCTTATCATGGGATGAGAATTAGAGATAGTTTCTGAGGATTAAAAATGTTACAAGATGAAACCTCTTTTCCACGACCCATCGACTAGACTACTACCTGCAATAGGGGTGTCGTGGTCATGTCCAACAAGTTTATAAAAAGGGTAATTTCAACATTCACTATTATCATATGTCTATACCATGTCGTTTAATTCTTCAAATAAGCCCTTCTCAGCCTTAAAACAATCTACTTTATTCTCTTCCATTCAATATATTTCTAAGTCTAAGTCCCTCCCAAATAATCTCAAGCTCCCTCAAGGTGTTCTAGTGTGAGGTGCAAGCTAGAGTTTTAGGTTCTCCACTTCTAAATCATATTTTCCTACACCAAAATACACCAAGATATGTGAGTTTTGGTCTGTGGGGACTTTTCCTATACAAAGCTCATCCATTTTTCTTCCTCATTCTATTTTCAAGTTATGGAAATTTATGGAAGTTTATGGACTATTTTATATGATGACATTATGAAGAGATTTATGGTATTCTATATTTGTACATTCTATTACATCGAAATGTCATGTGAAATTAATGGATTTTTTATGAGGGTTTGATGATACCCTAGCCAAATCTTATTATGCTTTTGGTTGGTTATTTTGAATAATGCTCAAGTGATTCCATTTTACTCCTTTAATGTCATTTACTCTTGAATTTCATGGTTTTAAACTTATGTACATGTACCCACCAAGATTTGATTATAGATGTATGCCAAACTTCTATGATGTTGAGATGCCTTGTGACAAGATATGTAAACTATGAATGGTATAATTTTGAAGGGATCTTATGCATGTTATAAGATATGAGAATCTTATGAAAATTATGAATGATATGAAGTCTTATTTGCTATTATAAAGATTTAGTTTTGAAGATCTACTCTATGAAATTATCATGATATTAAGTTGCTTTGCATATGATAACTATAAGTATGACTTGAGTATTTCTTGGGATTGTGACCTAGCACCAAGAGGACCTTTTTAGATAACTACTGTCCCATAACTATTTTTCCACCACAGGTTTATGAATTAGCTAATGGATTCATATAGCTTGAGTTGCATGATTTATCAAAATGGGTGATGTTCCCGTATGACACATGTTAATTAAATATTGAAAAGGGTGGTATTCCCATAAGGTTGTTATTATATGTTAACCAAAAGGGGTGGTGTTCCCGTAAGGTGTTTATTAAGCACTTTCTGAAATGGGGGAGTTGTCGTAAGGTGAGCGTTTGGTTTATCTTCGCAGAGTAGACCACTCCTAGTCCAGTATGGAGTGAACATCGAAATTTCAAGTAGTAGCTCACTTGATCTTACATGTCGGTTATGGTCCCTTCCTATCTATGTATGATATGTTATATTGCTAAATGATTCTTCGTGTATATTTTGACTAAGGCATTGAATATTCATGACATATTGAGCTTAAATCTGTAGATTATAATTATGCATATTGTTTAATTATGGCTTATGTTCTTCGTTGTATTACACTCCGCATACTTAGTACATTCTAAGTACTTACACATACTTTTTGCCTACATGATCTAACCATGTAGATATTAGAGCTCCTATTCATCATTTTCCTCCATGTGGTTAGACGATTAAGTTGAAGATCACTTTTGGTGAGTCCTCCAGTTCGGGGACAATAGCCATTTTACTTCATGCTTTAGTAAGACTTGTCTATCTATGGATATATTTTTGAGGGTGAGCCTTGTAGATGTCTTGGCCCCTGTCCCATTCGGATTAGAGGTGTTTTTGGATATATGGATTGTATGTTATGAGCTCGACTCTTATTATGCTTATGTATTATGAAAGAATCTCTTAGTCCCTTATTCCCTTCTTATGCTTGTTGTATGTTGTGGTTGTTGAGATAAAAGTCCTAAGCCCCTAGTTTTCCCCATAGTGTAAGTCATACTTACTCGCCCCTTAGACTTTATTTGCTATGTGATTCATGCTAATCCTCTTCCCTAATCATCCCATGGCATGAGTCCAAAGTCTTGTTTCCCCTAGAATTAATTATTACTTGTTGTTGTTTATTTATGCTTCCACAACCAAAGATGTGCTATGTATACTTAGGAGGCTTGTTTGGGGTCCTTTGGGGTTCCTCATTCATCGTGTGACGTCTATACCCTAGTCTTGGATCACGATAAAGCTTGGTATCATAGCACTAGGTTTGTAAATGATCCTCGAAAATCCAACACATTGCGTCAAGTAGAGTCTTGTTCATGGTTGTGAAGTGCGCCACAACTATGAATAAGAGGCTATGAGGCATTTTAGGAATGATTCACTTCGTCATATTCCATGTCATGCTTTAGACTTAAGGTTTCCCTTATTCTAATGCCTCAAAGATGAGCGGCTCCAAGAGCTCCCACCCCTGAGGGTTAACCGGCCCCTCCGACTCCACAAGTCTCCCAAGGAGAAGAAGGGGCCATTCATGCAGAATACAAAAATGTGCTCACTTTATTGGCAATGGTCTTGGCCAACCAAGGAGTTCAAGCTCCTCATGCTCCTACCCCTACCTCAAGGGTGAGGGATTTCACAAGGCT
This sequence comes from Solanum rostratum, assembly GCA_029948455.1. Lineage (NCBI taxonomy): Eukaryota > Viridiplantae > Streptophyta > Magnoliopsida > Solanales > Solanaceae > Solanum > Solanum rostratum. The sequence continues at coordinate 22,983,019 of CM057055.1, forward strand.
GAATCCTTCAGAGATTTATAGCTCCAAAGTTAAAGAAACCTCCCAGTAATTCATCGGTGAGGTATATAAAGTTCTTGATATCATAGGGGTAAACTTGGAGGAGAAAGCGTAACTTGCGGCATATCAACTAGAGGCCCTTGCTCAATTGTGGTTTGTTCAATGGAAGAGGGAGAGGGTGAACGAAGAGATCATTTCTTGGGAAGAGTTCAAGACCGCCTTCTTCAACCATTTCTTTCCCATGGAACTAAGGCAAAGATGACAAAGTTTATGAACCTCAAGCAAGGTTCTATGAGTGTTTGGAAGTATTCCCTAAGATTCAACAACCTCTCAAAGTATGATCCTCACTTAGTTGCTGACCCTAGGTCAAGGATGCACAAGTTTGTGTCAGGAGTGTCCGACTTGATCAATGAAGAATGCCACACCACCATGCGTATAAGAGATATGGTCTTGTCTCGGCTCATGAGTTATGCCGAGCAACTTGAAGGAGAAAACCTTAGAAAGAGAAGGAGTGCATGAGGGCTCATTATGACGATGGATTTTAAGGTTCTAGAGGTGGTCATTTTCAACAAGGCCACAAATTCCAAGGTTAAGAGCCCTTTAATGCTCAAGGCCAAAGGTTAGCTAATTATAGGGTGCCCAACCCTAGATCTCAAGGTGGTAATGGTTGACAAATTGTTCCTAGGTGTGGTAAAAATTATGGTGGCAGGTGCTACAAAGATGTGGGTGCTTGCTTTGGGTGTGGCAAGATGGTCCACAAGATTGTGGATTATCCAAATAAGGGTAGAGACGGTCGTCCCCAAGGCCAAGGTGCTCATGGTGATCAAAGGGAACAAGGTGTCCAACAAGGGAGTGCTCCACGTCACAATCACTTCTATGCTCTTCAATGGAGGCAAAAGGTGGATGAGGCACCCAATGTTGTTATCGGTATGTTAAAGATCTACAATCTTGATGCATATGCTTTATTGGATCCGAGTGCCACTATCTCATTCATTACTCCTTTTGTTGTTAGTAGACTTCATGTGTTTCCCGAGTTATTGGGTGAACCCTTTGAAGTGTCTACCTTCGTTGGTGAGTCTATTGTTGCTAAAAGTGTCTCTAGGGGTTGTCCCATGTCCATATTACAAAAAGTCTTGCCTTGTGATTTTGTTGAGCTTGACATGGTAGATTTTAGGACATGACCTCAGATAGGAAGGAGTGGAGGTCGCGAATTAGAGTAGCAGGCTAATAGGTTATTAGGGTTAGGTTGATGTCTAGCCGTGGGGTATAGTAGGGTAGTAAGATTCATCACGTCTCTTTATCCGGTGTTATTTATCTATCTTATGTATGTTAATTGTCTCGTATTTACATACTATCATGTGCTTTTCGTTATTAGTTGCTCTTTCTGTTCCATTTCTCTTCCTTTTCTTTTTTCTGTATCTAGTATATTTTGATTATCGGTTTTTGTGATAAGGGCTCCCAGGAAACAACCTCTCACCTCTATGAGGTAGGGGTAAGGTCTGCATACATTCTACCTTTCCTAGACCCCACTTGTGGGATTCCACTAGGTATGTCGTTGTTGATGATGAACTTTGAATTCATGCATGGATAACTTCAATTATGATTCAAATGCCCTTCTATGCATGGATTATGAATGATTCTATATAATTATCATATTTTGAACTTGAATTTCACGTACCCATGTTGTACTCACATCTCTCATTACATGATCATGTATGTATAAGGCTTCTACATATGAATTTGATTTTAAACATGAATATACTTATGAATGTGAACATGAATTGCGTATGAGTCTATGAATATGAACTTGATTTGTACATGAGTTGTTGAATATGAACATGAATTGAGTATGAGTCAATGAATATGAACTTGATTTGTAAATGAGTTGTTGAACATGAACATGAATTGAGCATGTATGCTGGTATGACATGATTTGAGTATGATGTCGACCATGACCTTAATACGAGCATGAAAATAATATGATTACGAATGTGATATGCTTTCAAGTATGATTGAGTGTTCACTATTATGCACGAATTGATATGTATTGATAAGGATAGGTATGACCTTCCTTTACACTATCATGAGTAAGAATGTGACCATGACTTGATGAGGAATATGTTATGAATATGATGGGAGGATCTAGGGCCTTAAGGTTGACCTAGGAAGATACTCAGGGTTCCAAAAAGGTGACCTAAGAGTATAGTATGCTATGAGAAGGGGATTTAGGGACTTAAGGTTGACTTGGAAGAAGATACTCAGGATTCTAAAAAGGTGACCTAAGACCCTAACATGACCATGACAAGGGAGGACTTGGGGCCATGAGGTAACCTAGGACTCTAATATGATTTATTCATGGGTGGCTTTGGGCCATGACATTGACCTAAGAAACTATTATGATTTATGCATGGGTGACTTAGGCCATGAAGTGACCTAAGACTCTGGTTTGATTTATGAATAGATGACTTAAGGGCCTTGAGGTTGACCTCTGAGAAGACTCAAGATTCGAACAAAGGTGGCCTAAGACTCAACATAAAATGAAATGCTCTTATGAATGATGATGATGTTATGAGATTAAGATAGGTCAAGCTAATTGCTCAAGTGAAAGGTTTGATGTTTTATGATAACTTATGATGGTTTATGTTATACATGTTGTTATGTTCCTACTTACATTGTATGCCCGCATACTTAATACATTCAAACGTACAAATGCATACTCTACGACTACATTATATCACAATATAGGTGCAAGTAATTCTCTTGTCCATCCTCATGGCTATATTTAGGTTACTTGATGATCCAGATTGGGTGAGTTCTCATGCTTTGGGGACAAGGCCACTACATTCATTCTTATTCTATGCTTATGTATTTGAGCCTATTTTTTATTTATGTTGAGGGAGAGCCAGGACCTTTCTGAGCCCCCATCTATTGTCATGAGTTAGAGGCATTTATTGGACCTATGTATTAATTTAGATTTCAATCTTGTATACTCTTATGTCATGTATGACTTATATGCTTTGAGTTATGCTAGTATTGCTTTCGCTTATGTTGTTGTTCAATTGATTACCTTGAATGATTATGTTATGCTAAGGAGGCTAGTTTGAGGTTTCTTCGGTGATCTCATTCACTGTTTTATAACTAGACCCTAGGCTTGGGTTGTGACACAAAGTGTGACATCTAGTTCCTAGGCCATTTGATAGAACCATAACAAAAACCAGATGGGTCTTCAGAAATAAAATTGATGAACATGGTACTATAGTCAGAAACAAATCTGGATTGGTGGTTCAAGGATAAAACCAGGAAGAAGATAGTGATTATGGTGAGACATTTACACTATTTGGTTAAATGGAAGCAATAAGGATACTTATTGCATTTGCAGCTTCTATGAGTTTCAAGTTGTATCAAATGGATGCCAAAAGTGTTTTCTTGAATGGTTACTTGAAGAAAGAGATTTATATGTAACAACCCCCTGGGTTTGAAGATGTTGCTCAGTATAATCATATCCTCAAGTTAGAAAAAACACTTTATGGTTTGAAATAGGCACCAAGAGCATAACATGAGAGATTGTCCAAGTTCTTATTGGAAAATGGCTTTAAAAGAGGTCGAATTGATAATACTTTATTCTTGAAAACAAGAGGATGGGACTTACTCATAATTCAAGTTTATGTTGATGATATAATTTTTGGTGCAACATCAGTTTTTTTGTGTGATGAACGTTTTGGTCTCATGAGAAGTTAGTTCAAGATGACCAAGATCGGTGAATTATGTTTCTTCCTGGCTTATAGATAAAGCAATCTTTATAAGGGATTTTTATTAGTCTAAAAAAGTACATCAAAGAGCTGTTGAAGAAGTTTCAAATGGAGAATGCAAAGCCTATTGATACTCCCATGGGTACCGATTCCAAACTTGATGCAGATGAACCTGGTCTTTCAGTAAATGAGACCATGTACAGGGGTATTATTAGTTCATTGCCATATTTCACTGTAAGTCAACTTGATATTGTATTTAGTGTTAGAATATGTGCAAGGTTCCAAGCAAATCCTAAGGAATCTCATTTGAAGGTTTCTAAATAAATTCTGATGTAATGATAAGTCATGAAACTATGACTTTTATGACGCTTTAAACAAGGTATGTTTGCGAGTTCTCAAACAATTTTATTAGTTTGATGTGTGTTTTATGTTAATTTGTAGCAAATGGGAAAAACATGAGAAGTTGGTAAAGTGCAGGAAAATGAGGAAAAAATGGTCAAAGTACCGTTATACGAAAGCTTCCACAGCTGTGCACCACTTCATAGACCGTGGAAGTGCACCATGAATATTCCCTTGGAGATGGAATCAAGGAAAAGCTCAAGGCAGGGTCCACAGACCCTTTCATAGGTCGTAAACCACTTCACAGACTGTGGAGTGTATTGTGGACCTATCCTTAAAGAGGAAAGTGAAGAAAACGCAAAGCTAGATTTCATGGACCCTTTCACGGGCCATAGAACCCTTCACAGATCATGCAAGTGGTTGTGGAAGAGTTACGTAATTTGGTGTCACTATCAAAAGTTGAAGAAAAGATGTAAGTGAAAGATTATGGGATCCTCCATGGGTCGTAGAACACACCATGGACCGTAGAAATGTAGTTGGGCTAATAGTGTAGAAGATTATCAGAGGAAAGGTCCATAGACACTTTCACAGGCCATGAACCTCACCATGACTCATGGAGCCTATCTTACAAGGAGACTTGGTGAAGCATGCCACAAGTCAAGTATTCACGGACTCTTTCATGGTCCATGAACCTCATCACGGGCCATGAACTAGGCCATGCTCCATGCCGAACCTTGTTTTCCTTTATTATTAGGATTAGGTTTCTCTTATGTATAAATAGGTTTTTATTATTTTGAATTAGTTGACTACTGAAAATCCTTGAGCGGTTGAGAACGTATGATTACAATATTGATGGGATTATTCGATTTTCACCATCTTTTTCAAGATTTTGGACTTGTAATTTATGCCAATATTCATTTTAAGTAATTTTAATATGATTCTCTCATCTATTTGTGGGTTGTTTATGTTGAGTACACATAGCTAAACCCATAACTAGAGTTGTGGGAACCATGACAATTCAACGAAGTAGGCAAACTTAGGGTTGACTTTTGGAATTATTATTGCATGTATTGTAATTTTCTTCATATCAAATCAACTAGGAATGAGGATTTTACTTGATGACATTGAAATTCATGAATGGTCAAATTTATTTCAATAGCTAGTTCTAGTCTTGCATGAGAAAGAGGTTAGAGAGTTTTACTATTTTGTGGAGTTGAATACAGATTGGAGTCTTAATACAGTTGTGAGTGGTCGACAATTCAATCTGAGTGAAGAGGAGTTAGGAAAGATCCCATAAGTTAATACTAAAGCTATTCAATCAGCAGCAGGAAAACCCCCTTCCTTTGATTTCATTAGGGAGATTGTGAAGTATATAAGTTGAATAGAGAAGGGATATCAAAACAATTCATGAAGGATATATTTTAACTATATTTTGAATTTATAAATAAGGTGTTACTTTCGAGGTCTGAGAAGAAAATAGTTGCAAAGGCTTCAAATTTATTCTCAATGAAGGCTTTAAGTAAGATGTAAGAGATAAATCTCCTAGCCTCTATGCTAGAACAGATGGATAAGGTTATAACAACCAAGGATGGAAAACATGGGATGACTTATGGATACCTTTTGGGAAAGGTCTTCAAGCATTATGGTATTCTTTTGTATAAAGGAATTAAAAGGATAATGAAATAGGCTATGTATCTTAATACACTCATGGAGTGTGAGTGTGTTGTGGGTAGAGGCCGAAATAAAAGGAAGCCATAGGTCTTTGAGCTATAGGATAATCAAGAGAAATTGAAGCATGAATCAGAGGAAATGTCATTATTGGTTAGACAGAAATACATAGAAATTACTCAGTTGGCCAAGGTTTTTCAAAACGGACTAGGTTTAAAAGAAATTTCTTTTCTGAACAGCTAAAATGCTCAACTTATAGCTAATATGGAAGAGCTTAAGCATAAGCTGTTAAAGAATCATGAAGACGCTAATGCTCGCCTGATCTTCCTTCTCTAAAACTTCATCCCCAAACCTCCGTCTTCGTAGATGTCTTCTATCTCAAATCTCTATTTTTGATGTCACTCCTTCTTCTAGCAGTGTATTATTGATTTTTAATTATACTTTTATTTAGGCTTATCTTTTCTTTGTATGCTTAGTATCAACAACTTATTTTCTTCATTTATTCCTTTCTTTTATGTTATGTATCTCTATAACTATGAGTTTATTAAAAACTATGTGATCTTTGACTTGATTTACTGCTTGACTTTTTGATAATGTCAAAAAGGAGAATATATCATAGGTTCTGTGTGGTTCATGTGATTTATTGTGTTAATGATGATAGAGCAATCGATTGAATTAGAAATAGGAACGGGACCTAGTTAAAACGGGGAAGCAACTGAGAGAAGGAAAGGTATTGGTTGTGAGATATTTTAAAGCCAATAATTTTTTGTGTAGCTGTGTTTCCATCATCAAAAAGAGAAAAAAATATTTAATTGTAATTTTGATGATTTTACAATTTATGGGATCTTGTACAAGGCCTGATCCCATGTTAGAACTATTAGCATGTGCCTGAAAGTGATATTTGTAAATAGTACACTACCCATTAACAATTTTGAGAGTGCTCGAATTATGAAAGTTGGGAAGGCCTGTTGCCCAATAAAATTGCTTAAAGAAAAAGTGGTTATCCTATATTATGTCTAACCAATATTTGGCACAATCACCTTTTGCACATTATCTCTCTCACAACAAAAAAAAAAAGAGGGCCAGAAATACTCTCAAGAAATATCAACTAAGGAACAACAATGATGCTCAAGGTTGTTATCATTTTATCATGTTATTTTTAGTTCATTTCTTTACGCATTTCATGTAAATCAAGTTCTGATCTACCAAGATACTTGGTGTTGTTTTGAATAGTTTTTTCCCACTTTATAATTCATAACTAAAGTTAGCTATGACAGGTCTTAAAATCTAAGATGATATGAAGAAATTTGTTTAGTGGGCAACAGAGGTGTTGCTTAGTAGTTGAAGATTTCAAGTGTCAAGAAGGAAGGGATCAAGAGATTAATCCATGAGATTGCTTGAGTTTGCATTCATTATTACTCCTTGATGTTTGTAGAGTCTTACTGAAATTTTGTGAGACAGTTTGTGGTTTATTCTTCTTTGAGCAAGAGAGTTTCCACATAAAATACTTGTGTCATTATTTATTGCATTTATTGTTCTTGTTGTAGTAAGGGACCAAGTCAAGTATTAATTTTGAGTGTGTACATGCCATTAATCTGACTGTCTGCTGTTGATGTATTCAAAATTCTCTAATTTTAAAAGATTTTTATAATTTGAAAAAGAACAGAGAAATGATATAATTTAGTATTATGACATTTTAAAATAAATTTTACATAATTTATCAAAAATATTATTGATTGTACTAATTAACTTTCATGATTTTAATATTTTTTATATATTTACTGATTCTCGTAATTTTAGGAGACTTCATTATAATAATAAAGGAGAGAAATGATATTAAATACAAAAAAACATAAGGATTAACTAACGACAACAAAGAATCTAGTCCTATATTCATAACAATATTTGCTGTTTGAAATTTGATTCACTGTAACGTTTTACTTTTCTTAGTTGATTTATATTAGGCATTCTTTTGAGTTCTAAGGGATAAGAACTGAGTAGATTTGTTTTATTTTGGAAAGAAATTGCAATTTCTTAAATCCTGGTACAAGAGTTTTTTCAATAAAATCACGTGTTGATTGTTTTTAATGCCATCCCTTTTTGGGTGATCGGAGGTTACAAAATAATATAATAAGGTAAATTATTATGTAAATAGCCTCAATAGATTTTCAGGACAATTATTTTGAAAAGTAAAATTTTTAATTTTTTTTATTAAGAAGGGTCCGCAATAGGATCGTGTCGTGGACTTGCTCCAGGATTGTGATACCCTAGATCTTAAGCTAAGAACCGAATAATTCCTCGTACATGTATATTCTCAACTTGATAACTTTTAATGTGATGGGATCAATTATTAGGTATTCAAAGTGTATACATGTGGTTTGGGGTCATAAGACATCTCTTACATCGACCCAAGTCCAAAGAATTCCTATCGACTAAATTTCGGTATGAGTGCGTATAAGGGCCAACTTCAAATGAACATATCTCTATCACAAAATAATTAGGTGATCCACTACCTATCAAATTAATGGTATTTGAAATATCTTTCCAACGTATCTAATTTTCTCTTATTCAGAGTAAAAAGTTATGATCATTTTACTGAACCATGTCTGGGGTGTGAGATTCGCTAACTACCATTTGGGTGACTCCTCAAATGCATTTGACAATCCCCAACTATGCTCGTCAAATGATCCCGAAAACTCTATGAAACGGTCATATTAGGAAATCTGAAGGTCCCATTTGGCGACTCACTAAATGATTCGGGGAGGAGACCTCCGGCTCGCCAGTTTCACCATTGGGACTCATTAAATTTTTTTTTTTACTTTTATTGATATTTCTACATTTCCAAAAGGGTATTTTGACCCTTTATCTCTAAATTGCCCCTCCTAAGCCTATTTCATGCCCTAATAACTTTCCCTTTTACCTTATTTCAATTTTTTTCCTCAAAGAAGACCCAAGTCCTCCATTGAAGAACAAGTTCTAATTTCTTCCAAGCTCTTCACCCAATTCAAGACTTCTTCAACCTTCTTCTTTATTTTTCTCTAAGGTATGTGAGTTTCTTTATCCATGGGTCTTTCCACCCATGGAGTCCAAAATCCTTTTCGATTCAATCCACTAATTTTAAGATTTATTTCTTCATGGGTACTTCCTATTCGTACTTGTATGCATGATTCATGTTGAAAATTGTCATTTATTGATTTGAAATACATGAAATGAGCCAGTATTTATGAACTTTCATATTATTACATTGGGTTGATAATTTCTTAAATGGATTTTGTTAGATCTTTGCCTAAATGCTATATTCTAGTTTAAATTATGAATACTATGTTTAAATGAGTATGCATTGTTATCTATTTACATGAATGGATGTATTTTGAAAAATGCCTATCATAAACTATTATGAGTTTTTGAATCTCACATGGGTTGTTTGAATTATGATTTTAAATGATATCCTCTCATAATAAATATGCACATTCCTATGGGATATCATGTTGAGGGTTGAATTGACAAGAACTTTGCTATGCTATGGTCCAATTATGGGCCTGAACATGATTTGCAAGAATATGATTAAGATTATAAAACTCCGTTTATGCTGATAATAGAAAATGCACACTTGAAGGAGATCATGATTTTTAATGAGCTACTCCTATTGTGATATTACGAGTTACAAACTTATGCATGATTATACTTATGTTTATTATCCCTGGGACTAGATTTATTGAAGTCAAGAATGAATGAGTGATTGAAAATGTGAGTTCCCTCGCATAGCTATGATTATGAGATGATGGTAGGTCATTAGTAGAGGCATAGAAAAGACTTAGGAGCTATCCTTATGATGATGATTTATTTCCTAAATGCTTATGGGATAGGTTAGTTAGAAACGTCTCCATATTAAATGACTCTATAGTTTATGCTTATGATTATTTCGTGAGTGTCACACTTAGCATCCAGTGGACTTTGGGATAAATAAAGAAACTCCTTATTATCTAGAGCATGAGACTGTTAGTAGAATCCCATTGTCCTATAACTATGTACCACCATAGTACAATAGGGGCCACCCGCTAGTAAAGGTTGATTTCTAGACCACCCATTAGTAGAGGCTTGCTCCCTAGTTAGCTCTTGTGGATCTACTTAGGTATCTTAAGAGGTCACCTTGGCAAGTGATCTCCCCTTCTTCTAGTGTAGGGAAAACATCGAGACTTCAAGGTTTAGCTCACATGATTTATGTCGGTTGAGGGTTTCTCTCTCACACGTTTATGGTCCCTTGTTGCTACTAATGACATTTCTCATAAAAGTATATGACTTTCTCTTCAACGATGCAAGGTGTTCTCTATCATAATTACTAATGTCGCTATCATGGTAAGATGATCCTTCCCTTAAAGGAATGTATTGCTTTCCTAATGGCATTATTATTTTTATTTATGCATAACAACCTCCATTGCTCATTATTCTATGTTTTTTAAGTGCTTTATCATGTAATCAAATAAGTGTACATGTTTTATTTCTACAAGCATTATCTTGTGTTCCATGGCTTAAGAAATGTCTTAAATGGTCATTGTTCGCTAGTTCATGATATTTACCTCATTACATTGCATACCTACATACTTAGTACATTCAAAGTACTAACACATACATTTGCCTACATGACTTAACCATGTAGTGGCTAGAGCACTTCCCGATCCACCTCCTTATGGCTAGTTCAACTTGTGAATACTTTGTTTTTGGTAAGTTCTCTAATTCAAGGGCCACATCCATCTTCCATCTAGCTTGATTATGTTAAGACATTGATACTCTTACTATTTTACTTTTGAGGGTGAGCCTGAGACATGTCTTGGCTCCCGCTTCATCTATAACTTAGAGGAATTATTAGATGGCATGCTACATATGTACTATGCAACAACCTTGTATCTATGTTGATTCTCCCTTAGATACTATCCCATACTTGTTGTTGTCTGTGATAGTATTGGTTGATACTTCCCATAAAGTGCGTTCCATGTCCAATTTTCTTAGAGTTGTTTGTTTTAATTAATTTATGGAAATTCCTTACCCTCTCACTCCACGGAGTGAGACCTAAGCCCTGAATCCCCCTAGAACTACTTGTTGATTATTGATTTACGTTTCTTAACAAGGATATGTTTATGTATGTTATGAGGCTTGTTTGGGATACCTTAGAGTTCCCCATTTTCTATGTCACACTTAGTCCCTAGGCTTGGGTCATGATAAGCTTGGTATCATAGCATTAGATTTGTAAATAGTCCTCAAAAATCCAATATTCCTCGTCGAATAAAGTCTTATTCATAGGTGTGAAGCTCGTCACATCTTTGAGTAGGAGGCTATAAGGCTTAGGAATCATCTCACTTCTTTCATAATCTATGTCGTGCCTTAGAGTTGTCCTAAGACTTTCTTGACCTGATAGATCGTTCTTTGTGTTTTTCTAGATAATACCTCCAAGAAGAATATCTCTAGCCCCTCAATATGAGGGAGTGACATATGCGGAGTTTTGAGCTAAGTTATGAGCAATCAAGTGAATTGAGGTACATAGATTCTGAATGCTTCTACCCGGGCTTCTAAAGTAAGAGACTTTGTTAGGATGAACCCTCTCGAGTTCCATGGTTAAAAGGTGGATAAAGATTCTCAAGAGTTTGTGGATGAAGTGCACAAGGTGTTAGTCGTTATGGGAGTGACTTCAGAGGAAAAGACAGAGTTGGCAGCCTCTCAACTAAAAGGTTCGGCTCAAACATAACATACTCAATGGAAAATTAAGAAGAATGAGGATGGGAAGGGGGACATATTTTTTGGGAGAGAGGTCAAAGATGAACTCCTTGATCGCTTTTTTCCTTGGAGTAGAGGGAGGCCAAGATACAATAATTTATCAACCTTAAGAAAGGGAATATGAGTGTGAGGGAGTATTTTCTCAAGTTCGCCAAACTCTACAAATATGCTCCATCGATGGTTGTCGATCCCGTGCTAGAATGAGCAAATTTATGTTTGGATTATTTGACTTGCTTGTCCAAGAATGCCGGACCATTATGCTTCTACAGGAAATGGATATTTTTGAAGTTATGACTTATATATTGCAAATTCAAGATGATAAGAAGAGAAAGAATGCAAGAGAGTCCAAGAGGGCCTGCTTTGATGAGGTAGATCATTATTTACTAAGGCTCCAAAGGCTAGGAGTAAGAGGAAAAGAAACCCCTATCCTACTAGTGACAAGTGTGGTAAGATGCATTAGGAGAGTTTTTAGTCGGACAAGAAGGTTGTTTTGAGTGTGGTGAGTTGGGGCACAAGAGGAGGGATATCCTGGTAGCTGCTAGAATGGGATGCGAAAGAGCTCCGAATGCTTTCTTGGTATATATATGTTTCTTTCAGTATGGTAATAGTTGGTACTAAATGGTTTCATGGTTATGGTGCTATAGTTGCTGTTTGGGTGTGAGTGGTTGTATTGACATATTGGTAAAAGTGGTAATTTTCATATTCATCCTCATGCATCATTTATTTTAGTCTTGACTTGTTGCTTATTGTGCATGCATGTTCATGGAGTAGGTTTTGATTAAAGCTTCACGTGAAGTTATGTAAATATGTTTTATGCATTTAAAATGATGTTCATAGCTACTCTCGTGAAAACAATATTTGTCTTCGATTATTTCATTCATGATGGGTTGTTATATGTTTGTTTTGGTTTTATTGTGCTAGCTTGATTCATATTCGAGGAAGAATGTTCCCAAGGGGGAGATATTATGACCCTCTAGACCTAAACCTGAGATTGAGTCATTCCTCGTACGTGTATAGGCTTAACTAGATGACTTCTAATGTGATGGGATCAATTATTAGGTATTCAAAGTGTATTACATATGGTTTGGGGTCATAAGGTGTCTCTTATATCGAATCATGTTTAAAGGATTCCTATCAACTAAGTTTCATTATGAGTATATATAAGGGTCGATTCAAATGGACATATCTCTTATCACATAAATAATTAGGTGACTCACTACCAATCAAATTAAAGGTATTTGAATTATCTTACAAACACATCTAATTTTGCCTTATTCAGAGTTTGGAGTAAAACATTATGACTGTTTTACTGAAGCATGTCTGGGACATGAGACTCGGCTAGTTGAGTGCCATTTGGGCAACTCGCGAATGCATTTGGCAATCCCTGACTATGCTGGTTGAATTGTATCGAAAACTTTCAGAGGATATCATATTAGGTGATCTGAAGGTCCCATTTGGCGAATCGCCGAATGGTTCGTTGATGGGACCTCCAGCTCACCAATTTTTCCATTGAGACTCATTAATGTTTTTTGACTTTTGATGATATTTTTACATTTTCAAAAGGGTATTTCAACTCTTTTTCCTAAATTCACCCTCTTAAGCCAATTTCATGCCATAATAACCTTTCCGTTTAATTTATTTCAATTTTTTTCTCTCAAGGATGAAGACTCAAGTCCTCCATTGAAGAACAAGCTCGAATTTCTTCCAATCTCTTTACCCAATTCAAGACTTCTTCAACCTTCTAATCTATTTTGATCTAAGATATATAGGTTTTTCATCCATGGGTCCTTCTACTCATGGAGTCCAAAATCCTTTTCAACTCAATCCTTTAATTTCAAGATTTATTTCATTATGGGTACTTCCTATTCCTACTTATATGCATGATTCATGTTTGAAATTGTCATTTATTGATTTAAAATGCATGAAATGAGCTAGTATTTATGAACTATTTATATTACTATATTGGGTTGATGATTTCTTAAATGAGTTTTGTTAAATCTTTGCCTAAATGCTATATTTTAGTTTAAATCATGAACATTATGTTCAAATGAGTACGTATTGTTATCTATTTATTGAGTTGATGAATTTTGAAAAATGTCCTATCTTAAATTATTATGTATTTTTTAATTTAACTATGGGTTGTTTAAATTACGACTTAAATGATATACTCTCATGAGAAATATGCACATTACTATGGGATCTCATGTTGATAGTATGGCAAGAACTTATTATGGGCATGAACATGATTTGCAAGAATATGATCAAGATTATAAAACCCCTTTTTATGTTATTATAACACTCCCTTTCTTGAAATGAATATGCTAACTTGAAGGGAGTCACGGTTTTTAATGAACTACTCCTATTATGATATTATGATTTACAAGCTTATGCATGTCATGATTGCACTTATGTTTATATATTCCATGGAAATAGACTTATTGAAGCCAAGAATGAATGATTGAAATGTGAGCTCTTTCACCTACCTATGATTATGAGATGATGGTAGATCGTTAGTAGTGGCATAAACAAGACTTAGGAAATATCCTTACGATGATGATTAATGTTCTAAGTGCTTATGGGATGGGATAGTAGAATATCTCTCCATATTAGATGACTCTATGATTATGCTTATGATCATTTCGTGAGAGTTACACTTAGCACTGATTGGGCTTTAGGATAAATGCAAAAATTCCCCATTCGCTAGGGCATGAGACAGTTTGTACAATCCCGTTGTCCCATAACTACATGCCACCATAGCAAAATTGGGTTCACCCGCTAGTAGAGGTTGATTTCTGGACCACTCATTAGTCTGTTCTCCCTAGTTAGCTCTAGTAGATTCATTTAGGCATCTTAGGAGGTCAACATGGCAAGTGATCTCCCCCTTGTCTACTATAGGGGAAACATCGAGACTCCATGACTTAGCTCACATGATTTTATGTCACCTAAGTGTTGCTCTCCCACATGTTTATTGTCCCTTGTTACTACTAATGACATTTATCATAAAGTTATATAAATTTCTCTTCTCTTCAAGTATGCAAGATGTTCTTCATTATGATTGCTAATGTTGCACTCATGGTAAGGTGGTCCTTCCCTTAAAGGAATGCATTATTTTCCTCAAGGAATTACTATATTTACTTATGCATAACAACCTCCGTTCCTCATTATTCTAAGTTTAAGTGTTTTATCATGCAATAAAATAAGTGTACATTCTTTACTTCTACATGTATTAACTTGTGTTTGATGGCTTAAGAAATATCTTAAATGGTCATATTGTTCGCTAGCTCATAACGTGTATCTCATTGCATTGCATACCCGCGTACTTAGTACATTCAAATTATTAACATATACTTTTACCTATAGGATTTAACCATGTAGTGACTGGAGCATTTCCCAATTCACCTCCTCGTGGCTAGTTTGACTTGTGAAGACTTTGTTTGTAGTAAATTCTCTAGTTCGGGGGCTATATCCATCTTTCATCTAGCTTGATTATGGTAAGACACTGATAATCTTGCAATTTTACTATTGAAAGTGACCCCAATACATGTCTTGGCCCCCGCTTCATCTATGATTTAGAGGTATTGTTGGATTGCATACTATATATTTATTATGCGACAACCTTGTATCTATGGGCTTTCTCCTTTAGGCCCTATTCCATACTTATTGCCTGTGATAGTATTGGTTCGGTGGTGAAATTATTAAGCCCCTACTTCACTTAAAGTGTGTCTCATGTCCCTTTTCCTTAGAGTTATTTGTTGTGATTGAATGGTAGAAATTCCTTACCCCCTTCTCCCGATAGAGTGTGGCCTAAGCCCCCAATCCTCCTAGAACTATTTGTTGATGACTGATTTACATTTTTGTTTTACCATTGTATGCTATGAGACTTGTTTGCGGCACTTTCAAATTCCACATTCTCCATGCCACACCTAAGCCCTAGTCTTGGGTCGTGACTAGGATAGGTTGAAGTCGTTCTTGGTCAAAATCTTATTTTTATTAAAATTGTACCATGATGAACCTAGTCCATGTCGCAGACCTGGGCCATATATTTAATCCGAATTCTATTTTTAAGTGGGAGGTACTTTGAACTTTTTCCCTACTTGTTGGTTATTGAACCTAGACTTTTTTTAGGACTAAAATCCTAATCTATTAAATACCCAGACCTCAATTATTTCCTCATTCACTCCTAGTCAATCAATGTATTTTAAAAAAATTCTCTCTCTACTAAGGCTTTCAAATCCCCATTAAAGACAACAAGCAATTCTTCAAGTTCTCAATCAAAATTATAAAGATTTCTTCAAGGATTGTTCTATCTTCTCACCCAAGGTATGTGGTTCTTCATCTTTGAATCCCATTCACTTCGGATCCCAAAAAATTCCTATTTTTCATCCTATTTCAAGTATGTATTTTTATGGGTCTTTTCAATTTTCATTCAATTGTATGAATCATGATATATTTTAAGATCATTAGTCTATCTTGACACGAATTGATAACAATTACATAAAATTGATGATTTTTCACATAAATTATCTACAATACTATTTAAAGCTCAAAATTTCATCATAGGTTTGTTGAATTTTTCTAATTTTATAAATTGAGTTCCAACTATTATTTATTTACTCAATTAAGTATGATTTATTATTTAATTGTATGATTTTAATGATTTGTAAGAAATTTATCTTAAAATAGGATTTAAGAACTTACTTATGATTCAGTTGATCCTGTTCTATATAATATGCATGAATTTATCCTAATTATAGGAGTTCTAGTCAATTGATTGTGAATTCATACCTCTACCTAAATTCTTCTTTACAAGTCACGCGTATGAAATTTCAAGTGTTCAAGCATGTTTACGAAAATGGTGACTTAAGATCACAAGGGCAACTTAAGATCCCAATGACACTCTAAACTGATGCAGAATTTGTAATGATGGAAGGCGTACACTCACATTGCATAAACTACATGATAATGAGCTATTCTATGAATGAGTTTCTATGATTTGGATTAGTGATCATGATTAGCCTTTTCTATGTGATGTGTCTATGAAAATTATCAACTATAAATTATGACAAGCCTTATGAGTCTACGATAAGTATAATTTTTATGATAAGTATTCTGTGGGATTTAACTTAGCACCGAATGATACTCGAGGTAGGAACTCGACCCAAGAGATCTTTAGTAGAAATCTTTAGTCTCATAACTACACCATAGGATTATTTGCCAATATCGCCTTGCTAATGTATCTATATATAGCACATGTTTATGTCATCAATTTATATGGGGTAGAGTTCTATCATGGTAAGTAGATTTGTTTTTCTTCGATGTACGAGTAGACATTGAGATTCCATGTCATATCTCACATGGTCTTATCATTAGTTATGATTATTGTAACACCTCCCAAAGTGCCTTCGAATACTCCTATAATAGATGCCTTACATAACACATCATCCGTAGATTTGTTTGGCAAATTCAAGGCCGTATTCTTGTTCAAGAGGCAAAATTATGTGGAAAGATGATCTCGTTTGATTTTTATGTCAATCGTATTAAAAATAATTTTTTGCATATTTTTACACTTTTTAGAGGGGTCTGCGATCTCTCCACATCGTGGAGAGAATTCATTTAAGTGTAAAAATGACCGAAACTCATTCCAAGGCCAAAACAGGGAAAAATTAAAATTTGCGCAAAAATGAATTACGTTGGAACAAGTCAGCATCACGGTCTTGTTTCACGATAGTACAAAAGTTTTGAGATTTAGGTGAGGGCAATTGGGACAAATCTCTGAACCCATATATATGGGAATACATTCCACCATTTTTAGGCCTATTTCACTCTCTAAAATCCCTAAAATTCTCTCAAAACTTTCCAACATTTCTCTTCTAAATTCTCTCAAGTTTCTAAGGTCTCAAGGCTCCTTCATTAAGGACCAAGCTTCAAGGTGACTTCAAGATCCTCTTTTCTTCTTCATGAATATTAAGGTATGTTGGTTTCTTCATCCATGAGTCCTTTCACTCGTGGAGTCCAAAACCCTTCTCAACTTAATCCTTTGATTTCAATACATATTTCTTTATGGGTACTTACTCTTATTCTTTACATGCATCATTTGAGTTGAAAATTATTCATGTGGATTTGAAATGCATGAATATCTATCAGGAGTTTATACTATGAATTATTTAATATATTTAGGCTATGCATCTTATGATGCTATGAATTGCTATGAAGATTAAGGAATTTTGAGATGGTTCTATGATGCCCTAACTAGGGGTTATACTATGATTATCGTGGGTTATCTTGAATGGTTTCAAGTGAACATGTTTTTGACTATTCATGCACATTACTATTGATTTTCATGATTTTAAGTTCATATGCAGAAACCCACCAAGTGTTAGAACTAAGATTATATGATGAAACATCTTATATTGTTTAAAGGCTTTATTACAAGTTATGTAAGTCATGAATGTTATGAATTATTAAGGGCTATCAAGTATGTGATTCCATGAAAATTCTATGAACATTATGCAAGATTATAAAGCACTTTTGTGATATCATGATACACCCTCTTGTGAAGGGAAATGCTCACTTGAAGGGATCATAGATTTTCATGAGTTACTCCTATTATGATATTATAATGTACAAGACTATGGATGCTATGATAATGCTTGAGCTTTATGTATTTCATGGGATATTCACTTAGTTACGAGAGGACCTTGGTAGATTTTCATTCTCCTTAAACTGTGTGCCACCATAGGTTATTATTATTTTCCTAAATGATTTTACATTAGTGGATCCAGCTATGTCATGTAACACCTACCAAAAAGTCCATATCATAAAAAAAGGGTATAGTTTACCTTGGCAAGTAGATCACTCTATTTCTGGTCTAAAGAAAATATCGAAATTCCATATAGTAGCTCGCATGGTCTTAAAGTTGGTTAAGGTCTCCTCCCACATATGTATGTTATGCTATGAACTTATTCTTTTACCTCCCTATGCATGTTTTAATTAAGGCATTGATCATTCATGTCATATTGAGTATATTACCTTTGTATATAATTATAAATCTTGTCTATTTTGGCTCATGATATCTTATTGCATTGCATCTGGCATACTTAGTAAATTCAAGTACTAAAACACATTTTTTATCTACATGATTTAATCATGTAGGGATCAGAGCTCTTCCTAGCCATCTCCTCTTCGCTAGTACAACGTGTGAAGATTTTTTCTTGTTGTGCGTCCTCCACTTCGAGGGTAACATCCATTTTCTATCTACCTATGTTAGGACATTTATACTTTTGTTATTTACTTTTAACGGTTAGCCTAGATCATGTCTTGGCCCTTGTTCCACTCATAACTAGTAGTATTATTAGATAATATGTTATGTATGACTCATGTGACGCTTGTGTATTTATGAAGACTTTCCCTTAGTCCCTACTCTATGTATGATGTTACTTTTATTATGTTAGCAAGTGATGAATTCCTTAAGTCCCAAATCCCCATAGAGGTCATCCCATGATCCTTTCCCTTAGAATTACTTGTTGTGAATTAATAGTAGAAATTCCTTATTCATTGTCCTATAGAGTATGTTTGAAGCTCCTAGCCCCCTTAGTACTATTTGTTGATGATTGAACCATGCTTCTAAACCAAGGATGAACATATGGATGTTATGAAGCTTGTTTGGGGTATCTTTGGATTCCCCATTCGCCATGTCACACCTAGGACGAGGCTTGGATTGTGATAAGCTTGGTATTAGAATACTAGGTTTATAAATGGTCCTTAGAAATCTAACATATCACATCAAATAAAGTCTTGTTCATGGTTATAAAGCACGCCACATCTATAAATAAGAGGCTATGAGGCATTTAGGAAATGATAGATTCTTCATGATCTATGTCGTGCTGTAGGATTTGACTTAAGACTTCCTATTTCTAAGGGTTGCCCTTTTGCATTTCTAGATAATGCCTGAAAGAATGCCATCAAGAGTCCCTATTCCCAAGGAGGACTAATGCCCCCGAACCCCACAAGCACCCCAAGAAGAAGGGGTTACTCATGTCGAATATTGGAATGTTATTAAATTGTTGGCAGAAGCCGTGACCAACCAAGTTAACCAAAGGAGCCCAAGCTCCTCATGCTCCTACTTTGGCTTGAAGTGTGAGGGACATCGTTAGAATGAATCCTCTAGAGTTTCATGGTTCTAAATTGAAGGAAGATCCTCAAGAATTTATTGATGAAGTATACAAGGTCCTAGCTATCATGGGGGTAAGCATAAAGGAGAATGCAGAACTTGCGGTTTATCAACTCAAGATCCTTGCACAAATATGATTCACCTAATGGAAGATGGAAAGGGCATATGATGAGCCTATTCCATGGGAAGAATTCAAAGTTGCCTTCCTTGATTGCTTCTTTCCTATTGAACAAAGGGAGGCAAAGATGATGAAATTTATGAACCTCAAACAGGGGTTCATGAGTGTGAGAGAGTATTCCCTCAAGTTAAACAAGCTCTCAAAGTATGCTCCTCACTTGGTTACCAATTTATGGACAAAAATGAACAAATTTGTGTCGAGAGTGTCCGACTTGGTAAATGAAGAATGCCATATCGCCATGCTCATAGGGGAGATGGACATATCTCAGCTATTGACATATGCCGAGCAACTTGAAGGAAAGAAGCTTAGGAAGAGAAAGATGGAAGATTCCAAGAGGGCTCATTATGAAGGTGGGTTCCAAGGTGCTAGGGGTGGTGGAGGTGGTCATTTCCAACTAGGCCACAAATTTCAAGACCAAGAATCATTAAATGCTAAAAATCAAAGGTTCTTCAATAATAGGGTGCCAAACCCTAAAGCTCAATGTGGTAATGGTGGACTAACTTTTCTTGGATGCCTAAAATATGTAAGAACCCATGGTGGCAAATGCTTGAGGTATATGAGTTCATGCTTTGGGTGTGGCAAGCTAGACCACAAACTTGCCGATTGACCAAGTTTTCTAAACAAAGAAAGAGATGGACGTTCTCAAGGACGTGGTGCTCATGGAGTTTAGGGGGCCCAAGGTTGTCAAGAAGGAGGTGATCCACGTCATAACCGATTATATGCTCTTCAAGGGAGACAAGTGGTTGATGAGGTGCCTGATGTTGTCACGGATATGTTAAAGGTTTATGAATATAATGTGTATGCTTTATTGATCTAGGTGCCACTTTCCTTTTGTTAACCCATACGTAGTTAGTAGGTTACACTTGAACCCTGAAATGTTATGTGAACAATTTGAGGTGTCTACTCCCATTGTGAGCCTGTTGTTACTAAAGGAGTCTATAGGGGTTGTCCCATGTCCATCTTGCATAAAGTCTTGCTTTATGATTTTGTTGAACTTGACATAGTGGATTTTGACATTATTCTTGATATGGATTGGTTACATGCATATCATGCCTCTATTGATTCTAGAACTCGTAAAGTTAAATTTCAATTTACTAATGAACCCGTCCTTGAGTAGGAATGTCATGATTTGGTAGTTAAGGGTAGGTTCATCTCTTGTCTTAAATCTCGGGAGTTGATTGATAAGGTTGAATTTATCATCTTGTGAGGGTTAGGGATGTTGAGTCCGAAGTTTGTTCTATTGAATCAATTTTGGTGGTCAATGAGTTTCCCGATGTTTTTCATGATGAACTTCCCGATGTTCCTTCTCAAAGAAATATTGATCTTGGTATAGACCTTCTCCATGATACTTAACCTATCTCCATTCCTCCCTGCCGTCTACCCCCCCCCCCCCAAATTGAAAGAGTTAAAAGATCAATTGAAGAACTTATTGGAGAAGGGTTTTATAAGCCCTAGCAGGTCACCTTGGGAAGCACCAGTGTCGTTTGTGAAGAAGAAGGATGACTCACTTAGAATGTGCATCGACTACTAGTAACTCAACAAAGTCACGATAAAGAACAAGTATCCACTACCGAAGATCAATGAATTATTTGATTAATTGCAAGGGGCAAGTCATTTTTCTAGGATCAATCTTCATTCCGGATACCATCAAATGAGGATAAGGGAATGTGACATTCCTAAGACGGCCTTCCAGATAAGGTATGGGCACTTTGAATTTGTAATGATGTCTTTTGGCCTAACCAATGCTCTAGCAATATTTATGGATCTCATGAATAGGGTCTTTAAATCCTACCTTGATATGTTCGTTGTGGTATTCATTAATGATATCTTGATTTAAATTCAGAATAAAGAAGAGCATGTGAGATATTTGAGGGTTGTGTTGCGAACCTTCAGAGAAGAAAAGTTGTTTTCCATGTTTGACAAATGTTAATTTTGGTTGAAAGTGGTCGCATTCCTTGGGCATGTGGTGTCGAGTGATAGAGTCAAAGTGGACCCTAGGAAAATGAAAGTGGTGAGAAATTGGCCTAGACCTTTGACTTCAACAGATATTAGGAGTTTCTTGGGCTTAGAAGGATACTATCGGAGATTTGTTGAGGGGTTCTCTTCTATTACTTCTCCTTTGACAAAGTTGACACAAACAAAATTCCTTTGGACTGATAATGTGAGAGGAGCTTTCAAACTTTAAAGGACAAGCTTACATCTGCTCTTATTTTGACTTTACTAAAAGGGTTAGAAGAGTTTGTTGCATATCGTGATGCTTCAACAATCGGTTTGGGGTGTGTGTTGATGCAAGGTGGCAAGGTCAGCCTATGCATCTAGGCAACTAAGGGCGCATGGGTGTAATTATCCTACACATGACCTTGAGCTAGCAGTTGTGATATTTGCCTTAAAAAAATGGCATTATTATTTGTATGGGTTCTATGTAAATGTCTTCACTGGGCACAGGAGTCTTCAATATGTATTCACCCAAAGAGATCTCAATTTGAAGCAAAGAAGTTAGTTAGAACTTCTTAAGGATTATGATATGAGTGTGCATTACAACTCGAGCAAAGCTAATGTTGTAGATGATGAACTAAGTAGGGTATCCACAGAGAGTATGTCTCACTTCGATGATGGGAAGAATGATTTAGCCAAAGATGTTCACAAATTGGCTAGGTTGGGAGTTAGGTTGGATGAAGTTGTAGATGGAGGTAAGGTGATTCTAGATGGTTCTGAATCTTCCTTGGTTGAAGAGGTCAAATCCAAGCAAGACCCTGATCCCTCCTTGGTTAAATTAAGGCATTAGTAAAAGAGGGAAAGGTAGAGATTTTCACCCAAGGTGGAGATGGTGTCCTTAGGTATCACAATAGGTTATGTGTGCCAAATGTTGATGGGTTGAGGGACCTGATTTTGAAAAAGGCCCATAATTTATCTTATTTCATTCACCCCGATTCTAGAAATATGTATAAAGATTTGAGAGAAGTAAATTGGTAGGATGTTATCAAGAGGGGTATTGTGAAGTTTGTGGTCGGATGTCATAGTTGCCAACAAGTCAAATTTGAGCACCAAAGGCCAAGCGACCTAGCCCAAAGACATCAAGATTCCTACTTGGAAGTGGGAAGAGATCAATATGGATTTTGTGATTGGTTTTCCTAGGAATAAAAAACATTTTGTTTCTATTTGAGTTATTATGGATATAATGACAAAGTCGGCTCATTCCCTATCGGTTAAGACAAATTATGGTGCCGAAGACTATGCCAAATCGACATCCATGAGTTGGTTAGATTGAATGGGGTTCCATTATCTATCATATCAGATCATGGTGCCCAATTCACCTCTCACTTTTGGAGGTCTTTTCAAAAAGGCATTGGTACTAAAGTCAAGCTTAGCATGGCCGTTCACCCACAAACGGATGGTCAAGTTGAAAGAACCATTCAAACCCTTGTGGATATGCTTAGAGTTCATGAATTAGAATTCAAAGATTATTGAGATGTGTATCTCCTACTCATTACTACTCTAGCATTGAGATGACACTGTTTAAGGTATTGTATGGGAGATGTTGTAGATCCTCGATTTGGCGGTTTGAAGTGGGAGAGATGGCTTTGATAGGTTTGGATTTTGTTTTGGAAGCATTAGAGAAAGTGATGTTGATATGAGAGAGATTAAAGATGGCTCAATGTCGGTAAAGGTCTTAGTTTGCCATTAGGAGGACAAATCTTGAGTTCAACATGGATGATTGGGTGTATTTTACTGTGTCACCTATGAAGGGTGTAGTGTGGTTTGATAAGAAGAGAAGTTGAGCCCTAGGTATGTAGGGCCTTAAAGAATTTTGAGGCACGTTGGTAAGGTTCCTATGAGTTGGAGTTGGCTATGGAGATGAGTTCTTATAGAATTTTGAGGCACGTTGGTAAGGTTCCTATGAGTTGGAGTTGGCTATGGAGATGAGTATGGTTCATCCGGTTTTTCATGTGCCTATGTTAAGGAAGTATGTAGGTGACTCAAGCTCCACTGTGCCTTTGTAGGACGTAGATGTTGAAGAGAACTTGACATATGGAGAAGTTTTGATTGAGATATTGGATAGGAGAGTGAAGCTATTGAGAAACAAAGATGTAGCGTCCCTTAAAGTCAACAAGTTGAAAGTGCTACTTGCGAAGCGGAAGAGGATATGATGGAGGTGGTGAATTCTCTAGCTCAACGTTCATTAACCACCTGAAAAATTATGGTATTGTTAGGCATATATCTTGTCCAAATACACTTGAGCAGAATGGTATTGCTAAAAGGAAACATAGGCATGTGGTAGAAACTGGTTTAACACCGTTATTTTAGCTAAGCTGCCTTTATTTATGTGGACAAAAGGCTTCCCTACAGTAGCACTTAAAGACACACCTTTCTACGAATTTCATGGAACACATCCCGACTACAATAGTTTAAAGGGGTTTGGGTACAGGTGATTTCCCTACATCAAAGGAAGCAACAAGTTCTCACCAAAGACATATCCATATGTCTTCAGTGGATACAGTAGCCTCCACAAAGGATACAGATGCTATGATCCATCCACAAGAAGAGTCTCATATCAAGACATGTTGTTTTTTATGAACTCTTCCTTATGTGCAGGGAAACAACAATGAAAGTGATTCTGCATATTCCACTCATCTTACTACATTCTCTGAATTTTTGTCAGAATCAAAGAATATAGTTGCTGAGTTGCCAAGCCAGGAGCATGACTTATCTGAGCATCTTCCTACCGATCGACATGATGTTTCAGGGTAAGTTTTAAAATATATATTGCTAGGTGAACCAACACACGAAGAACCTCAACAAGATATTGAGGAGTTATCAGCATCTATATCTCCAGCCTCACTTGAGAACTCATCTAATGAGGCACAAGATATTGCAATTTGTAGCTATTGTTATGTGAGGATGAGCAGCCACCTAAGAATTCAGTATGGCTAATCAAAAAGGACTTCAACTTGAGGCTAATCAATATACTCTTCACAGATCAAGTCCAACTCCAGTTACAGGCTCTATCTTAACCATCCACAATAGAATATGTCATGATAACTGGGTCAAAAGCTAAAAACTTATCTCATACTTCATTATCTAGGAAAAACACGGCCTGTAGTTAACCTCAAAGAAACACCTAACACTCCACACTGGGTGGCACGTATGAAGAAGGAGTTACATGCACCGCATGAAAATGAGACTTGGATTCTGGTTCCTAGAACTACTATGATGAATGTAGTAGGATCCAAAAAGTGTTTAAGACAAAAATGAAGTCAGGTGGTTCAATTGAAAGGCATAAAACCAAATTACTTGCAAAAGGACTATTCACAACGTGAAGGAGAAGATTTTAAAGAAACTATTAGCCCTGTTATGAAGGAAACTACTATAAGAGTTGTTTTATATCTTGTAGTGACTCAACATTGGTGTATTAGACAACTTACTGTTAAAAATGTGTTCCTTCATGTATATCTAGCAGAATAAGTGTACATGAGTCAACCACCAGAATTTGCTGATCCAAATTATCTGAGACACGTCTGTCTGTTCAAGAAGGCACTGTATGGTCTCAAACAGGCTCCTAAAGCCTAGTCTTAAAGGTTATGTTTTTATTTGATCCACATTGGCTCAAATACAGTAGAGCCGACTCATCTCTGTTCACTCTTCATAGTCCAGCAAGAACAATACTACTATTGTTATATGTAGATGACATAATTGTGACAGGTAACAAACTGAAAGCAAATGAGTGAAGTTGTGAAGAAATTGAGCACTGAATTTGCCATGACGAACGTTGGTCAACTAAGTTTCTTCTTATGTGTTGAAGTTATCTACTTTCTAGATGAAATTTACTTGTCTCAAAGCAAATATACTAATAATTTGCTCAAGTAGACATGGAAGATGCAAAGGAAGTCCCCTACTCCCTTAGATTAGAAATACTGCTTGCAGGATGCTATTGGAACTCCAGTTGATCTCTCAATATATAGGAGCATCATAGGAAGCTCACAATGCCTGACTAATCAGATCAGATATCACTCATGCTGTGAACCTTGTAAGTCAGTTCATGCAAAATTCAAATTTTGTGCATCTCTAAGCTATAAAGAGAATACTCAGATATGTAAAAGGAACTATTACTCATGGTTTGTGTTTTACTTCTCAGTTCTCACTCAGGTTGTATGATTTCTTATATGCTGATTGGGAAGGATGTGCAACAATAAGAAGATCCAGCACTAATTATATCATATATCTTGGTGCAAATTGTCCTCTTGAAAAGAGAACACAATTGCAAGGTCAAGTGCAGAAGCTGAGTGTAGGGTCTTAGCTGTGCTCACATGGCTGACTTACATCCTAAGGATATTGGAATATCCATTAAGTCTGCTCCTACACTGTTTTTTTGACAATATGAGTGCACTGTGGGTATGTTTGTTACGTGAAAATATTTTTCAATTTTCTCATATTTGGTTGACTCAAAAGTTTGAGAAAATATTTTTCAAATCAACTTATTTTCTTCAAATCTAAGGAAAATGACATCCAAAAACTAAGAAAAATATTTTCCAAAACTCTCCTCCAACCTCAAATTTACAATGTTTTTTTCTTACCCCATCCCTACCACGATCCTCCTCCGCCCAGAAATTAATCTTTTTTTTTGAAAAAAATAAAAGTTTATTTTTAAAAAATTATTTTACTTTTCAAATTTTTTATTTTTTTTCTTCTATCCCTACCCCAATTCATCTATCCCCCAATAAAAATTTTATGTGTTTTTTTGTGAAAATATTTCAAACATTTATTTTTTCTACTTGACCTCCTACCTTCTCACCCCCCCCCCCCCCTCCCCCGAAAAAATTTAAAATTAACTTTTGAAAGTTTTATTTTAATACCCCACCCCTACTCCCCCTACCAACCCCAACCCCCACCATAAAAAAATTTAGAAATTTATCTTTGAAAAAATATTTTAAAAATTTTATTTTTCATCCCCACCCCACCTGACCGGTCTACTAGCCCCCCCACCCCCACCCCCGCCTCCCATACTCCAAAAATTTTAATTTTGTTTTTAAAAGTCAGATTATTTGAAATTTGGGTTCGAAGTCAACTGTGGTCAAATTTCAATTCAAAAGTTGAGAACAAGTCTAAATTGGGAAGTTGAATCTTGGGTCAGAAGACAAGTTGGGTTCCGTATTAGGTGTTGGTGTTAGGTCCTGAATTAATTATTGGGATTGATTTTCATGTTAGGAACTATTTTTCATAAAAATATTTTCTACTCTCTAGATAAAAATAAAAAATATTTTCATTGAATAACCAAATAATAAAAAATATTTTTCATCCACCAACCAAACATGAGGAAATAAATTGGAAACCAACTTATTTTCCAAGAAAAATGCCAAACACACCCAGTACATGATTGCAAATCCAGTGGTATTACATGCTAGAACCAAATATGTAGAATTGGATTATCATTTTGTTAGAGAAAAAGTAGCTCAAGGACAGTTAATCACTCAATTTGTTTGATTCAGAGATGAACAAGCTCAATTCACACTAAGGCACTGGCGAAGGACCAATTCATGTTCTTCAGAGACAAGCTAAGATTGGTAAACTCACCTCCAATGAGCTCGGGGGAAAGTGTTAAAGATTGAGACAAGGTCAGTTAGATATAAATTTGTTACTAGTGATAATCCTAGATGAAGAGTCCATGTTAAGTATAACTCTATCTCTATTTAGTTGCCCTGCATTAGGAGTATTACTCTCTATGTTCTGTAGACTAGTAAGCGTATAAATACACTATGATGTACTATGTAAATTCCATCAGCTAATGCAAAGCATTTCGCAATACATTAGCCTCATATTTAAGGTGATTACTATCGTTTAAGATTAATTTTACTGTGATTATCATGAAAATCCAAGGGATACAAAGGAAACACGCGGGCAGTTACATGGTAGATAATAAGAGGTCATAAGGAAAATGTGTACGTTCATCAAAAGTTCTGGATAATACTGCAAAACATATGCCGACAAGTCTAACTAGAGTCATGTATGATCCACTCATGTACAAATTGTCTTTCACATTTTGCAGTGTTTGAAACCCTCTAAGGAAATATTTACTTTTCACTAAAACTGATAACTTCTCAATAGAAGCCTTTGCATGATTGAGCTTGATCTTTAGATACGAAAAGATCACATTTAGTTACTGTACACTCTAGAAGGAACTGGTTAGTTGGAGAAGTAGAAAGCAGAAGTAGATGTAAAATCAAGTGATAACTCAAAATATAAAAGCTACGTCATAGGGTGAATGTGAGCTTCTTTGTCTATAAAGATACCGGAAGAATTGAGATCATCTTAAAATAGGATAACTTAACTTTTCTTGCAGTGCAATAACAAAGCGCAATAACAAAGCTGCAATCAGTATAACTAAGAATCCTGTTCAATATGACTGAAGAGCAGGTTACTGGTGGCACCTTGAATTTCCTTCATGTACCGCCAGTAAAACTAGTACATCTGCTAATGAAAGGCCTCAACAAAAGGACTTGCATACTTTGGCTGCCTGTTGTCCATGTGCGGCATTTTTATTCCAACTTGAGGGTAAGGATTGATTTTGTTAATTAATTAGCATGATTGTAGAAGACTTTATTTTTCTTCTTCTTCTTTTTTTTGTAGAGTAATTATAGAAATAAATTTTTTTTTCTTTTATTGTAATTGATTGTCTTTCTTTAATTAGTTAGAATTCATTTAATAAAAACTTCCATACAACAATACAAGAAGTCTTTCCCCTTGGAAAATCTACAAAAACACTCTCTATTCAGGAAGTTCAACTCTAACTTTGATGCTGACACATAGTTGATTGATAAGTTATGGTAATGGACTAACCTCATCCTGTAGAGCAGAAGAAGATGATTGAATGGGAGGTTCCTTATACTTGAAAGTACCAAAATCTACTGATAACCTGCTCGGTGACCCAATAGATAAACGATTAAAAACTACTCACAATGCGCAAAAGTATTCAAAGAAATGGCAAATGTAGAATTAAGATTACCTTTTATCTTTACGAGCTTCAGGTTGAGCCTCAGCTGCAGCTGTCCTAAGTGAGAGAGGCACACTAGAAGGAATTGGCTTTCCACCAAAGTGGCCAGATCGATTAGCTGCAAGAGAACGAGCCGATAGAGGCTGTTCGGGTACACTTGATTGAGATGATGAAAGTTGATTGCCAGCCAAAGGTGTAGTAGGTGCGCGCGCAGATGGTGGTTGTTCTGAAGTGTTTTTAGACTGAAAAGTCAGCTTATTTGGGACAGCAGAAGAAGATGTCTGAGAAGGTTGTTGTTGCTGTTCGGATGAACGAAGAGAAGTTCGAATAGGCGTGGTTGAGCGAGCTGACAAAGGCTGCTGGTCCAAAGACTCCGAAGATGAAGATGGACGAATTCCTAGTATTGACACTGGACGTGTAGCTTGTTCTATGGATGTGCGAATTGATGATGGACGGGTAGCTGATGCATTTGTCTCTAAGGATGTACGAACTGTCTGGTAGAGAACAAACAAATCAAATTCTGATATACAAAACAAGCAAATTGAGAGCTGAGGAAGTTGTTTACTAATTAGAGTACCTTTTTCGGATCTAAAGAGTCGGTTGATGTAGAGGGTCGGACTGCCTGTGGTTCTATGGATGTACGAACTGACTAATACAGAATAAAGAAACCAAATGAAACTCAAGAAAAACATAGGAAATTAAAGCTTGCATGTCAAGTTTATTACCGACGGAGTACTTCTTCTATTGGGCCTTCCACCAGCAAGCCCAATAGCAGTTGAGGGAGCCACAGGGTTATACTCATACAGCTCGTCTTCCTCATTGTCATCATCCGCTTGTTGACACGCCATTACTTGTGCCAGCCTCTGTGCCGCTGCCTTTGCATTCTGTGGACGACGTCCTGCATTTGACCCTGACCGTGCGTGCCCATGCATGATGGAGGGGGAGGGTGAGGGTGATCAAACAAATACCTTAACTCTCAATGTTCCATGAATCAATCGTTCATGTTAATCTAAAACATGCTACATATTACCCACCAATTATGAAAGTTTATATGTTGTTTTTTGGGGGAATGAATATTGGAATTTTGCAGATGAGATCAGAGTTACCACCTTGGAAGTAGGGAATAAGTTGAAATCTAAGATGCGAATAATGCTATCTATGCTTACAAGCAGTGCTAAAATCGCGTATAACAAGTCAAATGACAGCTTTTTTTAAACCATAATTAACGCTTCATTTATTTCCACATTCATATCTTAACTTTATAGCTCCTTCTAATCTCATTCTCCATTTTCCTTTTCCGTACACCAATTTTAACTATTAAAAAATAAAACAATCAATAAATTTATTTATTTATTAGGTCGGAAACTAAACTATTCATATCTCATTTATAAAGTGCATTGCTTTTTTCTTATAACCATTTAAAGGGTTTAAACGGATCCAAATTATAATGATTTATAACAAATTTTAATATCATTAAAATGCTATCCATCCAAGAATTTCCGCAAAAATGAATTTTCACTTCCAACCATTATCATCCATCATTGCTAATTGTTATCGTCCACAACCGCCATCCTCAATCTCAACTATCATGTTTATTACACTCTATCAATCATCACCATCACTAGTGACTATTTACAGTTATCACCATCACCGCCACTATTACTACAACAATCATCAATCACCACTGATAATCATCGTATCAACTACCATTACTGTAACACTGCACAAATTTAGAGTACGTTTGAATTTGTTAAATACTTGCTGTTAGGCTCAAACCATGATAAATTTTGTGCATGCACATGTGATAGTCAATATCTAACAACAACAACAACAACAATATACCTAGTGAAGTCCTACAATTGAAGTTTGGTTAGGGTAAAATGTATGTAAACCTTACCACTACCTCATGGAGATAAATAGTGTTTTCGTAAGATCTTTGGCTCAAATGTATCAACCCCAAGTAAAAGAAGAGAACAATATATATAGAATAACAACTAAAATGAAGAGCAATGTAAATTCTACAAGAAAAAAAATAAAAGTAGCAATATAATTGAAGAGCAATAATATCACAACAACAATGCACAACTAGTCCTATGGCAAGCCTTAAACTGTCACAAGACAAAACAACATTCTACCCCTACTAGCCTTCTACCTAATACGCGACCTCCACCCTTTTTATCTAGAGTGATGTCCTCGGTGCAGTAGCAGATCCACCTTGTAATTAGAGGTTCATCAAACCCCCCTTTAGTGAAAACTTACATTATTTATATATAGTAAAAAGATATTATTGTATATATAATGGATGTTGAACACTCTTCGATTAGTTTATGTGTCTACTTCTAAAATTTTTAACCCCTTTAAATAAAATCTTGGCTCTACCACTGCCTCGGTGTAATGACCCCAACTAAGGTCTAGTTGTCACAAGGCGAATGAGATACCCGAGGACACCTCACTCAAGCCATCTTAAATATCTTAAGCATTCATAGTCATTAAAAATAAAAAAAAATATGGAAGTAAAATGGGGAAGGGTCTATGGGATTTTTTACGATAATGGAGCAACATTTAAAAGCACGAATAACTATAAATTTTGTTCCATAAAGCATACCAACTAATACATCGACGGACGAAACCGGTAACAGTCGGTTTCCATCAAATAGAAAAGAATCCATAATAGAACAACAAAGAATGTAAAAGCCTCAAAAGGGCCACATATACATCATCTCAAAATAAAATACAAGATAGAGTGGAAAACGGTAGAGTCCCGAACTAAGGGCTTACCAAAAATAAAAGTGCTAGTCTCGAACACCAAATACTAGCCATGAGACGGTGGAGGAGTACCTATCCCTACATGGTTAAATCATGCAGGAAAATATATGTTAGTGCGTTGGAACGTATTAAGTATGTGAGATACAGTGCATGCATGAAATTGTATATGCCATCATTCATAAATATATCATATGTGTACATGAGATGAAAAATACATAATGGGATCTTAAACATACACAAGGAATATCATTCAATATGAAAGATAAATCATTCATGAAAGATCACATGTATGGAATCATAACATAGAGCCGTAAACTTGTGGGAGAAGACCATAATTGACATATAAGAGCATATGAGCTACTACATAGAATCCAACATAACCCCCTATGTTGGTATAGGGAGACCACTTGCCAGGTGGAACTCCATCAACTTCGCATGCGTCTTAATAACATAAATGGCCTATGTGGATCCACAACTTAGCCTACAAGGGTTCCTATGGTGGCACATAGTTAATGTGACAAAAGGTTGCTTCTAAGTTCCCTTGCCGAACCCCACCTTAATGTTACATTCAGTGCTAAGTCATCCCACGAAATCATTGAAGACATAACTTAGTTAAATTATGACACTTAGAATCATAAGTAGCAATTATAGGAATAACTTGAACTTAGGAACCACCAAGTGAGTATTGTCCTTTCATCTTGAGACCTTCTTAAACATCTTTAGAAAACTGTCAATATGCTTATATCTTGGATAAATCATTACATTTAAAACTTAACTTTGATGCGCTAGTCATTATCATAAATCATGTAAAATAATGCTTTAAACTAGGTGGGCTAGGCTTTTAAACAGAACAATCATAAATCACATAAATCATGAGAATATGTGATGTGTTATCAAAATAGAACACTTTTGATACTTAAAACTTAGAATTTTGTGTGTTTTCAATGCGATATTAGTGGATTTTATGTGTTTTGTGTTTGGTTTGCAGGATTTCAGTGTTGGCATTGATTATGGGAAGAATATGCAGAACTTGCTAATCTTGAGGATTTATGAGACCCTTTACGGGCCGTGACGGAGGTTTTGTTTACAATTCCAGTGAGGGGTAAATTTCTCATGTTTGTTCTATGAACATGCAGATGGGTCATGAAATATTTTATGAGTCATAGATCAGGTCTCGTGCCCTGAGGATCAAACAAGGATGACTTTCTAAAGTTTCTTTAGACGAAACCCCCTATAGGCTGTAGAACCTTTTATGGGCCCTAGACGGTTATCATAGAAGACAAGTCCAGATTTGCAGCAGCAAAGTACGAAAGCCCGATTAGAGGTTGTAAATCACAATACAACCAGTAAAGCATCTCATGAGGCATGCCAATCTAGTCATCCTATTTTATTTAGGATTTGTATTTTAAATATTATAAATAGGTTTTTAGGTTCGAAGAGTTAGCAGCAAAATAGTGAGATAGAGTAAAGAAAAACATTGGAGAGTTTGAGAAACACTTGTACACTTTGATTTGATCTTTCAATTATAATCTTGTTATTCTCATTGAAGCTTGGATTTACTTGTGCTTAATTAAATTATGTAAGTGCTCTATTATGTTATTAAAATTCATAAGTTTTGCATATACACAAATCATGAGTAGTTGAATCCACAACTAGGGTGGCGGGAACCATAAAGAACTAACAAGGTAAAATTGGATAATTCATAATTCTTGAAAAGTGTGTATGCATGTATTAATTAATTCTCTTTGTTTTGCATGTTTTCTAGTAGTTGCCAACATTAGAACCCACCTAGTGTTACTGACTAGACCAAGGTAGTAATGAATTGGAAAAGAGATTCATTTGGTGTGTTCTTGTCTAATCAACCAAACTGGGCCAAGGCGAGGTTGTATTGGGACAATAGGTATGGGTTAGTAATGTCACATTGCGGAGCTAGACCAAGTCACGTAGTGAAATTTGCCTCTCTCCTAGGCCAAAGGGTTTGGTGAACTTAACTTACCATCCTGCATGCTACACACTATAAAAGAATTAGATAATCCAGTGATACTAAGTTTGGGAACCATGGGAAATACGATACCCTAGTTTCTCTCCATATTGGTTTCAACACTTGTTTTAGTTTAGAATTACTTTTATTAGTTATTATTAAAACCCCCCCCCCCCCCATCTTAGGGATAAGTTGGTTAATAACCTAAATTGCATCATTGAGTTCTTCTAAGTCTACCATATTCCCTTGGGTTTGATCCTAACCTTGGTTAGATTCTATTTCATGACAACAACCTCTTTAGCCTAGAAAAGGAGGTGTATCTTGAGCGACATCAACATTTTGGCACCGTTGCCGGAAAAGACAGCTAGACTTGTTTAATTCAAGTGATTTGGGAATTGATCCTTATTTCGCTCATTTTATGTTTTTTGTTATTTTTGTTTCTTTTTAGGGTGTAAGTGTAGTGTATGCCCAACATGCGAAGTCAAGGCAGACCCTTGACTCCATTTGACCAAGTGATCAGGAGAACACTAAGAAAAATGACCAAAGATAACGCCAACAATGCGGAAAAAGGAGATCTAAACTGGAATGAGAATGAGAATGCCATCAATGAAAATGCACCTCCTCTTGAGGATATTTCTCCACAGCCATAGGACTTCAATGCCAACGGATATCAGTGGAATCAATACAGGCTGAATCCTATGGCTATGGAGGTGACTGGTGCTATTGTGTTGCCACCGCTACTGGCTAACACAAAGTTCATAGTTTCGAGTAGGTTGCTTCAGATGCTGCAAAACTGTGGGTTGTTCATGGGCCTACCATTGGAGGATCCTCATTAGCCATCTACACGATGTTGCATTCATCTGCAAGAGTGTAATGGGAATGCAAAATCTATCTATGGATACTGTGAGACTTCGTGTCTTCCCATTATCTCTGACAGACAATGTAACACTATGATTATCTGAGCTCCTGCAGTGTTTGATTACCAGTTGGGATGAATTGCAGAAGGCCTTTTTGGAGAGGTACTTCCCGAGATCAAAGAAGCTCAAGTTGAAAGATCAGATCAACAACTTTGAGCAACTTTTTGGTGACTCAATTAGTACTACATGGGAACGGTTTATTAAGTGCTTTAGGCGTGTCCTGGACCACAAAATTGTTGATGAGGCCTTGGTGGAGATTTTCTACCGTGCCCTTGATGAAAATAGTCAAGCCTGTGTTGATACCATTATGGGGGACATTTTCTTAGATCAGCCATTTGCAATGATTGCTTAAAGAATGCAGAGTGGTCAAGGAAAAAGTGCATGGGGCAAAGAGACCGAGCATCCGCCAAAAGTTCGTGCGCTGTCAATATTGGTTCATAGCAAGCTTAGATAAATGAAGAGATTATGCAAGAGCTTGCCCAAATTCGTACAAGGAT
The DNA here is from genome assembly GCA_029948455.1 of Solanum rostratum. Lineage (NCBI taxonomy): Eukaryota > Viridiplantae > Streptophyta > Magnoliopsida > Solanales > Solanaceae > Solanum > Solanum rostratum. Next base: position 23,018,036 of record CM057055.1, read on the forward strand.
GAAGGTGATGATGAAGCAGAATGAGGAACTGTCAATACAGTTGCTCATCAGCCTCCATGTGCACCTATGTACGACGATCCCTACTATGAAGAGGACACTTGTTTTATTATTGATTAGACGGGGGAGGGGGGCATTTCTGGACCAATGCCCAAGGTTCCAATCAGAACTATTGGTGCTAAGATCAAGGAAACGAATGTCGAAACTTCAATCCAAATGGAGCTTTCAGAGATAACAGCGGAGGGTACTATGACTAAAATTGGGGCCAAGATAAAGATACAGATTGGGGCAGCAAAGATGGTTACAGAAGTGGTCCTTATGTGCCACCAGTTAATCGTGACACAAGTATAGGTAGATCAAGAGTTAAGGAGATGTTTGATCATCTGTTGAAGAAAACTGACACACAGGATAAGATTCTGAGGGGGATGAAATCTGAGATCTCCAGTATAAATCAGAAAATTGAGTCTCATTCTGTTGCCATCAAACAACTTAAGAAATAGTTTGGTCAAGTGTCGACTCAACGTAATCAGCATCAGAGGGGTATACTACCTAGCAACACATTTCAGAATCCTAAGAATGAAGGGAAGTGCATGGCGGTTATTACTCGGTTGCAAGAGCACCATTGATCCTCCTACGCTAGTTGATGAGGATGATGTTCGAGAGGAGATAGAGGTGGTCAAGGATGAGGATACCAGAGATGGTCGTGGAAGGGGGTGAGTGAAGCTATAGATGTGCCACAGAAGTTGAAGCCATTCCTAGGCCTCCTCATCCCTTCCCTCAAAGAATTAAAAAGAAGGAGGAGGATGGCAAGTTCAAGCACTTTCTCTCCATGTTGAAACAACTCTCCATCAACATCCCTCTTATTGAGGCATTGGAAAAGATGCTAGGGTAGGCAAAATACATGAAGGACCTGGTTAGCAAGAAGTACTGTGATTCAGGAGCTCTCCCAAGAGTTTCAACATTGTAGTGCAATTGCTACGAGGTCCTTGGTTCAAAAGAGAGAAGATCCCGACGCTTTCACCATACCTTGCACCATTAGAGATATAGAATTCACAAGGGTATTATATGATCTAGGTACTAACATTAATCTAATACCCTTGCGGTCTTCAAGAAGCTAGGATTGGGAGCCGCTGCTCCGACGAGCATGCAGTTGTTAATGGTTGATCACACGGTGAAGAAGCTTGTAGAGATACTGTATCATGTTCTTGTTAAGTTTGAGAAGTTCATATTACGTCCCAATCATCTTGGGAAGACCATTCCTAGCCACTGGTCGAGCACTAGTGGATATGGAAGCTGGTCAACTCAAGTTTAGATTGAACAATAAAAAAGTTGTTTTCAATATCTGTCTATCTATGAAGTGGCCAGACAATTTGAATAATGAGGTTTGGGCACTTGGTGAAGTCTAAGTAACCAAGTTGTCTAAGTCTTGCCGCGACAATAATTCAGGCACTACTTGGGAGGCTACCCAAGGTTTTTGATGTAATAGTTGTAGATTTATTTTTTAGTTTTGGACTTTTAGGTAGTTTATTTTCTTGTATTTTAGTTGTAATTTTGGACTGTGGGCTGGTGGCGTATAGGGTAACAGTGTGTTCTTTGAAGAACGAGGAAGTACATGACTAATTCAGCCTTTCATGGCTGAAAAGGGCATCAAGAAGTGCCTCTATGACTGGTTCTACGGGCCGTACATCACTCTACGACCCGTACACCATCTCATGACACTTCCAGTGAGCAAAAACTTTTGCACTCCGATCCACAAGCAAACTTTACAATACGTAGATAAAACTATGGGTTGTGAATGGGGCTCGTGGATCCCAGGTAAGTTTTTTGAATTATTGACTAAGTGTTAGGAACTTTACGACCAACTCTACTAGTCGTACTTCATCTTATGACTCGTAGATTGGTTCGTGAAACCTAGTCCATGAAACTAGGATTTGGATATTCTATGAAACCATAATTCACTAGCCGTACAACATTCGATGGCTCATAAATCGGGGTTTTGTAGAGTCTAGGCCCATCAATTTTTGATTGACTGGTCAAAATATAAATACTGGGGTCAAAATATATTTACCCCATTTGAGCCCTACGTTACGAAATCTACCCAGCAAAACCCAACCCCTAATCTTTCCGACCACCGATGACAACATCACCATCACTTTTCGACGAACTTTCCGAGCAACCTAGGGTTCTTAGTGTCTCCTCAGCTCCTTAATTTCTACAATCTAATCACTCAATTTGGTATTTTTGGTCCTTTAAATACCATTGATTTACCAATTATTGTATTTTTAGGTTGAATAATATTTTTTGGTATGGTTGATTTAGACACAAAACCATGTGTGCAAATTTATATGATTGTTGATTAAGTTGTGGTTGCTCATTCTTGAAATATGTATTTAGGACCAAAATTTGGTGTAGTTTCCTTTTCTATGTTTAAATGATGTGTTTTGGTGCCTATGTAATCACTCATCATTTGAATTGAATTGATTATATCTTTGATGTTCGGTGTGTGATGACATAGGTTAGTGTTTCTATTGTTAATTCATTCAAACAGGGTCGGAAGGGTTGGGAAAGCATGTTTAATAATTTTCGATGAGGTATATGTACTAATCATCATGTTAGGGTGTTCGTTGTTATATTAAGAATCATGTGGGTGCTTGTGTATTGTTCGATGCTGGTAGAATAGGTTGAAAACATCATATAGGGTCCGTGTTTATAGACTTAAAAACTCAAGAGACTGAGTTTTCTGGTCTACGAGTGGCTTTTACGACCCGTTGTACATTCCATGAGTCGCAATTACCCCTTGTATAAGATTCCAAAAACCTGAAGTTTTTGAGTACCCATCATACGAGACCTTCTATGAGTCGTAGGACACTATACAACTCGTAGAAAGGTCTTGTGGATCCCTTCCTGCAATGAATTCAGATAATGGAATCATCTACGACTCAGTCTGCGACTCATAGAACCTTCTACGATTCGTATCTGGTCTCGTAGATGTCAATCCAATAAACAAATATTTTGTGAGCACTGTCTTAAGAGAGTCTTCTACAACCAGTAGTTTCCACTACAGCTCGTAGAGGTGTTTTCATAGACCCTTCTGGAACTAAGTCTGATCTGTTTATGCATTTCATTTTCTGATTTATGGGGCTAATCAAGGTGTGTCAATGTCTATGTTTCAGGTACTATAGCCACGAAAGAAAGATGCAAGAAAATCAAAGCCATATAGAGGAGGCTCAGAGATGAGACCTCGGGGGAGGAGCAGACCCCTGCACCAAGTGGATCACTAAAGGAGCTCAGCGTCCGACCTAACTCGGAGGCTGACAGACCATAGACACGAGCTGCCCTAGAGCTGGGCGAACCCAGGATCTTGTTGTTCATGCAACCTAGTATGACGAGAGAGACCACAACAAGAGCACCTCTATTCAGATGACTTTGTCCAGAGAGGAGTCCAGCTTAGAGTCAGGCTCCAACAATGAACTGGAGACAGAGTCCTCTGTTGTACCATGGGCATCATTATCTCCATTAGACGCTCTTACTAGTTGGTGGTGCGTCACGAGCATGCGGGATGTATACACAGAGGACATGCAGAACACATAATGGGGCAAGCTAGCCTGCTCCATTTATAAGTTACCTCATCCGGACTAGACAGTGTCCACGATCTCCAGGACACTATGATTAAACATGGGCATGATTAAACATGGGCTATAGGGGCTAACCAAATCGCTAGGGAGGTACTCCCTGACCATGGTGAGGGAGTTCTACGCATCATATGCCGCCACCATTCAGAGCACTCTTACCTAGGGGAAAAAGCCCCTCGCTCAGCCCTACTGAGGTAGACCAAAGTGAGAGGCCGGCAGGTGGATATCTTGGAACCACCATCCCCCAAATGTTTTTTTAACTGGAGTTCCCCGCCCCCAGATCCACAATAGAGTTTGACCACAGAGTGGGGTAGACCAGGGACTTGATCCTAATGAGAGATGCAGGTCGTAGAGCTGACTTGATGAAATGGGTGACCGGTTTGATTGCTGAGTAGGGTTCGGAGCCTGCATAGGAAACAATTCACTCGGAGCCTATTGTCAATTCTTCTCTCAATTTCCCTGCCAACTTTTGGTGGGCGGTTGTTAGATTGCGCATCTGGTCAACAATCGCATATAATACTTTGACATCGGAGTGTGTAATGCTTGTTGCCAACATCTTAGCTGGCTATGAGATAGAACGAACATGCCTCATTGCCGAGTAGATCCACAAGGAGGCCTGAAGAGGTCCACCTCCATCCCGTTTCCAAGCTTGATCTATAGACTCTGTTTAGAGCTTGGGGTAGAGAGTATACACAAGTTGGACTCGTTGATCGAGGTCCAACATACTTTGGATGCCAACCTGATCAAGGTTGAGGAGAACCCAGTAGCACTCCAACGAGCACCGCACCAACTTGCTCCCACGCCAGAGATATTCGCCCTAGTGCCACTGCCTAAGGCTCCACTCACCACCACCATTGCTGCTGTGAAAGAGGAAAGGCCCCCACAGATCGAGGAAGATGAGGAGAGGGGGCCCATTACTGCTATTCCTGCACCACAAGCCACTTTAGCACAAACTGCACCTGCAAACATGGTTTATGTGTCCGCGGTATCTATCCAGGCCAGGGCGTAGTGATTATCACATTTTGAGTTGCAGTTGACTCAGCTTGTTAAGTAGATTAGGCCTTGGGTCCGCTAGGCCATCACAGAGTTAGAGGACCACATGCGGGCATACATGGCCACTGCTATTTAGGGTTGTCTTTCTACTGTGGATGTTCGCATTGATGCCTTCAAAACAAGGGTACAAAGGAGCTTGAGCATGGACCGCCCAACAGATGTGACGACCATAAAGACGAAGATCCAGTGACTCCATATCGATATGACGACAACGTTCGTAGCACGGGTGACACTGCCATAGACCATACTTTTGGTGCCTTTGGTGGATCTATTTGCTCCAAAAGAGCACAAACAAACTTCCCAAGAGAAAAGGCCCCACGTGGATGATAATAAAAAATGTCGTATGATTATATCCGGAGCTGACACAGCAGGAGGAGCTCAAGCTTGTCTTGAGGTATTTGAGGCATGAAGAGGAGAGACGATAGGCTTGTGAGCTCGAGAGGGTGAGGGGTGCTAGCCTATCGCTACTACCGGCCACAACGCTGGTTAAGGATTGTTAGACTCAACCACACATTGGCGCTTAGGTGCCTAGGTGTGTCTTTTTGACCCCGGTGCTTTATTTTTCTTTGATTGTGTGCATTGAGGATAGTGCAACGCTTTTTTGATGGGGTGTGGATAGTTATGGGCCTCAGTGAAGTCTGGGTAGCTTGGGCCGATAACTACCCCAATATTTGAATCCTAGGGTTTTTCTGGCAAGTGTTCATTTTTCCCGTGGATATCTATTTTCTATTGAACCGACATGTTTAGGATGTTTTAGGTAGTATTTATAGCATATGGTACTGATATCTATGGCATATGTATGTTTGTGTTTTTTTTTTGTGAAAAATGATACAACCAAATTAAGATTAGTTAGTGTAGATAGCAACCCTGTATGTTTAAGTGTGTTGACAATGCTTGTTCTAATAAGTGAGGATAAATTGAGATGAAAAAGCATGATTTGAGAGTCTTTTGTTGATAGTGTAATCAGTGCCATATGAGTGTGAGCTTAATTTGCTAAATTCATGTGTTGTGTGTCAATCCAGAACTTGCCCTATTTTTCTAATTAAGAGTGCAAATTAATTGAATTAGGAAAGGATTTTAGGCTCATTTTTTAAAATAGTCCACTTAGACTAATTGACCAACCAAACTTGTAGAATATCCCTTGATCCTAATGTTTGAGCCTGACATGTATCCATTCTTTGTAAAAACCTAAGTAACCCAACCTTGTTGTAAATTTGGAAATTGGCAATGGTCCTTCTTGGAATATTGTGCACTTGATTGAGGAAAAAAGCCTAAGTTGAAGGTGACTACCAAAAGTGGCCCTGGTTCTAAGGATGGATAATGTGCACCTTAACTCAGGCCAAATGCTTAAGTTGAGGGTCACTGGTGTACGGGTAAAACACAAAATGAGGGGGAAAGTTAGTGATACATGAAAAAGGAGAAAAATCATGTACTAGGTGTAAGAAAAATAAGCAAGGCCTTGTTATGAGCTAAAAAGAAAAATGAAGTGTAAAAGCAAGGAAAAAATCTGAAAAATGAAAAGAAACCACCCAAAAATGCTTGAAATAGGAGAAAAGGGAGAATGGAATGAACGTAACAAGTAATGTAGGGCAAAAGTGTAGAATAACACAGTGTCAAGGAGGGTCTTTAGTCACTATGTTCCCAGAATATCATACCAAATCCCCCTGAGCTTACGTTATAAGACTTTAAAGTCCTAAAGTGATCATAGTCCAAGTATTCAAAGGTCTTAGTTATGAGTATAAGGGCAAGCCTATGGTATTGGGAATGATACATGAATATCTCTTATGAGAGTGAGTGATTTTGCCTAGTCCCACAATTATACATTGAAATCATCATTAAGAGTGAGATATAGGACTTCTTTCAGTGAGGGCACTTGCATTGCATTGTTAACATTAGAATTATTCAGTGACTGTTGATTGTTGATAGTACTTCACTTGTCATAGTTGTATTGTTGCATGCATTAGTTTATATTGGTTTGCTGGATAGCTATCTGATTGTGTTTTGAAAAGTGGTGTGGGTATCGGTGCTTATGTTTGGTGTGATGTATGCCATTAGGTTGTGGTCTGTGTGTTACTGTACTGCTTATATAGATTGAGTCCATTGCTTGAGGATAAGCAACAATTTTAAGTTGAGGGTGTTGATGTGCTTTCAAAATACAAAACTTTTGATGCTTAAAACTTAAAATCTTTTGTGTTATCAATGCGGTGTTAGTGGGTTTTATGTGTTTTTGTGTTTGTTTTGCAGGATTTCAAGGTTAGCATTAATTCTTGTAATAATATGCAGTAGTTACTGATTTTGAGGAATTACGATACCCTTTATGGGCCGTAGAGCATTTTACGGGTCATGAAGGTAGTTTTGTGTACAATTCTAGTAAGGGGTAGATATCTGAAGTTTGTTCTACAAACATGCAGACGGGTCATGAAATATCTTACGAGTCGTAAATATCAAGTCTTGTGCATTGAGGATCAGAGAAGGAGGATATTTTGAAGTTTCATCAGATGAAACCCCCTACGGGCTGTAGAACCTTTTACTGGCCATAGAGGGCTGTCATAGAAGACAAGTCTAGATTTGCAACAACAAAGTACGAAAGCCCGATTATGGGCCGTAAATCACAATACTACCTGTAAAGCATCTCGTGAGGCGTGCCGACCCAGTTATCCTATTTTGTTTAGGACTTGTATTCTAAACATTATAAATAGACTTTTAGATTATTTTTCTTAGAGATTTTGAAGAGTTAGTAGAAAAATAGGGAGATAGAATAGAGAAAAACATTGGAGAGTTTGAGAAACACTTGTACATTTTGATTTGATCTTCCAATTATTATCTTGTGATTCTTATTGAAGCTTGGATTTACTTGTGCTTAATTCAATTATATAAGTGCTCTATTATGTTATTCAAATTCATATGTCTTATATCTACACAAATCATGAGTAGCTAAATCAACAAATAGGGTTGTGGGAACCATGAAGAAGTAACAAGGTAAAATCGGATGATTCATAATTCTTTAAAAGTGTGCATGCATGTGTTAATTAATGCTCTTTGTTTTGCATATTTTCTAATGGTGGGCAACAATAGAACCTGCCTAGTGTTATTGACTGGACCAAGGTAGTAATTAATAAGAAAAGAGATTAATTAACAGGATTCGATTGAGGTGTTCTTATCTAATCAACCAAACTGGACCAAGGAAGAGTTGTTCTGGGACAATAGATAAGTGTTAGTAATGTCACTCTATAGAGATGGACCAAGTAACATAATGAAGTTCTCCTCTCTCCTAGGTCAAAGGGTTTGGTCAACATAACTTACCGTCCTGCATGCTACACACTAGAAAAGAATTAGATTATCCAGTGATACTAAGTTAGGGAACCATGGGGAACACAATACCCTAGTTTCTCTCCATATTGGTTTCAACACTTGTTTTAGTTTAGCATTACTTTCATTAGTTATTATTAACCCACCCTTCCCTATGATAACGTTCAAACATTCTCCTTCCACTGCACGTGAACTGCACCATGGACCTTGAAAGATCTCGTGGTGCTTTGCCTTGTGTTGTTACCTCGCTTGGTTGCTGGACGATCAGTACCCATACGCACTGTACAACACACCACGGGTCGTGAAAGATCCTGTGGTGTTTACCTTCACATTTGGAATGGCCACAACTTTGGTGCTTTCCACGAGCACCTTCACTGCTCGTAGAGTGAACAATAAGTCGTGCAATGGCTTGTGGAGTGGCCTTCAACAATGTTCTCACATGCAATCACCTGGACGACCAGTTTTATGACTGGTAAAGATCACCACGGGTTGTGCACCCTTTCTTGGTGTGATTCTTTGCTCTCTTTTGTTCTATTTCATCTTAACTTGCCCTGGAACATGTAGCTACTGTATTTCAAACATTTTTACACCTTCAAATGTGCTGCATCAATGGCCATTGACAGTAGAAACTTCGCAGCGCAACAATTTCAACACGTCTTGGTTATTTCTTCGAGATAGCTTGTGACGTTTGCATCTTAACCTTTGTTGCTTCTCTATTGCTATTTTTCTTTCCTTTCCAGCCACATACGGGTATCATATGGTGTGTCCAGATCTTCCACCAGCAGTGCTCTTGCACGATTTAGCCAATTTTTGCTCCAAATCGGTTCGGCCTCCATAATTCCATGAGATTCACCTTTTCCTACAAAAGAAACATAATACACATATTAAACTAACAAATGCTCTTAAGAACTCACAATAATCCTACGTATTAAGTGTCCTAGAAGTCGTAATTTCATGGCTTATCAACACTCTCAACTTAGAAACATTGTTGTCCTCTAGCGATGACCACAGACAAAACATAAAGATGCACAAAGACAAGTGTTTAACAAGAAGACAAAACCTAACAACGTGCAAAGACAAGTGTTTAACAAGAAGTACATAGCGACCTCTCAATCATCAAACTCATGCCCAAAAAGTAAACTTCCAATGTGTTCACATCCAAGCAGACTCACATAGATCAAATTAAGCATTACTCAATATCCCATTGGCCCAAATAGGCTCAAGAACAAAGATGAACTAGTTAGTGTAGCAACCAAATAGTGCAAGGATAGTGCCCTCACTACAATGAAGTACCAAACATAATATGTAAATGCAAAACTGAGACTGGAATGTAGACGCTCACGCTCACAAGAGATTTTCAACTGACACAAAAGTATAGACCATATGCTTGCCCTTATTTTCACCACCTTGACTCTCGAATGACCTTTTAAGGATCAGTTTAGGACTTTTGCTGCTTGTAATGTAGGCTCGGGCTAGGGAGAGGTACATTTAGGATCAAAGTGACTAACTTTCCCCTCTAAGACACTACTTTGACTTATCCTCTACTTTCGGCCCCTAAACTCTTATTGCCACTTTCTTTGCAGTCAGGAGTGATTTTCGTTTTCATTCATTCTTTTTCTTTCTTTTTTTTTCGCTCTTTTGTTTTACTCATGGTCACACCGCAAACTTTTCTTCTCCTCTCATCACTTGACTCTTTTCCATACTTAATGTTCTATTTCCCTTACAATAGTCACCCTCAACTTAGACTTTTGTCTTGAGTTGAGGTTCACAATGTCTTTTTAAAGGACCAGGGCCAGTGTAAGCCACTCTCAACTTAGGCTTTTGGCCTAGGTTAAAGTTCACAATGCCCTTAGAGAGACAAGGGCCAAAGTAAAGATCTACGGATAGATAAGGAAGGTGAATTGGGTGATTAGAAAGAAAAGGTATATTAAGGCTCAACATTTTGGTTCGACGGAATAATTTCATTTGGTTGGTCGATTTCAGGCTAAGTGACTTCACAACAAAAATGGCCTAGGATCTTATCCTAATTCAATCATTCAATTGTTTTAGTTGGACTAAACGGGCAAGTTCTATCTTACAAGTGCATCAATCGAATTAAACAAATAAGCTCACACACACATGGCACATATCACTATTCAGTACTTAACAAACACAGTCATGCTTAATTCATCAAGATGCCAACTAGACAATGTATACAATGCTTTACAGGGATCACACAAGTTAGTCAGATGGGATGCATACATACAAGCTTTTTAAAATTTTGAATTGGCCATTTTTTTACAAAACTTATGGTTTACTTAAAGACTCCTATAACACTTATACTTACACAGACAAAACAACCTAAACATGCCAGTTCTACTAGATAATACACCTTTAGAGAAAAGAAACATGGCAAAAGAATATCCTCAGGGTTCAGGATGCCCCACTCCCCACCAAGATTTATGCATTATCCCTAATGCATGTCAAACTAAAGTGTAAAACAAGGGAAGTGATCATACCTGCGATGCCCTAGGCATCAGTAGTAATGTACCTGATTACTCAGACTTCATCAGGTATCCACATGGGTTGCCTTTCATTTTTTCCTCCACTTTGAACTTAGGAACTTCACCTGCAGCTTCTTTCCAATTTTCTACTATGCTCAAGGTGTGGTGGTATAAAAATAAAGAGACCAAATAAAAGAGATCTTACGTTGTGAATTTTTGCCTTTAAACGAGAAATGTAAATTTTCAACTTTGGCCCAACAAATTCAAGAGTATAAATATATTGTTCCTCCTCATATTCTTCCGTATGTGCAGATGATTTGATTAATATATCATCATCTAAACATAGGGTAGAAATATGATTGGTATGAGGTCTAATAAGTCCTAACTCATAAAATTGTATTATTCATTATTCACACCCTCATCTTTACATGCACTAGAGTTAGTGAAAGTATTATCCATTCCCTCACATAAATCTAGTGTACTCTTCTCAATGGGGACAACATCCACAACAATATGATCAAGTAGTTCAGTCTCCAGTTTCAACATTTAAAGTTGGTTCAGAAGCATCCTTTCTTCGTTAGACGATTTGTAATTAGCTTGCTGGGCATCAAAAACATCAACCTTCTTGCTCAATAAATCATCTAAATCATCAATATCCGAGCCAAATATCTCTATTTCATCAATTAGATCCATTCTTGCTTTTAGAAAGTGTATCATAAGATTTCATAGTCTCATGCAAATCTCCGAATAGAGCTATCAAATCCTTGCAAGAACCAATACTAGTACAAAGCTTATTAAAGAGTGCACACCTATCACCACAGACTTCTTTGGATGTCATCATTAGTTTTGCAGTACTTTGTCCCCTGTAGTAATAAAAACATAAACAAAAACAAAAACAAATAGTAAAACTAGAAAATAGAACTAAAACCTAAATAGAAAACTAGTAGATTATTTCAAAACCGTATTCCCCGGCAAAGGTGCCATTTCTAATAACGTTCAAACATAGCCCTTTCACTGCATGTGAACTACACCATGGACCTTGAAAGGTCTCGTGGTGTTTTGCCTTGTGTTGATTCTCGCTTGGTTACTGAAGGATCACCCACACGAACCGTACAACACACCACGGGTCGTGAAAGATCTTGTTGTGTTTGCCTTCACATTTGGACTGGCCAAGCCTTGGTGCTTCCCACAAGCATCTTCACGGCTCGCGGAGTGAACTATGAGTCATGCAATGTCTTATTGAGTAGCCTTCAATGATGTTCGCGCATGCAATCACCTGGATGACCCGTTTCATGACTGGTAAAGATCACCACGGGTCGTGCACCCTTTCTTGGTGTGCTTCTTCGCTCCCTTTTGTTCTATTTCATCTTAACTTGTCCTAGAACATGTAGCTACTGTGTTTCAAACATTCTTACACCTTCAAATGTGCTGCATCAATGGCCATTGATAGTAGACACTGCACAGCGCAACAATATCAACACGTCTTGATTATTTCTCCGAGATAGCCTGTGACGTTTGCATCTTAACCTTTGTTGCTGCTTTATTACTATTTTGCTTTGCTTTCCAGCCACATAAAGGTATCATATGGTATGTCCAAATCATCCACCAGTAGTGCCCTTCCATGATTTAGCCAATTTTAGCTCCAAATTAGTTCGGCGTCCATAATTCCATAAAATTCTCCTTTTCCTACAAAACAAATATAAAACGCATATTAAACAAACAAATACCCTTAAGAACTCACAATAATCCTATGTATTAAGTATCATTGAAGTCGTATTTTCATGCCTTATCACCCTCTGGGGAGATAAGTCTACCATATTCCTTTGGGTTCCATCCTAACCTTGGTTAGGTTCTATTTCTTGACAACGACTGCTTTAGCCTCAAAAGGAGGTGTAGCTTGGGCGGCATCAATATACTCTTCTGGTTACATGTAAAACAACCCACATCTTATCAACAATAAAACTTCTCATTAGGGTCATCATCAATAATTAAATACATGGATATACTTAGTAAAATACCATAAAATTTCATTAATATCATTTCACAGTCTAAAGTATCGTAAAATCATTATAAGCATGCATATTAATTTGAGGAACTTGAAGAAAAGGTAAAAACATTAAATAGGTCTTTATGTATGGAAGGATACGCATGAATCAATCTCACATACCTTAATAAGCTGCGGGGGAAACAAACTTGAAGCCTTGAGAAGAACCTTGGAAATCCTAGTTTTTTCTTGGCCTTCTAGCGAGTATCTCTACGTTAAAGATTTTTAAGAAGTGGAAGAATGGAGAGAATGGGAGTTTCTAGGGCTTCAGATCTGATTTAATGTCTTAAAGTTTACCAAAATCACTTAGTTTAGGAATAAAAATGACGAAATGATAAAACTGTCCTTCATTAAAACTACCAGAAATTACCTTTCGAAAGTCCACTTATGGGCCCTAGAATGCACCATAGACCATTAGTCCTTCTCGTCCTATTAACTCTTCCAAAATCCTTGAAACTGATTTGCAAAATACAAAACTATAAAACCATCTTACGGGCCATCGCTTGGTCTACGACTCGTGGTTGAACTCGTGGAGCCATTCCACACTTAGCCATTTTTCCTTTTTCTTGGACCCTACCCACGAAATGTCATGACCCGGGGTTAGGGCCTAGATGAGACACAACGCATGGGAACCCGAGAGTCCCTAAACAAGCCTCAAGCATCTCTATCCACATCATCGGTTCAAGAATAACATTTAAGTAATAACACATAGTTCTACAGGACGGGGAGATAGGACTCACACTAGGGGGATATACTGGGCCAGGGACTTCCTCCATTTTCTACACCAAACATACATATGGTCAAATAGGAATTTTCTCATAAATCACTCTAACAATACATAAGCAAGATACTAGTCATAACAAATGTATTTCAAGGAGTCTATATAATGTCCAATGGACGCTTTTAGTTAAACGAAATGGGGGCCAGGACAAGTTCCGGGCTCACCCTTAAATAAGGAAGAATGTCCTGAAATAACATAAAAGAAAGACAGTTGGCTCGTCCTTAGAAGATGGGACTCACATAGTATACTCCTGGATTGGGTTATTTGTCAACCTGTTGTTAATCAAAGTGCTCGGTCCCTATATGGTAAAATCATGTAGGCATAGAGTATGTGTTAGTACGTTTGAATGTACTAAGTATGCGGGCATGCAATGTATATGACATACGAAACTTGCATTTCAATGTTAGATGACAAGGGCACATAATATAGAATGAACCATGTATTCAATGGGAATATATACAAGATGCCAAGAAATTTATGATGCATGAAATACAACAATGCTCATACATATTAGGGATGGACTATAATCGACAAGTCAAATCCTTGGGAGCTATTACATGAATTAGTCCGATAAAGACCTCCCATCGGTAGGAGAAGACTACTTGCCTAAGGTAATCTACATCACACCTTATGGAACTCACTATTTCGGTGGATGGTCATCTTCCTTATGGAACTCACCATTTCGGAAGGATTTTTAGAATCATACAGAACATATTAGAATCATAAATGAATAACTATTCCTTACGATCTGGTCATTTCGGTAATGGCTAACGCCCCTATGTTGGCACATAGTTCAAGGAAAGGGAGATGGCCCTTAGGGATAGCCCTAAAACCCCCAATCCATCAGTGCTAAGTCAATAACATCCCACTTGAATACTTATACATATACGTGCTTTTAGGAATTACAATGCTCATTTCAAACTGTTCAATATATTTTCAGGTTCAAATGTCAAATCATAGATCATAACCGTAATGCTTATGCAGGGAATAGCTCATTCACATATATACAGAATGATGCAAGCACCCAAAATGCTCAATGAGCCAGAATCATAGACATGTATTCGATCACCTTTTGGTCATAGCTAACATCTTATTAGAATCATATCAAAATCATTTCACAAAACATAATTGGGCTTAACCCACTTCATAATTTCCATATACCAATGTTCAAGAATGCAATGCAATGCATGATGTGAGGATAGCATGGGTAACATAGATTCAAGTTAAAATCAATATCATAATATAAAATTGAATAAATCCATAACTAAACCCACATGGAAATCATAATATAGATCACCCATGCATAAATAACCTTTAAAGGGGACACACATGTTCATGCTTTATAACTCAATGTAAATCATCATAATAGTGATCATAGTGAATTGAAATCATAGATAAAATAAAGCCCATACACCAATTAGATTCAATAAAATCAAGTAATGAAATCTCATATTTTAAGTAAACTAAATTCATGAAAATAGATTGAAATATCTTTGGGTTTTCTTGGTTGAAAGGGACCAAGAATCAATCCCACATACCTTGATTGAGGAGCGGAATTTGAGGGATGAACCTAGCTTGGATTGAGCCTCAATTGAACCCTAGCTTGAAGCTTGAGAGGGTAGAGTAGAGAGGAACAGGGAGGTGATCTTAGGAGGGGTAGGAGGTTTTAGGAGAATGAATTAAGAGGGGACGGAGTATCAGCTGAATTAGGGGTTTAGGAGAGGTAAAGGTCATAATTCATAATTAAAGTAAACCTAAATTACATAAACTCCATTAATGAAATGGACAATAATTGGAACCGTCAGGTCCACACGGTCCACTACATGGCCCGTGAGACGTTACACGGTTCTTGAATAGTGGCCATGGTCCCTTACTTCGAATTTCGTAGAGGGAAATCACACGAAGCTAAGGGGTACCATACAGACGACTACACGATCCGTGTGACTCCACACGACCCATAAAATCAACTGTGTGATAGCACATGAAATTATTTTCGCAACAAAGTTACGAGATGATACTTCCATACTTAGAGAAAAGTTTTACCTAGTGAGTTACACGGAGGGCCACATGGTCGGTGACACATCACACAGACCATGTGAGTGGCCGTGTGCCCTCACTTGGGCAAAATCCCCTTTCGTCTCAAAGTTGCCCCTACCATGAACTGGACAAAGTGTCCCTTCATGGGAGGCCGCATAGTTCGTGTGGCTTCACACTGCCCGTGTGGGCCTTTTGTGGAGCGATGGCTGGCAGTTCGATTGGGGAAATTCCAGGGTAATTGGGAAACGCCACTCGAAAAATCTGGGTCCTTAGGCTTGCCCCTATACTCATGACTAAGACCTTTGACTACTTGGACTAGGACCACTTTAGGACTTTACAGGCTTGTAACAAAGGCTCATGGGTCTTTGGTATGATATTTAGGGAACATAGTGACTAAAGACCCTCTTTGAAACTACGTTTTTCAACACTTTTGCCCTACTAACACTGTTACTTTTATACCATGCTCCCTTTCTCCTATATCAAGCTTTTCCGGGTGCTTTCTTTTCCTTTTTCAGCTTTTTGCCTTGTTTTTTTACCTTATTTTTCTTTTTAGCTCATAATTAAAGCATCACTTTTTTTTCTTGCAACCAGTACATGATTTTCATGGTTTTCCATATATCACCAACTTTCCCCACATTTGTGTTTTTCCCTTATAGTAGCAAGCCCCAATGTAGGCATATGGCCTGAGTTGAGGTGCACATTATCCATCCTCAAAACCAGGGCCACTTTTGGTAGCCACCCTCAACTTAGGCTTTTTACCTTAGTGAAGGTGAACTATGTTCTTTGAAGGACCATAGTCAATTTCAGGATTTTACAACTAATAGGTCATTTAGATTGTTTACAAATAATAGGTACATGTTAGGATCAAACATTAGGTTTACACGATATTCTGTATATTTGGTTGGTCTTTTAGACTAAGTGGACTTTTAAGAACAATGGACTAAGATTCTTTCCTTATCCAATTAATCTACAACCTAAATTAGAGTAACAGGGCAAGTTCTGAATCGAAACACAAAACATTAATTTAGCAAATTAAGCTCACACTTACATGGAACTGATTACATTATCAACAAAATACTCTCAAATCATGTTTTTTTATTCAATTTATCATCACTTATCAGAACAAGCACTATCGACACACTTAAACATGCATGGTTGCTATCTAGAGTAACTAACCGAAATTCGGTGGGTATCATTTTTCGTAAAAAGTACAAAAACATACATATGCCATAGATCTCAATACTATATGCTACAAATACTACCTAAACATCCGAAACATTCTGGTTCAATAGAAAATAACTATCCATAGGAAAAAAAACACAGGCAAGAAAAGCCCTAGGTCTCAAAAGATTAGGGTAGTTATGCACCCAAGCTACATAGACTTCACTGAGGCCCATTAACTACCCACGCCCATTGAAATAGAGGTGCATTGTCCTCAATGCACACAATCAAGAAAAAATAAAGTACGGGGGTTAAAAAGCATACCTGGGTGCCTAAGTGCCGATCTCCACCTCAAGTTACCTCCCAAGTAGCGCTTGATTTATTATCACGACACGACATACATAGCTTGAGTACTCAGACTTACTCAAGCTCCCATTCTTCCACTATCTTTATTTCCTCCATATTTCCAAGGTATGGGTTTACTCTTTGGCCATTTACCTTGAATGTTTTACCATTTCTTGTCTCCAACTCCACGGCTCTATGATCAAAGACGTGCTACTCGAAAGTGTCCCAACTATCTGGATTTGAGCTTCCCAAGGAACTACTTTAGCCTGGAATTGTATAGCAACACCAAGTCTCCTACTGCGAATTGTTGACTCTCTATTCGACGATTATACTACAGCTTCATCCTTTGTTTGTACAAGGCTGAGCTCTCTTATGTCTTAATGCAAAATTCATCAAGCTCATTGAGTTGGCTCAACCTAGAGTTTGCTGCATCATTCGAAACTAGATTCAAATTCTTTAGTGCTTGTATTGCCTTATGTTCAGGCTCCAATGGCAAATGGCATGCTTTCCCAAAGGCATGTTTGTAGGGAGGCATGCCTATAGGGTTTTGAATACTTTTTGGTATGCCCATAATGCGTCATCAAGCTTCTGCGACCAATCTATCGAGTTTGCATTCACAATCTTGGATAGAATTTGTTTATATTCCCTATTAGACACGTCCACATACCCGCTTGTTTGAGGAAGGTAAGGGGTTGCCACCCAATGTTTTACCCCATGCTTCTCAAGTAGAGCTTTGAATAGTCTATTATAGAAGTGAAATCCTCCATCGCTATTGATTGCCCGAGGGGTGCCAAATCTTTAGAAGATGTTAGTTTTCAGAAATGCTATGATGCTTTTGCCTTCATTGCTAGTAGAGCTACTACTTCCACCTATTTTGATACATAATCCACAACAAATTAGATGTATTTTTTCCATGCGAGCTAACAAAAATACCCATGAAGTCTATTCCCCATACATCAAATAACTCAATCACCATAATGGGGTTTAGAGGGAGCTCATGTTTGCGAGAAACAACACCTTCTTTTTAGCACTTGTCATATGTTTTGGCATAGTCGTGAGAATCCTAGTGCATTGTGGGTCAATAATACCCACACTGTAAGATCTTTTGTGTGGTCCAGACTCCACTATGATGCCCACCTACCAATGACAAGTGACATGCCTCAAGGATACTTATCCTCTCAATCTCAGGAACATAACGACGAATAATCCCATCTGCACATATATGAAACAAGTACAGGTCATCCTAACAGAACTTTCTCACATCAAACATGAACTTTCAGCGCTGGTTGGTTTTTAGATTGGGTGACACAATATCACTTACAAAGTAGTTTACATAGTCTGCAAACCATGGTATTGAATTATGGGATGCCTCCAACACTCGCTCATCTAAGAATGAGTCATTGTTCTCCAATCCATCATCAAACTTTTCTGTTATCCCATCTTCTAACCTAGTAAGGTGATCTACGACTTAATTTTCAGTCTCTTTTTTGTCGATGACATCAAAAACAAATTCTTCTAGGAGAAGTACCCATCTCATCAACCTTGGTTTTGCTTCCTTCTTTTCCATCATGTACCACAATGCTGAGTGTGTGTGCCACCACTTTCGTCTCCAATAGATATGACCTGAATTTTTTGAATGCAAAGACCACCATAAATAACCCCTTCTCAGTGACATTGTAGTTCTTTTGGGTTGTCTTTAGGGCCTTGCTAGCATAGTATATGAGCTGTAATATCTTCTCTTGGCACTATCCCAATAATACACCTAGCGTAACCTGCTTGCATCACACAAGATTTCAAAGGGCTTTGACTAGTCTGGTGCTACAATGATTAGGGCTGAAATAAGCTTCTAATTCAATCCTTCAAAGGCTTTAAGGTATGCATCATCAAACATGAACTTAGCATGTTTCTCAAGAAACTTGCATAATGGATGTGCAATTTTACAGAATTCTTTTATGAATCGCCGGTAGAACCCTACATGTCTTAGAAAACTGCTCACACCCTTGATTGAGATGGGTGGGGGAAGCTTCTCGATGATTTCTAATTTAGCTCTATCAACCTCGATCCCTTTGATGAAGATTCTGTGTGCCAACACAATGCTGGCTTTTACCATGAAGTCGCATTTTTCCAAGTTTAGCATCAAATAGCATTCCTCACACCTTCTTAGCACAGCCTGTAAGTGCTTTAAGAAATCCTTAAATGAGTCCCCGACCACACTAAAGTCATCCATGGAGACTTCAATAGTGTCCTCTACCATGTCTTAGAAGATGGACATCATGCATCTTTGTAATGTTGCTAGGGTGCTACACAACCCAAATGGCATCCTCTTGAATCCGAAGGTGCTATAAGCGCATATAAACATTATCTTCTCCTAATCCTCTAGAGCAATGGTGATTTGGTTGTTGCCTAAATATCCATCAAGAAAGCAATATCAACCCTTTCCAACTAATCGATCTAACATCTGATTCATGAATGGCATGGGGTAGTGGTCCTTTTCCTCAATGCAATTAGCTTCGTGTAATCTATGTACACTCTCCATCCAGTGGCTGTCTACATAGGGATCAACTTGTTGTTGGCATAATGTACCATAGTGATGCCCCCTTTCTTCGAAATACACTAAACTAGGTTCACATATTACTGTCGGCAATCGGATAGATCACTCCTGCATCCAACCACTTGATGATCTCTTTGCGCATGACCTCTTGCATAGGGGGGTTGAGATGCCTTTGATGCAAACTGCTCAACTTGTAGTCCTTGACTAACTGGATTTCATGTGTACATATCTCGAGAGGGATGCCAATCACTACAACAAATTTGATTATAAGAGACAAATGATTTCGTCACCGATTAATCATATTTCGTCACCAAAGATCTTGTGTGACGAAACAAAATTCGTCAATCAGTCGTCTCTAAACGTGGGTCGCTAAAAGTATACAAAGACGATTTAGTGTGTCGTCACTAAAAAGGTTATATTAACTACAAAAAGTAAAATCATCCCTAATTGTCTCAATATTTGCGACAAATATATTTGTCATAAAAAGTGTAATTTTTTTGTAGTTGATTGTATGATTTTGTCACTAAAAAGTTATTATCACCGACAAAATTACACTGTCACTAATTATTTAGTTCAATCAGTGACTACATCAATTGTCTCTAAAATTATATGTATTTCGTAGTTGAACAAATATAATTTCGTCACTAATGAATACTTTTTATATACAAAAATTATTTCATCCTAAAATGTTTAAATTAGGGACAAATTTATCATTATAAAAAAGGTTAACAATTTTATAATAAATCGATCATCTTGTCACTAAAAGTATTGCGGGACAAATATATTTTGTTACTAAATATAGTCAACTTACGATGAACTAATTTATTTTGTGATAAAAATATTTATCTTGGAAAATTTGAATTTAGTCATTCCTAAAAGTTACCTTTGATGATAAAATCTTTTGTCACTAATTCGCAATTATTTTATGACATTTAATTATTTCATATTGATATTACTTTTTTATAATTAAAGTTGCATAAATTAAAAATTAAATAATAAAATATGTCAAATAATTATTAAATTCATCCATGATCATATAATTAAAAACAACAAAAACAATAAATATTTGATGACATCCAAATTTGTAAATGCTTATATTTCACTAGTTTCTCGTTAATTCGATAGTTTATAAATGGTGATAAATTTTCTCATATTTTACAAAATAACATAGTTCATCAATACAGAAATTTTACAAGGAAAACTTTCAATCACAACAAGTGAATCGAAAATTTTATAAAATTGACTTCATGAATAATGTCAAATATATTCTTTAAACATAACATGCATCATGTAATAAATAGAAGAACATAATAAAGTATCTAAGATAATAACAAAAAATGTCATCTATGATCATTTAATTCAGAACTAAAATAATGTTAAGATAATATCTTATTACAATCTTTTTATATTAAGCTAATGATAGTACATGAATATTAGTTGCAAATTTTTTTTTTAAGAAAAGGAGAGAAGATAAAATGTTACTCCTCATATACTATTGTGTAGGCTACTTATTTAATAACTTTACCCTTGATTCAATTTTTTAATTCATGTACCTGTGTAAAAAAAAATATAAAATTGATATGTACATGCTAGTATCATAATTAATTTTAGAATGAGAAAGAAATAGAGAAGATCCTTACATAAATAATATGGTAAATTTGTTCTTCCTAGCTTTTCTCATGATACACATCTTGAGCTTTGCCTGCAAATAATTTAAAAAAAAATCAAAAAATTAAGACAAAAAAATATACTTAGTAGATCATATTCTAAAAGAAGTTCCTAAAAGCGTTTAACATGGAATAAATTTATAAGCCAAATATAAGTAATTCATAGTTAGACTTTAACAAGAATACTAGAGTGAGGAGAGAAAAAATTCACAAATAAAAATAAATCTAAGGAGGACAATGGAGATCCACAATAACTTATAGCAAAAATGAAAAATTTGCATATTCATATTCTACAAAGTGTGAGAGAGAGTTGTATATTCATTTTTTAGGAATATAAATCTAATAGTAAAATACTCCAAAATTTAATGAAAATAAAAAATAAAAATAAAGATAATGGGAGAGAAGCATTACGTGGGAAGATAGGGGATGAATGTGACTAATAACTAAAGGAGTGAATTGTGGAGAAGGAGAAAAAAATGGGACGGATGGATTGCAATTTTTTCCCTACAAATTTGGAAAAGAATACTCCTGTATTTCTTTTTTCTTTTGAATGTTTTTCTTTCCTCTTTACTTTAAAATTTTAGATTGGTTACCTTTTATTTTCTATTATTTATTTCAATAAAATAATAAAAACATCCCTCATGACCTTTATTTAAGGGGAAAAAAGAATACTCCTTCAATTTTAATTTCTTCATCTAATTTTAATAAATAATTTTATTTGATTTTAATTTGATATAAAATTTAAGAATAATAAAAAGATCTCTCTAACTTTGGCTTAACACAAAAATTTTAAAACATGAAAAGTTTTATCTGATTTTTTACTTACATGAAATTTATGAAAGTACACAAGACTTAGCTTTTAAATCTTGTAATCTTAGATTAAAGATTTGCAGATTGTATCAAAATATTTTTTAATCTTTTAGTGTTAAATATGTCATGCGAAAAAATAAAATTAAAGAGTCGTCAAAAAAGGAAAAAAGAGATATTTTTAAACAATCTGAAAAAAGTAAGAAAAACAAAGTAAAACAAAGGAGATAATAAATATTAAAACAAGAGTTGTGGAGAAAAATAATTATTTATCCTAATAAAAGGAGATATTTAGTAGTTACGCGTGAAAATGTATTGGTTTCATTTTATTTCCATACTTTAAATTTTATTAGATTATCATTGAAATATGTCTATAGACGTTAAAATTAATGTAAAAAATATAACAATTAAGACAGAAAATTATTGTAAGTGTTACGATTTCTATGAATTTTTTAATTCTTCTTTTTCAATATAAATTTGTGAATTTTATTAGCTTGATCTAGAATTTATATTGAATTTGATATATTATGATTTGAATTTAATTTCTCATAAACACTTTGATGACCGCCACAAATAAGTTCTCCTATAGATAAGTGAATTTGATCTTAATTGTTTTGATATTTAATTGGTATCCATCGTTTATCTTCAAGTTTTTGAAATTTCTAAATGAATATTTGAATGCTTGTAACTTGTAGAAAATATATAATTTTTAATCCACGAGTTTACAAGAAAATTTGATCTTAATTGTTTTGATATTTAATTGCCTCCATCGTTTATCTTCAAGTTTTTTAAATTTCTAAATAAATATTTGAATGCTTGTAACTTGTAGAAAATTTATAATTTTTAATCCGCGAGTTTCCTCTAATTTTTTAATTCTAATTACTTTTCTTAATTATGTCCTATTTATTGTCGTATGATGGAAGAGGTATGATGTCATTTTTGGCTTGTCATGTTTAAGTCACTTAGTGATATGTTGCATAAATGATATATTTTTAATGTCATTGAATTTAACTTGGCATGCTATATTATTTTGGGAAAACTAAGTTTGTGCCCCTTTAAATCAAACTATTTATATCCATATACCAACAAGTATCACGGAGGATTAAGCTCAATCACATATGATACCGATATAGTATCAAATACCGATAGAGTATCACAAAGAATATATTTTCTACTAAGTTAAAATTTAATAAATAAGTTTGTAACTTTTAATAATTTTCTCTTAATTATTTTATTTATTAAAAAAAAGAGTTCAAAATTATATGAAACCAATAGAATATCAATATACCGACAAAGTATCACAAGAATATATTTCCTAATAATTTAGAGTTTAATAAATAATTTTGTAACTTTAATAATTTTCTAGTCCTATACGATACCGATATGGTATAAATATATCGACGGAGTATCACAACGAATATTTTTTCTACTAATTAGAGTTTAATAATTTTTTTATTCGTTTCTTACTTATTTCCCCAGGAAACAGCCTCTCTACCTATATGTGGTAGTGGTAAGGTCTGCGTACATCTTACCCTCCTCAGACCCCACTTGTGGGATTTCACTGGGTATGTTGTTGTTGTTGTTTCTTACTTATTTCTTAAAAAAACATAATCCTATATGATACCAATTATCAATATACCGCTAGAGTATCACAAAGGATTGAACTCATTCTATATGATATCGGTATGGTATATATATATCGCCGGAGTATATTTCATAGTATTTATGTTAATGTCAGCATGACGTCAGGGCGAAATAAAGAGGGGTAAGAAGGTAAATAGTTTGGGTCATGGGTCCATTAAGAGTAAATAGTTTGAATTGGTTTATTAATGGTAAATAATTTCAAATTAAGTCTATTTTGTGTACTTTTCCCTATTATTTTGACATGCAACATGATTTTATTGGTTATTTTATTTGACTTGGCGTGCCACCTTAGTTGACATGTGGCACCAAATAAGACTATAGGATAAAATGACATTTTGAGCTAAGCAAAGTAGTCCGAGCTATCATTTGTTGCCCAACTAAATGAACTAATCCAATATTATGTGTGAAGATGGTACGGTAGATATCAAGTCAAATATTTTAAAATGTGATTGTATAGTATACGATATGGTAATATATATAGTATATTTTTTTATTTTTTTAGATATAAGATATTTTTAAATATAATATCTAATATTGGATGAAAATGACCCAAAGTGGATTTAATGAATAATTTTTAAGTTATAGCCAAAATTATTTCAAACATAGATGATTTACGCTGAAATTCCGACCAATTATTGATAAAGTAATCAAATTGAATCAATTAATTTTAATTAAATGAAATTAAAGATATTTATGAAATAATGACATCTGGCAGTAAAATAGATATTGTCATTTAATCAATTTACTAATAAGCCTTTTGATTTAGCATAATAAACTAATAATTGAGTAATGATCATAATTAAGTTACAACGACTTTAATTTGATAAAATGAAATATATACTCATTCGAAGCACTTTTTTAACAAATAAATTTATTTTTAATTAACATAATGACATAATTAATATTTAAAATTATATGTAAAATATATAATAATATATTAAAGTATTTTTCTAAATCGTGAAACGACAAAATAGCACCATTATAATTTTAAAAATAGTTTTGGAATTTATAAGTAGTTATTTCACTCTATTTTAAATTCAAGAAACTTGATCACTTAATTAAAAACATGAATGGTCAAAATTGGGTATGTACACCCACAACCACACACACTTACTTTATTGCTATAATATTAGATTACTTTCATATTATATTAAATTTATTAATTATTTTTAAAATAAAGACAACTTTTATGCATATACATGTTTAAAACAATCTGAATTATGTGTTCCTTGATTTCTTATGAAGCACTTGTATTATTCTTTTTGTTAATTGTCATTTGTAATAATTAACAATCTT
This sequence comes from Solanum rostratum, assembly GCA_029948455.1. Taxonomy (NCBI): domain Eukaryota; kingdom Viridiplantae; phylum Streptophyta; class Magnoliopsida; order Solanales; family Solanaceae; genus Solanum; species Solanum rostratum. Next base: position 23,042,843 of record CM057055.1, read on the forward strand.
AGTTAAAGAAAATTTTGTATTAGCTATGAATTGTTTTGTCGCAAATAGTTGAATTATTCAACTACAAATTTTAATTCGTCACTATATAACACATTGTATATTTGGTGATAAATCTTTGTTGTCACTAAATCGCACATTGATTTGAGGCAATAAAATGATTGTCACTAATTATTTATATTTAAAGTGACGAAAATTAATGTCACAGTTAAATATAAAACTTTATAGCTAAAGCTTATACATTTAACTACTAACTCTAATTTTTCACTATTGCAACAACATATTATTTTAGACAAATTTTTTCCGTATTCAAAAATTAATTAATTTTAAGACAAAACATAATTTGTCACAAATTAGATACATTATTAGTGATGAAATAATGTGTCATTAATAACCATAAATTCGTGGCTAATTATACTCCATAAATGGCGCCAATTCATTTTTTGGCGGGAAATTTTAGTGGACAAAACTTTGCTACGAATTTTTATGTTTCGTCACTAAAAGTATGTGGCTCACATATTTAGGCATGAAATGTAATTTTTGTCACTAAAAATGAACAATTAGTGACGAATTTCATATCGTAGCTAATAATTTCGTAGCTATATATCATATTTGTTGTAGTGAATGATATCTGCAATAGTCCATCAAATGGCCTTTTTGAACTGTTTAAGTATCATGACAAGGGAGTTCACCTTCTCATCTTTCAAGTCCACAACAACTATGAGTGGTAAGGGTTGTTGGTGCCAAAACATGCATATCTTAGATGTGCTTGAAGAGACTTCAACTCTAGCACTAGTGGTTCTTCTATGGATGGATTGGAGGGTGGTGACTCTTGATTCTGCAAGTCTAGCTCCAACTTAGTTTGGCATCTAGGGTTGTATGGCAGCCCCATCACATTCACTGTCTCCTCATAAGCTGAGATGCCATCACTATCAAATTTCATCAGCACAACTTCCAATGTGTCAACACCCAGTCTCACCTCAAGTGGTACTTCTGGATCAACATTATCAACACTCTCAATGATAGAGACAACCCTCAAATATTTCTCCTTTATTGCATGTTAGCAACTGTTGAACATGACTTCAACTTTTCCCAAACTTAACTTGAGTTGACCCATCTCCATGTCCACCACAGTGCGTCTAGTGGCTAAGAAGACTCCCCTTCCCAAGATGATAGGGATATCAAAGTCAACCTCACAATCCAATATCACAAAGTCTATGGGGAATATGAACTTCTCAACTTTAAAAAACACATCATATCCCCACAAGCTTCTTTACCTGCGATCAACCATTAACAACCGCATGCTCGTCGGAGTAGGGGATCCCAATCCTAGCTTCTTGAAGACTTCAAATGGCATTAGATTAATGCTGGCACCGAGATCACACAATGCCCTTGTTAACTCCACATCTCCCATGGTGCGGAGTATGGTAAAAGCATTGGGATCTTCTTCCTTTTGAACCAAGGACCTCATAGTAATTGCACTGCAATGTTGAAGCTCTTGATAGAGCTCTTGACTCACAGTTTGCTTCTTCATAACCAAGTCCTTCATGTAGTTTGCATACCCTAGCATCTTCTCTAATGCAACAATAAGAGAGATGTTAATGGAGAGTTGTTTCAGCATACAGAGAAAGGGCGTGAACTTGCCCTCCTCCTCCTTCTTTTTAATTCTTTGATGGAAAGGAGGAGGAATGGGCTTTAGATTCGGTGGCACATCTACAACATCACTAACCCCATCCTTGCAATGATTATCTCCAGTATGTGCATCTCTGATGTCAACTACCTTCTCTCGAACATCATCCTCATCTATCGACATGGGAGGATCAATGCTATTCTTGCCACCACAAATAGTAACCGCCATGCACTTCCCTTCATTCTTGGAATTTTGAACTATGTTGCTAGGCAGTGTACCCCTCTAATGCTGATTTAGATGAGTTGACACTTGAATAAATTATTGCACAAGTTGTTCGATAGCCACATAATAAGATTCAATTTTCTAATTTGTATTGGAGATCTTTGATTTCATTCCCTTTAGAGTCTTATCCTGTGTCTCAACTTTCTTCAAGAGGTGGTCAAACATCTCCTCAACTCAGGAGCTACTCACACCTGTTTCTTGGTTGTATGGTGGCACAAAAGGACCATTTCTGTAACTTTCTTTGCGACCTTAATCTGCATTTCTATGTTAGCCCTAATTCCTGTTGTAGTATGCTCCACAGTTGTCTCCGAAAGCTCCATCTCAATTGAAGTTTTGACCTAGGATTCCTTGACCTTGGCGCCAATAATCCTGATTAGAACCTTGGGTGTTGGTCCAGATACTCTCAACCTGATCAGCAACAAAACAAGTGTTCTCCTCATAATAGGGTTCATCATATATGGGTGCACGCAGAGGTAGATGAGTATTTACATTAACTCATTCCTGACTCTGCTTCATCATCACCTACATACGTGTACCAATTCGGGCAAGCTCTTGCATAATCTCTTCTTTATTTTAGCTTGCTCTGAATCAGTACTGACTGCACAAGAACATTTGATAGATGCTCTGTCTCTGTGCCCTCATGCAGATGGTCTTAACCACTTTCTCCATCTTTTCAGAAATCCTTGAAAATGGTTGATCTAAGAACATTCCACCATAATGCTATCAACACAGGCTTGACTGTATTAATTATTAGCACCATAGAAGATCTCCACTAAGGAACAACCAACCATTTTGTCGAGACACTCCTCAAGTATTTACTAAACCGCTTCCATGTAGTACTGATCGAGTCACGAGGAAGTTGCTCAAAATTATTGATCTGATCTTTCAACTTGAGCTTCTTTGATCTCAGGAAGCGTTATGTTGCCCAAGTTACACCTCCTTTTTACAGGATAAAGCGGTCACTATAAAAAAGTAGAACCTAACAAAGGTTAAGGTCAACCCCATATGGAATATGTAGACGCAAGAGAATTCAATGATTGCAATTCGAATGGTTAACCGACTTACTTCCCCAAAGGGGGGGGAGTTCTTGCAATAATCGATGAAATATATAACTATACTAAGTAACATAAGAGAGAAGTCAATATGGAGAGTAACTAGGGTATTGTGTTTCCCGTGATTCTCGAACCCAGTATCACCAGATAACCTAATTCTTTTCTAGTGTATGGCATGCTGGATAGTAAGTTATGTTCACCAAGCCCTTTGGTCAAAGGTGGGAAGTGAATTTCACTATGCTACTTGGCCCGTCTCCATAGTTTGCATTACTAACTTACCTATTAGTCATAGTACAACCTCCTTTTGGCCCAGTTTGGTTGATTAAACGAGAACACATCAATCAAATCCTGTTAATTAATCTCTTTTCCTATTTATTACTATCTTGTTCTAATTAGTAACACTAGGTGGGTTCTAATGTTTGCCACCATAGAAAACATGCAATACGAAGACAATTAATTAATACATGCATATACACCTTTCAAGAATTACGAATTATCTAGCTTGACTTTGTTAGTTCTTCATGGTTCCCATAATCCTACTTGTGGATTTAGCTACTCAAGCATTGTGTAGATGCAAGAATTATGGATTGAGAAAACGTAATTGAACAATTACATAATAGAATTAAGAACAAGCAAATCCAACTTCAATAAGAATCACAAGCTTAAAGATGAGATTCAAGCACAAGTGTTCTCATAGACTCTCCAATATGATCTCACAATTTTCTCCCTCTAGTTACTGAGTTGTACGAGTATTAGGCGAAAAAAACTTCTGAAAAATAACATATTTATAATAAGTAGAATACAAGTCTTAAACAAAATAGGAGAAATGTTAGGCACGCTATACGAAAGGGGTTTACAGGTTGTATTGTATTCCACGACCCGTAATCGGAGTCTCGTACACTGCTGCTATAATTTGGACTTCAACTCTATGCCACCCTTCTATGAATCTTAAAGTAGTTTACGACCCGTGAAAAGGGTTCCGTCTGATGAACTTTAGAAAGTCCGAACCTTTGATCCTTAGGGCACAAACCATCTTCTATGACTCGTAAAACCTTTTATAGCTCATCTGCATGTTCGTAGAAAAAACATCAGAAAATAACACCTTACTGGAATTGTTTAGGAAACCACTCTACAGCCCATAAAATGATCTAAGGCTCGTAAAAGGTCTCGTATAACGACAAAAATAAGCAACTTCTGCACCTTTTCCCAAAATCAAGGACATCCTATAATCCTACAAATATAAACACAAAAACACATAAAACCAACCAACATCGCATTGAGATCACAAAAAATTCCAAGTTTTAAGCATCAAAAGTGTTGTATTTTGGCAGCACATCAACACCCTCAACTTAAAATTGTTGCTCATCCTCAAGCGACATGCTTAATCTATATAGATAATACAGTAACACACAGACCTGAACCCCATGGCATACATCACATAAATCTCAAACTCAGTTACCCACGCCAACTTTTCAAAACAGGATTAGATAGCTATCTAGCAAACCAATATAAACTGGTGCATATGACAACACAACTATGACAAGCGAGGTAGTATCAACAATCCACAATCACCAAACAAGTCTAGTGCTAACAATGCAATGCAAGTGCCCTCATAAAAAGAAGTCCCAAATTTGACACTCAATGATGTTTTCATGTATAACCTTGGGAGTATGCAAAATCACTCACTCTCACATAAGGTATTCATGCAAAATGCCTAATACCATAGTCATGCCCATATACTCATGATTATGACCTTCAACTAACTGGACTAAGATCACTTTAGGACTTTCTAGGCTTGACTCATGGGTATTTGGTATGATATTATGGGAGCATAGTGACTAAAGGCCCTCCTTGACACTATGTTTTTCTATACTTTTTTCCTACCAACTTTTTATTTTCACCTTATTCTCCTTTTTTCCTATTTTCAAGCTTTTCTGGGTGATTTCTTTTCATTTTTTAGCTTTTTTTAATTTCTACAGTTTATTTTGCTTTTTAGCTCACATCTAAGGCATCACTCGTTTTTCTTGCCCCCCCCCCCCCCCCCCCCCCCCCCCCGTACATGATTTCGCTATATCACTAATTCACCCCCTCATTTTTATGTTTCACCCTTTGACCAGCCACCCCTAACTAAGGATTTTAGCCAGTCTTGTGGGGCACAATATCCGTCCTCAAAACTAGGGAAACTTTTGGTAGCAACCCTCAACTAAGGCTTTTTGCCTCAGTGAAGGTGCACAATATTCAAGGAAGGACCAGGGCCAATTTCAGGATTTTACAACTAACAAGGCTAGGTTAATCACGTGTTTTTAAAGAACGGGTACATGTTAGGCGCAAACATTACAAACAAGGTATATATCATAGTTTTTGTTGGTCATTTTAGGCTATGTGGACTATTAAGAACAATGACCTAAGATCCTATCCTAATCCAATTAATCTACAATCTAACTTAGAGTAATTGGGCAAGTTCTCAAATGGAACAACACACATGAATCTAGCAAATTAAGCTCATACTCATATGACACTGCATACATCATCAACAAAAGGCTCTCAGATCATGCTTCTTATCTTAATTTATCCTTACTTATCAGAACAAACATTGTCCCACACTTAAACATGCATTGTTGCTATCTAACTACTAATGAAAATAAATTTTTGGTGGGTATTATTTTTCAAACAAAACACAACAAATATGCTATATACCACAAGTATTTGTACTATATGCTATGAATACTATCTAATTATCCTAAACATGCTGGTTCAAAAAAAATATCCACGAGGAAAAAGAACACAGGCAAGAAAACTCTGGGAAGAAAAATTGGTTGGCACATCTTACGAGAAACTCTACGGGCTGTATAGTATTTTACGACACGTAATAGGGATTTCATACTTTGTTGCTGCAGATCTGGAGTTATCTTCTACAACACCCCTCTACAGCCCGTAAAAGGTTCTATGGACCGTAAGGGATTATATCTAATGAAACTTAAGAAAGTCCCCCTTCTCTGATCCCAGGGTACAAGACTTGATCTACGGCTCGTAAAATGGTTCACGACCTATTTGCATATTCATAGAGAGATTTTTAGAAATCCATCCCTAATTGAAATTATACAAGAAACCTCCTCACTTCCTGTAAAATATTCTATGGCCCGTAAAGGGTCTCGTGGATTCTCAAAATCAGCAACTTCCCAATATTCTTCCCAAAATCAACGCCGACCCTAAAATCCTACAAACCAAACACTAACACATAAAACCCACTAACATCGCATTTAGAACACAAAAAATTCTATGTCTTAAGCATCAAAAGTGTTGTATTTTGACAGCACATCAACAACTATACAAGTCAATAATTGGAGTGCATTCCTCAGATCTTGCCGGTAGCATTGGTAGGTGGTTCTAGGGGAATTCCCCTTCTTCTTGATTCATCAGGAGATTGAGGAGTTAGAGATGTTTATGATAGAGATTCACCTTGAGCCATATATTTTTGGCTAGTCCGACTAGTCTAAGACACTACCACTTCTACTTTCTTCCCTCAACCGTTTCTTTTCTTTGTTTTTTCTATACTTACTATACATAACAATTTAGAGCTTAGACACAATCCACCTACAACCTTTGTCTCTATGGCATAATCTAAGGAATGAAAAGAAAATGACAATTCCTAAATTTCACGTAGCCTCCTCTTTGTAAATGTGTTGCATAATACATCCATAAGCAAGACCCTACATAGACATGGCTTTGTAGACTTCCTAGGTGACTGCCTCTAATACCACTTTCATCATGCCCAAAGCCCATCAAGGCGGACTAGTACCCGTTGCCAAAAAGGCTCAGGAGAACCACCCTATAATCATGTTCTATCTATGAACATTAGAAGGTGCTACCAGAATAGATATGTTTTCATGAAAGTAGACAGTATTAACGAGCCAAATAGGAAATACATATGATTAAACTATTAGAGCCACGAAGTCTAAAACACAAGGCACAACCATATTTTACTATGCATAGTCTAGAAAGCCTCTAGATAATGAGAACTATTTGATAAAGGTCGGGATGGGCCCTGCCTCACACTTAGCTATTGTACAATACCAACATATATATGCTATAGACTTAAAAAGCTTTGAAGCAACCTAGAGTTCAGTAATAGCAGCTGGATATCCTGTTCTTCTACTAGGAGATCTACTAGCTCTCGTACCTGCAACATGAAATGCAAGTCCCCTAGGAGGGACATTAGTACGAGATAATGTATTGAGTATGTAAGGCAAAAAGTACTATATGTTAAATAATAACTCAAATGAAATCATGTACCAATGTAAGGATAAATGACCACCTTCTTATATTATAGAATCATATAATTTGTGGTCTTTTATTGTTTTACCATTCTTTACTTTTTGTAATGAATCTCCAAGTCATTTATATGATTTTGCAGTTATTTTGTGAATTTGAGCATGCGTATAGTGACCTCAGGCCATTGGTGAGTTGTTGGGACTTTTAGGATGTCTATTGGTTGGGTTACTTGAGAGTTAGGTGGATTTTTGAGTAAACTAAGGAGTTATACTACAAAATAAAGTTTTCGAGTAAAGTCCAAGTAAAAAATCTCAAAATGAATTTTTGACAATTTCATTAGCTCTGTAATGGTTGACTTAGGCTAGAAGCACGTCCAGTGCAATTATATCATGAATTGCAAATTAAGCCACCGAAATTGATTAATAGATGATCTAGTCAATGCCCTAACCGTGCCTCAAATGAGCATTTTGCTAGCGTGGTTAGCTTCAAAATGTCTACTTTGCTCTAGGACAACCACTTGTTTGATACCGGCGATGTCTTTTCATTAAACATTGCGTATAAAGAAGTAAGACCCTCAGTTTATCATCGAAAGCTCCATTGAAAATTTTGACCACACCACTGGATCCATAACATCGATATCCATATGGTTACATTGTTCATTTGCAAAAATTGGAGTCCAGACAGGCCCGAAAGGATGAAAAAGAGATTAGAAGTATGTTGCAAAAGGATAGGTGACTTGACCAATTCTAAAGCTTCCAGGTGGCGTGATCAGGTGCTACCACATTGCAGAGGTTGGTCAACTAAGCATGTCTATATATATAAGTGGGTTTTTAGGAAAGGATATGCAAACTTTCCCACTCAACTTCATCTGGCAATAACTTTTAACATTTTATAGTTGGTTTGAGTGAATCCAAAAGCCTATGTAACTCAAATTTTTGCAAGGAATGTCATGGTGAAGTTATATTTAGGATTTGATGTGCATTTTGAGGTTAATTCACTAATTTTTCCGAGTACTTTTTTGAAATTGGTGAAAAGTTCACGTGTTCATTTTGTTACTGATTCTTGACGGAATTAAATAATTTTTTAAGCCTAAATTGTTCTACATTCTAAGAGGAATGTTGTGGTATGCTGGGTATTCATTGTTTTTGTCCCATTTTTGTGAATTTGTCCGAGAAAGTTTTGATAAAATTGTTTTCTTGATAAATTTTTAAACTTCGTGTCTGGATATTTTCTCAATCTTCTTGGGTCCATTTTGGACTGAATTTTTGCTATAGACTCAGGGTGATGTGAGGATCGTTTTTCAAGAATCTTTTTAGGATTTTGGTGTGGGATCTATTTTCCCTATTTGAGGCCTGATTAATATATTTTCACTCGTTCTTAAGTTTTTACAGCCAATTCAACTGTATTTACCGAGTAGATTTTATTTTAATAGCTTAGCAACATCAGGAAGCAATTTAGAGAGCGAAAACTTGGTAGGTTAGGCTTTCAATAAACCCTACACTATGTTGAAATATTTACATATTTAAGTGGGAATGTGCAGAAACGTACTGTGAATGGGTTGAGCTATGGGATTTATGTTTTATATAGCTGGTAGTGAATCCATATGTGTTATATATGGTGATATGGGACAGTAGTTGTTGTATTGAGGGTTGTGTAGTTGTAGCTGCTATACTAGCTGAATTCTTATAGTGTGTAGCTACGAGAAGAGCTTGAAAGGTGCTGGATGGGCTGAGAACATATGATAGATATATACACTGAGCTTTACTCATACTTGTATATGTGTGTGGTTTGAGGCTACCAAAATATACTAGCTATTTAGGCTGACCTGTGATTACATGCTAACCTGTATGCTGAATCTAGTAACAATATTTGGCTTGCATGCATATACATGAAGTAGTTCTGGTTATCTATGTCGTTTTTGAGAACTTGTGGTATAATTTCCTAGTTAAAAACATGATTTTTCTCTGCCCTGTGACTTTTATAATCTTGTATACAATTGTTATCTGTTATGGTCTTGTGGTACTAGTTGGTAACCTTACTGTCACTTTGTTAGTGAGGGGTGGGTTTTATCCTACACGCTTCTTGGGATTTATATGATGAGACACTAGCACGGTTGGTTAGTTTTGGGCATGGGCACTCTATTTAGAGATGGGAATGTTATCAGTGGCCCGACACGTGCTTGCCTTAGTTGATATCTTTTATAGCAGCTTGGTTGCAACATGATTCTAAGTAGGTGACATCCTTCTTTTAACTAGACGTTTGGGCCTTAGCTTAAGCTAAACCAATGCTTCCCTATAAGTTGTTTTACAAAGAGAAAGGGACAAGGAAGGGCCGAATATGGGCTAGTTCCTGGGACAAGCATGTGGTCTAACTTTACTCGTACTTGTATGAGGGTGTAGAGATAGTTGCTATTGAGATATGTTGACTAGGGGCTATTTATTATATGTCATATTGCAGGCTGATTCTGGTATAGAGATGGCTTTGCTGGGTTAGGTTGTCTGGGATACTTGTGATGCATTATTATTATCTATATTCACTCTAGGTACTTATGATTGACGAGGTAATGGTATACTTAGCCCTTGCTAGGCATGACTCTGCGGTAATTTGTGATATGCAAATTCTTTGATGTACTACTAATGGTTGTTAGGCACTGGTTCTCTCCGTATGATTTAGAGTATCTATTGTATCTGTGAGAGGTCGTAGTTACTGTTTTATGAGTTGGATTGAGATTATGGGAGACCTAGGCTGATAGGTTGTCGCCTAAGTTCACTTTGAGCATAATATGATTGTCGCTTCCTACGTTCAATTTGGGGAAGATATAACTCTGGAGTTTTAATCTGGATATACAGATTAAGTGAGTGAAAGTTTTGATATCTCGTCCAAGATGACGCTCACCATCACCATTTGAGTGTCAGTGTTCACCTCTGAGAGTCTGAGTCCTAAGTAATGCTCCCCGTGGTCTGAGTCCAGGTGGCTTCGACTGAGATGCCAGGTGGCGGATGCAAATTCTAAGGACCGAGTGCTGACTGATATTTGTGTCATGGACCCGATTAATGTATGGTACATTGGGTCGAGGACCCTAATGATTTCATTATAGGAGCGAGGCCTCGTGATTGATATTCTGAGATGAGACACACTTGTTATGCAAGGCAGATTCTTTCTTCCACGAGGGATACATCCCACAACTACACATGTATATTTGGATCGAGTTCAATACGCTAGCATAGGGTCGAGGACCCAATTGACTTGTGATTATTGGGATGAGGCCTGTGATTGATAACCTGTGGATCCACATACCTATTCATACACTAACTGTGAGTGAGTGTATCGCATAATTCTGTTAAGTCAGTATTGATATTTATTACTTAGTTTATTTGGTTTATCATTGTTCATCACGCTGGTTAGTCCAATTGATCATTGTTCTTAATTTCGATTGGTTCAATTGTGGTTTAAGGATTTCCAGACACGCCTATGCCTTGATCTGAGTTTATTCTGCTGCACTTCTATAGTTCTCTACATTTTTAGGCTATATATATTTTAGTATTTTACTCGATCAGCTGATGATGCCTTTTGGGTGCCTTTATTTTGTACTCACCCCCTACATTTTTGCATCTTCCTGTGGTGCAGGTCCAGGTATAGGCCGTGATTACTGAGTTGGGGAAATTTCATGATCATGTAGGAGACTTCTTTTGGGTGAGCATGAGTTGTTCTAGTTACACTGCAATCTCCTTCCTCGTGAAAGTCATTTTTTGCTTTCAGATATTGGCCTTACATTGTGGGATTATATATGTGTAGGTGCACTCTTGGGTTGTAAATTGTTTTGGTTATTGAGATATGTATATTATATGTCCTTGTGTCTATTGTAACTCTGTACAGTTGACTTCGAGATTTATGGTCGGTTTCAATTATATATATTGTCTTGGTTATGGTTTAGACTAGTGATCTAGGACAGGTACCCTAGTGCTTGATATTTAGCTTGCATGTGGGTGGGATCTAGAAAGTGCTATCATGACTAGGATCGGATCATGATAAGGTGGTATCAGAGTTTAAGGTTTACTAGTCTGAACTTTAACAGAGCTAACGTCTAGAAGAGTCCTGTGGATAGGTGTTGAGATGTCCGTGGCTTATCTCTAGGAGGATACGAGATGTTTAGGAACTTTCCTATGTTGTTGATTCTTGTTGTGCATCTTGTCAATGGTCCTTTGTTTCTTGAGTATTTAGCTTTGTTCGTTACTTCGTGTGGATGCCGTGTTGGGTCAAACTTTGTGCAGGGGAAGTGCTATGTCTTCAGTCCCAGATAGGGAGTAGCCCAGAGCTCATTGAATAGGGTGGGATGCACTTTGGTTTCATAGTTTGACAGGAAGCCTCTAGAAATTCAGGTTGTGAGAGTCTTAGAGACAGGCTTTTTGACCAGTTACATGGTTGGTGAGGTCTATGTATTGTGCTATGGGATATAATGTTGAGGTGTGCACTTTGGGATACTTATATTTTTGCGGTGGCTATTGTTTTAATTTTATGTGGGCTATGAATGTTACTAATAAAGATATTGCAGAAGGCAGACATTGTGACTGAGCTAAGGCTAATCATTGGTGCATTCTAGATATCCGTATTTTATTATTTACCTACTGGTTTGACCCGGTAGGTTTTCTAATGTGGATGAGTATGCTATACCTCGTGGGATTCTAAGTAGTTATCACCTATGTTATGATTATACCCTGTTGGTAGCTGAATGTAAGCCAAACCCTATGATTGACACTTATGACCATTTTGATGCTTGCTTACTAGAGTGGGTAGTTTGATATTAGCGTATATAGTATTTGAGAGTCTCACTATAGTTCTTCCGTTGGCTTCACCTTGTGCATCTATTGCCATGACTTTGCTGTTATGATTTTTTTGATATATGGTTCTTCTAATTCTTTGCTCACTGGATTGTGAGATTGATGTTATGCCTGGGGCTTAGTTGGGTTGTCTATTATAGGATGGGTTCTTGTTTAAACTCAACCGAGCGGCCGAACACTCTGCACTAAGCACTCATATGGTTGTTAGCCAACTGTGATGGTGTTGTTCTAACCCTTGTCTAGGCTTGCCACTAGGAGTGTTGGTCATTTTATTGGGTCCTGTGGTATTTAGGTCATGGTTTTATAGTGTTAGATGTTTTTCATAGCCCCTCGTTTACTTGAGTATAGCTTTCGAGTTTCTTTTATCTCGGGGCAAGTATTGAGATAGTAGAAGACCTCTTTTATTAGTAGAGGATTTCTATGGTCATCCCTCAAGATTTTGATAATGGGTCAAGCAATATGTTAGATTGCCTCGGTTTTGATATTGCTCAGGGGCGTACTGATTTGTTTCTATTAAGTGGTTGCCGGTGTCATATTCAAATTGGCTAGTTTGAGCGTGAAGAGTAGAGCCCATATGATGTAGACTTAATATTACCTTAGCCAAGGTCCGAGGTATTCAGGATAGACTGAGACAGCTCTGAGTCGGCATGTGGGTTGATGTGTAAGGACCCAAATTTTTTTCGAGTGGCTTTATCGGACCTCTTGGTACCCTCTCGAATGAAATTTCCAAGCATCGCCCCATGGAAGGCCCACATGGACCGTGTAGCCTCCCGTGGAGGGATGCTTGGTTCAACTTATTGTTGGAGGGAAAGGAGACGGGGGACTTCGGACCAAGTGAGTGCACACGGCCACTCACACGGTCTGTGTGATGTTTCACAGAACGTGTGGCCCTCCATATGGCTCGCTATGTGAAATTTATCTATATGAAAGTATTGCCTCGTAAATTTGTCATGCAGAAATTTCCCAAGTACTATCACATTGTCCATGCCACGACCCGTATAGCGCCACAGGGCTGTGTAATCGTCTGTGTTGTGTACCCCTTAGCCTCGAATAAATTCCAAGCGTTGGCATTGTAAAATTATCTAAGTGACAGTTCATGGTCACTGTTCAAGGTCTGTGTGATGACTCACAGACGGTTTAGGGGACCGTATGGACTTGACAGTTCCGATTTTCGTCGGTTTCATTAATGGCATTTATGTAATTTCAGTTTATTTTAATTATGAATTATTACCTTTTACCTATCCTAAACCACTAATTCAGCTGATATCCCTCCCCTCATAATTCATTCTCCTAAAACGTTCTATCCCTCATAAGATCACCTCCCAAATACTCTCTAATCTTCCCTCTCAAGATTCAATGCTAGGGTTTAATTGAAGTTCGAATGCAAGCTAAGTCCTTCCTCAAATTTAGCTCCTCAACTAAGGTATGTTGCATTGGTTCTTGGTCCCTTTCAACCAAGAAGACCCAAAATTCCTATTAATTGATTTCATAAATTTTAATTCACTTTAAAAAATGGGTTTTCATTAAATCTAATTGATGTATGGGATGTATTTTACCTATGATTTTAATCTACTTTGATCAGTATTTATGATGATTTACATAAAGATATGAAGTTATGAACATGCATGTCCCCTTTTTAAAGTTGATTCATGCATGGGTGATTTATATTATGATTTAGATGTTGATTTAATTATGGGTTTATACAACTTCATATTATGATGTTGATTTTACTTGAATCTATGTTACCCATGCTATCCTCACATCATGCATTGCTTTGCATTTATGAGGATTGGTATATGGAAATTATGAAGTGGGTTAAGCCAATTATGTTTTATGAAATGATTTATGATATGATTTTAGTAAGAAATTGGTTATGCCAAGAATGTGATCATATACATGTCTTATGATTATGGCTCTTTGAGCATCTCGGGTGCTTGCACCATCTTGTAAATGTGAATGAGCTATTCCTTGCATGAGCATTGTGATTATGACTGATGATTTGGTATTTGAGCCTAAATGTGCATTGAACGGTTTTGTAATGAATATTGTAGCTCTTGAAAGCACGTATATTTATAAGTATTCATGTAGGACCGGGTCATAAGGAATGCTTATTCATTTATTTTGTCTATGATATGATATGATATGATTATGGAAAATCCTTCTGAAAAGCGTTGGTCGTAAAAGAAGTGACCATCCACCGAAACGTATGGTCGTAAGGTGTGATGTAGATTAACTTTGCAAGTAATCTTCTCTTACTGATGGGAGGTCTTTATCGGACTAATTCATGTAATAGCTCGCATGGGTTTGATTTTTTGATTATAGTCCATCCCCACTATATATGAGCATTGTTGCATTTCATGCATCATAAATTTCATGGCATCTTGTATATATTTCCATTGGATATACGATTCTTTCTATGTCATGTGCTCTTGTCATCTAAAATTGAAATGCAGGTTTTGTAAGTCATATGCATTGCATGCCCGCATACTTAGTATATTCAAACATACTAACTCATACTCTATGCCTACATGATTTTACCATGTAGGGTCTGAGCACTTCAAGTATCAACCGTTTGATGAGCAGTCAAATGCAAAAGAGTATTTTTGGTGATTCCTATTCTCCAAGGACAAACCATCTTCCTTTACCCTATTAGTTCCTTTTTATTTGAGGGTGAGCCCGTAACATGTCCTAGCCCCCGTTCCATCTTGATTAGAGGCATACGTTGGACAATGTAGATTATTTTAAATCACCATGTTATGTGTGGTATCTTGCTTATGTATTCATTGGATTGATATTTGGGAAATTCGTATTTCGCTATATGAATATTTTAGTATAGAAATGTGGACAGTCCCTAGCCCCGTATTGCCCCATAGCGTGAGTCCTATTCTCCCATCCCTTAGAACTATGTGTTACTATTCATACGTCCTTTCTAAATTCACGATGTGGATATAGATACTTGTTCCTTGTTTGAAGACTCTCGGGTTCCCATTCGCCGTGTCATATCTAGGCCCTAGTCTCGGGTCATGACAAAAGATTATATCAGAGCCCTAGGTTTATAAATGGTCCTCGAAGTCCAATATGCCTCATCGAGTAGAGTCCTATTCATGGGTGTGAAGTCCACCATGCCTATGAGTGAGAGGCTACGAAGGCAGACTAATCTGCCATGGGATCCTACGCCTTCTTCTAGGGTAAGGAATTTCACACGAATTAATCCTACGGAGTTCCATGGGTCAAGGGTTTATGAGGATGCTTAGGAGTTCATTGATGAGCTAACCAAGATATTGAACATCATGGGTGTCACTTCTGAAAAGAAGGCTGAATTGGCTGCCTGCCTACCAACTAAAGGATGTGGCTCAGTTGTTGTATACTCAATGGTCTATGGACAGGGTTTGCAGTGATGATGTTAATTGGGAGGAGTTCAGATTTGCCTTTGTAGATCTCAAGATTTCACCCCTACACACGAAATTCCATTCTCCTCTGTCTCACTCAAGTGAATTGGTTTCGAGAGCATTCCGCCAGTTTTTTGCGGCTTTCATGTTCCTTGATCGCTTCTTCCCCCTTGATCTTAGGGAAGCTAGGATGACTGAGTTTATTAACCTCAAGCAAGGAGGTATGAGTGTGAGGGACTATGCCCTCAAATTCACAGAGCTTTCTAAGTATGCTCCGTCACTTGTGGCTGACCCCATGCAAGGAAGCACAAGTTGGTTTCGAGTATCTCTAATTTGCTTGTAAAGGGATGACGTACTGCTATGTTCATAAGGGATATGGATATTACTAGACTCATGGTGTATGCAGAACAAATCGAGGGGGAGAAACTAAAGGAGAGAAGGGTTTACGATCCCAAGAGAACCCGATTTGATGGTGGATTCTCTGGTTCTCGAAGTGGTGGCTTCAGTCGCTTCTAACAGGGCCAAGGTTCTGGAACTCAGGTCCCTAATGCTCGAATACGTCCTCCCAGGATACCGTTTGGTGGCGGTCAGGGATATCCATTGTGTGACAAGTGCGGAAGGCCTCACACGGGAGTGTGTTGGAGGGAATTGGGTTTTTGCGACGGGTGTGGTGATAAAAATCACATGGTTGCTGACTATCCCAAGAATGCCCGTAGGGGTCAAGCTCAGGTGGCTCAAGGTGGGCATGGTCAACAAAGAGCTCCCCAAGGTGTTGCCCCAAAGAACAATCGGTTCTATTCACCCCATGCCCGCCAGGATGTCAAGGAAGCTCCGAATGTCGTGATGGGTATGTTAAAAGTCTTTGATTTTGATGCTTATGTTTTGCTTGATCAAGGTGCAAATTTGTCTTTTGTGACTCCTCTCTTGGCTGTTAAATTTGGTTTGAGTCCCAAGGTTTTGAGCGACCCTTTTTCAGTTTATACTCCCACGGGTGAATCTGTTTTTTCACATAGAGTCTATCATGGCTACCCTATTGCTGTGTTGCACAAACCTTTTCCGTGTGATCTTATGGAACTTGAGATGTTTGACTTTGACGTGATTCTTGGGATGGATTGGTTGCATGCATCATATGCCTCTATAGATTGTAAAACCCAGAAGGTCTAGGTTTAACCTCTCGGCGAGCCCGTTCTTCAATAGAAGGGTGGTGACTCCTCTGTTAAAGGTCGGTTTATTTCCTACCTCAAGGGGAGGAGAATGATCTCTAAGGGGGTGCATTTATCATATTTTTGAGGGTCAAGGATATGGAGTCCAAAGTGCCTACTTTTGAGTCGGCCCTGTGGTGAATGCGTTTTTAGATGTGCTCCCTGAAGACTTGCCAGCATTCCTCCAGAAAGAGAGGTACACTTTGGCATAGATCTTCTTCCAGATACTTAGCCTATATCTATTCCTCCTTATCGTATGGCACCGACGGAGTTGAAAGAATTAAAAAAGCAGTTAAAGGATTTGTTGGAGAAGGGTTTCACTTTGGCCTAGTATATCGCAATGGGGTGCTCCAATGTTGTTTGTAAGAAAGAAGGACGGGACTCTTTGGATGTGTATTTTTTATAGGCAACGAAATAAGGCGACCATTAAGAATAAGTACCCGTTACCCAGGATTGATGACTTATTTGACCAGCTTCAAGGGGCTACTTATTTCTCAAAGGTTGATCCTCGTTCCGGGCATCATCAGCTAAAGGTTAGAGAGTGTGACATTCCCAAAATAGCCTTTCGGATAAGGTATGGGCACTTTGTGTTTGTGGTGATGTTGTTTGGCCTAACCAATACTCCAGACATGTTCATGGATCTAATGAATCAGGTGTTTAAGCCATTCCTTGACAGCTTTGTGGTGGTCTTCATTGACGACATTCTTATCTACTCCCGAAGTGAGCAAGAGCACGGGGAGCACTTGAGGATGGTCCTCCAAACTTTGAGAGAGAAGAAATTATATGCCAAGTTTACCAAATGTGAATTTTGGTTGGGCGAAGTGGCTTTCCTTTGTCATGTGGTGTCCGGTGATGGTATCAAGGTGGATCCGTAGAAGACTTAGGCCGTGAAGAATAGGCCCAGACCGTTGAGTCTTTCAAATATTCAAAGTTTTATTAAGTTGTTCGGGAATTATAGAAGGCTTGTTGAGGGTTTCTCATCTATTACATCTCCATTGACTATGTTGACTCAAAATAAGGCTAAGTTTGTGTGGCCGGACGAGTGCTAGTGAAGTTTCTAAACATTAAAGGATCGGCTTGCATCGGCTCCCATCCTAACCTTACCAAATGGCTTGGAGGGATTCGTGGTGTATTGTGATGCCTTGCAGATTGGGTTGGGTAGTGTGCTTATGCAACATGGTAAGGTAATAGCGTATGCATCAAGCCAATTAAAGGTGCATGAATGTAATTACCCAACACATAACCTTGAGTTGGCGGCGGTAGTGTTCGCGTTCAAGATTTGGAGACATTATTTGTATGGGGTTCACATTGATGTGTTCACCGATCATAAGAGTTTGCAATATGTTTTCACTCAAAGGGATCTCTATTTAAGGCAAAGGAGGTGGTTGGAACTCCTAAAAGATTACGACATGAGTGTTCTGTATCATCCTAGGAAGGCCAATGTTGTGGCCGATGCTCTCAAGAGGCTATCTATGGGGAGTATGGCACATGCTGGGGAGAAAAAGAAGGAGTTAGCAAGGGATGTTCATCAGTTGGCTAGGTTGGTTATCAGGTTGGCTGATTCGAGCGATGGTGGTATCCGTGTTTAGAGCGGGGCAAAATCTTCCGTGGTAATTGAGGTAAAAGCCAAGCAAGATTTAGACCCATTGTTATTGGAATTGAAGAAGTTGGTTGCCGAAAAGGAGATCGAGGTGTTATCCCAAGGGGGAGATGGTGTGCTCTGGTACCAAGACCGACTTTGTGTTCAAGATGTGGATGATCTTAGGAGGGCGATTATGAGTGAGGCTCACAACTCTCATTATACTCTTCACCTGGGGTCTACCAAAATGTATCGGGATTTTAATGAAGTGTATTTGTTGTATTGTATGAAGAAGGACATCTCTAAGTTTGTATCCGAATGCCTGAGTTGTCAACAAGTGAAGGTAGAGCACCAAAGGCCCGGTGGCTTTGCACAGGACATTGAGATTCCCTCATGGAAATGGGAAGATGAAAACACGTATTTTGTGGTCGGTTTGCCTCAGACCTAAAGGCAATTTTATTCCATTAGTGCTATCGTTGATAAGATGACGAATTTGGCTCATTTCCTACCGGTCAATACTACCTTCGACGCTGAGGATTATGCAAGGTTGTATATTCAAGAGTTGGTGAGGTTGCATGGTGTGCCTAGGTCCATCATATTGGATCGTGGTACCCAATTCACTTCCTACTTTTGGAGATCATATTAGAAGGGACTTGGAACTAAGATTAAGTTGAGCACCGCACATCCTATAACCAATGGGCAAGCTGAGAGGACTACTCAAACCTTAAGGGCTTGTGTGTTGGAGTTTAAGGGCAACTAGGATAACAACCTTCCACTTATTGAGTTTGGTTATAATAATAGCTTCCATGCTAGCATTTTGCGGCCTTATATGGAAGAAGGTGTGGGTCATCGATGGGGTGGTTTGAGTTGGGAGAGATGGTATTAGTTGGCCTGGATCTAGTGATAGAGACCATGGAAAGGGTTAATGTGATTAGGGAAAGGTTGAAAGCGGCCCAAAGTCGTCAAACGTCTTATTTGGATGTTAGGAGGAGAGATCTTGAGTTTCGTGTCGGTGATTGGGTATAGTGAAGGTTTCGCCTATGAAGGGCGTGATGCATTTTGGTAAGAAGGACAAGCTAAGCCCCCAGTATTTGGGCACTTATGAGATCATTGAGTGGGTTAGAGGTGTAGCTTATAGGTTGGAGTTGCCTCCAGACTAGAGTTCCATGCACCCAGTCTTCTATGTGTCTATGTTGAGCAAGCTAATTGGTGATCCCAACACTATTGTGCCCTTGGAAGTGATTAACGTTGAGGAAAACTTGTCTTATAAGGAAATCCCATTGGAGATCTTGGATAGGCAAGTAAAGTAGCTTCGTAAAAAAGACGTGGCTTGGGTGAAGGTACTTCGGAAAAATCAACATGTGGAGAGTGCTACTTGGGAAGCGGAGCTGGACATAGTGAACCGATACCCTAATCTTTTCCAATCTACTCAAGCCTAAGGTACTGGGATTCTCCCTTTTCTAATGGTCCCATATCTTTCCCTCTTGATCTCATGGAATGACATATATACATGTGCACGAAAATGATTTTTGGGATGTTTGAATAACTTGAGTACGATTTTAATGAGTTTAAAGGCTTTATGATTTTTCAAATTATGAACTATGCATTGTACCTTATGTTCGGATATTCCATGTTCTAAGTCAAGCTTTTCAAGCCTTGTTCTTGCACATTGAGGGACGAATGTTCCCAAGGGGTAGATGATGTAATACTGGGATTTTTTCGAGCGGCTTTACCGGACCTCTTGGTACCCTCCTGAGCAAAAATGTCAGGTATTACCCCACTGAAGGCCCACACGGACGGTGTGGCTCCCGTGGAGGGATGCTTGATCTAGCTTATGGCAAGGGTTAAAGGAGATGGGGGACTTTAGACCAACTGAGGGCACATGGCTACTCACATGGTCCTTGTGATGTTTCACGGGCCGTGTGGCCCTCCGTGTGGCTCGCTATGTGGTATATTTCTAAGTATGAAAGTACTATCTCATAACTTTGTCGTGTGGAAGTTTCCTAAGTACTATCACACGGTCCATGCCATGACCCGTGTATCATCATGGGCCATGTAGCCATCCGTGTGGTACCCCTTAGCCTCGAATAAATTCCAAGCATTATCACTGCGAAATTATCTAAGTGATGGTTCATGGTCACTGTTCACGGTCTATGTGATGACTCACAAACCGTGTAGGAGACTGTATGGACCTGATGGTTCCAATTTTTGCCCGTTACATTAATGGTGTTTATGTAATTTCAATTTATTTTAATTATGAATTATGAACTTTAACCTATCCTAAAGCCCTAATTCAACTGATATCCCTCCCATCTTGATTCATTCTCCTAAGACCTTCTACCCCTCATAAGATCACCTCCAAAATACTCTCTACTCTTCCCTCTCAAGATTCAAGGCTAGGGTATAATTGAAGTTCGAATTCAAGCTAACTCCTTCCCCATATTTCGCTCCTCAATCAAGGTATGTTGGATTGATTCATGGTCCCTTTCAACCAAGAAGACCCAAATTTCCTTTCAATTGATTTCATGAATTTTAATTCACTTTAAATATGGGTTTTAATTATTATTAAATCCAATTGATGTATGGGCTGAATTTTACCTATGATTGTAATCTACTTTGATCAGCATTTATGATGATTTACATTAAGATATGAAGTTATGAACATGAATGTCCCCTTTTAAAAGTTGATTTATGCATGGGTGATTTGTATTATGATTTAGATGTTGATTTAACTATGGATTTATTCAATTTCATATCATGATGTTGATTTTACTTGAATCTATGTTACCCATCCTATCCTCACATCATGCATTGCATTGTATTTATGAGCATTGGTGTATGGAAATTATAAAGTGGGTTAAGCCCAATGTTTTATGAAACGATTATGATATGATTTTAGTAAGGCATTAGTTATGACAAGAATGTGATCACATACATCTCTTATGATTATGGATCTTTTAGCATCTCGAGTGCTTGCACCATCTTGTATATGTGAATGAGCTATTCCTTGCATGAGCATTATGATTATGACTTATGATTTGGCATTTGAGCCTATATGCACATTTAACGATTTTGTAATGAATATTGTATATCTTGAAAGCACGTATATGTATAAGCATTCATGTGGGATGTTGTTTACTTAGCACTGATGGATTAGGGGCGTCAGGGCTATCCCCAAGGGCCCTCTTCCTTTCCTTCAACTATGTGCCAACATAGGAACGTTAGCCATTGCCGAAAATACCGGGTCATAAAGAACGATTATTCTTTTATTTTATTTATGATATGATTATGAAAAATCCTTCTGAAAAGCGTGGTTGTAAGAAAGGTGAACATCCACCGAAAATAGTGGTCATAAGGTGTGATGTAGATTACCTTTGGCAAGTAATCTTCTCCTACGTATGGGAGGTCTTTATCAGTCTATATCATGTAATAGCTCGCATGGGTTTTATTTGTCGGTTATAGTCCATCCCCACTATATATGAGCATTGTTGCATTTCATGTATCATAAATTTCATGGCATCATGTATATATTTCCATTGGATATATGATTCCTTCTATATTATTTGCCCTTGTCATCTAACATTGAAATGCAGGTTTGGTAAGTCATATTTATTGCATGCTTTCATACCTAGTACATTCAAACATACTAATGCATACTCTATGCCTACATGATTTTACCATGTAGATGTCGAGACTTCGAGTATCAAACGTTTGACAAGTAGTCTGATCCAAAAGAGTATTTGTGGTGAGTCCCATTCTCCAAGGACAAGCCATCTTCCTTTACCCTCACTATCTTCGAGTTCCTTTTCATTTGAGGGTGATCCCGGAACATGTATTGGCCCCCGTTCCATCTTGATTAGAGGCATACGTTGGACAATATATAGACTCTTTCAAATCTGCATGTTATGCGTGGTATCTTGCTTATGTATTCGTTGGATTGATTTATGGGAAATTCATATTTGGCTATATGCATATTTTTGTATGGAAATGTGGAAAGTCCCTAGCCCCGTATTGCCCCATAGCATGAGTCTTATTCTCCTGCCCCTTAGAACTATGTGTTACTATATGTACCTCCTTCTTGAACTGATGATGTGGATTTAGATACTTGAGGCTTGATTGGGAACTCTCTGGTTCCCATTCGTCGTGTCCCATCTAGGCCCTAGTCCTGGGTTGTGACATTATGCCGACCATAAACACCAATTTTTACAACTTAAGATTGGAAACAGAGTGATTCTAAGGCAGGTTGGGCTGGTTGCATCAAAGTTAGCCCTAGCTCTAGCTTGTTCTGCTATACATCATTTTTTTTCTCAACGTTAATTTTGCGCCGGTGTATCCTGGATGAGTTGCATGTACCAACATGAGTTTTTGAAGTTCAATGGTTATTTGAAATTGTCAAGGAAGGTTGTGGCTGTGGAAATTCTTGAGCTTGTATCGAAATCTTTTATGACAACTATGAGTGGTTGATTGTGTTTGTCACACTGACTACTGTGCGAGGTAGTAGGAATTTTGTGACTTATGAAAACCGGTTGCGGCTATTGCAGTTTCTTCCAAGGGTTGATTAAATTCTATAGAACAAGGGCTAAATGGTAATAACTACTAAGGATCATGTTTGAGAATTGATATACGGATGTCTAGGTACTAAGGGAGGTCCAGGGAATCATTTGAGTTGGTGAAATGTTAGGTATTTGCTGCATTTGTGAATGTTTGGTGGCTACACCGAGTGGATTGGAAAGCAAGGGAAAGGGGTTGTCGCCCTGTGTGGAAATGTGAGCATGTTTGCTATAGTTCGTTATTCATTTGGTTAGCCTGTGGGACATTTGTAGTTAATTGTGGGATACGGAATGTGTTTATGGCCGATACACTCATGGTGTGGACTGGAGACTACAATACACTTGTATTTGTACTTTCGTGAATGATAGTCTTCTTAATAGGGGATGTTGTAATAAACCTCCTAGACATAATTTATAGTTTTGAAGGTATTTTATGGATTTGAGCATTCATATAGTGACCTTAGACCATTGGTGATTTGTTAGGGCTGTTGGGCTGGCTATTGGTTGGGCTACTTGGGAGTTAGGTTGATTTTTGACTTACACGAGGGGTTATACCTATAAAGTGAAGTTTTTAGGTAAAGTCCTAGTAAATGGCCTAGGAATGGAATTTTGATGATTCCATCAGCGCTGTAACAGTCAAATTAGGCTACAAGCAAGTCGGATGCAATTATATCATAGATTGCAAATTTGGGCATCTTAATCGGTTAATAGATGACGCAGTCAATAACCTCAGAAACCATGCCCAAAATGAAAATATAAATAGAGGGGTTAGCTCCAGAACATCAATTTTGGTATAGGACAACCCCTTATTTGATTTAAGAGACGTCCGGATGCGTTTTGACACTCCGTGGTCTTTTCGTTAAATGTTGCATTTAATTATGTGGGACCATAACTTCATCGTAAGAATTCGTTGGAAATTTCAACCGCACCATTAGATTTAGAGCATCGAAATCCATATGGTTACATAGTTTGTTTGTGAAAATTGGAGTCCCGAAATGATAAAAAAAAAGGGGAGGCAATGTGGCTAATTCAGAGGTTGCCATGTGGTGAAATCAGGCGCAGACATGTGGCAAAGGCGAGTTAACCATGCATGTCTATTCATATTAGGTGGGTGTTTAGGAAATGATATGCATATTTTCCTGCCCAACTTCATTCGATAATAGCTTTAGCAATTTATATCTAATTTGAGTGATTCAAAAGCTTACATGACTCGGATTTTTTCAAGGAACGTCATGGTGAAGTCGGATTCAAAATTTAACGTGCATTTCGAGGTAAATTCACTAATTTATCTGATTACATTCTCTAAATTGAAGAAAGCTATACATGTTGATTTTGTAATCAATTCTTGACGTAATTAAGTGAAATTTGAGCCTCAATTGTTGTAGTTTGGAGAGGAACGTTGTGGTATGCTGGTTGTTCTCTAATTTTTTTCGGCTTTTGAGAATTTGGACCGAGAAATTTCTGAAAAGAATGTTTCCTAGTAATGTTTTTAACTTTGTTTTTGGGCCTTTTCTCAGCCTTCTGGATTCTCTTTGGGCATAATTTTTGGCTGTAGACTTAACTATTTTTTCAAATTTGTTTTTGGGATTTCTAGCGTGGGTTCAAGTTTCCCCATTTTGGGCCCGATTGATGTATTTTCGCTCATTTTTCAAGTTTTTACAACCAATTTAACTGTATTGACCTTGTAGATTTTATTTTAATAGGTGAGCAGTATCGAGAAACAATTCAGAGGGGAAAAACATGGCTAGATTAACTCAGAGCCAGAGACCTTGGATACAAGGTAGACTAGGCTTCCTCTAAACCCTAGACTGAGGTATATTTTTGCATATTTAAGTTGGAATGAGTAGAAATGTTCCGTGAATGGATTGAGCTATGAGAGTTATGTTATATATAGGTGGATGTGAATCTGCATGTGTTATGTATGCTGATATGAGTCTACAGTTTTTGTATTGAGGGTTGTGTTAGTTATAGCTTCTATACTAGCTGAATTCTTACACTGTGTGCCTAAGAGAAAGGCTTGAAAGATGATGAGAACATATGGCAGGTATTTATCAAGAGCTTGACTTTTATTTGTATGTGTGTGTTCTAAGACTGACGAAATATACTAGCCATTGAGGCTGACCTTTGATTACATACTGCCCTGTGCACTGAATCTAGTATCTATATCTGGCTGGTACGTATATGCATGATGTAGCTACAGTTTTCTATATCTTTTTTGAGTATTTGTGGTAGAATTTCCTAGTCAAAAACACGATTCTACTCGACCCTGTTACTTATATGATCTTGTATACCATTTTTATCTATTATGGACTTGTGCTACAAGTTGGTGATAGGAGTGTTACTCCATTAGCGAGGGGTTGGTTTATCCTACGGCTTTCTAGGATCTTATGTGATGAGAGACAAGCTGGGTGGGTGAGTTTTAGGTATATGCACCCTATTTAGAGAAACACACGTTATAAGTGGGTCCACACATGGTTTCCTTAGGTGACATCCTTTATAGTAGCTTGGTTGTGACATGATTCTTGGTAGGCGACATCCTTCCATTTATCTAGTCTCTTGGGCCTTAGCTTAGGTTATATCGACATCACCTTATGAGTTGTTTTACATAGAGAATAGGCTTGGAAAGGGCCAAATATGGGCTAGTGGCTAGAGACAAGAATGTTTTTTGACTTGACTCGTACTTGTATGAGGGTTTAGAGCCTATTTCTACTGAGATATGCTGACTAGGAGACTCTTTATTGATTATATGCCGTACTGCGGCTTGATTCTGGAATAGATATTGCTTTGTTGTGTTGGGTTGTCTGGGATACTTGTGATGCATTGTTATTTTCTACGTTCACACTGGGTACTTATGATTGATGAGGTTATGGTATACTTGGCCTTTTTTGGGCATGACTCTGAGGTGATTTATGATCACAAATGCTTTGATATACTACTGATGGTTTTTGGGCACTGGTTCTCACCATCTAATCTGAGGTATCTGTTGTATTTGAGAGAGGTAGTAGTTACTGTTCTATGGGTTAAATGAGATTGTGGGATGCCTAGGTTTAGAGGTCGTCGCCTAGGTTCACTCTGGGCATGATATGATCATCGCCACCTAAGTTCATTTTGGGCACCACATGACTTTGGAGTTCCTGATCCAAATATACAGGTTGAGTGAGTAACTGGTTGACATCTTATCGTAAATGACACTTCTCGTCAGCATTGAGCACCAATAGTCAAGTCCATTAGTACGAGTCCTGTATGACGCTTCTTGCGATTTGAGTCTCGGTAGCCATGACTGAGCTGCCAGGTGGCAAATGCAAATTCTAAGGATCGAGCACCGGTTGAAATTTGGGTCGTAGACCCAATTAATATATGGTACTTTCGATCGAGGAACCCTAATGTTTTCATTTAAGGGGTGAGGCCCCGCGATTGACATTCTAAGATGAGACACACTTGCTATGTGAGATGGATCTTTTTCCCCTTGGAGATACGTCTCACTATTACACATGTATATTTTTATCGGGCGTCACGTGCTGGCATAGGGTCGAGGATCCGATTAACCTTTGAATTTTAGGGCGAGGCCCGTGATTGATTACCCATAGATCCACATACCTATTCATACCCTGACTGTGTATGGGTATACCTCCTGTGCTTGTGGGGGTCAGGGCGTTTAGGCTTAGACACGAGGGCCGTACACCCATGTATAGTTGACCTTTGATCATGTGATATTATGAGTGCGTTTCTATTGTGATTTGGTTGATAAGATTGTGCACAGGTGTACCGTCAAGGTTTATGGCGGCCTAGTTGGCGTACAAACATAAATACTAGGGTCTTGCACTGCCGTATAGACATATGCCTTAGTTGGAGGCAGTGGTGGTATGAGACCATACAATTTTTTTCATTCAGTATAGAGGTTCATCACTTAGGTTCATTTGACTTATCATTGTTCATCATGTGGGTGTGTTTAGTTTATCATTATTCTTCACTTAAGCTGGTTCTATCATGGTTTGAGGATTTCCAGACATGCCTATGCTTTTGTCTTAGTTTGTTTAGCTATACTGCTACAGTTCTCTATATTTAGGGTCTATATATCTTTACAATTTCACTCGGTCGACTGATGATGCCTAATGGGTGCCTTTTTCTGGTACCCACCCCCTACATTTCTGCATCTTCCCATGGTGCAGGTCCAGGTATGGGACATTATTGTTCAGTTGGTGGAAATTTCAGGAGCAAGCAAGAGACTTCTTTTGAGTTAGCACCAACATCTCTGGTTTCATCATAGTCTCCTTCCTCGTGATAACCGTCTTTTCTTCCAGACATTGGCTAACTACAATAAGATTATATATGTGTAGGTGCATTCTTGGGTTATAAATTATTATGGTTAGTACGATATGTGTATTATATGTCCTTGTGTCTGTTGCATCTCTATACGGTTGACTTCTAGGTTCTGGCTAGGCTTCGATTATATATATTGTCATATTGGTTTTGGTTTTGACTAGAAAGCTAGGGCAGGTACCTTGGGCTGGTGTAATTGGATCTGGGATCTAGCAGGCGCTATCATGATGGGGATCGGGTTGTGACATTTACAATCTGTCTATAGTATATAACACAAATAACTAGCTGATCAGTGTTAAATATACCCATGCTAGGATTTCCTTTCACCCTTGGGATACGCCTGCAATACTGGGATCGACCTATGCTAGGTGATTCTTCCATCCCTGGAATACCACTCATCAGTAAGAACTTCACTTAATATCTTTCATATACATTTGAGATGGTTCTTTTGGTGATCATGGCATTTTGAGTCATAGAACTATGGAGTTATCGGGTGACATGTAAATAATCATATAAGGCAACACAATGTATAGAGTAGGCTACACAATTAATGAAATGCATAGAAGCTTAAATAACACAAGTACTTTATTTTGCCAAAATGGAAACTCATATAGCATCGTATTCAAAGTACATTGGCATATTTAATGATAGCTGCACATTGGAACATATAGCCACGTTAAAGAGTGGAGACAAGGTCATTAGTCATACCAGATCTTGTAGGTTTCTCTATGTATCCGTTGCAAGGAAAATCAAAATTTCATGCCAAAGAAAAGAAAACCAAGTAGCCTTACATACCTTGATGTACCACCTTGTAATTACCTCGAAGTAACCTTCTTTCCCCCAAAATATTTATCCATAATAGAGTCGGTGGTAAAACCAGTATTAGTAGTTAATAAATATGTTTTGATTTTCCAATCTTACCCCAAAATAATACTTTAGTAGTGAGTCTTTAATTACAAACCTAACGTCATTTTTTTAAAGTTTTCTTTCTCTAATTGCATTTGTATAATACACATTTTCATACACATAGCGTACCACATATTGTTTTAGTTCCAAAATATTCTTATAATAGTGTAGGAAGTACAACATACAACAACTTCACATAATACACAATTAAGTAGTGTAACATTACACCCTTTCCTTACATTTTGATATCAACAATTCACACCCTTTCCAACATCAACCAAACTGTTCTCAACGTATTTACACATCCAAACAGTCCTAGAACAGTCCAATATACATGGAGGATGTGAGACTATACTTTTCAATCATTATCCCACGAGATCTTATTAAAATTACTCTTAAAATATCAAACTCAAACTTAGATTGAAGGAAAAGAAAGATATGGCAGTCACCCTACTTTAATTCTTATCACTTATCATTATTAACCTAAACTCCTTAAATAATTCAACTTCCCTTCGTAATTATACCAATTAGAGAAAAGTCTTAATAATTAAGAAAAGTCAGCAGCAACTTGTGAGAACAATCTGCCCTATATTTTTATTTATGCGTAAATAACATATTTCCCTTGTCTTTCGTGGGAGAATTAAGTTAAATCCATAGGGGGCCTTTTGGTAGGAAATATTAGACAAAATAATCCATGCATTATGTGTGGTATTATTTAATACCATGTTTGGTAGGATATTATGCTTATATATAACTAATTCATTTATTAGTTAATACACCCTACATGGTATTAGCTAATACCATTCATTTGGTGATATTAGCTAATACCTTCTATTTAATACCACAGGATTAGATATGTAATGACAAGATATCCCTCAAATTCTTTTGTTTTTTTTTATTTTCTTGCTTTTATGGTTTATATGTTCTATTTGTAATTTTCTACTAGTAATTTTATTTAAATAAATCAGCTTACAAATTTTATTTATTTGTTTATTTATTTTTGCATAACATAAAAAATTAATAAATTTACCATGTCAAAGTTTCAAATTTATTTATTTGTGAGTTCATATTTACATAATATACAAAAACTATTATGGCATGTCAATTTTTTTTATAATATATTCAGTGGATACAAATGCCAAATTAAGTGGTTTTATTGCTACAAAATAAAATGCAATGACTATGTTAGATAAATTTTCATAGTTAAATGACCTTTTAAGATATAAACTCTATATTAAAACTACAACTTGCAACTTTTTATATGTAAATATAGATGACTTGTCCATTTTTACAATTGTTTACCATCTTTTAGATTTTAAAAGTAGATGGTCCATCTCTATTAAATTAACAAATTGACATTTTATGAGTGATTAATTTATTAATCACAGTTATTTATCGTCAAATAATTCAAGTGAGCTAATGAAAAACCTTATAATAAAATTATTTTTCTCCTAGCTAGTTAAGAGTCACAATTAAATAATATATTTTGATCCAATTACATGAAATAAAAAATTTCATAATAATTCAAGTATATAATTGGAATGAAATTTTTTGTAAAGTTTTAAGCCACGCACCAGATTAAGATGGGAAGCAATGAAGCAAACACATGATAAAAAATAATCTCTGCATTACTAATCCTTGCATTACTAATACCTGCATTACTAATCCTTGCACTGTTCATTTTTATACAAAACGATCTGTAAGTGTTTTTACTTACGTTAAGCTTCAAGGGCGAGGGCCCCTTCAAGAAGATCACTACAGATTTTTTTAGGGTTGATATATGAAGTCAAGAGAGAGCAAAAAGGAAAATTTTTTAAAGCTAAAAGATTTTCTATGTTAAAATGAAATAAAATGAGCTAGTTCCTAACCTTTTGCAGGGACCTTTTTTGCCAACTTTCCTGTCTTATTTTGTGCCAACTATGTGATGCACCAACTTGGCCATTTAACTTGAGCCTTTGTGGACCTCAATTCATTCGGCCTTGGCTACCCATTTCTACTCTTTTCCTTTCACTTGGTTTGGAAAGAATTGTCAAGTTGGTGGTAAGTGTATTTGGGACCTTTATTCATTCAATTTGGGCTGCCAATCTTTTCCCTTTCCAATACTAAACCATGGGTAAAAATTACACTCTTTGCTTGGGCCTTATTCTTTACTGGACTTCAATAGATTTGTATTGGTCCTTATCACAAATTTATTTTCTTTTTACTTATTTTGGTCCTCAAGTGCGTCCACTAGTGTATGAACTAATCTTTTCCATCCACCCAGCTCGTTTAATCTAAGCAGGTAGGTGATTCACCTGCTTTCTTCTTAATGTCCA
Source organism: Solanum rostratum (assembly GCA_029948455.1). Lineage (NCBI taxonomy): Eukaryota > Viridiplantae > Streptophyta > Magnoliopsida > Solanales > Solanaceae > Solanum > Solanum rostratum. Next base: position 23,073,175 of record CM057055.1, read on the forward strand.
ACAAGAACCCTACTTCTTTTATTTTGTTTAAGACCGTGATCTCCTTAAATAAACATAAACCTCATATACCTTCACTGATCTTAAACTTTGGACCAAAATACACCACCTAGCCCATTTAATCTTAGCAAGTAGGTGACTCACCTGCTAGCTTCTTAAAGTCAAACAAGCACACCTTACTTCTTTTATTTCGTTTAAGACAGAGATCTCCATAATTTAATTTCAAACTCATATACCCTCAATCATATTAAACTTTAGACCTAAATATAACACTTCAATATGAGATTTTACTACTTGTAAAATTCATGCTCATTCGAACAAGCCATATTGTAATACACGGGAGTTTGTCTGCAAGCTCCTTTGTTGTCATCATTCTTCTAGAAAATCAAGTGCATTACATATAATGAAAGCCATATCAAGCTTATCTTTTTAATATTTGGAATCCACATACGATCCAAAATCATAAGTCAAATGCTTATTGAAATACTAAGAGTTTAAAATTTTGAAGTTTCATGTATTGAAATGCAAAGACAATTGAAACCATTCTCAAAGTAATTTTTATTTTTTTATGTTTTTATTCTATTTTAACAATATTTATATATCATTTGTGCCATGAGGAAATTGATGAATTAGTATCAAAGGCGATTGAAGGGTATTTGATGAGTATTTCCGTTTTGAAAGTTGAAATGTTTGACCAAAGGCAACATTTTAGGTTAATGAGCTCAAATTCAAACTCTGACAGCTTCGTTAGGTCCGTGAGGTAATTTTTTATTTGGTTGAACCATTGATGTGAATTGGGAGTGTTTGGATTATTAGTTATATTTTTATGTTTTAAGAAAGTTTTGTTCTGACCCCAGTCAAGTTTTGGCTAATAAGTCTCCAGATTGGTGACCTGATGATTTCAACAGATTTGGAATGTGATTTTTCAACATTTTGCATATTCAATTTTGTTTTTTTGGGATTTTGAATCAATTCGGAGGGTTTATTTGAAACAATTTTCTTGTAGAAATTCATGATAGAGTCACTATTTTATGATGCCTTCATCGTGTTAGCAAGACTTGGATCATGCTTATGATGAAGAAAGAGGGTTGGCTTCACGTTCACATGGATGAGGTACCATTCATAAAGGGAAAAGGGTTTGGGTTTGTGTGGTACTCACGTTGTAACACCTCTCAACGTGATTTGGAAAGTCCCTATGGTGTATTCCTTGAATATCTTAAAATTCGTATGTTATTTTGCAAATCCAACTATTTATTCTTTTTTCAGGAGGCAAAATTGCGTAGGAAAAGAATTGTATTCAAGTTTTAGGTCCCCATATCAAAAAATAATTTTTTACATGAATTGCGCAAACCAGTAGAATGCGCGACAAGTCTACATTGTTTACTTGTTCCCCCATAGTACAAAAGTTCCCTAAACCCATTCCTAGGCTAAAAAAGGGGAAAACATTAAAGTTCATGCAAATTTACATAGTCAAGAAACAAAGGCGTGTTACCCCTTGGTCCCTCTATGTGTCAAACTTTCCAAGCCTCTTCTTTATTAAGTAACGTCAGTTGGGACTTTTTCCAATACCTTTATACACATAAATACTAAAAACTTCTCCTATTTTTAGACCTAAATCTCTCTCTAAACACTCTCAGATCCTACCGAATTCTCTCTAAAAATCCTCGGTCAAGTTTTTCTAATTTCTAGGGATTCAAACTTCCTCCATTAAAGACAAAGTTCCCAAAAAGTTCCTCAAGGTTCTTCAAGTTTTCCTCATTAACGTTCGAAGGTTTAAAGGTATGTGAGTTTCTTCATCCATGGGTTCTTCCAACTCATGAAGTCCCAAAACCTAATTTACTACGAGGAACATGTACTAGGGTGTATGTGCGACTCGTTTAGATCATGAGCTGGCACAAAAGCAAGAAAATGACTTTTACAGTATCAATGATCAGTACCGGTGAATGGGATAGGATGGAAAAAGGAACTCCATCCATTATTAAAAAAAAAACTCTACCATATCCCCCTATTGTGTATGAAGTTTATGATTTTCGTTGGTGTAAATCCAATCAACTGAATTTAAGATGATAAGAAATTCTCCATTGGTAACAAATGGTTATCCATTAAGAAGAGGAAATCTTATTTAAAAAGCATAAAACATAAAGATTAGGTAGGCCCCCAATCTGGCAAGAACGGACTAAGAGGGTCAGCTACCCAGCAAACTTTCCTAATTAAATACCGTTACTATACAGGTAGATCCGATTGTGAAAGACCTAGAACTTCATCTGAGTTCAAATCCTACTGAGAGGTCCACTAGATATCAGAAATTATTGAAGAAACAACAAGATCTTTCTTTTGTCCCTTCCAGGCGATCGGAAAATAAAGAAATGGTTAATATATTTAAGATAATTACGTATTTACAGAATACCGTCTCAATTCATCCTATTTCATCAGATCTGGGATGTGATATGGTTCCGAAGGATGAACCGGATATGGACAGTTCCAATAAGATTTCATTCTTGAACAAAAATTCATTTTTTGATTTATTTCATCTATTCCATGACCGGAACAGGGGAGGATACACGTTACACTATGATTTTGCATCAGAAGAGAGATTTCAAGAAATGACAGATCTATTCACTCTATCAATAACCGAGCCGGATCTGGTGTATCATAAGGCATTTGCCTTTTCTATTGATTCCTGCGAATTGGATCAAAACAATTCTTGAATGAGGAATCCTTCAAGTTTTAATATTGATTTCCAATGGGTTCTTTCTAATTATTCTATTAAGCATGAGTTATGTCAAGATTTTTCATCTATTGAATGAAATTGCATGAGTTGATTTCTAGGGTTTCTATTTTGAAGTTATTTTATGATTATTAAAGCTATAAAAGTTATGATACCGGGAGTTATTATGAGATTGGTGCTTTTATGAGATGAGTTAAATGTTTTTATATCTAAGTTTGAAGATGATATGTATTATTATGGTGGGTTGTTTAAGTATGATATAAGTTGTTGATTTTCATTACATTGATGCATGGTGTCCTTGAGTTACATGATTTAAAGGTTTATATGCATGAGCCCACCCAATTATCATGTCATGTCACCTAAGGGAGTATTATTTCTAAAGATGCGGGTTCTATTACAAGTTATGAAAGTTAATATTAAGATGTTTTGAATCCCTCTTATGAATGTTAAAGTTACAAGTAAATCTTACAAATCCAATCTAGCCGTGAAGAGGTGAATAGGGATTGTCTCTGGTCCTTACATGGTTAGATTATAAAGCTAAAAAGTATGCGTTAGTACGTTGGAATGCACTAAGTATGTCGACATGCAATGCATATATATATGATAACCTGTATTTTAATGTTAGATGACAAAGGTGCGCACACGCATACATACACACACACATATATAGAGAGAATGTCATAACACTATTCCTTAAATACAAGATGCATGAATATCAGAATACTTGAACATATGAGGATGTGACCTCAATAAATATATAATACAAAGTGAGTTATTACATGGAATTTTGATATTCTCCTTGCACGGGAGGAGAGAGTGATCTACTTTCCGAAGGTAGTCCAAAATTCTATTTTCTTTCGTTAAGGTGGAGAACTGAACCAACTTACATGAACACCACCCATTTTAGGAAAATTAACCTCACCTTACGTGAAAACCACCCATTTTGGAAAGGAGTTTTCATAAGCCTAATTATCCACAAAGGGGCATAAATATGAAGCTATGTTTGGCACTTAATTATAAGAAGGAGACTTTATATGACGACCCCTTAGGTTGAGTCCCCACCTCCAATTTCATTAGGTGCTAAGTCATCATCTCATGGGAATATGTTTACATCTATATTCTTGAAATAGGAACATAAGTATTTTCAAATCATTGTCATGCACACTTCGACTTAGAAGCCAAATCACATTTAATAATCATACATACTTAGGCTCAAAAGCCAATTCATACTTAAATCCATGAATGCATACATAAGAATAGCTCAATATGAGGGTTTATATACACAATTAATCGTAAAATGCCATGTCATAGACATTATATGATCATATTTAATGTCATAACTATACTTGTCTTTAAATCATAGTCATAATCATAATTAGGTAGTAACTAGCATAATAAATCTCATGAAAATATTTGTTCGTCCTTGCATATGTCATGAGGAATGAAGGACTAGCATGAGTATTAGGAATTCATACTTAAAGCATAAGGAAATAAATACTTGAAATATACTTGAACTTATCCATGCGTAAATGTATCATAGAAAGGGACATCCATTTTCAATCCTCATAAAATCCGTGTAAATCTTCATAATAAGACTTGAATCATATCAAAATCATCAATTGAAATCAGCCTATAAATTGATTTCATCAAATTGGAGCTAGTTCATACTTAGAAATTATGAATTTCATAAAATAGATTTTGGGAATTCATGATTGAAAGGAAATCACGAATACCTAAAGAAATTAGAAAGATAAAGACGAATTAAACTTGAGATTGAAGCTCCTTTGAATTCCCCAACTTGAATCACCAAAGCTTTACTTGAATAGAGTTTTAGGAACTTGTATTTCTAGACTCTTAAGTGTTTGAATTGAGAATAGAGTGTATTAAATGAATAAGGGCTGATCTAGGGGCTTAGGATCGACATAAAAGTATTAAAATACCTTGCAAGTGAACCAAATTACCAAAGGGACCTTAATGTTAACGGAACAAAATGTGAGATAGACCCCTACACGAAAGGCTTCATGGCCCGTGAAGCCCTTCACCATCCCGTAAAGCCCTTCACTATTCTTGAAGCCTGTCGTGAAATCTCAAACGTTATGAGACAGTGATTTTTCTCAGGGCTAAATGTCTAAGGACCACTTCACGGACCCCACCATGGTCCAGTTGTGGCTTCCACGAGCTGTGGTTGTGCCCGTGGTGGCCTACCTTAGAAAAACAGTGGAGTTAAAGGCCAAGGGCCCTTCAATGATCACTTTCATGACATGTGGAAGGGTCCACGAGCTATTGAGTGATTTGTAGATGTTCACTGGGCTTGGAAAGCCACCACCTCACCCAGGCATCCAAGGTCACTATCTAGGCCAGCTCCATGACCACCTTCACATTCTTTGAAGGCCTCCACGAGCTGTGAAGGTGTCTCTGGAAATGAACCTTGGCTGAAAGCTTGAGAAATTCACTTTTCAAGAAACATTAAGGTCTCTTGAGGCCCCTATCCTTATACTATCCCCATAGCATTAGTCTAAAGCCTCGATTTCTGTTAGAAATGCTTATTGATGCTTGTTTTATACTCTGCAACCAAGGATATGCATAAGATATGCTAAGAGGCTTGTTTGGATTGCCTTTAGGTTTCCCATTCATCGTATCACACATAGGCCCTAGTCTTAGGTCTTGACAAGCTATCTATAATAGCCCTGTCCGCTAGTGATATTGTTTGTTTTGGCCTAGGCCCTCATAGCTTTTAAACACATCACTACTAGGTAAGGCCTATTTACTTATATACCCACCATCTATCTCGTATTTTGCCTATATGGGACATCTCATCTTAAGATAGGTTTCATACATCCAATTTATGGGCTCATCGTCCTCGCGAAGGTTTGCCCTAATGCATATGATTTCCGTAGACTTAGCACCGAGGGTTTCCCCGCCTCACTGGAATTTGCCAAAACGTAGTTGAACTATGACCCATATAGACAAGACTGGCACAAGAGTGGCTCTGATACAATCTGTAACAGCTCTGCCCACTAGTGATATTGTCCCCTTTGGGCCTAGGCCCTCATGGCTTTAAAATACGTCATTAGTAGGTAAGCCCTGTTCACTTATATACCCAATATCTCTCCTTTGTTTTTCCTATATGGGACTTCTCATCTTAAGATGGGTTATTACACACATTTACAGAGGTATGGTACAAGTCAGCCCCACTTTCATGGAGCTCCCTTGCATTCCTAAAGATAAATGACACATGGGAAGATTTAAATTTTATCTTTTAAGTTAAGATTTCATAACTCAATTTGTGGGTTTGGGATTACAGTTTAGGATGATTTTAATGATTTTTTTCTACATTGGATTAGGAAATGTGATTTTATCCATAAAATTATGCCTTTCCTTCTAATCTATCATCAAATTAGTTAGTGATTTAGTTAATGTTTTGAATTGGAGAATTTACCCCAAAGTGAGATCCTTGTATATCTTGGATTTGAGAACAGATAGTCCATTTTGGCCGATTATATGAGTTTATCAATATATGGGTAAAATAATTTTGAAAGACATTTCGTATACAACGTTGGGGTTCAATATTAAGCTAAATTTATTATGATAATATAGTTGTCTGCGAACCTGTATATTGATATAGTTTATGTACTTGATCAAACTAAGATTGTTTAGCTTGAAGGAAGGACAAGTTTAAAAGTATAATTTTTGAATCTCGCTAAGACAAGTTAATATTTTTTTGACTAATTATTAAGTCTCCTTAATTTTGTGGAGTGCATAAGACCGTTTAGAGATAGGGGCGACTTTCTTGTGGTGGTAATTGCAAATGAGCAAGTAGGGGGCGGTAACTAAAGAGGTAGCGAGACAGACCACAATTTAAGGAATAGGTTGAATTTCTTTCATTTTTGTTATGGAAAGTGAAAAAAAGACACATTATTAAATTATTTCTATATCAATAATGAATAAATGAATAATGATAATAATAGTCTCTGATAAATAATATTATATGTATTTATGGGGTACCATTCAAGAACATAAACAAATTAGAGATTTTCTTTCTAATTGATGAATTCTTTGATTATATAAGGTCGCTTTCTATTGTATTGCATTGGATAGATGTCATGTTGCTCAATTGGTATCAATGAATCAATTTTAGACAAAGACATGCTTATGAAATGATTAATATAGTATTCTTTTACTTTTATACTCTCATTAATTTAGAGTTATTTATAATTGTCTCACCGATGATAAAATTTTATGTAGAAGTTGTTGTGTTGGCATTTCATCTTATGCACATTGATATTGAAGAAATGGAAGGAGAAATTCTTATACAAGGTGACCAAGAATATTCATGGTAAATTGGGTTTACTCAATATAGAGTGTTCATCTAGGGAATTCCTATAGTGTTGTCTAATCGATACTGCATATATTAACCTCACAACTCTCTGATAAAGAAAGTAAACATATATACGTCTCTAGCTAGGTCGTATGCGTTTTAATGCTCAATTCATTCTTATTAGATGGTGTACTGGTTGGATTTTGAAAATGACTAAGTGATTATGAATGTGGCTAATTTGATTTTCTTAATCTTTATTTTGGTCATGATTCTTTCTTAAGCTCGTTTGATTGTTTTTAGCTGCTAATATACCGTTGACATTATTCTCTATATATGTTGCTATTTTTTATGAGTAATTAGAGAAAATGCATATGACAAACCCTTACCATCACTTCATTTAAGGGTTATTTGATGATATTGAGTACACATGTTTTTTGTACTCATTCTTTCTTTCTATACCTTTTTTGTGCAGGTTTACAACCTAGTACGAATTATAGGTGATCCTCGCAAATTTACAGTATTCTAAGTCTTGGAGGTATCTATTCGATTGTTCCGCGACACACAAATTTTTCTATCTTAATCTATATTTTTGTCATTTATTATTGTTAAAACACTCCATGTAACGACCCCTAGTTTAGGAGGCTTGAGTACAGAAAAGTTGGCCTGATAAATGACATGAAGTCTTGTTTATAGGGTGACTTATGACCAGTAAGTGGACATAGCACCCGCAGGTCCCATTCTTAAACATAGAACATATAAAAGTTCCAAGTGTGGTATAACTCACTAACCAAGTGATGACCATAGGATACCTTACGGCACATAGATTGTTTGCTTAGCAGGACGCCCAGACATAAAGGAAATTTGGAGTTTTCTTGAAGGTTAAATACGAGTTATTAGACAGCCTTTGTAGTGGGATACGACCCATAACATGTGTCCATCATTTGAATCCAGCAAATTCAATTTTTATGAAAATTGAAGATATATTCTTAGACGAAGGGACTTCCGCCCTATGTATCAACTCACAACCTGCAATCGAGGTCTCGTAGGTCGATTCAAGCAGTTTTAATGAGGGACAATTTTGTCATTTCTTTCCTTTCTATTCCTAAATTATGTTGTTTTGGGGACGGAAGAGGAAACTTATACCAGCCTTTAATCCTTAGAATCACCCCTCATTCTCTCGTTAAATTCCAAATTTTAACAAGGCAAAAGGGATCTCAAGAACAAGGATAGGGTTTTCAAGGTTTCTTCCTCAAAGGCATCAATTTCATTTCCCTCTTGATTCCCAAGGTATATGAGATATTTTAAGGGTATCCTTCCAGCTATAAAGTTCCATAATAAGTATTTAAGTTCTTCTTTATGTTCCTCACGTTATTGTGCATGCTTATGATGATTTCATAATATTTATATTATTAAATGATACCTAAGAAGTTCAACTACTTTTTTCTCCGCATATATATGCATATTTGATACTGATGATGACTCCATAATGGTTTTCAATGTGATAAAGGTTGGGAATTTTTGATGTTCCTTTAAAAGATAAATTTTCTTATGACTTAAGTGATTTATGATTGTTCCATTCTAGCCTAATCCACCTAGTTTTCAAGTAAAGAATTCTATAATAATGATTAGTGCATTAATGAAGAGCTTAAAAGTTAGTCTATCAAGGTTTATGTATGATGTTAATTGCCCTAAAAGATTTTTCAGAAAGATCCCTAAGTTTTGAGCTACTCTTATCCATTGCTACTATGATTCTAAGATATATTTTAAAGATTCTACGAGATGACTTAGCATCGAGAGGACTAGAGATTGGGACTCATTTCTTTAGTTGAGGTATTACCCCTTGAAGTTAAATCTAAATGCCCCTAACTATGTGCCACCATAGGAGCCTTATAGGCTACGATAGTGGATCCATGTAGGCCTAAATGTTATGAAAGATACAAACGCAAAGTTACTATGTTTCGATATCTACCTTGGTAAGTAGATTCTCCTTTTCCTAATGGAAGGAGTGCATTGGTCTTTCCTAATTGGAAGGAGTTAATTGGATTCCTTTTACTAGCTCACATGGTCTTATTGTCAATTATTGTCTATTTCTACAAGTTAATTGATCTTATGTTATGTTTTAAATTTTATGTGATTCCTTATACATTGTCTCATACTGATCTTGAGCCATATTCCTTGTGCATGCTTAAACTTACTTATGTATCATTTATCATAAGTATACTTATATGTTATGTTTAGTAATGATGGCCTTACAATTTCATCCATGCCTTGCATTTGACATAGTTAGTACGTACTGATGTACTAACACATATTTTGCTTGTATGATTTAACCATTTAGAGACACGCACTCCTCCACTAGCTCGTGGCTAGTACTCAGCATCCAAGACAGGCGTTACTATTCTTGGTGAGTCGGTAGTTCTTAACTCCTCCTTTTTTTCATTCCATCTTGTATCTTTGTTTTGTTTAAGACAATGTACTAGCCCTTCTAAGGCGTTTACATTCTAAAATGCACTATTTTTTACTTCTTTCTATTTGATGGGATTCAACCTATACTGGTCCCATCTGCTTATGATGTAGTTGGTATGCATATGGATAAATAAGATGATTATAGTATTTCCATAGTTTTTTTAATGTTTCTTCATTACAGATTGCCCCTTAGTCTCTTTCCCTTAGATTTTCTGCAATTTATTATCATGTAGTACCTATGAATGCTTAAGCTGGCTTGGGTGAGGTTCCCTTGGGTATCTTATTTGCCGTATGATGACTATGTCCCTAGGTCGGGTCTTTACAAACTTGGCATCAAAGCATGCGATTTTAAAATGTTCATCGAATGTCCATGGGTACCCTGTGGCATAGACTTTAATTCAAGGTTATGAGGCACACAACTATCTTGAGTGAGTGTCTATGAGATGGTTTAGCTATCTTGAGTGAGTGTTTATGAGATGGTTTAGGAATGTATTCCCTTCTTTCTTATTTATGTAGTTCCTTAGAGTTGGATATGGTTTTTTGCTAACTAACGATGGGCTTTTGCTCTTTTCTAGATCATGTTGCCATGAAATGATTCCCATTAATGAGGCACTCATGAAAAACAAGTCTCTCCACTCCAAAAGGATGATGGAGTGTCTCATATTGAGTTTAGAGCAATATTAACCTTATTGGTACAAGCGATGGCCAATCAGGCCAATTGGGAGATAGCGGTACCACTTGAAGTGCCTACTCTTGCATCTAGAGTACATGATTTGATGCGGATGAACTTGTTGGAGTTTAATAGGTCAAGAAAAAGATGAGGACTCAATTGACTTCATAATAGACGAATACTGGATGGTTATGGTGATGGGAATTTCAATGGAAAAAAAGGCCTAATTTGTGGCTTATTAGCTTAAGGAAGTCACCAAGTTTTGGTATGAGCAATGGGTTGGAAAGAGAGGCCATGGAGCGGATCCAATTGGTTGGGAGGAATTTAAATGTACCTTATTGGAACGGTTCTTCCCCATCAAGCTTAGGGAGGCAAAGGCCGAAGAATTCGTCAACATGAAACAAGTGACCATGAACGTGAGGGAGTATTCCCTCAAATGCACCAAATTGTCAATGTATGCTCCATTTATGGTCATAGATCTGAGGGCTCGCATGAACAAGTTTATATTGAGTGTCTCTGAGTGGGTCCTTAACGAATTTAAAATGTCCTTGTTGGTCAAGGTGATGGATATTTTCGGCTTGATGATGTACACAGAGAAAATTCAAGAGGAGAAGCTTCATGAAAGGGCAAGGGAGTCCAAGAGGGCTCGGGTTGAAGGTGGGATTTACTCCTACCAAAGGGGTGGTCACGTCTTTCACGGTGGGAAAAATCAAAGTATGCAAGGATCCTCCAACACTCCTCCTCCCTGAAAGGACGATGGGGAGGCTCCTAAGCCCTAAAGTCCAAATATCTTTATGTCCGGGAAGCCTCACAAAGGAGAATGCCTAGCTGTGCCAAATTCTTGCTTTACTTATGGGAAGGCCGACCACCATGCTAAGGATTGCAAGACTCGAGGCACAATGGTTATCGTTATGTTAAGAGTTTTTGATTATGATGCATATGCACTTTTAGATCCAGGAGAAAATTTGTCCTTTGTAACCCTATTCCTTGCATATAAGTTTCATGCATATCCCGAAGTCTTCCATGAGCGCTGGTGGGTAACCCTGTTGGTGAGTCTATCATAACCTAGAGAGTCTATAGAAGTTATCACGTTCCTATCTTGCATAAAGTGATTCAGTGTGACTTAGTTGAGCATTTAATGGTAGACTTGATGTAATTCTTGGGATGCGTTAGTGGCATGCTTGTTATGCTTCCATTGAATGTAAAACTTGTATGGTTAAGTTCTACTTCCATAATGTGCGAGCTCTTGAATGGGAGGCTAGCAACTCTTCATGTAGGGGTCAATTCATTTCTTTTGTAAAGGCCCGCAAATGATTTCCAAGGGACATATCTACAACTTAGTGAGGGTCAAAGATATTTCTTCAAAAGTTTCTTCTCTTGAGTCGGCCCCATTGCAAATGAGTCTCCTGATGTCTTCCAGATGAGTTACGAAGTGTTTCTCCCGAAAGGGAGATAGACTTTGGTATATATCCCTTACCTGATAGTTAGCTTATTTCAATCCCTCCCTATAGAATGGCTCCTGAAGAATTGAAGGTGTTAAAGGAGAAATTGAAGGATTTGTTGGAAAAGGGTTTCACTAGACTTAGTCAGTCTCGATGGGGTGCCTGGTTCTATTTGTAAGGAAAATGGATGGGTATCTCTACATATGCATCGGCTACCAAAAACTCAATAAGGTAACCATAAAGAATAAGTATCTCCTTCTACGGATAGATGATTTGTTTAATCAACTACAAGGGTCTACTCATTAAAATTGATTTGCGATCAGGGTATCACCAATTGAAGGTGAGAGAAGTGACATCCCTATGATGTTTTCCCGACTAGGAATGGTCATTTTGAGTTTGTGGTGATGTCATTTGGCCTCACTAATGTGCCAGTGATATTTTTGGATTTCATGAATTAGGTTTTCAACCTTTACCTCAACAAGTTCTTTATGGTATTTATTGATGACATCCTTATCTATATCCCAAGTAAGCAAGAGCGCATGGAGCACTTGAGGGTAGTATTGCTAACCCTGAGGGAACAGAAGCTCATTCAAAGTTTGATTGGTGTGAGTTTTGGGTAGACGTGATTGCCTTCCTGGGGCATGTAGTATCTAGTGAGGGCATCAAAGTTGATCCTAAGAAGACAAAAACAGTGAGAAACAGGACCAAGGCCATTGAATCCTACGTACATAAGGAGTTTCTTGGGTCTAGCTGGTTACTATAGATGGTTTGTGGAAGACTTCTCCACTATTTTGTCCCTACTTACCAAACTCACTCAAGAGAACGCTAAGTTTTTGTGGATAAATGAATGCGAGAGGAGTTTCCATACTTTCAAGGATCAATTGACTTCAACCCCATATTAATATTGCTAGAAGGGAGTGATGGGTTTATCGTGTATTGTGACACATTAATGATTGGGTTGGGTTGTGTGTAATGCAACATATAAAAGTGATTGCCTATGCTTCAAGGTAGCTGAAGTGCTAGAGAAGAATTACCTGGCTCATGATCTTGAGCTTGTGGCAATGGTGTTTGCCTTAAAGATTTGGAAATATTACCTATATGGTGTTCATGTGGATGTTTTCACTAACCATAAGAGTCTTCAACACGTGTTCACCCAGAAGGATCTCAACTTGAGGCAAAAGAGGTGTTTAGAACTACTCAAGGATTATGATAAGAGTATGAAGTACCACATGGAAAGGCCAATGTTGTAGCTGACCCCCTAAGTAGAATTTTCATGGGTTTTGGGTCCCATATTGAAGATAATTGAAAAAAAGAGTTAGCCAAAATGTTCATAGGTTGGCTAGATTGGGAGTAAAATTGAGTGAGTCTGGGAATGGTGGTGCAATGGTTCTTCATAGGTCTGCATCTTCTTGTATTAATGAGTTAAGGCCAAGCAAGATCTTAATCCCGCCATTGTTGAGTTGAAAACCTTAGTAAATGATGGAAAGATAGAAGTTCTCTCACAAGAGTGAGATGGTCTACTCCAATATAAGGGAGGTTGTGTGTGCCTAATAATGGTGAGTTGAAGAAGTTGATCATGCAAGAAGCCCATAACTCTTCATATTTCATTCATCCTGGCACTACCAAGATGTATAGAGACTTGAGGGAGATTTATTTGTTGAATGGAATGAAGAAGGACATTTCTCAATTTGTGCCCTAATGTGTCAATTGCAAACATGTCAAATTTAAACACCAAAGGTCAGGTTGCCCAGCATAAGAAATCGATATTCCTACTTGGAAGTGGCAAAAGATCAACATGGTCTTCTTAGTTTAGTTGCTAAAGACCAAAACGTATTTGACTCCATATGGGTGATAGTTGATCGCATGACAAAGTTGGCTCATTTTCTACCAGTCAAGATGACATTTAGTGCCGAAGACTATGCTCACTTGTATATCTGAGAGTCGGTGAGGTTGTATGTAATTCCATTGTCTATCATATCATATCATGGAGTCCATTTTACCTCTCACTTTCGAAAAATTTTCAAAAGTGGACTTGGGACTAGGGTGAAGTTGAGTATGACTTTTCATCCCCAAATCGATGGGCAAGCCGAAATTGGAAGATATGCTGAGAGGTTATGTGTTAGAATTTAAATGGAGTTGGTGTAAGGATTCACATTTTGTGAGACTTTATTGATGCTTAAATTAAGATTTTAGAGGTATGTGACCTAGGAGTAATGCTTTTGTATAACTTTGTGTGGCTTAAGAATCCTTGGTGGCCTCCAAAGAACCTCCCACGAGCTGTGGTCCTCATTCCTAGCCTTTAAGCCAAGTGTTTGGCTAAGACAGCCACCACATCACCCTTGGATTGTTCGTGAAAACCACCACGAGCCGTGGTAGGGTAATGGAACTCACCACGAGTCGTGGTGAGGTGTTTCATAAAGCCCTTATCTTAAAATATCATTCTAAGTATAAAATTACCATCTTGAAACTTGGGTCATTTTTATACACCATTTTACAATCAGTACGCCTTTGTATGAGCCATGGACCATCGGTGGCAACGACCTTAGTCTTAAAATTGGTTGAGTGCCTAAAGACCCTTACCACAGACACTTGTACGGTCCGTGGTAAGTTTCCTTTCTGGACCATTTCTTTCCTATTGAACATGGGGAAGCCAAAATGATGGAATTTTTAAACCTCAAGTAGGGCGGTATGAGTGTGAGGGAATATGCTCTCATTTCACAAAGCACTCAAAGTGTGCTCCTATGTTATAAGTGGCTGATCCCCATACAATAATCCACAAGTTTATTTCTAGGACCTCTAATGTGGTTATGAAAGAATGTCGTATGACTATGCTTATTATGGACAGGGACATATCTAGGATCATGAATTTTGTTGAACAGATTGAAAGGAAAAAACTCAAGCAGAAGAGGGTGAATGATCCAAGAGAGTGTGTTATTCTCCAACTCTAGGAGTAGTGGTGGATATAGTTGCTTCCAAAAATTCTTGGGTTCAAATGCTAGGTTTTAAAATTCTAAAGTGCCTCCTCCCAAGGAACAATTTGGGAGTGGACCATTACCTCCTTTGCGTGACAAGTGTGGTTAGATAATGCACCAAATCCTTAGGGCATATGCAACTTTAGCGAGTTCAAGATCATGGGTAGGATAGTTTTCATGTTTTTATAACTTTCTAGAAGGATATGCAATAAATCTATCATGACGCATAAGATCACAACCTAGTCTGATTCTCAAGGCATCATAATATACAACATAGCCTTTAGTTCCATCCTGAAGAACCAAGATAGGTGCGGTGGTAAGACTTTTCCTTAACTCTTGAAAACTCTATTCGCATGCTTTAGTCCATTGAAACTTAGTTGCTTGATGTGTCAAAATCGTTAGTGGCGCAGAGATAGAGGAGAGTCTCTCAACAAACCTGTTATAATATCTTGCTAAGCCTAAAAAGCTACGAACCTTAGTCGGATTCAATGGTCTCGGCTAGGCCATTACCACTTCAATCTTTTGGCCATCAACCTTGATACCATCGTCTCATCCTAAATGCTGTCTTTGGAATATTAGCATCCCTGGGTCGCAATTGGTGGTACCCAGATATCAAGTCAATCTTTGAAAAGCAGTTGACACCCTATAACTGATAAAATAAGTCATCAATCTACATAAGAGGATACTTATTCTTGATAGTTATTTATTTAGCTATCTGTAATTAATACACATACGTAAGGAGCCATATTTCTTTTGAACATATAGTACTGGAGCACCCCATGGAGATGTACTTGGCCAAATAAAGTCTTTATCAAGTAAGTCCTTCAGTTGTTCCTTCAATTCCTTTAGCTCAGCAAGAGCCATTCTACAGGGAGGAATGGATATAGGCTACGTATTAGAGACCAAATCTATAGTAAAATCAACATCCCTTTCGGGGGGAATCCCTGGAAGCTCATCAGGGAATACCATCGGGAATCCATTTACAATAGGGACTGACTGAAGGGCCACCGTCATCTTATCAATATCCCTAGTACGAACCAAATGGTATATACAACCTTGAGTTATAAGCTTCCAAGCCCTAGGGTATGATATAAACTTACCCTTGGGCGAGGCAATATTATCTTTCCATAAAAAGACCGACTCACCTAGAAAATGAAAGTGGACTAGCTTTGCTCGTCAGCCAATATTAGCATAACAAGTTGTGATCATATCTGGAGATGCCTCTAAATCCTGTCAGCCTGTGAGTGCATATAAGCGATTTTGGCCACTAGTAGAACCTAGACTGTCTACTCTACCCCTATCCCTACCATGACCTAGAGTAGGCTGTTGATATGGTCGGGCAACACATACAGAGAATGAAGAGGCTACAATAGTTCCCTTCTTTCTTATTCATGTAGTTCCTTAGAGTAGGATAAGGTTTTTTGCTAAAAAACATTAGGGTTTTGCTTGTTTTTAGATCATGCTGCCACGAAGAGCTTCCCATTAACGAGGCACTCTGGAACAACAAGTCTCTTAACTCCAAAAGAATGATGGAGAATCTCATGCTGAGTTTAGAGAGATGTTCATCCTATTGGCACAAGCATTGGCTAATTAGGCTAACCGGGAGATAGCAGTACCTCCTCAAGTGGCTACTTTGGCAGCCAGAGTACAAGATTTGATGCAAATGAACTTGTTGGAGTTAAATGGGTCAAATACTAATGAGGGCTCAATTGACTTCATAATGGAGGCCAACTAGATGGTTCCGGTGATGGGAATTCAATCAGACGAAAAGCCCGAGTTCGTGGCTTATCAACTTAAGGAAGTCACCCAAATTTTTTATGATCAATGGGCTGACGAGAGAGGCCAAGGAGCAGGCCCAATTGGTTGGGAGGAATTTAAATGTGCCTTATTTAATCGATTCTTCCCCATCAAGCTTATGGAGGCAAAGGCCCAAAAATTCATCAAGTTGCAGCAAGGGACCATGAACGTGAGGGAGTATGCCCTCAAATGCACCAAATTGTCAAAGTATGCTCCATTAATGGTCATGGATCTGAGGGCTCGTATGAGCAAGTTTATTTTGAGTGTCTCTGAGTTAGTGTCTAAGGAATGTAAAATAGCCTTCTTGGTCAAAGAGATGGATATTTCCCGCTTGATGATGTACACATAGAAAATTGAAGGTGAGAATCTTCATGAAAGAACAAGAGAGTCCAAGAGGGTTCGAGTTGAAGGTTGGAGTTACACCTACCAAAGGGGCGATCTTCAAAAATTTCACGATGGCAAAAATAAAACTAGGTAAGGATCTACCTACACTCATCCTCCCAGAAAGGACGATGGGGTGGCTCCCAAGCCCTAAAGTCCAAATTTCCTAATGTGCGAGAAGCCCCACAAATAAGAATCCCTAGCTAGGTCAAACTCTTACTTTACTTATAGAAAAATCGGCTATCATGCTAAATATCGCATGAGCTGAGTCACAAGGCCTCAAGGCCAAAGGGATCAAGCATGAGGCACCCAAAAGAACAATTGGTTCTGTGCTCTACATGGTCATTAAGAAGTCAAAGAATTCCACAGGGTGGTCACAAATTTCACGATGACCAAAATCAAAGTAGGCAAGGATCCCCCAACACTCCTTCTCCCTGAAAGGACGATGGGGAGGCTCACAAGCCCTAAAGTCCAAATATCCCTATGTCAGGGAAGCCTCCAAAAGGAAAATGCCTAGTATTGTAAGATTCTTGCTTGTGGGAAGCCCGACCACCATGAAAAGGATTGCAAGAGTCGAGGCACAACGCCTCAAGGCCAAAGGGGTCAAGCCCAAGGCACCAAAAGGAACAATCGATTTTATGCTCTACATGGTCGTTAAGAAGTCGAAGAAGCTCCAAACATGGTTATCGATATGCTAAGAGTTTTTTATTATAATTCATACGCACTTTTAGATCCAGGAGACAATTTGTCCTCTGTTGCCCTATTCCTTGCATATAAGTTTCATGCATATCCCAAAGTCTTCCATGAGCACGATGTGGTGAGTAACTCTGTTGGTGTGTCCATCATAACCCAGAGAGTCTATAGAAGTTGTCCCGTTTCTATCTTGCTTAAAGTGATTCAATGTGACTTAGTTGAGCTTTTAATGATAGACTTTGATGTGATTCTGGGAATGAGTGTTTTGCATGCTTCTTATGCTTTCATTGAATGTTGAACCCCTAGGGTTAAATTCTAATTCCAAAATGTGCCAATTCCTTAATGGGAAGCTAGCAACTCTTCATGTAGGGATCAGTTCATTTATTTTGTAAAGGCCTACGAAATGATTTCCAAGGGATGTATCTACCACTTAGTGAGGGTCAAGGATGTTTCTTCCAAAGCTTCTTCTCGTTTGTCGGTCCCCATTGTGAGTGAGTTTCCTGATGTTTTCCAAATGAGTTACTGAGTGTTCCTCCCGAAAGGGAGATAGTCTTTGGTATAG
Organism: Solanum rostratum; assembly: GCA_029948455.1. Taxonomy (NCBI): domain Eukaryota; kingdom Viridiplantae; phylum Streptophyta; class Magnoliopsida; order Solanales; family Solanaceae; genus Solanum; species Solanum rostratum. Next base: position 23,091,201 of record CM057055.1, read on the forward strand.
ATCCCTTACTTGATACTTAGCTTATCTCAATCCCTCCTTATAGAATGGCTCCTTAAGAATTGAAGCTGTTAAAGGAGAAATTGAAGGATTTGTTGGAAAAGGATTTTATTAAACTTAGTCACTCTCCATAGGGTGCCGGGTTCTATTTGCAAGGAAGAAGGATGGGTCGCTTCGCATATGCATTGGCAACCAAGTTATATCTCCATGGGGTACTCCGGTGTTGTTTGTGAGAAAGAAGGATGGATCTGTTCGGATGTGCATTAATTATAGGCAACTGAATAAGGTGAAAATCAAGAATAAGTACCCGTTGCCTAGGATTGGTGATTTGTTTGATCAACTTCAAGGGGCCACCCATTACTCAAAGATTGTTCTACATTCCAGTTATCACCAAATGAAGGGTAGGGAGTGCGAAATTCCAGGACGGTTTTCTGGACTAGATATGGGCACTTTGAATTTGTGATTATGTCATTTGGTTTAACTAATGCTCTAGTATTATTTATGGATCTTATGAATCAGGTATTCAAGCCTTTTCTTGATAGTTTTGTGGTTGTCTTCATCGCAGTGGTGGTGTTTGCCTTGATGGTTTGGAGCCACTATTTTTATGGGGTGCATGTTGATGTTTTCACTGATCACAAAAGTTTTCAATATATGTTCACTCAAAGGGATCATAACTTGAGGCAAAAGAGATGGTTGGAACTCCATAAGGACTATGATGTAAGTGTATAATATCATCCCGATAAGGCAAAATATTGTAACTGATGCTCTTAGTAGGCTATTGATGGGGAGTGTGGTTCATGTTGATGAAGGGAAGAAAGAGTTGCCAAAGGATGTTCACCATTTGGCTAGATTGGGTGTTAGGTAGGCCGACTCTAATGATGCTGGTATTTATTTTCATAATGCGGCTGAATCTTCTATAGTTGTTGATTTATAGGCTAAGAAAGATCTAGATCCTTCATTAGTTTAGTTGATGAAGTTGGTTGCCGAAAAGAAGATAGAGGCCTTCTCCAAAGAAAGAGATAGTGTTCTTCGATATCAAGATTGATTATTTTTTCAAGATGTGGATGATCTTACGAGGGTGATCGTGAGTGAAGCTCATTATTCTTATTATTCTACTCTCCCAAGATCCAGTAAGATGTATCGAGATTTGAGAGAAGTGTATTCATGGAATGGTATAAAAAAGGATATAGCCATGTTTGTATTTGAATGCCCTATCTGTCAACAAGTGAAGGTAGAGCACCAAAGGCTCAGTGGGTTGGCTCAAGATATTGAAATTCCTACTTGGATGTGGGAAGATGTGAACATGGATTTTATGGTTGGTTTGCCTCGGACCCAAAGACAATTTGACTCCATTTGGGTTATTGTTGACTGGATGACTAAGTCATCTCATTTCCTACCAGTCAGGAATACCTTTAGTGCCGAAGATTATGATAGGTAGTATATCCAAGACTTGGTGAGGTTACATGGTGTGCTTAGGACTATCATATTGGATCGTGGCACCCAATTTACTTCAAACTTTTGGAGGTCGTTTCAAAGAGTACTAGGTATTAAGGTAAAGTTGAGTACCACGTTTCATCCTCAAACCGATAGGTAGGCCTAGAGGATGATTCAAACTTTAGCGGACATGTTGAGGCTTGTGTGTTGGAATTCAAGGATAATTGGGATAATCATCTCCCACTCATTGAGTTTGCTTTTAATAATAGCTCTCATACCAGTATTGGTATGGCATTGTTTGAGGCTTTGTATGGAATGAGATATAATCTATGGTGGTGCGATTTGAGTTTGGAGAGATGACCTTGATTGGCCCGGATTTGGTATTGGAGTCTATGAATAAGGTGAAGTATATTAGCGAGAGGTTGAAGAGGGCCCAAAGTCACCAAAAGTCCTATTGATAAGTTAGAAAGTGAGATCTTGAGTTCTATGTAAGTGATTGGGTGTATGTGAAGTTATCACCTACAAAGGAGGTGATGTGTTTTGGTAAGAAGGGCAAGTTGAGTTCCCAGTATGTAGGTCCTTATGAGATTGTTGAGCAGATTGGGAATGTGCTTATAGGTTGGAATTGCCTCAAGTTTGGAGTTCTATCCACCCGATTTTCTTGTGTGTATGTTGAGGATGTTGGTGGGTGATCCTAGCACTTTTGTGCCTTTGGAAGGTGTTGAGGTTGAGGAGAACTTGTCTTATGAGGAGGTTCCGGTTGAGCTTTTGGATAGGCAGGTGAAGCGGCTTCGTAACAAGGATGTGGTTTTGGTTAAGGTATTTTGGAGAAATCAACATATGGATAGTATTACATGGGAGGCAGAGTTGGACATGATGAAGGGATATCCCCATCTATTCAAATCTACTCAAACCTAAGGTATTAGGTTCTTCCTTCTCCGTGTGGTCCTAATTATTTCTCTCTTGGATTTCATGTCATGACATGCCTACATGTGCACGAAAATGATTTTTAATGATTTGAATATGTTTTGACATGTGTTTTAATGACTTTATGATATTCAAGTGGTACAATATGCATTGTATCTTGTGTTTGAATGTTTCATATTCAAAGTTAAGCCTTTCAAGCCTTGTTATAGCACATTTGAAAACGAATGTTCCCAGGGGGAGATAATCTAAAGACCTAGGCCTTGTAAAATCTTAATGGAGCTTTGAAATTTGATTATGAAAAGATTTAGACCAAGGTAATACTCCTTGGAAGCTTTCATAGTCCGTGTGAGGCTATACGGACCGTGTGGAGTCCCCTTAGTGTGGCCCTTGGCGTTTTGTGGGGTGTGTGGGCTTTAACAGGGATTTTGGCACTATGGCACACCACATATGGACCGCACACGGGCCGTGTGAGGCTTCACAGACTGTGTGGTGGACAGTGTGGTAGCCTTGACCTGGAAATTCCACAATTTTGAAACCAAGCCATGTCACACAGATCGTGTGTCCCCATGAGGTCTCTTGTATAGGTGCCGGAGTGAAAATATTCTAAGGATTGGATCACCCCTCGAAACTTTGTTGTGAAGAATTTTCTAGGTGGAGTGGGATGGAGGAGGCATACAGTCCGTATGCCTTGGTGCGGACCGTGAAGCTCTCGGTTTTGGTACCTACAGTAAATTTTTCTAAGCATTGGATTACCATTTTGGACCTTCATCAAGAAAAGATTTTCCAAGTTTTGAATCAAGGACCAAGTATACGGTCTGTATATCCTTACACGGACCGTACACTCCTCATTGTGACCCCTGACTTCAATTTTTCTACTCGTTTCATTAATGATATTTCAGTAATTATGGATTATTCTAAGGGGTTTTTGGGACTTTGTATACTACCTAAAGAAACTCAAATGATGTGCAGATTATTCCTCTTATTCAAATTTATTCCTACACGTAGAATTATATTGAACTCTCCTAAGAAATCTCTCTCAACTACTCTTGTGAAGACTAAGGTTGGGAATCAAGGAAAACCCCTTTGCTTCATCAAATTTCTTCTTGAATCTTCTTCATTAGCCTTAGGTACGGGAGGTTCATTTTTGGTCCCTTTCAACCAAGAAGACCTAAACTCTTTTCACTTGATTTTACAAGAAAATTTTCTTATGTTATATATGGGTTTTTGAGGATTTTTGTTTACTAAACTTAATTGAAGTATGGGCTATGCTTATTTGATGATTTTAACATGATTTAAGCCCCAATATGTTGAATTATATGATTATTATGAACATTTAAATATGCATTCCCCCTTTAAAGTTTGATCTAAGAATGAGTATTTAGTGCACATTTCAGTCAACTCTCCATCATCTTTCATTTGCTGAGCAACATGTATGTCCACGGTGCTCGTTTTTTGAATTATGAAGCGTCATTCAAAAATCCACCCTTCACTGTAATTGCACAAGAAACCTCATTTTACGGTCCCTAAAGGGTCTCGTAGATTTTCAAATTCAGCAACTTCTGCATATTTTGCCTAAACATTGAGCCAACCCTAAAATCCTACAAAACAAACACAAAAACACATTAAATCTACTAATATCACATTAAGAACACACAAAATTTTAGTTTTAAGCATTAGATTTCATCTATGGGTTTACTTGAATTACATATTATATTGTTGATTTTAGATTTAATCTATATTACCCATTGCTATTCACATATCATTCATACCATATACGTTCATATGCTTTGAATTTATGTGAAAATGAAATACTGGGTTAAGCTCACATATGTTTTCAAGATGAATTGGTTGGGTTAACCTCACTCATAAGGTTATGACAAGATATAATCACATAAATGCCTATGATATTGGCTCCTTGAGCATATTGGATGTTTACACCTTATTTGGATATTGTGAATAGGTCATTCTTATGCACAAAAAGTATGATATAAATTATGATTTGACATTTGAGCCCAAGTATGAATTATTATGAATGACGTTTGGCTATAAGCCCAAGTATGCATTGAAAACAATTGAAAGGACTTGCATCTCTTTTTAAAGCATGTATACGTATATATATTCTTGTTGGATGATGAATTAGCACCGATGGATTGGGGGCATTAGGGCTATTCCCAAGGGTCCTCTCTCTTTCCTTTAACTATATGCCAACATAGGTATATGTATATTGCAACCCTCACCAAAATGGAAGTCTCATAAGGTGCAATTACAACATTGATATGACAGGATATGAATTGAAAATCCTACCCGAAATTAGAGACCTTTAAGGAAGGTTACTTTTCCCAAATGGGATGTTTGTAAGGAGAAGTATGGTTTACCTTTGGCAAGTAGACAACCTCATTTTCGATGTGGGGATAACATCGGCATTCCATGTAATAAGTCTCTTGGTCTTATATGTCAGTTAAGGTCTCATCCCCTCTTATATAAGCATTTCTGTATTTCACGCATCATGGATTTCATGGCATATTAGTTAGTACTCTTCTTTGGATATATAGTAGTTTTACGTTATGTGCCTTTTCATCTAATATTGAATACAGGTTCGGTAAGTCATTTGCATTGGATACTCGCATACTTAGTACATTCAAACATACTAAAGCATACTTTTACCTACATGATCTAACCATATAGGGACTAGAGATTTTCCTCATGCACCGTACGATGGCTAGATTAGATCATGAGATACTTGCTGTGGTAAGTCCTACCTTACAAGGACAGGCCACCATTCCTCTACCTATGAAGCTTTGATTATCTTATTTACTTTGAGGGTGAGCCCGAGATATGTCTTGGCCCTCGTCCTATCTTATGATCAGAGGCATTGTTGGACATCTTCTAAACTGTTTTTTACGGTTAATTGCTAAATGTTGTATTTGGAGATCATGTTCGTGGATATGGCTATCAATTGGATGTTGTTATACATATAGGCTATAATTATTAAGATGTAAATTTGTTTATGATGTGAAAGATCATGGGTCCCGAATCGCCCCTAGAGAGTGAGTCATACTTACCCGCGCCTTAGTCTTTATATAATATATGTTATGTGGATCCATGTTAATCCCTTCCCCTATGATATCCCCATAGTATGAGTCCTACTTTCCCGTCCCTTAGAATTGTGTTTATCTTTGTATGCTCTTCCGCACCGATGACATGAAAATGGATACTTAGAGGCTTGTTTGGGGACTTTCAGGTTCCCATCGTCATGTCTCTCTTAGGCCCTAAGTACGTGTCGTGACATTAAATCAATATGAAGAGTAACTAGGGTATTGTGCTCCCCATGATTCTCTAACTCAGTATTACCAGATAATCAAATTCTTTTCTAGTATGTGGAATGTAGAACGGTAAGTTAAGTTCACTAAACCCTTTGGTCCCCGAGAGAGGTGAATTTCACCATGTTATTTGGTCCATCCCCAGAGTGTGACATTATTAATCGTTACCTGTTGTTCCAGTACAACCTCCCCTTGTCCCAATTCTGTTGATTAGACAAGAAATATCAATTGAATCCTGTTAATTATTCTCTTTTCCTTTTCATTACTACCTTGATCTAGTAAGTAACACTAGGCGAGTTATAACATTGGCCACCATTCAAAAACATTCAAACGAAAGAGAATTAATTAATACATGCATGCAACTTTTTGAGAATTATGAATTATTGGGTTTTACCTTGTTAGTTCTTTATGGTTCGCACAACCCAAGTTGTGGATTTAGCTACTCGTGATAAGTATAGATGCAAGACTTATGAATTTGAATCACATAAATGAGCACTTACACAAGTGAATTAAGCACAAGGAATCCAAACTCTTCACCAAGAATCACAAGATTGAAAATAAAAGACAAAATAAAGTTTTACTAGCATTTCTCTCAAGCTCTCTATTGTTCTCTATTGTTTAGTAACATTTTCTTTTGAAAAATAAGCTAATAAAATCCTATTAATAGTCTTTAAAATACAAAACAAAAATGGATTAGGAGAACTGGGTCGGCAGACTCTACAGGAGCTTTTGTGGGCCATATAATGTTTTATGGCCCGTACTCATGCTTTCTCGGATTATATCTTCAAATCTGGGGCTGACTTCTAAGACACCCTTCTACGACCCATATAAATATATATAGCCCGTAGGGGGTTTCGTCTTATGACTTTTCAGCAATTCCGCAGTTTTTGATCCTCAAGGCACGACACCAAGTCTACGGCTCAAAAGCCCATCTATAGCACATCTACATGTTCATAGACTTAACTTTAGAAAATCACCCTTTACTGGAATTGTATACAAAACCATATCTATGGAACGTAGAATTCCCTATGGCCTATAAAAGGTCTTGTGAACTCTCTGCTTCAGCAAATTCTGCACACTTAGCCCAAATATTTTACCAACCTTGTAATCCTACAAAACAAACATAAAAACACATCGAATCTACTAACATTGCATTGAGAACACATAAAATTCCAAGTTTTAAGAAACAAAGTGTTGTATTTTGACCGAACATCAGCACCCTCAAGTTAAATTATTGTTTGTACTCAAACAACGGATTCAATCTACATAAGCAGCACAGTAAAATATAGACCTCAATCTAACGACATACATCACATAAAACTCAAGTGCAGATACCAACACCACTTTGAAAACACTTTACACCGCTATGCAGCAAGCAAAGACAAACCAACATATGTGACAATGAAACTATGACAAGGTCTTTATCAGCAAGCCACAACCACTAAGTTAGTCTAATGTCAACAGTGCAATACAAGTGCCCTTACAAAAAGATGTCTCATACCTCTGTTATAACGATATTTTCAAATTTAATGCTTGGGACTATGCAAAATCACTCACTATCTCTAAAGACATTCCAATACTATGCCAAATACCATATGTTTACCCATATATTCATGACCATGTCCTTTGACTACTTGGACTAGGATCACATTAGGACTTTACAGGCTTGTGATGTAGGCTCTAGGGCTTTAGTATGACTTTTTTGAAATATAGTGACTAAACGCCCTCCTAGACAATGCGTTTTTCTACACTTTTGACCTACCAACACTTTTATTTTTCTACACTTTTGCGCTACCAACACCATTATTTTTTATTTCATTCTTCCTTTCTCCTATTTTAAATTTTTCTAGGTGCCTTATTCTCATTTTCAGTGTTTTTCCTTGTATTTTACATCATTTTTCTTTTTAGCTAATTGCTTAGGCATCACTCATTTCTCTTGCACCCAACACACATTTTTATATCCTTTTCCATGTATTACTAGTTTTCTCCCTCATTTTATGTTTACCCTTACACCAGCCACCCTCAACTTAGCCTGAGTCAAGGTGAAAAATATCCAACAAAGGAACTAGGGCCACTTTCAGTAGACATCCTTGACTTAGGTATTTTGCCTCAGTCAAGATGCACGATGTCCAATGTAGGACCATGGACAATTTTAAGATTTCACATCAGATAAGGCTAGGTAACTTGTATTTTGTACAAAGAAAAGGTTCACATAAGGCTCAAACATTACGATCAAGGGATATTTTACACATTTGGTTGGTCATTTAGGCTAAGTGCACTATTATGAACAGTGGCCTAAGATCCTTTCCTAACTAACTAATCTACAGTCTAAGTTAGAGTAACATAGAATGTTCTGAATTGTAGCACAATATATGAATTCAGCAAAGTATCACACTCCCATGGCACTAATTAAACTATCAACATAGACTCTCAGATCATGCTTTTATCTTAAGTTTATCCTCAGTTATCTGGACAAGCACTGTCAATACAATCAAACATGCATGGCTGCTATCAAGACTAACTAATAAAATTTTAATGGATCTCATTTTTTATAAAAAAGCACAAAAACACACATATGCCATAGATATTAGTACAATATGCTACCAATGTTATATCAACATCCTAAACATACTGGTTCAACAGGAATTGAATATCTATGGGGAAGGAAAAACAGGCAAGAAAACTCTTAGGATTCAAAATCTGTGATAGCTATAGGCTAAGGTTACTCAGACTTCACTGAGGCCTATAACTACAACCACCCTATTAAAAAAGAGGTGCACTATCATCAATGCACACAAAAAATGCAAAATAAAGCACAAGGATCAAAACGAGTATACTTGGGTGCCTAACCACTAGTCTCCACCTTGGGTTGCCTCCCAAGAAGTGCCTCATTTATTATCGCGACATGACTTGGACAACTTGATTACTTAAACTTCACCAAGTGCCCAAACATCTATCTTAAAGTCATTTGGCCTCTTTATTAACTCACAGATATTGAAGACAACCTCTTCATCATTCAATCTAAACCTGAGTTGGCCAACTTCCATATCCACTAGTGCATGACCAGTGGCCAGGAAAGGCCTTCCCATGATGATCGGGATTTCGAAGTCCACTTCATGAGCTAGGATCCAAAAGTCTGCGGGGAATATGAATTTTTCAACTTTGATGTGTACATTGTAAACCATCCCCATAGGCTTCTTCACCATATGGTAATCCATCAACCTAATGCTCGTCGGAGTAGGGGCTCCCAGTCCTAGCTTCTTAAAGACCGCAAGGGGCATTAGGTTTATGTTTGCACCAAGATCACATAATGCCCTTGCAAACTACACATCTCCAGTAGCACATGGTATGGTGAAAGCGCTGGGATCTTCTCGCTTTTGCACAAAGGACCTTGTAGCTATTGCACTACAATGTCGATGCTCTTGGGAGAGCTCATGACTCATAGTGCACTTCTTTGTAAATAAGTCCTTCATAAACTTTGCATACCCTAGCATCGTCTCCAATGCTTCAATGAGAGGGATGTTGATGGAGAGTTATTTCAACATGGAGAGAAAGTGCTTGAACTTTCCCTCCTCATCTATGTTTTTTATTCTTTGTGGGGTGGGAGTAGAAGGTTTAGGAATGGGCTTAAGCTTCTGGGGAACCTTTGCAGCATTACTCACCCCATCGTTGACACGATCATCTACGATATCATCATCCTAGACCTCAACTCCCTCCTCTCGAACATCATCATCATCTACTAGTATGGTTGGACCAGTGGTACTTTTTCTACTATGAGTGGTAACCGCCATGCACTACCCTCTCATTCTTTGGGTTCTAAACTATGTTTGCTAGGTAGAGTACCTCTTTGACGCTAGTTGAGTTGAGTTGACACTTGACCAAACTGTTGCTTAAGCTGTTTGATAGCAATATAATGAGACTCGATTTTCAGATTTATGCTAAAGATATCAGATTTCATCCCCCTTAAGGTCACATCTTATGTCTCAGCCTACTTCAACAAATGGTGAAACATCTCCTTAACTTTAGAACTTCTAGCACCAGAGTACGTGGTGGAACATAAGGACCATTTATGTAGCCATCTCTATGACCCCAATCTGCATTTTTGTCCTAGCCTCTATTCCTGTCGTAGTAACTTCCACGGTTGTCTCTGAATGTGCCATCTCTATAATAGTTCTAACCTTGATTTCCTTGATCTTGTTGCCAATAGTCCTAATTTAACCCCTCGGTGTTGGTCCAGAAACCCCCCTTCTTATCAGCATTGAAGCAAGTGGCCTTCTCATAGTAAGGATCCTAGTACATGGGTGCTCATGGAGGCTGAAGAACAACTACATTGACTCATTCCTGATTTTGCTTCATTATCACCTCCATGCCGATATGAATCTTGGCAACATCTTACATTGTCTCCTCAATTATTTTATCTTTCTCCGAACCAATATTAACAATGCACGAGCATTTGGTAGATGATCTGCCTCTTTGCCCTCATGAACGGATTGTCTTGAACACCTTTTCCAGCTTCTCAGCAATTCTTACAAATGATTAGTCTATAAATATGCCTCTTATGATGGTATCAGCATATGCTTGAATACCCTCGTCCAGGGCACGATAGAAGATCTCCACCAAGGCATCATCAACAATTTTGTGGTCAAGGATACTCCTTAAGGATATTACACTACAATGTCGATGCTCTTGGGAGAACTCATGACTTATAGTGCACTTCTTTGTAAACAAGTCCTTCATAAACTTTGCATACCCTGGAATCGTCTCCAATGCTTCAATGTGAGGGATGTTGATGGAGAGTTATTTCTACATGGAGAGAAAGTGCTTGAACTTTCCCTCCTCATCTATGTTTTTTATTCTTTGTGGGAAGGGAGGAGAAGGTTTAGGAATGGGCTTCAGCTTCTATGGTACCTTTGCAGCATTACTCACCCCATCCTTGACATGATCATCTGTGATATCATCATCCTTGACCTCAACTCCCTCCTCTCAAACATCATCATCATCTACTAGTATGGGTGGACCAATGGTACTTTTTCCACTATGAGCGGTAACCGCCATGCACTGCCCTCTCATTCTTTTGGTTCTGAACTATGTTTGCTAGGTAGAGTACCTCTTTGACGCTGGTTGAGTTGAGTTGACACTTGACCAAAGTGTTGCTTAAGCTATTTGATAGCAATATAATGAAACTCAATTTTCAGATTTATGCTGGAGATATCAGATTTCATCCCCCTTAAGGTCATATCTTGTGTCTCAGCCTACTTCAACAAATGGTGAAACATCTCCTTAACTTTAGAACTTCTAGCACTAGGGTCATGAGTGTGTGGTGGAACATAAGGACGATTTATGTAGCCATCTCTATGACCCCAATCTGCATTTTTGTCTTAGCCTCTATTCCTGCCGCAGTAACTTCCACGGTTGTCTCTGAATGTGCCATCTCTGTAATAGTTCTAACCTTGGTTTCCTTGATCTTGTTGCCAATAGTCCTAATTTGACCCCCTCGGTGTTGGTCCAAAAACCCCTCGTCTTATCAGCATTGAAGCAAGTGTCCTTCTCATATTAAGGATCCTCGTACATGGGTGCTCGTGGAGGCTGAAGAACAACTACCTTGACTCATTCCTGATTCTGCTTCATTATCACCTCCATGCCGATACGAATCTTGGCAAGCTCTTACATTATCTCCTCAATTATTTTATCTTTCTCCGAACAAATATTAACAATGCACGAGCTTTTGGTAGATGATCTGCCTCTTTGCCCCCATGAACGGTTTGCCTTGAACACCTTTTCCAGCTTCTCAGCAATCCATACAAATGGTTAGTCTATAAATATGCCTCTTATGATGGTATCATCATATTCTTGAATACCCTCGTCCAGGGCACGATAGAGGATCTCCACCAAGGCATCATCAACAATTTTGTGGTCAAGGATACTCCTCAAGCTCTTGTGAATTACACCCATGTAGTAATGATCGAGCCACTAGGAAGTTGCTCAAAGTTGTTGATTTGATGTTTCAACTTGATCTTCTTTGATCTTAGGAAGTACCCATAAAAAAGGCCTTCTGTAACTTAGCCCAACTGGTGATCGGACTCTGCGGGAGCTCAGAAAGCCATAATGTTGCATTACCTGTCAAAGATAATGGGAAGAGATAAAGTCCCATTACACTCTTACAAAAAAAGACAATGTTGTGTCGATGACTATGCGGATCCTCTGATGGTACGCCCGCTAAAAACCCACGGTTTTGTAGAATCTAAAGCAACCCACACAAAACCACAAATATTGTGTCATCTGGTAGTGGCGGTAATACAATGGCTCCAGTAATATCCATAGCCATTGGGTTCAGCTAATATTGGTTCCTCTGATAGGCTTCGACATTGAAGTCATGTGTTGTGGATCAATGTCCTCAAGAGGAGGTGGGTTGTTATTATTCGCATTCTCATTTTCATGTTGGTTCAGATCTACATTTTCTGCACAGTTTACATTATTTTGGGCCATCCTTCTTAGTCTTCTCTAGATATCAGGTCAAATATAGTCAAGAGAAATACCTCGAGTTCGTGTATTTTGAATAAATATATCTGTACCCTGAAATAGAAAAAAAACAACAAAAAATAAAATGAGCAAAATAAGGATTAATTCCCTAAGTGCTTGGATTTAAAAAGTCTAGCCATATTCTCAGTAACGGTGCCAAAATCTTGATGTCTCCCAAGCTACACCTCCATTTTTAGGTTAAAGCGATCATCATCAAGATGTATAACAAAACTGAGGTTAGGGTCAATCCCACAAGGAATAAAATAGACTTAGAAGAATTCAAGACAATTCACATTGATTAACCTGCATATCTCCTCAAGGGGGATGGGTCAAAACAACTATGCATAGTAGTTCTAAACTAAGACAAGTGTTAAACCAATATGAACAGTAACTAGGGTATTGTATTCCCCATGATTTGCTAACTCAATATTACCAGATAATCAAATTCATTCTAGTGTATGGCATGTAGAATGGTGTGTTAAGTTCACCAAACCCGTTTACCCAGGTTAGAGGTGAATTTCACTACGTCATTCGGTCCATCTCCACAGTGTGTCATTACCAACTGTTACCTATTATTCAAGTACAACCTCCCCTTGACCTAGTTCGGTTGATTAGATGAGAAACATCTATCATATCCTGTAAATTTTATCTCTTTTCCTATTCATTACTATCTTGATCAAATCAGTAACACTAGGAAAGTTCAAACATTGGCCACTGTTAAAAAGCATTCAAACCAAAGAGAATTAATTAAGACATGCATGCATACTTTTCAAGAATTACGAATTGTCCAATTTTACCTTCTTAGTTCTTCATGGTTCCCACAACCCTAGTTATGGATTTACCTACTCATGGTCAGTCTAGATGCAAGACTTATGAATTTGAACAAAATAGATGAGTACTTAAACAATTGAATTAAGCACAAGGAACCCAAATACTTCACCAAGATCAAAAGATTGAAATTGAAAGACAAAATAAAGTTTTACAAGTGTTTCTCTCAAGCTATTTATTGTTCTCTACTTTTCTGTAACGTTTCTTATGAAAAATAACCTAAAAGACCAATTCATAGTCTTTAAAAAATAAAACTAAAATGGATTAGGAGATTTTTGTTGACAAACTCTACGGCAACTTCTACAGGCCATACAATATTTTAAGGCCCGTAGTCGGGCTTTCGTGGATTGCTTCTTTAAATCTTAGACTGACTTCAATGACACCCTTCTACCACCTGTATAAAGTTCTACAACCCATAGGGGGTTGTTTGATGACTTTTTAGTAAATCCCCACTTTCTAATCCTCAGGGCATGACACCAAGTCTATGGCTCCTAAAATATTCTATGGCTCGTTCGCATGTTTGTAAAGTCAACTTTAGAAAGTCACCCTTTACTTAAATTGTATACAAACCTTATCAATAACCTGTAGAATTCTCTGTGACACATAAATGGTCTCACGAACCCTTTGCTTCAGCGAATTCGGCACACTTAGAACAAAAACTGTGCCAACCCTATAATTCTGCAAAGCAAAAATCAAAACACATAAAATCTACTAACATTGCATTAAGAACACACAAAATTCCAAGTTTTAAGCATAAAAAGGGTTGTATTTTGACAGCACATCAGTCTCTTTTATGAAAGGTATAATGTGCTTTTGTTAAAAGGGAAAGTTAAATCCCTGGTATCTAGGCCCTTATGAGATAGTTGAGCGGATTGGTAAAGTGGCCTATAAATTTGATTTTCCTTTGGAGATGACTTCTATTAACCTGATTTTCCATGTGTCTATGTTGAGAAAGTCTATTGGTGATGCTATTTCAATTGTGCCCTTGAAAGATCTTGAGGTTGAATAGAATTTGTCCTATGAAGAGGTTCTGATTGAAATGTTTGATAAACAAGTAAAACGGCATTGCAACAACATTCTGGCTTTGGTGAAAGTGCTTTGGAGAAATCAACATGTGGATAGTGCTACTTGGAAGGTGTAGACAAATATGGTGAGGCGATATCCCCATCTTTTCCATTTTTATTCAAGCGTAAGGTATTTGGTTCTTCCTATTCTAAGTAGTCCTAATTCCTTCACTCTTGTGTTTCATGACATGACATGGATATATGTGCATGAAAATGATTTAGAGGATGTTTTGACATGAGGTTTAATGATTTTAGAATTTTCAAGATACGAATTAGGCATTGTGCTCCAATGTTAAATTGTTTCATGTTCTAGTCAAGCCTTTCTAGCTAGTCAGTTTCTCCGTCGAGGAGAAATGTTCCCAAGAGGAAAATGATATAAGGTCCCAGATCTCGTGACACTTCATTGATGCTTAGACCATGTTTCCGTAGGTGTGTGACCAAGGAGAAATACTCGTGTATGGATTTTTGTGGCTTAAGAATGGATTTAAGTCTTGGTGGCCATATAAGGAACCTCCTATGAGCCGTCGTCCTCATTACTAGCTATTGAAGGGGCACTTGAAATGTGCCCCAGCCTTCCAGCCAAGTTTTTGGCTAAGGCAGCCACCACAGGGCCTTTGCATGGGCTGTGCAAAACACCATGGGTCGTGGAACTCACCATGAGCTGTGGTGAGGTGTTTCGTGAAGCCCTTGTCCTAAAATGTAGTTCTAAGTATAAAATTAATATCTCAAAACTTAGGTAATTTGTATGGACCATTGTATGGTCAGTTAACCTTTGTACGGACCATGAATCAACAGGGGAAATGATCTTAGTCTGAAAATTAGCTATGTGTGCAAAGACCCTTAGCATGGACATTTGTACTATTTTTGGTAATTCGTATGAGCCATGGTTCCTTATTACGTGCCACCTGGACTCTTCTTAATGCTCATTTCATTAATCGCTTTCTCATAAATTTGGTGAATTCTAAGGGTCCTTTGTGACTTTCTAACCTATCCTAAATCCCTAAAAAGACCTATATTTCTCATTTCTTATTCAAATTCATTCATTACTCTTATAATATTCAAATTCACTCTTCTAAAAACTCCTCTCAAGCGTGTCATTGGAGATTTAACTTGGAGTTCAAGGAAGGGTCTTCTTCTCCAATCCATTTCTTCTCGATACTTCTAAATTATCTAAGGTGTGTGAGATTTATTCATGGTCCTTTAAACCTTAAGACCCCAAACACTTTTTACCTCTTCAATTATGATTTCAAGCTCACTTTAAATATAGGTCTTTTAAATTAATGTTGATTTGATTCAATTGAGATATGGGTTGTATTTAATTGATGTTTTTAAAGTTATGTAAGTTCTAATAAGTTGAACTTCATTAATATTCTGATGTTTTGAATTTTTAAATGTTGATTTAGTCATGGGTGGTCTCAAGTATGATTTAGATATGAATTTCTTCATGGAATTACTTGGATTTTATATTATACTGTTGATTTAAGTATGGATCTCTATTGCCCATGCTATTCTCTCATTATTCATGGCATATATATATACCTGAAAATTGATTTTCATGAAGATTATGATGTCGGTTAAGACCCAACTATGTTGATAAATATGATTTTGATGAAAGTATGGTTATGGCATGACATGTGATAACATAATGTCTATGAAATGGCTCTTTGAGCTATTATGTTTGTTTACTCCAACATTTACAAGAATGAATGAGCTATTCCTATGCATGAAAGTATGACATGAAGGATGATTTGGCTTTTCAGCCCAAGTTAGGATGAATTGAAATATGAATTGGCTTTCTAGCCAAAGTATGCATGATTATGAAGTATGTTTGGCTTTTAAGCCTAAGTATACGTTGAAATGATTTGAAAGGACTTATACCTCTTTTGAAAGCATGTATATGTACATGTATTCTTGTTGGATGATGACTTAGCATAGAGCTGACTTATGGGAGGGGGCTATCTCGAAGCGCCAAGTACCCAAGTAGCATAACTACGTGTCAATGCAGGTTCATGTTTATGCACCTTTAAAAGATGATTATATTATGGAAATCCTTCCGAAAAGATGAGTTCGTAAGTGGCCAACACTCCAAAAATATGTGTTTGAAAGGTGTGGTTGGGCGACCTTTGGCAAGTAATCTACTCTCATCCGATAGGAGGCTTTCATCGAGCAAATTCATGTAATAGCTCGGTTGGGTTTGAGATATCGATTAAGGTCACATCCCCATATGTTGAAGCATTATGGCATTTCATGCATTATGAATTTCATGGAATATTGATATAATATATTTGTTTGTATATATACTCTTTTTTATATTTGTGCCCTTGTCATCTAACATTTAATGTAGGTTTATAGGTTTAATGAGTTCATATGCATTGCATGCCCATGTACTTATTACATTTAAATGTACTAAGGCATACTCTTTCCCTACATGATCTTACCATATAGGGACTGGAGACTATCTTCATCTACCTCTTGACGGTTAGCTTAGATTGTTACAGTTGCTTGTAGTGGGTCCTATCATTCAAGGATAAGACACATTCTATGTACTTATTATGCCACTTTCTCTTATGCCTTTACTTTGAGGGTGTACCTAGGACATATCTTGGCCCCCGTCCTATTCTATGACATAGAGGCATTGTTGGATAACATGTAAACTCCATGCACAAATTTGTGTTGTGTATTTTCTTATTGAGGTTATGATTATGGATATCCATTGATGTTCATGAGATGATGATATGTGAAAAATGTGGAAAGTCCTAAGGCCCTTCTATCCCCATAGCGTAAGTCATACTTACACAACTCATAGTTCTTATGTGCTATGTACTATGTGGATCGTGCTAATCCCTATCCCTATGACATCCCCTTAGCATGAGTCATACTTTTCTCGTCCCTCAAAACTATGTGTTTGTTTGTTTATTACACGCATCCCAACCGATAATGTGTATGTAAATGTTATGAGGCTTGTCTGGAGACTCTCGGGTTCCCATTCGTCGTGTCACTCCTAGGCCCTAGGCTTCGGTCATGATAGTTGGGATGAAAACTTTCCACTTATCGAGTTCTCCAACAATAATAACTTCGTTACAAGCATTGGGATAGCACCATTTGAACCGTTGTATGGTAGATGGTTTAGATCACCTATTGGGTGGTAAAATGTTGGTGAGGTTGCATTAATAGGAACAAACTTGGTGATGATTGCTATGGAGAAAATAAAAAGCATAAGGGAAAAACTATAAACAACCGAAAGCCGACTATAGTCCTACACCGACATGAGAAGAAGAGAACTTAAGTTCTAAGTTTGTGTGTCATGACCCGGTCCTGGGGTCTAGGAGTAAAATGGTGAATGGGAATGCGAGAGTCCCCAAATAAGCCTCAAAGTGTTATCCATATTCACATCATTGGTTTGGAAGCGTCTTAAAGATAGTAAATACATAGTTTTAAGGGATGGGAAAGTAGGACTCACGATATAGGGATATCATAGGAATAGAGATTAATATAGATTAACATACTACATAAGACATAAGGACTAAGGGGCGAATAAGTATGACTCACTCTATGTGGACAATACGAGACTTAGGATCTTCCACCTTTCCACATCAAAACATACATACTTATCATAATTCTCATAATCAATCCACTATAGCCATCAACTAGATAACCCTAATTATAAGATCCAAATACAACATAGCATATAGATTCGACAAGAGTCTACAAGATGTATGAAATTGCCTTTAGTCATAAGATAGGACGGAGGGCAAGACATATTTCGAGGTCACCCTCAAAGGAAATAACATAAATGGAAACTACATAGGTAGAGGAATGGTGGTTGTTCCTTGGAAGTTAGGACTCACCACAACAAGTATCTCAAATCCTATCTAGATATTAAACAGTAGATAAAGGTAGTCTCCGGTTCCTACATGGTTAGATCATGTAGGAAAAAAGTATGTGTTAATATGTATGACTGTGCTAAGTATGCGGGCATGCAATGCATATAACTTGGCGAACCTGCATTCGATGTTAGATGAAAAGGGCATATAATATAGAAAGAGATATATATCAAGGAAAAGTAACATAACAATATGCCATGAAATCCATGATGTATCAAATGCCATACTGCTCATATATAGAGTGGGGATGTGACCTGAACCGACATGGTAAGACAGATGTCTCCCAAATTACACCTCTTTATTTAGAATTAAGCGGTCATTGTTGAGAAATAGAACTTAACCAAGGTTAAGGTCAAACCCAAGAGAATACGTAGACTCAAGAGAATTCATTGACTGCAATTGGAGTATTTAACCAACTTACATCCACAAAGGGAGGGGGTTTAAAATAATCAATAGTGATATAAAACTAACACACACAAGAGTGAAATCAATATGGATGGAAACTAGGGTATTGTGTTCTCCATGATTCCCTAACATAGTATCACCAAATAACCTAATGCTCTTCTAGTGTGTAACATGCACGACGGTAAGTTAAGTTCACCAAGCCTTTGGTCAAAGGTGTGAGACAAATTTCACTATATTACTTGGCCCATCTCCATAGTGTCCATTACTAACTCTTACCTATTATTCCTAGTACAACCTCCCCTTGGCCCAGTTTGGTTGATTAGACGAGAACACATCAATCAAATTTCGTTAAGTAATCTTTATTCCTATTCATTACTACCTTCGTCTAGTATGTAACACTAGGCAGGTTTTAATGTTGGCCACCACTTGAAAACATGCAAAATGAAGAGAGTTGATTAGAACATGCATGCAGACTTTTCAAGAACTATGAATTATCCAATTTAACCTTGTTAGTTCTTCATGGTTCCCACAACCCTATTTGTGGATTTAGCTACTCATACATTGCGTAGATGCAAGACTTATAAATTGGAATAACATAATACAACACTTACACTATTGAATTAAGAACAAACAAATACAATATCAAAGAGAATCACAAGATTAAAGATGAAATCAAAGTACAAGTGGTGTCAATACTCTCCAATGTAATATCACTATTTTCTCTGTATAATTTTACTATGTTTTCTGTGTACTATGTGAAAAACTTCTAGAAAATATCCTAAAACACCTACTTATAATATTTAAAATACATGTACTAAACATAATAGGATAGTTGGGTGGGCACGCCTCACGAATTGGTTTATGGGCCGTATTGCATTCCACGGCCTGTAATTGTGGTTTTGTACAAAGCTGCTGGAATTCTGGACTTCAAGTCTATGAATCACCCTCTACGACTTGTAAAGTAATTTATGATCTGTAGCGGGTTTCGTCCGATGAATCTTCATCCTCAGGGTATGAACCATGTTCTATGACTCATAAATCATTCCCACAACTCATATGCATATTCGTAGAACCAACTTCAGAAAATCAACCCCTCACAAGAATTGTCCATGAAACCACTCTACAACCCATAGAATTTCCTATGGCCCGTAAGGGATCTCGTGCTGCATGAAAATTCAGCAAACTTCTATATTTCCTCCCAAAATCAAGGCTAACCCTAGAATCCATCAAATATAACACAAAAACACATAAAACCAACTAACATCGCATTGAGAACACACAAAATTCCATGTTTTAAGCATTAAAAGTGATGTATCTTGACAACACATCAACATGATCAACTTAAAATTATTGCTTATCCTCAAGCGACAGACTCAATCTACATGTGTAATAAAATAAAATATAGAGCTCAACCCAATGGAATACATCACATCAATCTCAAACTTTGATACCCATACCACCTTTCAAAACAAAATCAGACAGCCATCTAGAAAACTAGTACAAACTAGTGCATGTGACAACACAACTATGACAAGTGAGGTACTTTCAACAATCTACCATCACTGAATAAGTCTAATGCTAACAATGCGATGCAAGTGCCCTCACAAAAAAAAGTCCCATATTTATCACACAATGAGGTTTTCATATATAACCTTAGGACTATGAAAAATTACTCATTCTCACAAAAGATATTCATGCATCATGTCTAATACCATAGGCTATCCCCTATACTCAGGACTAAGACCTTCAACTACTCGAACTAGGATACCTTTAGGACTTTTTAGGCTTGTAACATAGGCTCAGGGGGCTTTGATATGGTAGTTGGAACATAGTGACTAACGACCCTTCTTGACATTTTGTTTTCCTACACTTTTGCCTTACTAACTCTGTCATTTTTCATCTCATCGTCCCTTTCTCCTACTTTAAGCTTTTCTGGTTGCTTTCTTTTCATTCTTTTAGCTCTTCGCCTTTTTGCAATTCATTTTTCTCTTTAACTCACATTAAGGCATCACATATTTTTATTGCACCCAGTACATGATTTTCCCTTTTCCTCTGTATCACTAACTCTCCCCCTCATTTTTGTTATTTCATCCTTACACCAGCCATCCTCAACTTAGGCTCTCGGCTACAGTTGAGGTGCAAAATTTCCATCCTCCAAACTAGGCCCGCTTTGGGTAGCCACCCTTAACTTAGGATTCTTTCCTCAGTCAAGGTGCACAATGTTCAAGGAAGGACCAGGGCCAACTTTAAAAATTTTAAACTAACAAGGCTAGGTTAATTAGGTGTTCTCAAAGATAGGTACTTGGTAGGCTCAAACATTGAAAACATGGGATATTGCAATTTTGGTTGGTCATTTTGGGCGAAGTGGTCTTTTAAGAACAATGGCCTACGTCCTTTCCTAATCCAAGTAATCTAAAGTCTAACTTAGAGTAACATGGGAAGTTATGAATTAGTACACAACACATGAATTTAGAAATTTAAAGCTCACATTCACATGGCATTGGCTACATTATTAACAAAAGACTCTTAAATCATGCTTTTTATCTTAATTTCTCCTCACTTATAAGAACAAGCGTAGTTAACACACCTAAACATGCATGGTTACTAGCTAAACTACTAATCAAACTTTTTGGTGGGTATCATTCTACAAACAAAACACAAAAACATGTTATATGCAACAGAAAATAGTAATATATGCTACAAATATTACCTTAAAAAATCCTAAATGTGCAAGTTCAACAGAAAGTAAATATGTATGGGGAAAAGAACACAGGCAGTAAAACCCCAAGATAAAAAATTGGGGTTGTTATTGACCCAAGCTACTCAGACACCACTAAAGCCCCTAGCTATCCACATCCCATCGAAAAAGATGTGCATTACCTCTAATTCACACAATCAAAGAAAAACAAAAAGGGGTCAAAAATAATACCTGGGCACCTAAGCTCTAGTATCCCCCTTGGGTTGCCTCCCAAGGAGCACCTGATTTATTTTTGCGGCACGACTTGGAAAAATTGGTAACTCAGACTTCAGCAAGGGTCTAAGCTTCCACTTTTTCTTTAACCTTGAACTTATAAATTTATACCCCTAATTTCTTTTCAAATTTTCGATTATGCTCACAGGGTGGTGGTATAAAAATTGGAAGAACAAACAATAAAGATCACATGTTGCGCTTTTTGGCTTTTAAATGAAGAATGTAATTTTTTCCTTTGAGCCCCGATAATTTAAGAATGTAATCATATTTTTTCTCCTCCTTACATTCTTCTATATGATTAGATGATTCGATAAATATCTCATCATCTAAACATAATGTAGAAAAATGATTGGAATGAAGTCCAATGCATCCTAATTCATTAATTATAATATTATTTACATCCTCATCTTCATAAACCTTAGAGTTTTTAAAGATAATATTATCTACTTCTTCACATAACTCTCGTGTCTTTTCTCACTAGTGATAACATCAATAATAGACTAGTCAAGTAGTTGACCCTCCAATTATAGCTCAGCAAGATGGCCTCTAAGTATTTTTTTCTTCTTCACAAAATTCATAACTAGCTTGTTGAGTGTCAGACGTATCAACCTTTACACTCAGCTCAACTCTTAAATTGTGGACATCCAAGCAAAATTGATGAACACCTGACAAAAGAACATACTTGTCTAGGTCAAAACTTTCTAATATTTTCAAGAAGTAAACATTGTGATTTAAAAAACATATCTATAACCCCTTTCATCTCAATACCCCAATCACTCAATATTATTTCAACAGAGGGTATCATATGTAAAAGTGAAAAAGAATAAAGGAAAACCATGAGGGAAATAAGGATTAATACCCAAATAACTATGAATTAACTAAGTTTTGTCATATATCCCGACAACGGCACTAAAATATTGATGTCGCCTAAGTGACACCTCCTTTTTGAGGATAAAGAGGTCATTGTCAAAATATAGAACCTAACAAAGGTCAGGGTCGAACCCAAGGGAATACATAGACTTAAGAGAATTCGATGACTATAATTTGAGTAGTTAACCGACATACATCCCCAAAGATGGGAGGTTTGCAATAATCAATGGATAAATAAAATTAACTAACACAAGAGAGAAATCAATATGGAGAGAAACTAGCGTATTGTGTTCCCCATGATTCCCTAACTTAGTATCACAGGATAACCTAATTCTCTTCCAGTGTGAAGCATGCAAGATGGTATGTTAAGTTCACCAAGCCCTTTGGTCAAACTTGAGAGGTGAATTTCACTATGTGACTTAGCCAATCTACATAGTGTCCGTTACTAACCCTTACCTATTTGTCCCAGTACAACCCTTTTGGCCCAATTTGATTGATTAGACGAGAAAACATCAATCGAATCCTATTAATAAATCTCTTTTCCTATTTATTACTACCTTGGTCCAGTCAGTGACACTAGGTGGGTTATAATGTTTGCCACTACTAGAAAACATGCAAAACAAAGAGATTTAATTGATACATGCATGCACATTTTTTTAAGAATTACTAATTATCCAATTTTACCTTGTTAGTTCTTCATGGTTCCACAACCCTAGTTGTGGATTTAGCTACTCAATCTTTGCGGAGATGCAAGACTTATGAATTGGAAAATATAATAGAGCACTTAAAAAATTGAATTTAGAACAAGCAAATCAAACTTCAAAGAGAATCACAAGAATAAAGATAAAATAAAAGTACAAGTGGTCTCAATACTCTCTAATGTAATCTCACTATTTTCTCTCTCTAATTACTGAGTTTTCTGTGTACTATGCGAAAAATTTCTGAAAAATAACCTAAAACCTATTTATAATATTTAAAATACATGTCCTGAACAAAAAAAGGATAGTTGGGTTGGCACGCTTCACGAACTGGTTTACAGGCTGTATTGTATTTCATAACCCATAATCGGGGTCTCGTACAAAGCAGGTGGAATTCTGGACATTAAGTCTATGACACACCCTCTATGACACTAATGTGGTTTATAGTACGTAGGGTGTTACGTCTAACGAATCTTCAGAAAGTCTTAATCTCTGATCCTCAGGGTAGAAACCATGTTCTATTACTCGTAAATCATTGCATGACTTGTTTCCATGTTCATAGAACCAACTACAGAAAGTCAGCCCCTTACTGGAATAATCCATGAAACCACTCTACAACCCTTAGAATGACCTACGACCCATAAAGGATCTCTTGCTGCATCAAAACTCAGCAACTTCCGTATTTCTTCCCAAAATCAAGGCCAACCCTAGAATCCTGCAAATATAACACAAAAACATATAAAACCAACTAACATCTCATATTCCAAGTATTAAGCATCAAAAGTCCTGTATTTGGACAGCACATCAAAGACCAAATGAGTTATTAATTGGAATCCCAATAAAGTCCTCTCACGGTAAAGAGGTGGTCTACATACCAAAGGTAAACCATACTTCACCTTACGGCACCGCCATTTCAGAAAAGCAACGTTCCTTATAGACACCCCTATTCGGATGGGATTTTCACATTATATCATATCACATCATTCTTCTCCTTACGATTATACCCATTTAAGAGAATTAACCTTCCTTATGGGCACCCCCATTTCCGATAGGATTTTCATATACATAAACCTACGGTTGGCGCATAGTTAAAGGAAGAGAGGAGCCTTAGGGATAACACTAAGATCCTTAATCCATCGATGCTAAATCACCATCACACAAGAATACATATATGTATACATGCTTTCAAAAGAGATACAAGTCTTATCAAATCTTTTCAATGCATTCTTAGGCGTAAAAGCCAAACATCATTCATATTAATTCACACGTGGGATCAAATGTAAAATCACATTTCATATCATACTTTTATGCATCAAAATAGCCCATTCAGATTATCACATGAGGTGTAAACACCCAAAATGCTCAAAGAGCCAATATCATAGACATTTATATGATCACATTCTTGTAATAACCATATGAGTAAGCTTAACCCACCGATTCATTTTCATAAACACATGAGGGTATACCCCACTTCATAATTTTCATAAAATCCAATGCACTTGAATGCATATTCAATGAATGACATGTCAATAGCAACGACTGATATATACTTACTCTAAGTTCAACCATATAATATGAAATCAAGTGAACCCACAAGTAAAATCTACATTCAAATTATAATATTGATTACCCATGCTTAAATAAAACATTAAAGGGACAATGTGCGATCCAATCTTTATAATAATAATTTAATTCAACATATTAGGGCTTAAATCATCTTAATATCAACAATAAAGAATAGCCCATATTTCAAGTGAATTTTTGAAATCATAATTCTCAAAACCCATTTTTAAAGTAAGAAAAATTCCATGAAAATTTAAGTGAAAAGAGTTTGAGACTTCTTTGTTGAAAGGGACCAAGAATCATTCCCAAATATCTTAGCTAATGAAGAAGTTTCAAGAAGAAATTTGAAGAAGAATGAGACTTTATTGATTCCCAAGCATAGATTCATAAGAGTCCATCGAGAGATCCCTAAAGAGTGACTTGAGAGAATTTTAAGTATGAGGAATAATTTGAATTGGAGGAATAAAGTATAGGTCATTTGGAGGTCATCGAATAGTGTAGGAAGTCATAAAAGTCCCTTAGAAGTAGCCATAATTCAAAAAGAAAACCATTAATGAAGTGGAATAAACTTTCTTGCAAGGGGTCCCGTGAGAAGGTCTCACGGTCCGTACCGGTTCTCATGGTCAGTACAACCCTCCCGTGAGACCGCATTTAGTGAAATCACAGAAAACACTACACATACGGGCTTTACGAAAATGGGCATAGCTTTTTTGTTTGAACTCGGAATGAGGTGGAACTGGATGCGTTGGAAAGACAATTCAAAGAGCTTAAATTAGATAGGTTAAGTGCCCCAAGTTATGTTTGTGCTAAGAGATATGAACTTTTAAAGTTGAACCTTCTATCAGTTCTTATCAAAAGCATAGCCAATGAAATTCCTTTCTACTTGACTTGATGAAATAGGCCCATGATGACCCTAAACCTCGTAAATAAGCTTGAAATGAGGGCTTAAAAGTGAACTTATATTAAGCTTGAAGATTCAATACTTAAAAAAATTCAACGTATGCACCCCACATGTATGGGAGTACCGGCCGTACCAAGACATACGGTCCGTGTACACCTCCATACCACTTCACTTAGAAAGTTCTCCACGATTAAGATCCGAGATGGTGATCTAATACTTAGTAAACTTTCACTCCGGAACCTATGTGGACCGTATACTTGGTCATACAACTTCACTTAGGCTCAAAATTGTGGTGTCTCAAGCCTAAGGCTACCATACGGTCCACCACATGGTTCATATTGTCTCACATGGTGTGTGTGGGGTCCAAGTATGGTAAACCTTTGTTTTAAAATCCATACCAAGGCCTTCACACCCTACATAAGGCTAAGGGACACTTCAAGGAGGCTCCACACGGTCGGTATAGCACCACACGGACCGTGAAGGCATCTATGAAGCGTCACTTTGGCCCAAAACGTTCTTTCAAGCTCCAAAAAAGTCATAAATATTTGGGTCCTTACATTATCTCCCCTTTGGGAACATCCTCGAATGTGCTAGAAAAAGGCTTGAAAGGATTAATTTAGAACACGAGACATTAAAACACAAGACATAATGCATATTTCATCACTTGAAAATCATAAAGTCATTAAAACATACATCAAAACGCATTTAAATCATTCAACACTTCTTAAAAGTCATTTTCATGCACATGTATGCATGTCATTTCATGAAACTCAAGTGTGAAAGTGTTAAGACCACACGGAGAAGGACGGACCTAATACCTTAGGCTTGAGTAGATTGGGAAAGATAAAAATATCGTTTCATTATGTCCAACTTTGCCTCCCACGTATCACTCTCCACATGTTGATTTCTCCAAAGTACCTTAATTGAAGCCACACCCTTGTTACAAAGTCGCTTCACTTGCCTATCCAAAATCTTCACCGAAACATCCTCATAAGATAAGTTCTCCTCAACGTCCACACCTTCTAAAGGAACAATAGTACTAAGATTAGCAACCAACTTCCTTAACATAGACACATGGAAAATTGGGTGAATAGAACTCAAATCCGAAGGCAAATCCAACCTATAAGCTATATCCTGAATCTGCTCAACAATCTCATAAGAATCAATGTAATGAGAACTTAACTTGCCAGTCTTTCCTAAACACATTACACCCTTCATAGGTGAGACTCACATTAACCCTATCACTAATATGACACTCAACATCCCTTTTCCTAGCATTTGAATAGGACTTTTAGAGATTTTGAGCCGCATTCAACCTTCCCCTAATGAATTTCACCATTTCCATAGCCTCCCACACTAAATCGGGGCCAATTAATGCCATCCCATCTAACTTGACAATCCATCGGAGATTTACACCTTCTCCCGGAGAAAGGTTCAAAGTGTGTTATACCATTGCTAGCATGAAAGCTATTGTTGTAAGCCAACTCAATAAGCATTAGATGATCACTTTAATTTCCTTTTAATTCTAATACAAAAGTCCCCAACATGTCCCTCAAATGTTTGAATTTTCCTCTCGGCTTATCCATCGGTTTGAGGATGGAAGGCGGTACTCAACTTTACCTTAGTACCAAGTCCTCTTTGAAATGACCTCAATAAATGAGAAGTAAATTGGGTGCCACTCTCTGATATGATAGACCTACGTACATCTTGCAACCTCACTAACTCTTGGGTATATGACCTTGCTTAATCTTCGCCACCAAAGGTAGTCTTGACCTATAGGAAATGAGCCAATTTAGTCATCCAGTCAACAATAACCCAAATTGAATCAAATTGCTTTCGGGTCTGTGGCAAACTAACAAAAGAATTCATGTTCTCATCTTCCCACATCCAAGTATGAATTTCAATATCTTAAGTCAAACCACTGGGCGTTTGGTATTCTACCTTCACTTGGTGATAATTAGGAATTCAGATAAACACTTGGCTATATCCTACTTCATACCTTGCCACCAAAGGTAGTCTTGAACTATAGGAAATGAGCCAATTTAGTCATCCGGTCAACAATAACCCAAATTGAATCAAATTGCTTTTGGGTCTGTGGCAAACCAACAAAAGAATTCATATTCTCATCTTCCCACTTCCAAGTATGAATTTCAATATCTTACGTCAAACCACTGGGCGTTGGGTGTTCTACCTTCAATTGTTGACAATTAGGAATTCAGATAAAAACTTGGCTATATCCTACTTCATACCTTGCCACTAATACACTTCCCTCGAATCCAGATACATCTTAGTGGATCCAAGGTGAATAGAATATTAAAAGCTAGGGGCTCCACTTAAGATCACTCCCCTAAGATAATCCCTATCGAGAATACATAACCGATCTTGATATCGAAGCCCACCTTCTCCCCCTTGGGAGAAAAGTTCTATCTTCTTTTTAGCAACTAACTTCTTCAACTCATGTAATGACGGATCTAGATATTGCTTAGCCTTAATATCAACAACTACAAATGATTCGACCCCATTCTGAACATGAATACCCCCATCATTAGAGTCGGCCAACGTAACACCTAACCTAGACAAACGGTGAACCTCGTTTGCCAACTATTTCTTCCTTTTATCAACATTAGCCATACTTCCCATATATAGCCTATTAAGAGCATCAGCTGTAATATTTGCCCTTGCTGAGATGATATTTTACCATCATGTCATAGTACTTATGGATTCCTAACATCTCTGTTGCCTCAAGTCAAGATCCCTTTGGGTGTAACACATATTGCAAACTCTTGTGATTGGTGAAACCATCAACATGCACCCCTTACCAATAGTGGCTCCAAATCTTCAAGTCAAACACCACTGCTGCTAGCTTAAGATCATGAGTTGAGTAGTTATGCTCATGTACTGTTGCCTTGACGCATAAGCTATCACCTTACCATATGGTATAAATACAAAACCCTACCCGATCTAAGAAGCATCACTATACACCACCAACCAATCTAAGACATTCGGTAGAGTTTGAAAACTCGTCTAAGACTCATCCAACCTTATAAACTTGCCTTCTTTTGAGTAAACTTGGTCAACAGAGATGCAATAGGTAAGAAACCTTCAAAAAACCTCCTATAATCAGCAAACCCAAGTAAACTTTGAATTTTCCAAGGAGAAAACTTATCAAACAATACACATCCTTCACCAACTCCCTGTTAACTCCATCTATAAGATCAGCTACAACATCTTCCTTGCCTGGATCGCATTATGGGCCCAAAGTAACTCTCCCTATTAGGAAGAGAGGGATGGAGATAGAAATTTTTAAGACATGCTCCATGGCACGTTAGGAATCATGAAAAAGTGAATCATTTCCTAAAATGCCTTATAGCTTTCTACCCATGGATGTGACGTACTTCACACCCATGAACAAGTCTCTACTTTACATGGCATGTTTGACTCCAAGGACAATCTATAAGCCTGGTGTTCTAATACAATCTCAATCACAACCAGGTCCTAGGGTCTAGGAGTGACATGGCGAATAGGAACCCGAGAGTTCCCCAAAAATACCTCAAAGTGTCTATATTCATATCATCAATTTGAAAGCATATTAAAGATAGTAAACACATAGTTCTAAGGGATGGGAAAGTAGAACCCACACTTTGGGGATATCAGACAGATATAGATTAACATGGATTCACATAACACATAACACATAACATATAAGAACTAAGGGGTGGGTATGTATGACTCACTCTGTGGGGGCAATATGAGACTTAGGATCCTCCATATTTCCACATTAAATCATACATAGTTATCATAATTTTAATAATCAATCCATGATATCCAGGTCAAATAGCTATGCCTAATTATAAGATCCAAATACAAGACATAGCATATTGATTCGACAAGAGTCTACAAGATGTCCAATAATGCCTCTAGTCGTAAAATAGGAGAGGGGCCAAGACATATCCCGAGCTCACCCTCAAAGAAAATAACATAAATGGAAGCAACATAGGTAGAGGAATGATGGCTTGTCATTGGAAGATAGGACACATCACAACAAGTTTCTTAAATCAGATCTAGCCGTCAAACAATGGATAAAGGTAGTCTCCAATTCCTACATGGTTAGATCCTGTAGGCAAAAGGTATGCATTAGTATGTTTTAATGTACTAATGTGCGGGCATGCAATGCATATGTCTTATGAAACCTGCATTCAATGTTAGATAACAAGGGATACATAATACAGAAAGAGACATGTAGCAAGGGAAAGTCATATAACAATATGCCATGAAATCTATCAAGCATGAAAGTCCATAATGCTCATATATATAGTGGGGATGTGACCTCAACCGACTTAAGTGTAACAAAGAGAGATATTTCTTGGAATTCTGAAGAAATCCTCTCACCGGTAAAGAGATAGTCTACTTGCCAAAGGTAAACCATACATCACATTATGGGTACCCTCATTTTGGATAGGATTTTCATATTATATTGTGTCACATCATTCTTCTCCTTATGGGCACACCCATTTTTGAGAATTAACCTTTCTTACAAGCACCCCAATTTCGGATAGGATTTTCATATACATATACCCATGGTTGGCGCATAGATCAAGGAAAGGGTGAGGGCTCTTGGGGATAGCCCTAGCACCTGCAATCCATTGGAGCTAAATCATCATCCCACAAGAATACATA
Organism: Solanum rostratum; assembly: GCA_029948455.1. NCBI lineage: Eukaryota > Viridiplantae > Streptophyta > Magnoliopsida > Solanales > Solanaceae > Solanum > Solanum rostratum. The sequence goes on from CM057055.1 coordinate 23,121,259, forward strand.
TACATATACATGCTTTCAAAAGAGATGCTAGTCTTATCAAATCATTTTTCAATGCATTCTTAGGGTTAAAAGCTAAACATCATTCATATTAATTCACACTTGGGCTCAAATGAAAAATCACATTTCATATCTTACTTTTTTGCATAGGAATATCCCATTCAAATTATCACATGAGATGTATACAACCAAAATGCTCAAAGAGTAAATATCATGGACATTTATGTGATCAAATTCTTGTCATAACCATATGAGTGAGCTAAACCAACTATTTCATTTTCATAAACAAATGATGGTTCAACCCACTTGATAATTTTCATAAAATCTAATACTCATGAATGCATATGTTATGAATGATATGTGAATAGCGATGTGTAATATAGATTCAATATAAGTTTAACAATATGATATAAATTCATGTAAACCCATAAGTAAAATCTACATTCAAATCATAATATTTATTACACAAGCTTAAATAAAACTTTAAAGGGACAATGCATGATGTAATCTTCATAATAATAATGTAATTCAACACATTAGGTCTTAAATCATCTCAATATCAACCATAAATCCTAGCTCATACTTCAAGTAAATTTATTAAATCATAATTCTCAAAACCCATTTTTAAAGTACGAAAAATTCCATGAAAATTCAAATGAAAAGAGTTTAGGTCTTCTTGGTTGAAAGGGACCAAGAATCATTCCCACATACCTTATCAAATGAAGAAGATTCAAGAAGAAATTTGAAGAAAAATGAGCCTTTTGCTCAATTCACATAGATTCACAAGAGTCGTTTGAGAGAGTCCTTAAGAGTGACTTGAGAGAATTTGAAGTGTGAGGAATGAATTTGAATGAGAGGAATAAAGTGTAGATCATTTGGATGTCTTAGAATAGCATAGGAATCCATAAAATTCCCTTAGGAGTAGCAATAATTATAAAAGAACCATCAATGAAGCAAAATAAAATTTCTTGCCAGTAGTCTCGTGAGAAGGTCTCACGGTCCGTACAAGTTCTCATGGTCCATACAACCCTCTGTGAGACCATACTTTGTGAAATCTCAGAAAATACTACCCAGACGGGCTTTACAGAAATAGGCATAACTTCTTGATCCGAACTCAGGATGAAGTGAAACCAGATGTGTTGCAATGATAATTTAAATTTCTTCAATTTGATAGGTTATGGGTCACCTAGTTATTTTTGTGCTAAGATATATGAACATTTAAAATTGACCCTTCTATCAGTTATTTTTTTGAAAAGATTAGCCAATGAAATTTCTTTGAACCCGACTTGATGAAGTAGGCCTATGATGACCATATACCACAAAAATAATCTCTAATTGAGTGCTTGAAAGTGAAATTAGCTTGACTCTGAAGATTCTATACTTGGAAAAATCAACGCTAGCACCCCACACAGAAGTTGCTATGGACCTTACCGAGCCATACAATCCGTTTACACCTTCATACCACTTTACATAGAAAAGTTCTCCATGATGATGCTTTGAGACGGTGATCCAATACTTATAAAAATTAAACTCTAGAACCTATATGAAAGTCCATACAGACTGTACCACTCCATATGAATTGTATACTTGGACGTACTACTTCACTTAGTTTCAAAATTGTGGATTTTCAAGCCCAAGGCTACTATACGGGTCACCACACGGTATGGATGGTCTCAAATGGTTCATATGGGGTCCAAGTGTGGTATGACATGGTATTAAACTCCACACCAAGGCCCTTAGATCCACCATAAGGCTAAGGGCCACTTCAACATGGATCCACACAGTCCATATAGCCCCCCACGGACCGTGAAGGCTTCCGTGAAGTGTTACCTTGGTCCAAAACTTTTCAAAATCAAATTTCTAAGCTCCAAAGAAGTCGTACAATGTCTGGGATCCTACATGGTTATTGCATCTACTTGAAGGTGTCTCCTATGAACGGTGTGCTCCAATTCAGTAAAAAAGGGAAATTGGGTCCTAGATATGTGGGACCCATTAGAATATGAGTTGGATCTACCCAAAAAGTTTCATTTGATTCATCCGATCTACCATGTGCCAATGTTGAGGAAATTTGTAAGGAACAAGGAAGTTGAATCTATCAATGTGTTTTGGAGAAACCAACAAGTCGAGGGTACTACATGCGAAGTGGAAGCAAATATGAGAAAGTGTTGTCCACATCTATTCCACTCTTTTGAAGCCTATGGTATGAAAAAATTGTTACTAAAACCTCTAACTCCATGCATTTTAGTTTTACATGATGTATGCATTTATTATAACGTTTATGGACTATTTTAGACATGTTTTAAGTAGGAAATATAAAATTTTTGAGAAATAATAATCCACTTGCTCTTTTGCATGAATATTGGGTTATTACCTTCTAGTTTTCTCTTTAGAGGCTGCCTTTAACTACATTCGAGAACGAATGCTTTCAAGGGGGAGAAATTGCAACGACCCTTAGTTTTTTACCGTTGAGTACAAAAAAGTTGTCCTGAAAAAGTACCTGAAGTCCGGTTTATTAGGTGACTTATGGCCCATAGGTTATATTCTTAAACATAGAACATCATGAAGGGGAAAGGTTTCCTAGTGTAGGGTAACACATGGACCAAGTGATGGTCCGTATGATACCTTACGAACCATAGATGGTTTCGTGATTGGACCCTAGAAATGAAAGAAGTTTGTAGTTTTTTTGAAGGTGACTTACGAGTTATCAAACAACCCATGGAGTAAGATAGGGTCTGTAACATGTGTCCGTGCTTTTGAGTCCAACAAATTCATATTTCCGGAAATTTCAGATGTGTTATCATACGAAGGGACTTATGACTAATGGATCAACTCACGGCCTACAATTGGGTATATCGTAGGTTGATTTGGTAGTTTTAATAAAGGGCAGTTTTGTCACTTACATCCTTTCTATTCCTAAATTATGTTATTTTGGGGACGTGAAAGGGAACTTATATAAGACTTTAAACCCTAGAATCACCCATCATTCTCTCATCCTTTCGATTTCTAATTTTACTAAGGCAAAAGGGCTCTCAAGAACAAGTCTAGGATTTCTAAGGTTTCTTCCTTAAAGGATTCAATTTCATTTCTCTCTAGTTCCCCAAGGTATTTGACTTGATTTATGCATATCCTTCCACCCATAAAGTTCCTTATTAAGTATTTTACTTTTCTTTTATTTCCTCAAGTTGTTGTGCATGCTTATGATCATTTCATGATATTTATATTATTGAATGATACCTATTATGTTCAACTACTATTTTTCTATGTATATACATACATTTTTACTACTGATGATGATTCCATAATGGTTTTTTATATGTTAAAGGTTGTGCATTTTTGATGTTTCGTTAAAAGTGAAATTTCCTTATGACTTATGTGATATACCATTGTTTCGTGATAAAGCCTAACCCACCTAGTTATCAATTAAAGCTTTCTATGATTATTATTAGGGCATTAATGAAGATCTTCAAAGTTATGTTTATGAAGATGTATATATAATTTTAATTTCCCTATAATATATTTAAGGAAGATCTCTAAGTTTCAAGCTACTCTTATTGGTTGTTACTTATGTTTCTAAGATATGTTTTAAAGACTATGTGGGATGACTTAGCACCGAGAGGAATAGGGATTGGGTTGAAGCTAAATATCAATGTCCCTAACTATGTGCCACCATGGGAGCCTTAAAGATTAGGCTAGTGGATCCACTTAGGCCCTAATGTTATGTCAAATGTAATGCAAAGTTACGAAGTTTGGATATATATCATGGCAAGTAGATTCCTCTTTTTTCAATGGAAGGTGTGCATTGGACTTTTCTCAATGGAAGGACTTCATTGGATTCCAAGTAGTAGCTCACATGGTCTTATTATCGATTATGGTCTATTCACACAAGTTTTATGATCTTATGTTATGTTTCCTTTTTATGTGCCTCCTTATAATCTCATATTGATATTGAGCCATATTCCTTGTGCATGCTTAAGCATACTTTATGTATCTTTTATCATATGTATCCTTATGTATTATGTTTAGTAATAATGGTATTACAATTTCATCCAATAATTGCATCTCACATACTTAGTACGTTCCAACGTACTAAAATACATATTTTGCCTGCATGATTTCACCGTATAGGGATAAGTACTCCTCCACCGGCTCGTGGCTAGTACTCAACATCCAACACTAGAGTTACTATTTATGGTGAGCCCTTAGTTCGGGGCTCCTCCACTTTTCATTCTACCATGTATCTTTGCTTGTTTAATACAATGTATTTGTAGCCTTTCTTAATCATTTACGTTCTATGTTGCACTATTTTGGACTTCTTTCTATTTGATGGGATTTGACCTGTACAAACCCCATATGCTTATGATGTATTTGTATGCATATTGACAAATAAGATTGTAGTATTTCCACTACTTTTTAATGTTGCTCCATTATCAGATTGGCCCTTAGTCCCTTTCCCTTAAATTTTCTGCAATTTACTTTTATTAAGTACCTATGAATGCTTAAGACCTTTGAGATGACTTGGGTGAGGTGCCCTTGGGTATGTCATTCATCGTGTGAAGACTAGACCCCTAGGTCGGGTCATTACACTCAAGTATTATTGTTCCTTACATTTGAATCTTACAACCTTGCACTCATGTTACCATGTCTTGGATTATAGTTGTTTTGTACATTTCTTTCCTAATTTTATGGAAACTTGGTGTAAAACTTATTTTTTAACAATCTTTTTATATTTCTGCATTTCCAATTGCCAATTATGTAATATTTTCAAAATAGCCAGAATCTGGACAATAAATAGTAGACAAACTTTGGGGTATGGTACAAGAAACCATGTATGGATCCTAGATGGTTCCATAGATCATAAAAAGTTGTCATTGATGGGACCTGATTGGTGTATAACTAACATTCATTTCATACTCTTTTCTTATAATTTTGTGTAGTTAATTTCACAACTTGAGGCTAATTATATTTTGAATGGTGTATATTTCAGGTAGACATAATGAAAATATAGTTTAGCTGACAAAAAATGAGACTGGAATTCAATTGCAGCGAAAAGGAGATGTTGGAGAAGATATATACCTGGCAGAACTTACTCTCCAAGAACGTGACCTTTTGCCCCCGATGCAGAGCAATGGATTTGGAAAGGGCATGAGTGTGCCCATCACTTGCGCATTGGCAGAGCAGGAGGAGACAAACATCTGCAATCGTGGAATGCTTAGGCACGAAGATGGAAGTTTAAATTTAAGCTAACCTTTGTGAACATGGACAAAGATCTGCGAACGGGAAGTACTTAGGCGACCAGAATCGCGGTAATTCTACAATTTGCCACTTAAACCCCTATTCTTATATACGCGCACTCCGAACTCCCATTCTTCATACTTTGGGTAATTTTGTTATTGTTGAATACATTGACATACTTAGAGAAGAAAATGAAGAGAGAATAGCACACCTTAGTGTACATTGCAGTTTAAGGTGAGGACTTAGAGCAAGTTTTCTACAAATTCTTGAGTGGGTTGAAGAGTGTGAGCTTCACTTGTATTTATCTTTCGCCCACTCTTTCTCTCCTTGTTTTTGCATACATAATTTGTAGATTTAATTGAGTTTGCAATTTGTTTATGGGTCATGATTGTATCTCTCACTTTCATGCTTAGTTGATGATTTACTTGCAAATCAAGTGGGTTTCTCCCTAAATTATGTTGAATGAATTTAATTGATATATGGGTTCATGCTTACCTTCATGTTTAAATTATGATTTGAGGTTAGGAACTTGAATCTAGGTTAGATCTTCAATTATTGCTTTAATTAGAGTAGTTAAATTGGAGAGTTTGCGGGTTTATGTGTTGAGATCCTGAAATGGGCTCAATGGCAAAGGTCTTGGGAGTTTTGCTCATGAGGTGCTCAAGCCAGACGTGTCTTTGAGTGCCTTATGTAAGAGTATGTTTGAAGATCTTTCAAAACACTACATTATCATAATTAAGGTGTGGTAACAAGAAACCTACCTACCCATAGAGTTAATATGATGCTAAGTGTGATTGATTGATTGAGCTTTGGTTTATTCCCATATCTTCCTATCATTGTTGTCTTGCTTGATCAATCCTTACTCTATTTTCCCTTACGAGTAGTTTTATCATAGTTCTCCCCTAACTAATTAGAACTAGCTTGCTCCTTGCTCATCGAATCGAGGTTAGTAGCTATCGGTCTTTGTCCTACTCAATTGTTGAAACATTATTCCTTGTGGAATTTGACCCAACTCCAAAGTTGGGTAAATATGCTAACGACGATCGTGCCTACATCCATTGGTGATTTAGTCTTGAACGATCATAAACAAAATGGCATAGTTGCCGAGGAACAATAGGCATATTGAGTTGATTTAGGACTTGTAGTTTACTCCCTTTTTTGTTTGATTAGTTAGTACTTCTTTTTATTTATTTGTTTTCATTTTGTTTTATGGCTAATTGTGATGAACACTTGCTTGATGAATGTAATTACTTTTTCTATCCCCTTCGGAGCATAACACTTTGTGGTAAGTGAATTGGTGTTGAGAACATAAATGGGGACAAGAATGTTGTGAGTCAAGATTGGCTCACGGACTTAAGTCTATGACCAGCCAAAGAAATGGCCCAAGGAAAACAAATTGTTCAATATGAGGGATGATCTTAAAAGCTCGCTTGTTGCTAGAGGTTATGAGTTGGACCTTGGAGGTTAACTTTAAACTATGCAAATAGGCAATGAGGTTTCCTCTCAATGGTCATCAACCATGAGTTGGAGTCCTAAGAAGAAGGAATGGTGTTTTATGTGGAAGAAGTGATGGGCCAATGCATGTCATCAAGGAAAATAATCATCCAAGAGGCCATAATCATGAAGGTGATGCTAAAGTTGCAAGAAAAAGTCATGGAAATCATTGATGGAAACATTAGTTCATTTGGAATTGGGAGTGTTTCCTACTTGGAGGTTATACAGTGTGAAGATCAATTTGAAGAAAGACCTCTTGACACTCTCATGTCTACCTGAAGAACCTAAAAGGAATGTTCATGGCAAGTTGCATAGACATTGCAAATCCTCAAAGTGGGGAGACCGGTGGAGAATGTTGATGGTCTATCATCATCCCCATGAGCTCAACATGAAGATCATATTGAAATTGGAGAGAATATTCATTGCCTCAAAGTGGAAACACAAAAGGGTGGTAAATCAATTTTTTTTTCATATTTTAATTTTTAGATTATCCTTTGTATTTTAAATTTTAAGAATAGCTTCTTGATTTTTAATTTTTATGTTTTGTTAACCTCACCTTTGTGAGGTAGTGATAAGGTTTGCGTACATTCTACCCTCTCCAAACCCTAATTGTGGGATTCCACTGGGTATGTTGTTGTTGTTTGCTGACCCTCTGGAATATCAAGTCCTTGGTATTGGTTTTGCACAGTTTGGAAGTGTCAAAGTGAGAAGATTTTGAGAATTGGGTGTAAATACAATCAAAAAATGCAAAAGACTAAATTTGGGTCGTTTAGATCACACTTTGAGGCCCAGGCACTGCCCATAACTCATTAGCGGATCACCAAAATGGGTCGGGGACCACCCAAAGTTGTTGTTGAAACTGACCCAAGTTCTTGTCCCAACCTAAGCTCCACAAATATGGTATCATATATGCGATCAAGGAGTATGCAGAAAAGGCGATGAGGCATGATCACGCCTTAGTTATCCCCAAAGGTGGAGTATTGACGGGTGCAGTTAAGTGAAAATACAACTCGATCGTGACTTTTTCTTACACATTTAAAAATTAAAAGCATGGGTGATGGTAAATAATTACAAAACAGTTCCCTTCAACTTGGAATCCCAAGGAAATACTCTTAAGGTTTCTTCTTCATCCTTTTCGGTTCTCCACTCAAAGGTATGTACACCCTAATCTATCTCCATTCCCAATCATCAATGGTAACCTGTGCTACCATAAAAACTTCATGACAGTGGTGAGGCTTCTTCGTTAATCTTTCGGTCCATGGTTGTGAAATTTTGTGGGTCTTATACATTGTTGTTTCTAGGCTTTATTTCTTATTACATGGTGACTCACCTGTAGGCTATTTTAGGAGATGATATTTTGGGCTTAAATGGCGAAAAATGAAGTGTATTATGATGCAAACATGCTGATGGTTGTCTGGATAGTGTGTGTTGTTGGGGATAGTGTTCGCACAATTATCTTGTCAAATCAATGTTGTAAATGTATGTATATGATTTGTTTGACTAATGCCTTTGTGAAATCTGAAATGTGATACTGGTGACTATTGATGTCTGTGAAAGTGGACACTATTTCGCGATCATGTTGTTCTGAAAACTATATGTACTCTGTTAATGCAGGTAACTTCCCGTGAATGCAGGAACTTAGAGTTTCTTGAGCTCCACAACTATGCATGGGTGACTGCGAATGAAGTGTATAATATGTCACTGTACAAAAATAGCAACTATGCATTGCTTGATCTGGACGTTTTCCAATGGACTTTCTTGGTCTAAATGTTATCTAATACACGATTTAAAATTTCTACAAGATGTTTTGGTTGTGTTGGCTTTGATTGTAGGTCTAATTGGTTGAAGATAAATCCGGACAACACACTTCATTAAAATGAAATCCATCCAAAGGTGGGTAAACATAATTACTTTGATCAAAGTTGACTCCTCTATGTTCAATGTGCCAAAAATATGATGAATACCTGGGATGGACCATGATTAGAGAGACAGGGGTTTGCTTGGACAGGATAGAAGAGAAGTTGTCGAGTTTGATTGGTCGGTTACAAGCTTCAAGTTTGTTGTGCTTTACCAATATGTCTAATAGAGCCAATCAAACCATAGTAGTCGAGTTCTATGCCAATGTCTTAGAGAGTAACTTTGTATAGGAGATGACTACTATGATTTGAGGAGTGGGAGTCGACTTTAGCTTGGTCACTATCAATGTTGCTTATGGGTTGTCGGATGATGATACCTGGTTTGAGTGTCGAGTAATTATTTCAAGGAGTCCCTCGTATTATCTTTTACTTTATGATCGTATTGCAAGGACACAGTACCTTTTTAGTTAGTGGTGTTCCTATGAATTGATTAAGTTTTGTTGTATATTTGTGACTCTCAGATTTTCCATTGTATACCCTAATTTATTCATACTTTCACTTGTTTGTATTGTTATGCGTTTGTTAGGCTTATATATATTTTATTTTGAGTTTAGCGATTTTCGTAGATTTTGTGGCTTCTTATTTTTCTTTTTGATGGTGTGGATAATTGACGGTTTCCAATGATGAATTGAGTGACAACATTCATAAGGGCAAATCGTCGATTGTGTGTGCGCGCGCGTGAGTAGAATATGCTCTTTAGTGATGTCCAAGTAGCCATTCACTCTTAATGGATCTATACATTGGGATTGTGACTTGATTGATGCCAATATGTATAGTTAAGCATTCTGGATTATAAATAAGGCCTACCCATCTTATTTTTGTAAGTTAAATAGTTTTGGTTGATTTTAAGACAACACTTTGACTGTTTTTGTGACTCATACTTGCTAGATGGATATATTGTGAAAAATGAGTCCCTTGTGCTTGACTTGAGAGTAATATTGAGCCTTTCTGGATTTATTTTAAGGTCATGTGTTTGGTGAGCTGTTGATTTGTTCCTTGTGTCACCTTAAACTTGTCTTGTTGGTCTTGAAATGTTAGCCTTGGTAACTTTTATTAGCAAAATGATCTTAGGCATTCTTTGGTTTGACTTGAGTCCACTTAGCCTAAATAGCCACCAAATTCATTGATTCTACCCCTAGTGTCCCTTTTAAGCCTAATCGTCTTTATTGACAACCTCAATTACAAGCCTTGGACCATTATGAAAATATAACCTTCTCTTAAACCCTTATCCCTAAATTTTTATGTGTTTGTGAAAAAGGAGGATTTAAGCCTAAGTTGGGGGTGATGTAAGAAAAGGAAGGGTGTCTACAACTTGGCTTTTCAAAAGAAAGAATGATGAATAAAGGAAAGAAAAGAAAAGAAAAAGGGCACTTTCAAAATGAAAGAGGAAAAAAGAAACATGTATGAATGAAAAGAAACCTCCAAAAAGTGTAAAATGGTTGCAGGTGGGGCACCTAAGGTGAAAAAGAAGGTTTTAATGCACATTGGTGTGAAATATGTTGAAAAGTATGGAAAATGTAAAAGAAATGAATGTTGTGTGTAGAGCTTAAGAAGGGTTAGTCACTATTGACCAAATTTTATCCTAGTCTACACCTAAGCCTACTTTACAAGAGTAAAAAGCCTTTGAGATTTCCAACCAAATGAAATTGAGCCAATGTTGATAGAATATAGAGGCAAGCCTATGGTGTAGCATTTGTGTACATGAGATGTTCTTTTGCTAAGTGTTAGTGTTCGAGTCCTTGTCCGTTGTTCATTATAGATACTTATGTGTTTTGGGAACTTCCTTTCTTTTTTTTGCGAGGACATGTAAATTAAAATAGATTGGAAAGATTTATTCTTTTCAAGGTTGAGTCAAGTGGAACTTGTTCATTAACTAGGAATTTGAGTCATCTCCTGAGATCGTGTGATGTCACTTGGTCATCCTTGCAAGTAGGTCTTGAATTGAAAAATGTTCTTTTTATAGTAAGAGATTTTCTTGGTGGACATTCAAACATATGTACTAATTGTTGGTACCAAAAATTATCTTGATCACGACTTAGTTTCAAAAAGTTAATTGGATTGTTGTGCTTAACATTGTTAGCCTCCTAAGTTTGGTATTGTTTTTCTTGAGGACAAACAAAGTTTTAAGTTGGGGGTGTTGATGAGTGTATAACTTACACTTATTTCTTTCTCTTTTCTTATGATTTTGTGTTGTTAATTGCATAAATTGAGGCTAATAATGTTTTGAATGGTGTATATTTCAGGTACATATAATGAAAATACCGTTTTGCTTAAAAGAATTGTGATTGGAGTTTAATTGCAGCAAAAAAGAGCTGAATTGGAGAAGATATGTACCTGGCAGCACTTATTCTCCGTGAACATGGCTTTCGGATTGCAAAAGCGGAGTAGTGGATTTGGAAAGGCCACGAATGCACTCAACACTGGCGTATAGGCGGATCAGTAGGAAAAAAACATTCACTATGGCAAAATGCTTAGGTGCGAATGCGGAAGTGTAACCTTAAGTGACCTCTTCCACTGTAGTCAAAGATTCACGAACGTTGGGTACTTAGGCGACCAATATCGGTGAAGTTTAGGAAGTTCGCCATTTCAACCCCAATTCTGATAGACATGCACTCCCATATCCCATTCTTCATAATTTGGATACTTTGGATAATTTTGATATTGGGGAATACATTGACATACTTGGAGAAGGAAAAGAAGAGAGAAAAACACACCTTTGTGTAGATTTTAGTTTAGAATGAGGATTTAAAACAAGTTTTCTACAAATTCTTGAGTGGAATGAAGAGTGTGAGCTTCAATTGTATTTATCATTCCTCACTCTTTCTATCCGTTTTCTTAAATGCATTTTTTTTAGTTCTAATTGAGTTTTGATGTTAATATGTTTATGGGTCTTCATTGAAATATCTTGCTTTCATGCTTAGTTGACCATTCACTTGCAAATCAAGTGAGTTTCTCCCTAACTTTCCTTGATTGAATCTAGTTCAATGTATGAATTCATGCATACCTTCATGTTTAACTTATGATTTGAGGTCGCGAACTCGAATGTAGCTTAGATCTTCAATTGTTGCTTTAATTTGAGTAGTTGAAGTTGAGGGTTTGCATGATAGTCATGGTTTTATGTGTTGACATCCTTAAAATAGGCTTAACAACTAAGGTCTTGGGAGTTTTTCTAATGAGGTGCTCAAGCAAGGCATGTCTTTGTGTGGCTTGCGCTAGAGGTCGTAACAAGCTCTTGCGAAACGCCACATTGTCGTGATTGAAGTGTGATTACAAGTAACCTAGCCTTCCCATAAAGTTAATTTGATGCTAAGTATGATAGATCGACTGAGCTTTGGTTGATTCACATATCCCCCTATCATTGCTCCCTTGCTTGATCAATGTTTACCATATTTCGCTTAGGAGTAGTTTTAGCTTAGTTCTCCTCCAACTAGTTAGAACTCTCTCTATACTCACTCATCGAATCAAAGTTTAGTAGCTATCAGTCCTCTTCCAACTCAATTATTGGCACATAGTTCCATGAGGGATTAAACCGCAACTACAAAGTTGGGTAAATATGCTGACGATGATCGTCCCTACATCCATTAGTGTTGCAGGCTTGAACATCATAAGGCCCCTATAGAAGGCCTCATAAATTAGAAAGTACAAAAATATATTAAAAACAACGTTGAAACAGAAAAATTGTAGGCTAGAGTATGAGCTTTATTTAGGGATCATGGTTCAATCTAGGATCCGTAAAATGGGTATTATGGATTAGATAAGTTAGTGTAAAAAATTACTTTAAGTGTGGGGGTGATGTATGAGGGTTGTTTATTATCCAATAAATGAATAATTAATCATCCAAAGGGGGTTTGTCTAGTGGGGTCAGGGTTGATCAAAAATTAAATTTCTAAACTTGGGTCTACGAAAGAAAACCCTGAATCGGAGTCCATTTTATGTATTGTGAAAATGTCTCGTAGTTTTTTCTCTGAGGTTGAAAATTTTTCTATGTGAGGAGAGGAATCACAAACTATTCTATGAGTCATAAACATTACTTGTAGTTTGAATTATAGAGACAAATTTAGGCGACCAAAAGGGTAACAAGGATGAGACTCCGTTTTCACAACCCATACACCATTCTATGATCCCTGGATGGTGGCCATAGTTTGGGTCCGGCAAACATTAATGAAGGATATTATTGATTTTTCTCCAAGTCCTAAGTCTAATAGTATGTTGTTTGGAGCCTAATTTTATCCATATCAGCCCTAACCCTATCAAACACCCTCGTTCGCTCGCCACTCTGATTTCTCTCAAATATCTAATGAAAAATATTCCCTAGACAAGGAAGAAGAAAGCTAAGGATTCCAAGGTCTTGCTTTCAAAACAACAAGCTTATTTTAGGGTCTTTTATCAGGTATGTGGTTTCGATTTGTGGATCCCTTTCACCCACAATGCCTACAAAAAAATTTTATTTCACCTTTTCTTTAATTGTGAAAATTAAAAGCATAAGGGAAAAATTGCAAACAAGCCTACAAAAGTCCTACTCCGATGTGAGAAGAAAGGAACAGGGGTTCCAATTGGTGATTTGGTCTATTTGAAGGTGTCTCCAATGAAAGGTGTTCTCCATTTCGGTAAGAAAGTAAAATTAGAGTTCATGATATATGGGACCTTACAAGGTTGTGAGAAGAGTGGGGAAAGTAGCATATGAGGTGGATATGCCCAATTAGTTGCACTTGATTCATCTAGTTTTTCATGTGTCATTGTTGAGGAATTCATAGGTGACCCAAGTTCCGTAGTTTCTTTGCATGATATGAACGTTGAATAGGATTTGGGTTACAAAGAGGTACCAGTTGAAATCCTAGACCGGCAAGTGAAAAAGCTAAGGAATAAGAGACTTTCATCCGTTAAGGTACTGTGGACAAACAAACAAGTAGAGGCTGCTACATGGGAAGCAGATATGATAAAGCGCTATCCATATCTATTCCACTCTACCCAAGCCTAAGGTATTGAAAAGATTCTTCCAAAGACCCCAAATTCCATGTGATGGCCCGCACGATACCTTATGACCCATAGATGGTTTAGTATGTGGAATCTCGGACATGAAGGGAATTTGAAGTTTTTACAAAAGTGATTTATGAGTTATCAGACGGCCCATAGAATGTGTTATGACATGTGAAAGCCTTTCATGCGTAGGTCTAAGGAAGTGCGGAAAAATGGGTAAGTGTGGAAGGACTTTACGAGTCTAACCATAGCCCTTAAGTGGTTTCACGACCCTAACGGTTTTTGTGGTTTTCAATTTAGTAAAATCAATTTTTAAATTATTAGATGTGTCATCAGACGAGGAGACTTACGACTCATTAGTCGACTTACAATCTGTGATTGGGGTTCTATAGGTCTCTTCCAACTGTTTTTAATATGGGACAATTTGGTCATTTACAACAGTTCTATTCCTATACTATGTCGTTTTGGGGATGGAAAGGGACCTAATTCAGCCCACAATTCCTAATTTCTATCATTCTTCACTTATAAATTCTCTAAGGCAAAAGAGGCTCTCATAACTGGAAAGAATAAGGCTAGGGTTTTCAAGGTTTCTTCCCCAAGGACTTCAATTCCATTTCTCCTTAATTCTCCAGGTATGCGAGTTTATGTTTTGGTATCTTTTCACCCACAAAGTTCCACATTAAGTATTTTTACCTTTTCTTTAACTTTCTCAATTTAATGTATATGGTTATGATGATTTCATCATATTTATGTTATTACATGATGCTTATAAAGTTTAACAACTATTTTGCTAAGTAAATATATGCATATGTAAAGTATGATATTGATTCCATGATGATTTTTGATATGATCAAGGTTGGGTGTTTTCGATATTCCCTTTTAAGATAAATTTTCTTATGACTCATGTGTTTTATGATTGTTCCATGCTAAAAGCTAAAGCCCACCTTGTTTTCTATGAAAGCTTCTTAAGATTTATGATTATTATTAGGTAATTAATGAAGAGCTTCAGAGTTATGTTTACAAAAATATATGCATGATGTTAATTGCCTAAAAGATATTTAAGAAAGATTCTTCAGTTCAAGCTACTCCCATGATTGCTATTTATGGTTCTAAGAGTATGTTTTAAAGATTCCATGGGATGACTTAGCACTGAGAGGACTAGAGATTGAGACTCATTACTATTAGTTGGGGCATGACCCCTTTAAATTAAATAACAATGTCCATAACTATGTGCAACCATAGGAGATTTATAGGCCAGGCTTGTAGATCCACATAGGCCAAAATATTATGAAAGATGTAATTGCAAAGTTACTAAGTTTAGGACATCTACCTTTGCAAGTAGATTCCTTTTTTTCCAAATGGAAGTAGTGCATTGGTCTTTTCCCAATGAAAGGAGTTCATTGGATTCCTCTTAGTAGCTCAGATGGTCTTACTGTCAGTTATGGTCCATTCTTACAAGTTTATGATCTTATCATATGTTTTCACTTTATGTGTTTTCTTATGCATGGTCTCATATTGATCTGGATCCATATTCCTTATGTATGTTTAATCTTGTTTATGCATCCCATATTTTATATATCTTTATACGTTATGTTCAAAAATGATGGCCTTACAATTTTATCGGTGCATTGCATCTCACATACATAGTACATTCAAAATGTACTAACGTATATTTTGCTTTCATAATTTATCTATGTAGGGACAGACACTTCTCCACCGGCTCGAGGATAGTTTTCTATTTTCAATAATAGTAGCTTTATTGTGGTGAGCCCTTATTTTTGGACATCTCCACCTTTTCTTCTACCTTGTATCTTTGCTTTGTTTAAGACAATGTATTCGTAGCCCTTCTGAGGCTTTTAATTTCTACTTTCTATTATTTTGGATCCTTTTCTATTTTATGGAGATCGATCGATACCAGTCTCATTCGTTTATGATGTAGTGGTATGTGTATGGACAAACAAATGGATTATATTTATTCCACCGCTTTTTAATGTTGCTTCATTGTGAAAAGGAACCATAGTCCCTTCCTCTTTACGTTTTCCACAATAGTTCTAATTTTATGCCTATGAATGCTTAAGATGCTTAGATGTCTTGGGGTGAGGTTCCTTCGGGTGTATCATTTGCCGTGTGACGACTAGACCCCTAGGTCGGGCCGTTACAATGAAGCGATGACTTTCCTGAATATGATTTTTAGTATGGAAAAGAATGTTTTAAGTGATGATCACAATGGTGATGTTATGATGATAATTTTAATTAGATGATGATGAGGGTGATTAAGACCATGATATTTATGAAAGATTGCCGAGTGTCCTAATGTTGCTAACAAAAGTAAAGAAGAGTGTCCATAAGGCCAATTTGTTCAAAAGGGGCAAGTACAACAAGGTTCCCAAGCTCAAGATGGTGGTCATGTGGTAATTGATTCTATGCTTTACATGTTAGGCAAGCGGTTGAGGAGTTACTTTATGTGCTAACCAGTGTGTTATGAGTCTTTGATCATGATGTGTATGTTTTGCCTAACCCCTATTGTAATCTGTCATTTGTTACTCCTCCTCTTTCCATAAAATTTGATGTGTCCCTTGAGGTATTTTTAGAAACCTATTCGGTCTATACTCTAATTTTTGAGTCAATCCTAGCCAAGAAAGTCTATAGAAATTGTCCCATGTCGGTCTTGTATAAAGTCTTACCAAGTGATCTTGTTGAACTTGATATGATCGATTTTGATGTTATTCTTGTTATGGATTGGTTTCATATATCCTATGCTTCTATTGATTGTAGAACCCACAAGGTCACATTCTAAATTCCTAATGATCCTATTCTTGAATGGAAATAAACAAATTTGGTGTTCAAAGGAAAGTGTGTTTCATATGTGAATATTATGAAAATAATTTCTAAAGTTTGTCGGTATCATGTGGTCCGAGTCATACATGTTTTGGTTTCTATAGTTAATGAGTTTCCTAATGTTTTCCTTGATGATTTTATCGGTATTTCTCTCGTAAGGGAAATTGATTTTTCTATTGATCTCTTATCTGATACTCAACCTATTTCTTTACCTCCATATCGAATGGCCTTGTAGGAATCTAAAGAATTGAATGAAAAATTAAGGGACTTTCTTGACAAAGGATTCATAAGGCCTAGTATGTCATCATGGGCTTCTCCCATATTGTTTGTAAGGAAGAAGGATGGTTCACTTTGGATGTACATTATAGGTAATTGAGTAAGGTGACCATAAAAAATAAGTGTCCATTTCTAAGGATTGATGACCTATTTGACCAATTGCAAGGTGCAAGCTATTTCTCTAAGAGTGATCTCCCATCCAAATATCACCAATTAAGGGTGAAAGAAGATGACATTCCAAAGAAGGCATTTAGAACTTGTATGGTCATTTTGAAATTATTGATTATGTTGTTTAAATTAACAAATTCCCCCACCCCTTTCATAGACTTTATTAATAGGATCTTCAAACCGTATTTTGATATATTTGTGATTGTGTTCATAGATGATATATTCATCTATTCACGGGATGTCTAAGAGCATGAGGATCATTTGAGAATTATGTTGCAAACGTTGAGGGATAGAAAAATCTTTGACAAGTTTAGGAAGTGAGAGTATTGGTTGAGGGAGGTTGCTTTTATTAGCCATATTATTTCGGCGATGGTATTAGGTTTGACCCAAAGAAGACAAATGTGGTAAGAATTGGCCTAGACTATTGTCTGCATTTGAAATTCGGAGCTTTTCGGGTTTGTCCAAATATTATAAGAGATATGTTGAAGGGTTTTCTTCTATTACCTCACGTTTGACTAAGCTGACCCAAAAAAGGCAAAACTCTCATGGTCCAATAAATGTGAAAAAAGTTTCAAAATATTGAAGGATCATCTTAGTTAGCTCCTATTTTTACATTGCCCGAAGTTCTAGATGTTTTTGTTGTGTATTTTGATGCCTCAGAGATAGGATTGAGTTGTGTATTGATGCAATATGGAAAAGTCAGTACCTATGCTTCAATACAATTACAGGGGCATGAGGGGAATCATCTGACTCATGATCCTGAGTTGTTAGTCGTTTTGTTTATATAAATGATTTGGTGATAAAATCTCTATGGGATACATGTTGATATATTCACTGACCACAAGAGTTTCCAATATGTATTTAGCCAAAAGGATTTGAACCTAAGGCAACGGAGGTGGTTTGAACCCTTTAAAGAATACAACATGAGAGTGATGTATAACCCTTGCAAGGCAAATATTGTGGTTGATGCATTGAATAGAATGTCTATGGACAGCATTGCACATGTTGAGAATGGGAAGCTCACTGTTCTAGGGATAAGCCCAAAGGGTGGGGTCAAGTCTACCTTTGCAAAATAGACTCCTCTTTCACTCGGTATAGATGGAATATCGAGATTCCATATAATAGTCTGCATGGTCTTATTGTCAATTATGGTCTAATTCCCACGTATGTATGTTAGGATTGTAAAGGATTTTGATGATGCTTCCATTTGTGGTTTTTAAACATGCATTGATCATTCATATCATATCATAATTCTATTGATTATGATTATGCATATTGCTATTATGTTGTTATATTCCTTGATGCATGGCATACCTACTTACATAGTACATTCAACGCACTAACCCATGCTTCATTGTGTACATGATCTAACCATGTCGGGATGAATGATGAGCCTACTCTTCTATCGTTACCAAACTTTGAGTTGAGTTTTGAAGACTTGTTTTTGAGTTCCCATGCTTTTTGAATAAGTTCTTTTATGATGTTTTCCTTTTAAGACTTTATGACTTTACTTTGATGTACATCTTAAGGGTGAGCTCGTAAGCTATGTTTTAGTGCCCACCAAGATCTTATGATGTAATGGCATGATATGGACATTATGATTAATGTAATTTCCTCTAAGGGAATTATGATTAATGTAATTTCCTCTAAGGGAATTATGATTAATGTAATTTTCTCTAAGGAATTATGATCTCTCTATATGGATATATTTTGCTTGCTTATTCTCTTATGTTATGCTTGTTTTACCTTCCATATGCTTGTGATATGAACATGAGGCTTGGATGGGATGCCTTTGGGTGTCACATTTGTCGTGTCACTGCCATGCCCAAGGTTTGGGTCATGAAAGTCGAGATATTATCCGACCAACTCAAGAGCATCACAAGAGTTTTGTATGAGCAATAGCTGGATAAAAAAGACAACATATGGATCCTATTGCATAGCAGGAATTTTTAATTTTGTCCAAATATAAAAAAAAGTGGACTCCACTTGCCAAGGTAGGACTATACATTTCATAAGCTATGTAAATCCACTAGATACCCATACCGGAAATATCATAATTCCTATAGTGGAACGTAGGTATGGGACAATGGATTTTACTAATGATCTCTTGCCCTAGCTGTTGGGAGTATACACATATATCCCATGGTCCACTTGGAGCTAAGTGTGAATCTCACAAAATGACCATACACATGAGCCATAGAATCATCTAGCATAGGGAAGTGTTCTACTAACCAATTCCATAAACATTTAAAAATAATGGAGATGTATTCTACTAACCTATCCCATAAGCTTTTTAAACATAAATCATCAACATAAGGGTAGCTCCAAGACATTGGCTATGCCCTTTACTATCGTCCCACCATTATCTCATAATCTTTACTAGGTGGAGGACTCATGCCTCAATCATTCAGTCATTCTAAACTTCATAAGACTAGTCCTATTAGATACATAAACATGTTTACGATCATGACATCACAAGAGGACTTTACATTGATTCATAACTTTCATAGGATTTCATCAAATTTCACAAAATACATGATATACTTCACCCTTTATCATATTCATGAACTACCACACATATAGTGAAACCTTTCCATCATACATAAGAAATTTCATCATTACACACTAACCAATGGAAATTATTCATCACTAGAAAACCCAATATGACATTTAGGTGGGCTCATGCATATAATTTTGAATCATGTAACTAATGCGATTAAGTATTAATTTAATGAAAATCATCAATGTAAATTACTGTTAGATAACCTACCATAATCATACATATCATCTTTTATAATTGGACATAGAATCATGAAATTCATCTCATAAAATTATCAATTTAAGCATAACTCATGTTATCATAACTTCGTATAATGAAATAGATTATAATTGAAAACCCTTGAAATAAATTCATGCATATTTATTCAATTATATGGAGAATCTAACATAATTCATACTTAACAGAGTCATTAGGAAGACCCCATAAGAAATCATTATTTAAAACTTGAAGGAATTTATAAAATAGGTTTTTGAACTCCATGGGTGGAAGAATTCATGGATAAAGAATCACGCAAACCTTTGATCCTTGAAACTTGAAGAAAAAGACTTGAAGATCTTAAGAATTCTTTTTATGAGCTTTATGTTGAATACAGGAAGCTTGATCTCCAAGGAAATTGAGAGAATTTGATGGAGGATCTTACAGAGAAGTTTCAAGAGGATTTGGGGGTCTTTAGAGAGAGGACTGGGTCTAAAAATAAGATATTTTTCATGCATTTATGTATATAAAGGTATTGGGATAGGTTGCAACTAACTTCTCGTGCAAGAAACAAAACTTAGAATTTTTTGAACTATGGGGGAGCAAGGCGCGACGCACCCTTTTCACGTACCTTACTAGTTCGCACGATTTCATAATTTTTTTTCTGACACGGATGTCATAAAAATTAAAGGTGACTATTTTCCTATACAATTTTACTTCTGGAAAAAGAATATGATTTTGGATTTCTAAAATAATGCACAGAATTTATTATATTCAAGAAATACATTATAGGGTCTTTCCTGAGCTACGATGAGGAGTGTTAATATAAGTGTTTGGCAAGATTCAGTGCTCGCTACAAATGTGGTATAATAGGCCACAAATTGTTCAAATGTCCAAATATGCCAAGTAAGGGTCAAGAAGGTCATTCCAAAGGGAAAGTTGCTATAAGTGGTCAAGAAAAATAGAGGGTTCTAAAAGGTGGTGGTCAACACATTAATAGATTCTATGCCCTTCATACTACTCTAAAGGTGGAAAAGACTGCCGATATGTTTAATGGTATATTGAGGGTCTTTAGCTTCAATGTGTATGCATTACTTGATCCTAGTGCCCATCTAACTCTTTGCCACTCCTTTCCTAACTATTAAGTTTGATATGTGTCCTAAAATTTTGTTAGAGCCTTTCTCCGTCTGTACTCCCATAGATGAGTCAACTGTGGCCAAAAGAGTCTACCTAAATTATCCCATGTCTTTATTATATAAAGACATTCTTGTTGATTTTATTGAGCTTGTGATGGTTTATTTTGATGTTATTCTTCGAATGGATTGGTCCAAGTTTCTTAAGCCACTGTAGGCTGTACGACATAAGGTCAAGTTCCATTTCTCGAATGAACTACTTCTTGGATGGGTAGATAGAGATTCAACATTCAAAGGTCAATTAATTTCTTTTCTAAAGGCTAAAAATCTAATTACCAAGTGTTGTATCTGCCATATCATAAGGGATACGGATGTCAATTTTGAATCCTCTTCTCTTGAGTTAGTCCTTATTGTGAATGGATTTCCTACTATGTTTCTCAAAGATTTTCATGGTATTTATCCCAAAGGAAAGTAGACATTGGCATCGATCTCTTACCCGATAACAAACATACCTCTATCTCTCCCTACTGAATGACCCTATCGGATTTAAAGTAGTTAAAGGATCAGTTGAAGGAATTTTCGGAAAATGGTTTTATTAGGCCAAAATTTCATTGTGGAGGGCTCTTGTGTTTTGGTATTTGTGAGGAAGAAGGATAGGTCAAGTTTGATGGTATAGACTATCGACAATTGTACTAAGTGACTATATAGACCAAGTATCCATTATCGAGGATAGATTATTCGTTTGACCAGTTGTAAGGGGCTAGTCAATTCTCCGAACATTATCTCTGCTCTAGCTATCATTAGATAAGGGTGACAGAATATTTCATTCGAAAGTTGTATTTCACACGAGGTATGGTCCCTTTGAATTTGTGGTTATGTCATTCAAGTTGAACAATGCTCTATCGGTGTTCTTGTATCTTATAAGTAGGGTGTTCAAATCCTACCTTGATAAATTTATGGTGGTTTTTATAGATGATATTCTGATTTATTATCGTAGTAAGGAAGAGTAAATGAATTGCTTTGGGGTTGAGCTATAGACATTGAGGGATAAGCAATTATTTGCCAAATCCAACAAGTGTGCGTTCTGGTTGAAAGAGGTGGCATTCCTTATCCATAAAGTATCTGGTGATGGCATTAAAGTTGTACCAGTGAAGATCAAAATGGTAGAAAAGAGGCCTAGATCATTGTCTCCTTTGGATATTACGAGCGTCTTAAGTAGGTATTACTGATAATTTGCTGAGGAATTTTCATCTATTGTAGTACCTTTGACCAAGTTAACCTACAATAAAGGAATGTTAATGTGGTTGGAAAAATAGGAGAAGCACTTTCTAGCTTTGAAGGATCAAACATCGACTCCTATTCTGACACTTCCAAAAGGCTTGGAGGGGTTTGTGGTATATTATGATGCTTCTTGTGTTGGTTTGGATTATTTTCTAATGCAAAATGGTAAGGTCATAGCATATAAATCAATGAAACTAAAGGTGCATGAATGAAATAGGTGCATGAATGAAATTATCTGACCCATGATCTTGAATTAGTAGTTGCGGTGTTTGCCTTAAAGATTTGGCGTCATTATCTTTATAGGATGCATATTAATATTTTTACTAACTACAAAATATTTTAGTATGTGTTTAGTCAAAGAGACCTAAATTTGAGGCAAAGGAGGTTGGCTATCTATGGGTAGTGTGGCTTATGTGGATGAAGCTTAAAGGGAATCAGTGAAGCATGTGCGCCATTTGGAACAAAAGTTAGGTTGAGTGGCTCCATTGATGGTGGCGTCCATGTGTAAAATGGAGTTGAACCACCAGTGGTGGTATATGTCAAGGCATAATAGGACCTAGATTTGACATTGGATGAGTTGAAGAAGCCAATTGACGAAACAATGATCGAGGGTTTCTCCTAAGGAGGAGATGGTGTGCTACACTACCAAGGCTAATTATGTGTTCTAAATGTGGATGGTTTGAGAGAGGTGATTTTTAGGAAACCCCAATAACTCTCTATATTCCATACATTCTGGAACTACTAAGATGTATTGAGATTTGAAGGAAGTGGATTGGTGGAATGGCATGAAGAAGCATATAGCTAGGTTAGTGGAAGAGTGTTGTAATTACCGAGAGGTGAAGGTAGAAAATCAAAAGCCAGTGGATTGACCTAAGAAATAGAGATTCTTACTCGAAAATGGAAAGATGTGAACATAGATTTTTTGATAGGCTTGCCCCATACCCAAAAATAATATGACTCCCTTTGGGTGATTTTGGATAGAATGACTATGTCAGCCTATTTTATACAAGTCAAGATTACTTTTTGTGCTGAGGATTATGCTAGATGGTACATCCTTGAGTTGGTGAGGTTCCATAGTGTACCGTTGTCCAACATATCCGATTGTGGTACCCAATTCACTTTTTACTTTTGGAGGTCATTTCAAAGAAGACTTGGCACAAAGGTAAAGTTGACACTTTCCGTCCTCAAACTGATGAGTAGGCCAAAATGAAAATTCAAACCGTAAAAGACATATTAAGGGCTTGTGTGTTGGAATTCCAGGATAACTAAGATGATCACCTATCGCTTATTGAGTTTTCTTACAATAACTGCAATCATACTAGCATTGAGATGGCACTGTTTAAAGCTTTATATGGAAGAAGATATAGGTCCCCATTAGTTTGGTTTGTAATTGGTGCGATGCCTTTGATCAGTCTTGATTTTGTATTGCTATGTAAAAGGTGAAACTCACGAGGGAGAAACTGAAGACAACCCAAAGTCGCCAATACATTGGATTGGGTGTATGTGAAGGTTTCACCCATAAAGGCTTTGATGTTGTTTGATAGAAAGGATGAATTAAGACCTTGGTATGTATGACCTTATGTAGTTTTGGAGTGGATTGTTAAGGGGGCTTATAGATAAGATTAGCCATTGGAAATGGCTATGGTTCATTCGATGTTTCATATATCCATGTAGATAAAATTCATTAGGATCCAAGCGCTACTTTGCCTTTAGAGAGTGTTGAGGGTAGGGAGAAGTTGACCTAAGAAGATGTTTCAGTAGAGATTTTTTATTGCCACGTGAAGAGAAATAAAGAAGTTTTATCTATTAAAGTCATTTGGAAGAATCAACATGTTTAGAGTGTCAAATGGGAAGTATAATCGAATATGATGTGACAATACCTTTACCTCATCCATATTACTTTAGCCCTAAGCTAATAGGTCACTCATGCTCAAATGGCTCGAATGCTTTCAATTCTACATTTTCATATCATATTATGCATGTGTGCTCATGAAACCGGTTTTAAATGATGTTAGATACAAAGGTTAAACGATTAGTGATTTTAATTCTTAAATTTCATTTTTTTAATTTATGCTAGGATGTTGGCACTCATTATACTCTATTAAGGCTAGTTCCTATCTCATTGAGGAGGAATGATCCAAGGGGGAGATATTGTAAGGTCCCATCACTCCATTATATAACCATGTTCTTGCAAGTAAAACATTGCTATTTTGATTATAAATAGGGGATTTAGGACTTTGAAGGTAACCTAGGGTCTTTACGGGGAGATTCAGGATCCTGAAAGGTGACCAAGGACCCTAGTAGGGGATTCAGGACCTTGAAGGTGACCTGGGGTCCTTACGGGGAGATTTAGGATCATAAGAGGCGACATAGGACTCTAGCAAGAAATGAGATATTCTTATGCATGATGTTATGATATATGATATTCTGATCAAGCTTATGATGATGATGTACAAGCATGAGTTATGATGACGTATTATGATTAATGAAAATTATGACTTTATGTGTATATATATTATATGTTTTCGTTGGATGTTGGCTTAGCACCGAAAGGACCTAGGGTTTATGGTTCACTCATTTGGTAAGGAATGACCCATAGAAGTAAATTTCTTTGTATTATAACTACGTGCTGTAGTGGGAATGATGATTTTCCCAATATGTGTTGCTAGTGGATCAACAAAGCGTTTGAGACATAAAGTGCAACCTTGGCAATTATACACATTTTTTTCTATTATATGGGAAACGTCTGGATTTCATGTTATAGCTCACATGGTCTATTGTCAGTTGCTATTTCTATATATGTTGATGTATTATAATAGCATGCATCATTACACTCATGGCATATTAGCTTGTGGATTTCTTTTGCTACTTGTATATATATGTGTGTGTGTTCTTGCTTATGCATTGTTTAGTTATGTATCTTATGTATGACATTTTATTTAGTTCCTGTGTACCTAGATCATTTAAACGTACTAATACATACTTTATGCCTAGAATATATCACAATGTAAAGACAGGTGACTATGTTCCTCCTCATCCTTGTGGCTAGATTCGGATTGATCTGACAAATTGGGTGAGTCCTCATGCTTTGAGGACAAAACCTACAATTATCTAGATGATGTTTCCTAAGCTACACCTTCTTTTTTGACATTTTAACGATTGTTGTCAAGATATATAACCTAACCAAGGTTAGGGTTGACCTGTAGGGAATATGTTCTAGACCTAGAGTAATTGCAAGCAAGCCCGAAATAACCTTCTTATCTCCTGAAAGGAGGGCGAAGGTTTGTAATTGCAAAAAAAAACCTAAACTAGAAGTATGTGTTGTGAAACCAGAATGAGAAGTAACTAGAGTATTATGTTCCCCATGATTTCCTAACTCAGTATCACCAAATAATCATAATCCTTTCTAGTGTATAGCTTGCAGAATGGTAAGTTAAGTTTACCAAACCCTCTAATCAAGGAGAGAGGAAAATTTCACTACGTGATTTGGTACATCCTCGGAGTGTGACATTACTAACCCTTATTTATTGTTTCAGTACAATCTCCCCTTGATCCAGTTCGATTGATTAGACAAGAAGGATCACATCGAATCCTGTTAATTAATCTCTTCTCCTATACATTACTAACTTGATCCAGTCAGTGATAATTAGGCGAGTTCTAACGTTGGCCATCGTCAAAAAGCAATCTACACAAAGAGAATTAATCAATAATGTGTGTACACTTTCCAAGAATTATATATTATTCGGCTTTACTTTCTTAGTTCTTCATGGTTCCCATAGCCTTAGTTGTGGATTTAGCTATACGTAATCATTATAGATGAAAGAATCTTGATATTGAATAGCATAAGTAAGCACCTAAAATGATGAAATTAAAAACAAGAAATCCCAAATTCATCACTAGAGTTCACAATGTAATGTTTTTGATGTTTAAATCACAATTTATGAAGTCACAAAGGATTTTCTCAGTTTTCTCATGCGTCTCTCTCTATCAAAAAGACCTAAAAACTCCTATTTATAATAAGTAAAATGCAAATCTAAAATGAAATAGAAAACTGGATTCAACATCTTCTATGGACTGGGTTAAGGGTCGTGCAAAGATCCACGGCCTGTACCTGGGTTTCGTAATTTGTATTCCTCAAAATCTGTCGTCACTTCTATGAGACCTTCTTACGGCCTGTATTCAAACTTACGACCTGTGTAGGATTTTGTCTGACAACTTCTTAAAAACTCTTCCAACTCTGATCCTTGAGGCACTAAATTAATCTATAACTCGTACAAATATCTATAGCTCATCTAACAGTTCGTGGATGATACTTCAGAAACTAGGACCTTCACTGGATCTCACCCATAAGACCTTTCTACATCTCGTGAAAGTATCCATGGCCCGCAGAGTGTCTCGTTAGTCCTCAAAAACATTACTTACGTAGACTTTTGCCAAAAATGATGACAAATCCCATAATCATGAAAAATAAACGTAAAAACACATCAAACCTACTAATATCGCTTTGAGAACACACAAACTTTCATGTTTTAAGTATCAAAAGTGTGGTATTTTGACAGCACATCACAAACGTTTATATTATGTTTGAGGCTATCATTATTTTTATTTGAGGGTACTAGGGGCATGTCTAAGACCCCACCCAGTCTGTGATTTAGAGGCTTATTGGACATAGTGTATGACTCTTATGGCTTGTAGTTCTTACTAATATCACATTTCAACTTACGATTATGCTTAACTTCTTCTTATGTTTCTTCCCTCTTTATCCTTGAATGTATGTGATATTCTTAGAAGGATAGTTTAGGATTCCATTTGAAATGTCATTCACTGTGTTATACCCAAGGTGTAGCTTAGTCGTTATAAACTTATTACCTTACCCTATTGTTTTATTCATGGGTGTGAAGCATGCCCCAACTATGAGTTGAAGACTATAAGTAGTTTTTGGAAATGTTTCACTTTTTCCATGGTTCATGTCATGCTATAGAAGTGTCCTAAGACTTCATAACTATAATGGTTGTTCTTTAGGCTTTACAAAAAATACTTTTAAGAAGAGTACCTGAGCCCAGGAAAGTGTCACGACCGAAAATTGAATTGTGAGTAGAGAAAATAAAATAAAGCTAAAGCAACCACAATATTTAATACAGAATCCCAAAAGTTGGAGTCATGAGTACAAGAGAATCAAAAGTAATACGAATGAGTAAACACAAATACCTCAAAGGAAAATATCTGATACAATGTTTGGAAGAAAACAATAAAGAAAATTTCGAAGTATCCATGACAACTCGAAGTCTGAGCCTCACCGCTAAGATTTGGAACTGATGGGAATAACTCTCGTAGAATGAGATCAACTACCCTATATAGGTCCATTTGCTCGATCTGCAGGGAGGAAAAAAAGTAGGGGTGAGTACACCTAAATGTACCCAGTAGGTTTATCTTACTAGGTAAGAGAAATCAAACAAGTATTTAATAACGAATAATCCTATCACCTGCAAGGAAAGAGTTAGTGCACAAGATAAACATAGAGTAAGATCAGATAATAATAGTACTCAATGATGCAATGCACATGTAGTATATGAATGTAATGCATGGGGTGAAATCATGATGTACTTTGGAGCTGGTGTATACATCTACTGAGCTAAAGTTATTGGGTAGAACTCATGGGAGTCTCGTCAGATCATATAAACTAATCTCTAAAGTGTCATGACGTTTCCTGGCATCAATGACACCTCGATGGACTCTAGTACTTATAATAAGGTCTTTTGCATCACAACAGACTCTAGCTCCAATGATACCTTAGTAGACTTTGGCATCGGCAAAGAGATATATCAAGTGACACATCTCTTTAAACGCCAATGCAATATTAGATGAAATACATGATGATGCAATGATATAAGATGCATAACAATAATAATATATCTCAATGGTACAAATGTAATATGAGATGCATACATACCAATGCCACAATGTGGGTGCATATATCCAATATGACATGATAATGATATGCATAATATACATAGCATCACAAAGGATATGTCAAGTGCATCATCTGGTTTCACCATATCATCTATACGTCTCTTATTATCACCCTCTAATCAATAATCAGAATGTCAACGAAATTGAATTCTTTAGGTCCCAAATTATGCTCATAAATCTCAATAGTATCATAATTATCATAAATTTACTGCATAATTCTCTCAAATGGTATTACAAGTCTCATATTATTACAATAATACCCAACATATCTCAATTATCAAGATTTCATCTCAATTTATCAATAGAATTATAGATTATTCAAATCGGTATAACCGGTGTCACATTTCCATTACAATTCTACCATATCAATCTGTTTCCTCATGAATCAATCTGGATTAAACAATTATCACTTTAACATGTTCAACAACTCAAATTCAGTCCCAAAAAAGCTAGACAAACTATCCTCAATGAGGAAACCATACTCGGACTAGCTTTCAAACAACTAAAGCTTTCAAACAATCAGTGAATGGATCCATCTCTATCAAAAATAGATAATATGCATCAAGTGATGAATTTTGATACCCATATTGGCATGAAATGGTCTTAGGGGCAAAATAATCAAAATTAGGTCTAAAATTCAAAGTTCTCAAATCTCAAAATTGACTTGAAATTATAAATCTATGCAAGAGAAGGGGTTTGGGGGTGAAAATCCCACTAAAACCGAGTTCAAATCGAAGGAGAAATCATCAAGTTTCCTAATCATAGACTAAAAATCCCTAATTTTTGACATTCCAAAATATGAAATCCAAGATAAAAGAAAAATAAATGTCATGGATATTGATCAAAATGATGATTAAAACACATATCCAAAATAATTCTTCAAAAACCTTCGTCAAAGATCGCTCTAAAAGCTTGAAATGTTTGAAAATGGAGTAAAAATTGTGGGTTTCAGATTTAGTACTGTACAGGTAACAAATGAGCTCCGCAAACGCAAAGCTTTAGGGTATCCTCAGGGAACGCAGATTGAACCCCTGTAAATGCGGGGTTTATATCACCCAGACCTCTACGAACGTAGAGAAGAAGCTTGACTTCACTAAAAACCTTATTTACACCAGCAAAACTAGCGAAGATCATAATCAAGAACGGATCCTCGAAACTTATTTGAAACTCAAATTTTACAAACCAAATATGTATCCTTGCCAAAAATGGCGATATGGACTCAACAAAATTATTAGAATTTGATGATGAGGTCTCCTCGAAACAATTACCAATGCAAGTAAAATAAACTAGTTTAAAATTTAAAATACGAAAACTGTCCTCGATAATTCCAAAAATTATGAAGAGACCATTTCGAGCTTTAGGTTCACCATCCGGATCTTCTAGAGTTTTTAGAGTTTTGATTCGAGCTTTCGAATTATGAATGTGTACTGAAGACAAATATTGGCTCCAGAAAAACTAAAAATACAAGTTTTAGTATAAAACTTTATTTTAACTCTGAATTAAGTTCTGCAATTTCTCCATGAGAAGATGCAACGTTTTGGAGCTAATGGAATTGACGAATTTCTTATCTTACACTCGAAACTCAGAATGGTACAAAAACTCTTTTTTCTAAACAATTTAAGCTTCCAAAAATGCCAAAACTCATATTTTTCAACTTTTAAAATTCAGGATTTTATTTCGAATAATATAGATAGTTCAAAATAGTTCCAAAATAACTTACGAAAAAGAAAAATAATAATTTTTACATATAAGGTGAAAAATGACAAATGTGGTCATTATATCATTCACCATGGAAAAAATATTTATCCTCGAACATAAAGAAAAACAAGTACGTGAAGCCTCAAAACGGCAAAGATATCTGGCCCATATATCTAACTCTAACTCCCAAGTAGCCTCCTCAACTGGACGGTGTCTCCACTGAAACTTTCACTGAAGGTATTTCCTTGGATCTCAACCTCTTAACATATCTGTCCAATATAGCTACCGGCTCTTCCCCAAATAACAAATGTTGACCCAACTTAACTTAATAATAAGAGATCACATGGGACTCATTCGGAATGTACCAACGGAGTATGGCAATATGGACAATAGGATGAACTATTGATAATTTTGCTGATAAGGCCAACTCATAGGCCACCTCACTAACTCTTCTCAAAATTCCAAATGGGCCAATGAATCTAGGACTGAGCATGCCCCTATTCCTGAATGTCATCACACTCTTCATGGGTGAAACTTTCTGCCAAACACTATCACCCACAAAGAACTTAAGAGGCCTAGTCCTCCGGTAAGCATAACGCTTCTAGTAGATTTGAGTTATCAAATGTATACTTTTAATCAGTCAGGCCTTGTCTATGGTAACTCGAAGAAAATCAACACCCAACACCTCGGGGTGATCCTGGATCAAACCATTCGATCGGCGATCTACTCCTCCGGCCATACAATGCCTCAAATGATACCATCAGAATACTGGAGTTATAACTATTGTTATATGCAAACTCTACCAACGGTAAATGCTAGTCCCAATGGGCCCTAAACGATATGATATAAGCCCTAAACATGTCCTCCAATAGCTTAATGGTGTGCTCAGACTGACCGTCAGTCTGGTGGTGAGAAGTTGAACTCAAATCCAATCGGGTGCCTAAAATATATTTTAGAGCCTTCAAAATATAGGTGGTGAACACAGATCCATTGTCTGATACTATAGACACTAGCACTCCATGTAATCTGACAATGTCCTATTTGTACAACCTAGCCAAGTGCTCTACACTATAGCTAGTCTTCATCAATAGAAAATGAGCCAACTTGGTCAAACGATCAATAACTAACCAAACTGAATCAAACGTGCCTAAAGCCATGGGAAAACCTGTATAAAATCCCTAGTCACTCGCTCCTATTTCTATCCGAGAATGGGCATCCTCAGCATCAATCCACTGGGCCTTTGGTGCCCATACTTGACCTGTTGGCAATTCAAACACTCTACTATGAACTCAGCAACGTCTCTCCTCATCTTGAACAACCAATTATGTTATTTTAGATCATGATACATCTTTGCCACACATTGATGGATGGAATGTCTTGCACAATAGGCTACATCGAATATCAATCTCACCTAATATAGCACACAAACTCTATCATTAATCGTCAATATTCCCTCAGAATCACTAGTAGCAGCTTTGGCTTTAACCTTTAACACTATATCGCTCATAGTCTAGCATCCTCAAACTAATTGGCAGAAATCTGATCAAGCAACGAAGATCTAGCCTAATCAAAGGCCAAAATACTTTGAGGAGGGGAAATATCCAATCGTACCTTTTGTATAGCAAGCGACTGAACCTCCAAAGCTAAGGGCCTCTCCTAAGACCTAAAGAATGATAAACTCCCCATACTAGTAGCCTTCCAGTTCAAAGCATCTGCCATTACATTTGCCTTCTCGAGGAGATAGAGAATAGAGATGTCATAGTCCTTTAGCAACTCCAATCTACCTACATTGTCTCATGTTCAAATTAGACTATGAAAATATGTATTTGAGGCTATGGTGATTAGTAAAGATCTCACAGTGCTCCCCATAAAGATAATATCACCATAGCTTCAGCACAAACACAACTGCAACCAACTCTAAATCATAGGTAGGGTAGTTTCTCCCATACAACTTTCGTTGTCTAGAGGCATATGCTATCATCTTCCCCCTTTGCATCCATACACCACCTAAACCCTCTCTAGAAGCATCATAATACACCACAAATGCCACTCCCTCCTCGGGAAAGGAAGGAATAAGTGTTGAAGTCAATAAATCCTTGAGCATTTGGAAGCTCGCCTCACACTCCTTCGACCACTAAAATGCTACATCCTTCTAAGAATGTCGGGTCATGGGAGCTATTATTAAAGAGAATCCATGTACAGAACATCGATAATACCCCGCAAAACCATTGAAGCTTCAAATCTCAATCACCAAAGTAGGCCTGGCCCACTCTCAAAGAGCTGCTACCTAGGCTGGATCAACCAAAATACCACCCTTTGTCACCATATGCCAAAGGAATGCCATAGACTTGAGCCAAAACTCACACTTTGAGAACTTCGCATACAACTTCACTTCCCTCAATCTGTAAAGTATGGTCCTCAAGTGTTGCACATGGTTGGACTCACTCTTGGAATTAACAAAGATGTCATATATAATCAAAATCACAAATATGTCTAAGTAGGGTCTGAACACTCGGTTCATAAACTCCATAAAAGCAGCCGGGGAACTAGTCAGCTCGAAATATTTAACCACGAACTCATAGTGACCATAATGGCTCGTGAAAGCTATCTTTGGGTTATCAGACTCCCAAACCCTCAACTGATGATAACAGAACCTCAAATCAATTTTAGAGAATACCGAGGCACCCGACAACTGGTCAAAAAGATTAAAGATGCGAGGCAAATGATACTTGTTCATGATGGTCACTTTGTTCAGCTGGTGATAGTCCATACACATACACATAGTCCCATCCTTCTTCTTCACAAAAAATACAAGAGCACCCCAGGGAGATACACTTAGACGAATAAATCCATTCATCAATAAATCCTCTAATTACCCCTTCAACTCCTTTAGTTCAGCTGGAACCATTTGATAGAAGGCAATAGATATGGACTTAGTTCCTGGCTCCACATTAATAACAAAGTCAATATCACTTCGGAAGGACACTAGTTAAGCCAGTCAGAAACATGTCCATAAACTCTCTAGAAACCCTAGTAGTGTCCAATGATGTGGGCTTCTAAGAACAGGCCCGAACATGACACAAATATGCCAAGCATCCATTCTCCATCAACTGATAGGCATGCACAAAAAATATAACACCCTTGGGATAAGAGCTAGGGGCTCCAATCCACATAAACTGAGGCAAGTCAGGGCAAGATAAGGTCACAGTCTTCGCATGATAGTCAAGAATAACTTTATAAGTCAATAACCAATCCATGCCCAATATCATGTTGAAGTCAACCATGTCCAACAATATCAGGTTTGAAACAATATCTCACTATAAAAGTCACAACACAACCCCAATACACCTGATTCCCCACTAATGATTCACCTACCAGGTGGAAACACAAATAGGCTCAACAAGTGGCTCACACATAACATCAATAGCAAAATAGGCTGATACATAGGAATATGTAGAGCCTGGATGAAATAAAACTGAAGTTGAAAGGTGGCACACTAGAACCACACCTGTGATAACCGCATCAAAGGCCTCTACCTCGGCTTTATCTGGGAAAGCATAAAAGACTCTACACCCACCCCCTCTTGTACCACTCCTCATAGCTTGGGTGTGTCCTTAGGTACTAATGATGGGGTAGGATAAACTGGTTGAGTTCTTGAAGCCTAGGAGGAAGATGCATGATAAGGACAATGTCTAGCCAAATGCCCTAACTCATTAAAACTATAGCAAGCCCTAGCCTTTCGCTCCTAAGATAGCTTCCTTGAAAAGCCACAATGCCTAGCTGCACTGGAGAAACAATTACGACTAGTCTGAGTAGGCCTAGATCTGTCAGCGGTATCAATAGTGGGTATAGTTGCATGGACTGCTCGACCTTAATAGCTCTGCCTCTGGAATTCTCTATCTAGTGGCGAAGATCTACTAAACTCGTTATGCTGGCGGATCTTCTTTCCGTCACCCTGTCTATCATGGTTAATACAATCTATCATACAAGTGTGATCAACTACACACTAAAATGTGCCTTTAACAAGAACCAAGGAAGTTGTGGCCTCCTGAAGATACCCTGCCAATCTGTTGGCGAATCGTCAAATCCTATCAAATTCCATTGGGATACTAGACAAGGGATATATGGACAATCTATGAAATCTGGCTTCATAGTGCGAAACTCACATAGAACTCTTCTAAAGTCTATCAAACTCATCCTAATGACTGTCTCAAGGCTATATGGTATGAATCATACCATACATACCTCTGTAAACTGGTCCCATGTCATGACTGGAGATCAAACAGGTCGGTGAGACAAAATTGACCTCCACCAATTCTTATCTACACTGATGAACTGGTAAGAGGTATAAGCAACTCCATACAACTCACGGATGGCCAAATTACATAACTGATCCTGACACTTTGATAAGAAACTTGTAAGCTCTACGGCCAGGGGTTCCATCAAATCTCGAATAACCAATCGTATAAACCACTCAAAGAACTTCTGCTTAACTGTGGAAATAGTAGGACTAGCAGAAGATGGGAGAACCAAATATCTAGGTGATGCAATAGATGTAGCAATAGCTAATCCCTGAAGCTGTGAACTAGAACTCGACCGAGATTCTAAGGTGGAGTCACAAAAGTCATAGAAAGATCTGTTGGGTTGGAAGAAACACCCATATAAATCATGGCCCCATCCGTTGGAGCTATAGAAACGCCAGCTAGTGTTGTAGAAGCTGGTGCATCAATAATATCTGGGGCTGAAGAAGCTCCCTCCAGTCTAGCCAGTACACGCAAAAGTAACTCCTGAATCGAGGGTGTAACATCAGGTGATGAAGATGGTGGCAAAGAGTTTGTAGGCCTCTTAGACTCAAATGAAGGCTCTAGAGAAGTTGATATAGTCTGTCCTCTGGTCGAAGCTTCCCCACTAGCATGTCCTCTGCCCCTAGCCATATCGTGCACCCTACCTCGACACGAGTGGGAGGCACATCAGCTGGCTGAGGCTCTCCCATAGATTATTAACATCTAGTAATCGATATTTGTGTAGAAGGAGTAGATTAGACACCTTTAAAACATGTGATATGATGAAATGCACTAATAGAAGCATGACATGAAAGCTTTTCCTATCAAGTGCCTCGTAACCTCTCGAAGATTGGTATGGGCTACATACCGATCTGTGAGACTCTACTAGATACCACGATCTTGACTCACGAGCACAACAAACCTAGGTCTCCAATACCAAACTTTTCATGACCCAAAATTTAATCGGGATTAAAGAAAATAAAATAAAGCAAAAGCAACCACAACATTTAATATGAAATCCTAAAACTTGGAGTCATGATTACAATAGCATTTAAAGTAGTAGAAAAGAGTAAATACAAACTATCTCAAATGAAAATACAAAATTGCCTGATATTATCTAATACGATGTCTAAAATAGAAAACAATAAAGGAAATCTCAAAAGATCCACGACAGCGCGAAGCTGAGCCTCGTTGCTAAGATCTAGGATTGATGGAGAATAACTCTAATAGAATAAGATCAACTACCATGTATGAGTCCCTGTGTTTGATCTGTAGGGAGGAAACAAAGTACTAGTGAGTACACCAAAATATACCAAGTAGGTTCAACCGATTGGGTAAGAGAAATTGATAATATATGCAATAACGAAGAATCCTATCACCTGCATGGAAAGGGATAGTGCACAATATAAAAATATATAAAAGTAAGATGAGATAATAATAGAAATAAAGGATGTAATGCAAATGTTGTATATGAATGCAATGCATGGGTTGGGAAAATGAGTACACCAAAATATACCAAGTAGGTTCAACCGATTGGGTAAGAGAAATTGATAATGTATGCAATAACGAAGAATCCTATCACCTGCAAGGAAAGGGATAGTGCACAATATAAAAATATATAAAAGTAAGATGAGATAATAATAGAAATAAATGATGTAATGCAAATGTAGTATATGAATGCAATGCATGGGTTGGGATCATAATGGATTCTTGCGCTAGTGTATACATCTACTGAGCTGAAGCTACCAGGTAAAAGGCATGGAGGTTTTGTCGGACCATATACAAAAATCTCTAAAGTTTCATGACAGCCAATGGCACCGATGACACCTTGATGGACTCTAGCACCAATAAAGAGGTATCTAGTATCACAACAAACCATGGCACCGATGATAATAGTAAAGGAAATCTCAAAGGTTCCATGACGACTCGAAATTTGAGTCTCACTACTAAGATCTTGAATAGATTGAGAGTAACTCTAGTAGAATGAGATCAACTACCCAATATTAGTCCCTGTGCTGAATATACTATAAGGAAACAAAGTAGGGGTGAGTACATCGAAATGGACCTTGTAGGTTCAACCGACTAGGTAAGAGAAATTGAACAAGTATGTAATAATGAAGAATCCAATTTCCTACAAGAAAAGAGTTTGTGCACAATAAAAACATATATAAGAGTAAGATCAAATAATAATATCAGTAAATGATGCAATGCACATGTAGTATATGAATGTAATTCATGGGGTGAAATAACGGTGGACTCTAGAGCCGATGTATACATCAACTGAGCTGAAGCGATTAGGTAGAACCCATAAGGGTCTCGTCAAACCATATAAAAGAATCTCTCAAATGACATGGCGTTCGCTGGGACAGATCACACTTCAATGGACTCTATCGCTGATAATGATTTATTTACTATCACAATGGACTCTGCCACCGATGATACCTCTATGGACTTTGGTTCTAGTAAAGAGATATATCAAGTAGCACATCTATCTCAAGAAAAATGCAATATAAGATGAAATGCATGTTGATGCCATAATATTAAGATGTATAATAATAATAACATACCTCGGGGACTCTAGCGCTGGTAAATAGATCTCAAGTAATGCGACTACCTAAAATATCACAGTGTCTCAGTTGTATAGATGCAATATGAGATGTATACATGCCAATGCTATAATGCGAGTACATATATGCAATATGACATGATAATGATATGCATAATAGCTATAACATCACAAAGGCTATGTAAGTGCATCATCTAGTACCACAATGCCATTAGTAGGTCTCATATCATCACCCTCTCATCAATAATCTGAATGTCAACGAAACTACACTCTTCTGGTCCAAAATTATGCGTATAAATCTCAACAGTATCATAATTATCATAAATTTATCAAATAATTCTCTCAAATGGTACCACAAGTCTCATATTATCTCAATAATACCCAACATATCTCAATTCTCAAGATTTTATATCAATTTATCAATAGAATCACAAATTACTCAAAAATCGGCATAACTGGTACCATATTTCCATTATAATTCTATCATATCAATTTGATTTCTCATGAATCAATCTAAATCTTACAATTATCATATGAATATATTCAATGCCATATATTTTGTCGCCAAAAAGGTTAGATGAACCTACCTCAATGCTGAAACCGTACTCGGACAATCTTTTAATCAACTCAAGCCTCCAAATGATCACCAAATTGATCAATCGCTCTCCAAAAAAATACTACGCATCAAGTTATTAATTTTGATAGTTAATTAGCATGAATTAATCTTAGGGGCAAAATAGTTAAAATTAGAACTAAAATTCTAAGTTCCCAAATATGAAAATTGACTTAAAAGTATGAATCTACTTCAGAATTGGAGTTCGTGGGTGAAAATCCCACTAAAATCAAGTTCAGATCAAAGGAAAAATCATCCATTAAAGTTTACAAATAAAAGACTAAAAAGCCAAAACTTTTGACATTCAAAATCATGAAATCTAAGAAAAAATAAAGATAAAAGTTATATAAATTTAATCAAAATGATGTTATTAACACTTACCCAAAAGAATTCTTTAAAAGCTTTGGTCAATGACCAAAAACCTTTAAATGTTTGAAAAATGGAGTAAAATTGGTGGATTTCAAATTTAATACTATACAGGTAAAAGGTGTACTCCGCGATTGCTGAGGGGTATCCGCAAAAATAGGGCACTGGAGGGGTAACCTCCCCGAACGCAGAATGAACCCCCGCGAACATGGAGTTTATGTCCCATAAACCTCTGCAAATGCAGAGAAGAAGCCTGACTGCACCGCAAACATTTTTAACACCAGCAAAACAAACCAATATTACTATTTGGAATGGACCCTTGAAACTTATCAAAAACTCAAATTTTACAAACCAAATGTGTATCCATAACAGAAATGATGATCTAGACTCAACGGAATGATCGGAATTAAATGTTGAGGTCCCCTTGGCACAATTACCAATGCAAGTCAAATAGACTTGTTTAAAATTCAAACATTACAAAATTATAATGAGATCATTTCTAGCGTTGGTTTCACCATCTCAAATTACTTGAACTGTCAGATTTGCAATCCCACCTTCTGAACTCCGATTGTTGACCAAAGTGAAACATTGACTCCAGAAACTAGTAAAAATGAAACTTTCAATCTAAAACTTTATTTCAACTCAGAATTCAATTCTGTAACTTCTCCTAGAAAGGATTCGATGCTTCGGAGTTAACGAAATTGGTAATTTCCAATATAATACCTGAAACTCAGAATAATAAAAAACTTATTTTTTTTCTAAATCTTAGCATTCCAAAAATAATAAAACTCATATTTTAACTTTTAAACTCAAGATCTCAGTTTCAACATTAAAGATAGTTAAAAATAGGTCCAAAGCAACTTAAAATAGGGAAAACCTATAATTTTCACAAATAAGCTCAAAAATGACCGATGAGGTTGTTAAAAAAAGTATGTGCTAATAAGGATTTAGCTTTCCATGATCTTTTGGGATACCAAGTCACTAATGTTAAATTCTTGACTGTTATTGCTTTATTGGCCTAGGCTATGGAAAATCAGGCTAATCAAGGTGTGGTTTCTCCTCTACCTCATGTGCTTACTCCGGTAGATTGGATGTAGGATTTTTCTCAAATGAACCTTTCTGAGTTCCATGGTTCAAAGCTAGATGGGCATGCTCAAGAGTCGTCAATAGGGTGTATAAGGTATTAGCAATAATGGGAGTAACATCACCAGAGAATGTAGAATTTGCAGCATATCAACTCGAGGGAGTGGCTCTGGTGTGGTTCACTCAATGGGTGTCAAAAAGGAAAGATGAAAGTCTAATTGGTTGGGAAGATTTTAAGCTTGTATTTCTTGACTGCTTCTTCCCACTTGAGCTTAGAGAGGTGGAAATGATTGAATTTATCAACTTCAAGCAAGGAAAATGTGTGTGAGGGAGTATTCCCTCAAGTTAACCAAGCTCTCCAAATACGCTCCGTCCTTATTTGATGATTCCCATGCTAGAATGAGAAAGTTTTTTCGAAGGTAACTTAGTGTCTATATAGTGGCAAATTACTATGCTTGTGAAAGAGATGGATATCTCTCCGCTAATGACCCAATCCATGGGAATAAAAGGTGAGAAACTCAAGAAGAGGAGGGTGAGAGTATCCAAGAGGGCCCAGTTAGAAGGTGGGTTATCTAATGCTATGTTTGGATGTAAACGTGGCCATTCTCAACAAGGCCAAGGGTCATTTTAAGTTTTAAATTAGTGGTCTGAAAAGGATATGGTTCCATACCCTAGAGTTAACTATGGTAGTGAGCAAGGCTTTCCTAGGTGCTACTGTGAGAAAAACCATGGTGAGGTGTTTGGATAGCTTTGGTGCATGTTACAGGTGATGTAAAGTTGGCCACAAACTGTTTGAGTGTTTAAATGTGGAAAATAAGGGTTTAGAACGTCATCCGAAAAGCAAGTTACTCTAGGTGGTCTAGGTCAACAAAGGGTTTAACAAGAAGGTGGTGATCATAATAATAGATTATATGCCCTCCATGCAAGGAAGAAATGGAATAGACTCCCGATGTGGTTACTGGTATGTTGATGGCCCTCAACTTTTATGTGTATGCATTACTCTATCTAGGAGATAATTTATCATTTGTAACTCCTTTCTTAGCTAATAAGTTTGATATAACTCTTGAAGGTTTGTTAGAGCCTTTCTCAATCAATACTCTCATGGATGAGTTAGTTTTTGGCAAAAGAGTTAGTATTGCATAAAGTCATTCCTTGTGATCTTATTGAGCTTAAGATGATTGGTAATGATGTTATTCTTCAAATGGATTGGTTAGATGCTTCTTATGCCTCCATAGATTGTAGGAACTATAAGATTAAGTTTCAATTCTTGAATGAACCAATTCTTGAATGTGTTGGCAGTGACTCAACATTCAAAGGTCAATTCATTTCTTATCAAAAGGCACAAAATCAAATTTCCAACGGCTTTATCCACCATATCATGAGGGTTTGGGATGCAAATTCAAAAACCCCTACTCTTGAGTTGGTTCCTTTCGTGAATGAATTTTTAGACGTCTTTCTTTAAAATTTGCCTAATATTCCTCTTAAAAAATAAGTAGACTTCAGCTTAAATCTCTTACTTGATACCCAATCTATCTCTATCCATTCCTATTGAATAGTTGTGGTGGAGTTAAAGGATAAGTTGAAGGACTTGCTGGAAAAGGGTTATATTAGGCCAAGCATTTAACCATGAGATTCTCTCGTGCTATTTGTGAGGATGAAGGATGGGATGCTTTGAATATATATAGACTACCGGCAATTGAACTAAGTGACTATGAAGAACAAGTATACACTATCGAGGAAAAATGATTTGTTTAATCAATTGTAAGAGCTAGTCACTTCTCCAAAATCAATCTATACTCCAGCTACTATCAGTTAAGGAACTCTATTCTAGCTACCATTAGTTTAGGGGGAGGGAATATGACATTCCCTAGATAGCATTTCAGACAACGTATGGTCAATTTGAATTCATGGTTATGTCACTTGGGTTTACAAAGATTTTGTAGACATTCATGGATCTTATCAATAGGGTGTTCAAGCCTTACCTAGATACATTTATGGTGGTATTCATAGATGATATTCTAATCTATTCACATAGTAAGGAACAAAATATGAATCACTTGAGGTTTGTGCTTTAGATCTTGAGTGATAAGCAATTCTTTTCGGAATTCAGCAAGTGTATGTTTTGGTTGAAAGTGGTGGCATTCATTTTCTATGTAGTATATGGTGATGCCATAAAGGTTGGTCCAAAGAAGGCCAAAACAATGAAAAATTATACTATACCAATGTCTCCTTTAGATATTAGGAGCTTTTTGGGTTTTGCTGCGCATTAATGAAGATTTATTAAGGGATTTTCATCTATTGCTAAACCTTTGACCAAGTTAACCCAAAAGAGGTAGAAATTCCAATTGTCTGATCAATGTGAGAAGAGTTTACAAACTTTGAAGGATGACTTTTTGGCTCTTATTTTGACACTTCCAAAAGGTTTTGATGGGTTTGTGGTATACTTCTCATGTTTATTTTGGTTGTGTTCAAATGTAAAATAGTATGGACATAACATATGATTTGATGAGACTAAAGGTGTATGAATGAAATTATGTGACACATGATCTTATACTAGTGGTTTGGTGTTTGCCTTCAAGATTTGGCATCATTATCTTTACGGGATACATGTTGATGTGTTTACCAATCAAAAGAGTTTGCAATGTGTGTTTAGTCATAAATATTTAAATTTGAGGCAAAAGAGGTGGCTTGAGCTCCTTAAGGATTATGACATGAGTGTGCAATATCATTTGGGCTAGGCAAATATTATGGATGATGCTATCTGTAGGCTATCTATAGGTAGTGTGGCTCATATAGATGTGGACAAGAGGGAGTTAGTAAAGGATGTCACCATTCATAGGCCTAGTGATCATGCCCAAGACATAGATATTCCTGCTTGAAAGTGGGAAGATGAAAATATGAATTTTATGATAGGTCTTCCTTGTGCACTGAAGAAATATGACTCTATTTGGGTGATTGTTGAAAAAATGTCTAAGTCAACCTATTTTAAACAGGTCAATACTACTTTTAGTGGGGAGAATTATGGGAAATTATAGATCCAAGAGTTTGTAAGGTTTCATGGTGTATTGTTATTCATCATATCAGACCATGGTACCTAATTCACTTCACATTTTTGGATGTCATTTCAAAGAGGAATTGGCACCAAGGTGAATTTGACTGCAACTTTCCATCCTCGAACTAATGGACAGGCTTAAGCCCTTGATGACATGTTGACGACTTGTTTATTGGAATTTAAGGGTAGCTAAGATGATCACCAACCACTTATCAATTTTTTGCGATAACAAAAATTATCATACTAGTATTGAGATGACATTAATCAATCTTTACACGAACGAAGATGCAAGTCCTCATTGGTTTCGTTTGAAATTAGTGAAATGGCTTTGATTCGTCCTGATTCAATATTGGATTCTATGTAAAAGGTGAAGCTCAGAAGGGAGAAATTAAAGATAGCCCAAAGTTGTCAAAAGTCATATTCTGATTTTAGGGGAGAGATCTCAAGTTCCATATAGTGGATTGGGTGTATGTGAAGGTTTCACTCATGAAGGGTGTTAAATTAAGTCCTCGGTATGTAAGGCCTTGTACGATTTTCAAGTGGACTGGTAAGGAGGATAGATTGGACTTTCCATTGGAAATGGTTATGGTTTATCTGGCGTTTCATACATCTATGTTTATAAAAATTCATCGGGGATCCGAGCACTATAATGCCTTTCGAGAGTGTTGAGGTTGGGTAGAATTTTTGAAATTTAGAAATTCTACTTCAGATTTTGGATTAGCAAGTAAAGAGGCAATGAAGAAGTTGCATCAATTAAAGTCCTTTGGAGGAACCAATATGTTTAGACTGCCACATTGGAAGCATAATAGAGTGTGATGCGATGATATCCTTATCTCTTCGACTCTACTCAAGCCCAAGGTGATAGGTCACTCATGCTCAAATGGTTCAAATCCTTTCATTTTTGCATTTTCATGTCATAATATGAATGCATGCCTATGAAACTAGTTTTAATGATGTTATTTTCAAAGGTTTAAAGGTTTTATTATTTTAACTTTTAACTTGAATTTTCGCATTCATGCTGGGATGTCGATATTCATTTTTCTCTATGCAAGCTAGTTCTTATCTTATTCGAGGATGAATGATCCTAATAGGGAGACATTGTTCGGTCTCATGCTTCAGAAGATGAAACCAAGGCTTAAAATACTTTTTTCTAGTGATTTTTGCCCAGGGTGCACACCAAGACACCTTTCACAGGCAGTATTGCACACCACCATTCATGAAAGGCCCTGTTTGATGTTATTTAGGGTCTATCATGATGGAGTGGCACACCATGAAACCTACCATACCTCATGATGTAAACTATGACTCGTGGTATGGTCTCGTGGAGTTTACCTCCAAGGAGACCCCATTTTCTAGTCCAAGGTATACACAATTAATCCTACCATGGTTCGTGGTGCACACCAGGATTTATAGTGGTGCCCTCTTGTAGGGGGTTGTCTAGTTTTTAAATGTGGTTTTATAATAGTATTGGGTCTTTTACCTAGTGTCTAAATTTCTTTTTGGTTGGTTTTTAGATTGAATTACCCTTCTAATGTTATCCTAGCCTATCTAAGGCCTTCCAATATTATTTCCATCACATAGATTAAAATCACTCCTTCAAAACATTTTCTTATTACTCAAAAATAGTCATTCAAATCACTCTCAAGTCTCCTCCCAAGTCAAGTAAAAAATTCATTGAAGACTTCTCGATGTCAAGTCAAATTCATCTTCAATCCTATACACATCATCAAGGTATTTGAGTTTTCATCCATGGGTACCTTCCACCCCTGGAGCCCAATTTAATTTCTCACTATTTTATCAACTTCATGTTTGATCAACTTAGGATTTTCATGACCTTGTTCTCAAATGATATCATTATATTGTACCTTATTTTCATGCATTTACATATGCATAAATCACTCTCAATTTACATGAAGTATATGATTTTCATTAAATTCTTCAAGTATGTTATGTTGATTACAGACACCATGCATGGTTACTTTAATTAGGATTCTAATCATCTTCAATTCAATAATTATAGATTAAATTTACTTTTTTCTCATGACTTTTAACTTGATATAGATGAACTCATGTTATTTCACTCACTCTGCAAGTACAAGGTTGCTACTATGATTATGGATTTGGTATTTACAACCATGAAGGAGACTTCCGGCCCCTACAAGAAGATTTAAGATCCTGAAAGGCCACTTAGGAACCTAGTAGGAGATTTAGGACCTTGAAGGTGACCTAAGGTCCCTACGAAGATACTCTGGATCCTGAGAGGTA
This sequence comes from Solanum rostratum, assembly GCA_029948455.1. NCBI lineage: Eukaryota > Viridiplantae > Streptophyta > Magnoliopsida > Solanales > Solanaceae > Solanum > Solanum rostratum. The sequence goes on from CM057055.1 coordinate 23,165,222, forward strand.
ACCTAGGACCCTCGAATAAAGTAAGCTACTCCTATGCATCGATGTTATAAATCATGAGATTCTTATCAAGCTTCTGATTATGATGTACAAGCATGAATTATGATGACCTATAATGATTTATGACAAGTATGACTTCATGTATATTTATTATTTTATGGGATGTTTACTTGCATCTAGAGGATCTTGGGATTATGGCTCACTCATTAGTTGAGGCATGACTCATAGAAGTAAATTATATTATCTCATAACTACGTGCCACTATAGAAATTATGATTAGAAGTGGAAATGTTGAAAGAATACTCTTTGGTTGCTAATTACGAGCTTGCTGGCCGTATATTATTTTTGGGTGAAATTGGATTACCAAGATGTGTTTATTAGCTCCTAATACTAGTTTTATAACCTTCTATATTGTAGATAAATATTTGGAGAAAAAGGATACTACTCCAAGGTAATAACAATATAGTACAACGAGGTATATAAGGCTACTTGATTTCCTATTACTTGGCATGAAATCTAGGTTCTTCCTAGGCACATAAAGGCACTTACCAACTCCGACATAGCTATTAATTGTGTCTCCCCTCTTTACCATGTTTATATGTTCCCATACATATCTATTGTCAAATCTGCAAATCTGCATAAATACTTGGATACCAAAGATACATGTGTTCCTTTTTACCAAATAAAGTCCATGTGTTGTTTAATCTCCTACACGTTTCATTAGTTGTATAACTCTCTTTACACTATCTTTTGTGGTTTTTGATAGGTCACATGTCATGTCTATATTCCTACAGCTCTAAATGATATGACCACCAAAAGAATCATCTCAAAAGTAAGTAAAAGATAACTCAAAGTTGCTTATTAATGGGTGGTATCCCAGGGGTGGAAGAATCACCTTGCATGGGTCAATCCCATAATACCGGGGGTATCCCAGGGGTGAAAGGAAAGCCTAGCATGGGTCGATGCCGATATTGAATTACTATAGATCAGTAGGTCATTTACATGATATATTGTGCATAGATCATACAGTAAAGAAAGGTAAAGTAATAAAAAGACATAAAGTACATGATTCCACAGTATGACTAAAGGTGGTCTTTTTATCCTTACACACCAGCGTGTGATTTCATTTGAGTTCTTATTTTATATACAATACTTCCCGCCTTACATATTCAGTATATTATCTCGTATTGACGTCCCTTACAAGAGACTTGCATTTCATGCTGTATGTACAGGAGCTACTAGATCTCCCCAGTAGGAGTACATGACTTTCAGCTGCTGTTACTAAGCTCCAGGTTGCTTCGGGGCTTTGTGTATTTAGAGCTTACATTTTTTATTGTATAGTTGGTCATAAGGCGAGGCTTGTCCTGACCGATATAGATATTATTCCTTATCTAGAGGCTTTGTCGACTATTTAAGTAAGGTATGGTCAAGTATTGTACTTTAGACATCATGGCTCCAACGGCCTATTCTTATGCATTTCCTTTTGGCTTGTTAATATTGTTTACTGTTTTCGAAAGCATGTTGAATATGGAAACCTCTTATAATGTTCATAGAAAGTGTATGGTTATATGTTGATCCTCCCAAGCCTTGTCGGCAACGTGTGCCAGTCTGCCATAATGGGACTAAGGGTGTGACATTATTGATGCTTAAATAAAGTTTCCATAGATGTGTGATGAAGGGAGGATGCTTTGTGTATGTCTTTGAGTGGCTTAAGAAAGGATTTTAGGATTAGTGGCCCTCCAAGAAACCTGCCGCCTGCCACGAGCCATGGTCCTTATTTCTAGCCGTGGAAGGGGCCTTTGGTAGGATCTCCAGCCTTCAAGCAAAAAATAGGATAAGAAAACCATCAAAGTGTCACGACCCTGTCGTAGGGCCTAGAAGTGAAGTGGTGAATGGGAAACCGAGAGTCCACAAAGAAGCCTCAAAGTATCCAAATCCACATTATTCATTCAGAAGTGCATTAAAATAGTGAACCCATAGTTCTAAGGGATAGGAAAGTAGGATTCACGCTATGGGGATATTGAAGTGGAAGGGATTTACATGGATTCACATAGAACATAAGAACTAAGGAATGGGTAAGTATGACTCACTCTCTGGGGGCAATACGGGGCTTAAGAGCTTCCACATTTCCACATCAAACATACATACATATCATAATTTCAATAATTAATCCATGATAGCCATATAAAAGAGATAATCCATGATAGCCATATCAAAGAGATAACTGAATTCATAAGCTTCAAATACAACACATAAGGTACAGATTTTAAGCGAGTCTACAAGATGTCCAACAATGCCTCTAGTCATAAGATGGGAGTGGGGCCAAGGCATGTCTCGGGCTAACTCTCAATTAAGAAGTTAAACAGAAAACAACATAGGTAGAAGGAAGGAGGTTTTTCCTATGAAGATAGGACTCACCCCCATATAAACTATTCGAATTTGAGCTACCCGTCAAGCGGTGGAAGGTCATAAGACATGTTCCCTACATTGTAAAATCATATAGGCATAGAGTATTCTTTAGTATGTTTAAGTATACTAAGTATGCAGGCATGCAATGCATATGACTTATCAACCTGCATTTCAAATGTTAGATGACAAGGGCACATAATATAGAAAAAATCATATATCTAAGGAAGAGTAGTATACAATATGCCATGAAATTCATGATGCATGAAATGCAATAATGCTCATATATAGTGGGGATGGACTATGACCGACAAATCAAACCCACGCAAGCTATCACATGAATTAGTCAGATAAAGACCTCCCATCGGTAGGAGAAGATTACTTGCAAAAGGTAATCTACATCACACCATACGGAACTTACTATTTCGGTGGACGGTCACCTTCCTTATAGAACTCACCATTTAGGAAGGATTTTCCTTAATCATACATAACATATCATAATCATAAACGAATAACCATCCCTTACGACCTGTTCATTTCGGTAATGGTTAACATTCTGATGTTGCCACATAGTTCAAGGAAAGGGAGAGGGCTCTTAGGGATAGCCGTAACGCCCCCAATCCATTAGTGCTAAGTCAATAACATCCCACATGAATACATAGACATATGCATTCCTTCAAGAGATACGAAGTTCGTTACGAAACCGTCCAATGCACATTTAGGCTCAAATGACAAATCACAAATCATAATCATGAAGCTCATGCAAGGAATAACTCATTGACATATACGAGATGGTGCAAACACCCGCGATGCTCAAAGATCCATAATCATAAGACATGTATATGATCACATTCTTGTCATAACTAATGTCTTTCAAAGATCATTTTATAAAATGTAATTCAACTTAACCCACTTCACATTTGATGTAAACCAATGTGCATGAATGCAAATGCAATGCATGATGTGAGGTTGGCATGGGCAACAAAGATTCAAGATAAAATCAATATCATAATGTTAAATTAACTAAATCTATAATTAAATCAACATCTAAAACGTGGTATAAGTAACTCATGCATAAATCAACTTTAAAAGGGGACATGCATGTTCACAACTTCATAACTCAATGTAAATCTTCCTAATAGTGATCAAAGTGAATTGAAATCATATATAGTACACGACTCATACATCAATTGGGTCTAATAAAATCAAATAATGAAAACCCACATTTAAAGTAATCTAAAATTCATGAAATCAATTGAAATGATATTTGGGTCTTCTTGGTTGAAAGGGACCAAGAATCAATCCCACATACCTTAATTAGGAAGATGAATTTGAGAAGAATTTAGCTTTAATTTGAAACCCCAATTGAATCCTAGCTTTAATCTTGAAGATGAGAGTTGCAGGGAATTTCAAGAGTCTAATTCTAGAAACTAAGTGTTTGTCTCTAATGAGGGTTTAGAATTAGTGTAGCAGAAGTTTAGGAATATAAAGGGGAGTTAAAAAGGTCTTAAAAGCCTTGGGGATGGGTGAAAATATCAAAAATACCTCAATAAAATGCCCCTTCAAATTTTTAACTAAACTTGTCACGGTTGGCTTCACAATTGATGCTCTTCAGGGTTCATGAAGGCCTCCCGTCTAGCCCATACAGATTCTACAAAAAAAGGCATAACTTCTTGCTCCGAACTCAAAATGAGGAGAGACCAGATGCGCTGAAAAGATATTTCAAAGAGCTTTAATGTTTTATGTCGTAGGCCACCCAATTCCTTTTGTGCTAAGAGATATGATCATTTAAAGTCGACCCTTCTATCAGTACTTCTGCAAAACTAAACCAATGAAATTCCTTTGAACTTGACTTGATGTAGGAGACCCATGATGGCATTAAACAATATAAATAAGCTATTGAAGGCTTGAAAGTGAACTTAAATTGAGCTTGAAGATCCCATACTTAGAATTATTCAACGAATTCACCTTCACAGAAGGTTAAAGGGGCTGTGTAGTATCACACGGGCCATGACACTACCCATACCTTTCCCCTTAAAAAAATTCCATCATCAAATTACGAGACGGTGATTCCATGCATAGAAAACAATTTCTCCAGAAGCCTTACAGATGGCCACAAGGGCCGTGACAGCCTACACGGGCCATGAACTTGGCACATGTAACCATACTTGGTCCCAAAACTGTGAAATTTCAAGCCAGGGCCACCACATGGCACACCATATGGTCCGTGAAGTGTCACACGAACAATTAGGGGTTCCAAGTATGATCTTCCTTAGTTTAAAACACCACGTTTAAGGGCCAAACATCCGCCATAGGCTAAGGGCCACTTCGTGGAGGATCCACACGGGCCGTGTGACCTCACACAGACCATGATGGATCCTTGAAGTGTCACCTTGGTCTAAAACTTTTCTAAAACAAAATTTTCATGCCTCATTGAGGTCGTACAAATTCTGGGTCATTACATCATCTCCCCCTTGGGAACATTCGTACCTAAATATGCAAGAACATGGCTTGAAAGACTCGACTTAGTACATGAAATGTCCGAACACAAGGTACAATGCATAGTTCATCATTTGAGAATAATAAAGTCCTTAAAAATAATAGCAAACGTATTTAAATCACTTAAAACATCTTGAAAATCATTTTTTTTGCACAGGTATGCATGTCATGTCATGAAAACTCAAGAGTGAAAGAATTAGGACTACTGAGAATAAGAAGGACCTAATACCATAGGCTTGAGTAGATTGGAAAGTTTAGAAGTATCGTTGCATCATATTTTATTCCACTCCCCACATCGAACATTCAACTTATTGATCCCTCTAAAGTACCTTCACCGAAGCCATATCCTTTTTACGAAGCCGCTTCACTTGTCTTATCTACAATCTCAACCGAAGCTTTCTCCACAAGACAAGGTCTCCTAAACCTCAACACCTTCCAAAGGCATAATAACACTAGTATCATCAAAAAACTTCGTCAACATAGATATATGCAAAATCGAGTGACTAGAGCTCAATTCCGAAGGCCAATCTAACCTATAAGCTACATTCCCAATCCGCTTCAACAATCTCATAAGGACCTATTTACCGGGGACTTACCTTTCCCTCCTTCCCAAAATGCACCGCACCCTTCACAGGTGAGACCTTCATAAGCACCCAATAATTAATACAAAATGCAATATCCTTCTTTCTAACACCCAAATAAGACTTTTGATGACTTCGAACCATCTTCAACCTTTCCTTAATAAATTTCGCCCTTTTGTAGCCTCCAACACTAAATCCATGCCTATTGAAGTCATTTCATCTTAACTCAAACCACTTCACTAGAGGTCTACACTTTTACTCTAAAAGGCCCCAAACGGTGTTAGACCAATACTGGCAGCAGCAACAACAACAACATACCTAGTTGAATCTCACAAGTGGGGTCTGGGGAGGGTAGAAATATACGCAGACCTTCCCACTACCTCGTAATAGAAGTAGAGAGGTTTTTCCCTATGAACCCTCACCTCAACAACCCATAAGTAGAATAACTAGATATTGCAAAAGGAACAAAAGATGAAATAAAACTAAAACAATCAAAATAAATGGAGCGACTATCTATGAAAAGCACTTATCAATATGTAAATACGATAAAAGAAACACACATTCGATAAACATCAATCCCGCCTACCCTTGCTATCTCACTAAAAATCTAGATCACCCATCCACCTAACCCTACCAACCAATCAGCCTGCTACTCTAAATCGCGACCTTCACTCCTTCCTATCTAAGGTCATGTCCTAGGTTAGATCCAGATTTTCCATATCTTTTCTAATCACCTTCCCCTAATACTTTTTCGGTCCACCTCTATGTCACGCCCCAAAGTGAGGGGAGGCAGGACTTACATCCGATACTGTTATTGGTCGAGTAAGACACTAAACATGCTAGTTAACTAAACTATGGACCAGAAAAAAATCAGGAAACATGACATTTGAAAGACTAAGCCTGGAAATTTTAGGTCATGACCAGGACAACAGTAAATCACGTACATCAAGATAAGAAAACCCAAAAGATAATGTACTAGCTAAACGACAAGGTTTCCACTACAGAGGTAAAGGCACACACCATATATACATGCCAATCTTACGACTGGAGACTGAAAGACACAAAAGGAACAACCCACAAAAACAAGTCTACAATTGCCTCTAAGAGAGTCACTAACACTGTCGGGACAGGGCCCGACTATACCCAACTATACAACAAAAAGTAAGCATCCTATCAAAGCTCCAAGAAGAGGTGAAGCTTACCAACTCATAACTTAATGGGGCTCCTAGTGGAGGGGTAAATCAGAACTCCTACCTGAACCTGCACGCATGAAATAAAATGCAGCGTCCCCAGGCAAAGGAACGTCAGTACAAATAAACATGTACTGGTATGTAACACAGGAAGTAAAATCATAGATAACCGTACTAAAAAGGTTAATAGAAATACCACCTGTAACTAAAACGCAAGTATCCTTAATGTCCAATAAGCCCCTTCCTAGTTATAAAAAAAATGCATGGTATGCTCGAGTATCGCATGTCGTGAATACACATATATAGATGCAAATGCATGATATACCCAACCAAATGCTAGCACTGGTGGTCCTTTCCGGTAGCTAACCGGCATCATATCTGCCAACCTATGGCCATATTAATCATATAAAAATATATATTTGCGAAAATAGGGCCCATACCTTCAATTATAGCTCGAAGTCCATGCATAACGTGATATGAATGTTGAATGCACATAGTAAGCCATAGCAAGAACTTAGCCAATCTTGGCTCATTACACTTATTGTCATAGCATCGTCATTGCCATTTAGCCAATCTTCGCTAATTGGTACACTTATTCTCATAGCATCATAGTCATTGCCATTTACAAAATCTTGGCTTATAGGTACACTTATTATCATAACATCATGACATATATATATATGACTCATGGGATCTTACATGTCCTTTTTAACAAGTTTTGGTACTTAACCAAACATTTAGTGTGAAGACTTAGCTTTGAAAATGTTCATAAAGGTGCTTTACATAATAATTATATTTCGTCCCATGTCAATTAATAAAAGAATATATTTAGACAAGATCAAGTGCCTTAGTAGTTTAGACAAGAGCATTTCACTTGAGAATATTGGAAACCAACACGTTACTTGTTAAATTATTCAATTATGTTTTTCGTATCGAAGAAGCACTGATTTTGAATACTACATTCCCTTTGAATTATACATTTATTTTAATGGCACTACACCAAGAAGAGAAACGCCTCGAACATATGAATAGGTAGCTGGGAAACCGACAAAATGATATATAGAAATTGAATGTCCAGTTTGAGCGAATGAATGTAATTTTAAGCTAATACCATCGTGAATATAACCCAGCTGCAATCCCAATGCCTTTCACAGAAAGGTCTTTTGAGCAACAGAATAGTAAGATATCACATTTGATGTTTCGGGAAACTTTCTCGGATTTCGTGCTAAAAGGAGGGATGGAGCATAGCCTGAACATACTTCTCCAACGAACGTCAAATTGCTAAAGGTTCCTTTATGAAAGTTGTTCCTTACATCCTATGCTTCGCAACGACTATATATACGCATCATAAAGACACCTATAAACAGTAAAAAATTTAACATTAATGGCCAAATTCAGCAAGGAGCATTTAAGCGAGGAAATGTCCGTAAAACTTCGTAAAAATGATCGTAAAAGACTCCAAATATTATTACCTGAACACACCAGCTGCAAACTAGCAATACCAACAAGAACACCCCTTTTTTACAGCCTAAAAAGAGCTCCAAACAAAGCTAATAAAAGGGGAAAACAATTGCAAAGTGTAAGGCACATATTTCTAGGCACGGGGACGAATTTTAACGGTAAAAATGCGAAAAACTTACCTAAATCACTTAGAGAACTTTTGGGAGCTTTCTCTTCAGTTTCATACTAGTTGGGATGAAAATGACTCATTTTTTAGCTTTAAAATGTCAAAATAGCCGACATTAAGTTTGGTCAACCTGACCCGACCCATGACCCCGTTTCCAGCTCGGGAAGTCACAGTAAAATTGTCATAACTCTTTATTCTGAGGTTAGTTTGATGCGCGGTTTTGTGCGTTGCAAACTAGACTCATAGATCGTAAATTTGATAGGTCATGGAACTTCTAACGTCTTATATTTTTTGAGATATGACCTGATACATTTGACCCAAATTTAAGAAGGATTTCTTAAGGAAACTTGCGGTAACATTTACCAACCTTTATCTTGCAACTTTCTTGATTCCAAAACTTAATGTATGACCTTTGTGCTATTAAAATAAATTTTAAAAATTTATTATTAGAGAATTATAAACTTTTAGTCCCATATGAAAAGTGAAACCTAATTTAAACCTTCCAAAAAGGGCGAGGTGCCACTCGGGTCAATTTTGTAATCACGTACATGCATTAAAACTTTAGGTCCTTGATATTACAACTTATTGGAAGCCTTATTATCCTTAGGGGCCAGCAAAAATCACATATGTGTTAGTCTCCCCTCCTTAAGAACATTCGTCCGCGAATGTGTCAAGATATCCCCTTGATTGAATTACCATCTACTAAAATGTTTTTTTAGATACATCTATTACCCTTGCAAACAATAAACCAACTTCTAAAAACTCCAATTACTAAGCTTTGTATAGCTATCCCGCGACAAAACATACAAGTTTCACCTCAAAATCCTTTAGAACTTAAGTTACTAAAAAAAATGATAACTGCTAGTTTTGGAACGCGGCCCACCTTAAGTTAAAAATAGTTGGGGGTGATTCCTCATCATTTCTTCCTTGGCTTCCCAAGTCATTTCCTCAATATTGTTGTTCATCCACAATACTTTCACGAAGGCCACTTTTCATTTCGAAGCTTTTTTATTTGTCAATCTAAAACAGCTACTGGTACCTCATCATAAGTTAAGTCTTCAGCAGTGGGCGTATTCTTAATGTAAGTAACAGACGAATGATAACTAATGTACTTTCGCAACATAGATACATGAGACACTGGATGGACTTCCCTCAATTCTAAAGGAAACTTAAACGCGTATGTTACCTTGCTAATTTTTCTAATAACCTTATACGGTTCAACATATGTAGAACTGAGTTTTCCCGTCATTCCAAACCGCATGATTCCCTTCATAGGTTATATCTTTAAGAAGACCCAATCTTCTACATAAAACTCTAAGTTTCGTCGTCGAACATCTACATAAGACTTATGCTGATTTTGGCGGATTTGCGGTAAGTCTCTAATAAGTTTCATTTTTTTTCCATTGCTTGTCGAACTAGATTAGGGTCTAGCAACCTTTCCTCCCCAACTGCAAATGAATCAATCAGTGAGCTACATCTTCGCCCGTATAGTGCTCCTTAAGGATCCATTTGAATACTAACATGGAAGCTAATATTATAAGCAAACTAAATAAGAGGTAGATGATCATCCCAGTTTCATTTAAAGTCCAACATATAGGCACATAACATATCCTTAATAGTCTGGACGGGACGCTCTGCGTACCCATCAATTTATGTATAAAGCGGTGCTACGATTCACTTGAGTGCCCAGACCCTTCTAAAAAGACTTTCAAAAACGTATGGTAAATTGAGCCGCTCGATCAGAGATAATAGATAATGGAACTCCATGAAGTCAAACAATCTCTTTAATGTAAAGCTAAGCATAATCCTCCGGTGAATATGTCGCTCTTACTGGCATGAAATGAGAAGATTTTATCAACCTATCAATGTTTACACAAATAGAGTTATCCTGCGTGGAGGCAACTTAGTGATGAAGCCCACATTTATCATGTCCCAATTTCTATAACGAAAAATCAGTATACTTAACTAGATCTCTAGGTCTCTAATGTTCGGTTTTAACATGCTGGTAGTTGGGGCATTGGCCACCATCTTTTGAATATCATTTTCATGCCATTCCACCAAAAAATTAGTCATAGGTCTCACAACTGCCCCCTTTTTTTGTTTCCCTAGGTTGAGCCGAATATCTAGGATTATGAGCCTCAAAACGAATTTCGGCATGGAGACCTCCGATGTTTGGCACACATAAGCCGACTTGGTACCTAAGGACTCCTTCTCCAGTCGGCTCAAATAAAGAATGTTATTTGTTGTGAAATTCTCTCCCTCAGTGTCCTAAGCTCAGGTTCCTCGCGCTTGCTCTTTTACTGCAATAACAATGGAAGACTTTGTTGTATTTTGAACAATCACACCTCTATCCTTTGTATCTACCAATCGCACCTGTAAACTAGCTAGCTGGCATAGGTCTTTTGTCATTTCAATCTTATCAGCTTCAACAAGACTTAGACTTCCCATGGACTTTCAGCGAAGTGCATCAGCAACAACATTAGCCTTACAAGGATAGTACAAAATATCAACATCATAATCTTTTAGTAATTCTAGCTACCTCCTTTGTCATAGGTTTAAGTCCTTCTGCTTGAATAAATATTGGAGGATTTAGTGGTCGGTAAAAATATCAACATGGACTCCGTATAGATAATGCCACCAATTTTTTTTCTTTTTAGGACAAAAACAACTACGGCGAACTCAAGACCAAGGGCAGGATAGTTTTGTCCGTGGTTTCGCAACTGTTTGGAAGCATATGCAATACCTCTACTATGCTGCATAGGAAAACAACCTAGATCAATTCTCGAGGCATCACAATATATTACTTGTTGTCCTGGAGAGTCTGTAATATAACTCGCAAGTAGTCCACATGCTCAGCTTATGAGTCATCCTTAATATTGCCTTTTAAGTATCAACATCCCTGACTCGTAGCTGGTAATGCCTGGGTCAGAAGTAAATCTTTGAAAAACAATTAATCCACATAAAAGGATACTTATTCTTTTTAGTGTATTTTTAGCTATCTATAACCGATACACATCCGTAAGGAGCCATATTTCTTTCAAGCAAAGAGCGTTGGAGCACCCCATAGAGATGTGCTTGGCCTAGTAAGGTCTTTTTCAAGCAAGCCCTTCAGTTATTCCTTCAAGTATCTTAGCTCTACAGGAGGCATTATTTAGAGAGGAATGGGTATACATTCCATATCAGGGAGAAATATCTAAAGAAAAGTTGATATCCCTTTCGGGGGATCCCCGGAAGCTCATCAGGGAATATTATCATGAATTTATTCACGGTAGGGACTTATTAAAGGGCCAGTTACTAATAAAATATCATGTCTTCCGGTAATGGTATCATGCTCCTTAACCCTATTTTCACTGCCTAGTATGAAGCTTACCGCATTGTGTACATGGGGGAGTAAGTTGTCTCACTTGTGCATAATGCCCCTGTCTATGGCTCTCAGGCTGGCGTAAACTCAATCCCGCCCCTGATTGAATATAGTGATCAATTTGCTGGCCCTGTATTTATAGCGGGGAACTACCCACTGACGGAGGTGGATATCGATGAAAAGGAGGCCTAAAATCACCCCGTGGCTCCCTATAAGACCCCATAGTACTAGCCCTCTTATTCTTCTCCCCATCTCTACGGGTATCCCGAATTCAACGAGAAATGTCCTCTGTAGTCTGGGCAAAAGCCTGACTACAAGAAATATCTACACCATCTGGTAAAGAGGCTATCCTGTAGTCTTTGTTTAAATGATCCCCAAACCATCCAAGTAACGATGAACTCTAGCACTCATGGTACATACAATATCTGGGGCATACCTAGACAAAGAATTAAACCTAAGGCTATACTCCCTTGCTCTCGTATCCCCCTGCTTAAAATAGATAAACTTGTCAAAACGAGCCTCCCGCACCTCCAGTGGTACGTAATGGGCTAAAAATGCCTCAGAAAAGTCCTCCCACTTTGTTGGCGTAGCATCAGGCCCTCTGGATCTCTCCCACTCCTCGTACCACAAGATGGCAACATCACGTAGTTGAAAAGAAGCCAACTCCACTACCTCGGTGAATGAGGCATCCATCACCCCTAATACACTATACGTACGGTCTGTAAAGTCCTGTAGATCCTCAGTGGGTCTGGACCCTGTAAATACTGGAGGGCCAATTGAAGAAACTCTCGCACCTTTAAGCTTTTGGTTTTATCCCTTCTGGTATCTGCTCTCACCTATAGTTGTCTATCATGAATAGAGCCATTATAGTTAGTAGCTGAATAGCCTCCTTCATACCCTAATCCCCACTCTCTAATAGGGCCTGCGGTACTAGATCTCCTTGGGCCCAAACAGGTGCTGGTGAATCTAGTACTATGGGCTTTGGAGGCTCCCTATGTGCCTCAATAGGGAATATGTCTTCCTTCTTAAGCAAGACATGGTTGGTACCTTCTCTCGGATCCATACTCATGTCATGTTGTGCCATCTCCTGAGCATAGGTAACCCATTAAGTAAGAACAACATAACATGATATATATTTCATATGTTCCTATATCTTTGCTCTATAGCACGATCTATTAAGTGAAAGAAATGTAACCATCCCTAAATGCCTCGTAGCCTCTAATTATAAGTGTGGTGCACATCACACTCTTAAGCAAGACTCTACTAGACACGACATTGTGGACTCCCTGGGACACAACCTGCTCTGATACCATGTTTGCCATGCCCCAAAGTGATGGGAGGCGCGACTGGCACTAGATACCATTATTGGCCGAGTAAGCCACTAAACATGCTAGTCAACTAAACAAGGAACCAGAAGAAAATCGGGAAGCATGACATTTGAAAGACCAAGCCTGGACATTTTAGGTCATGACTTGGTCAACAGTAAATAACGTACATCAAGATAAGTAAACCCAAACGAAAAAGTACTAGCTAGCCGACAAGGCTGCCACTACAGAGGTACAGGCACACATTATATTTACATGCAAATCTTATGACTTGAGATTGAAAGACACAAAAGGACCAACCCACAAAAACATGTCCACAACAGCCTCTAAGAGAGTGACTAACACTGTCGAGACAGGGCCCCGACTAGACCCAGCTATACAACAAAAAGTAAGCATCCTCTGAATGCTCCAGACAGAGGTGGAGCTTACCAACTCACAGCTGAATGGGGCTCCTAGTGGAGGGGTAAATCAAAACCCCTACCTGAACCTGTATGCACGAAATATAATGCGGCATCCCAGCCAAAGGGACGTCAGTACGAATAAACATGTACTGGTATGTAAGGCAGGAAGTAAAATCATAGGTAACCATGGTAAAAAGGTTAATAGAAATATCACTTGTAACTAAAACTCAAGTATCCTTATTGGCCAATATGCCACCTCCTAGTGATAATAAAAATGCATGGTATGCTCTCTATCGCATGTCGTGAATACATATATAGAGATGGAAATGCATGACATACCCAACCAAATGCTAGCACTGGTGGTCTTTTCCCGTAAAACCTGTGGCCATCTGGATCCTATACATATATATATTTTGGCAAATAGGCCCCATATCTTCGATTATAGCTCGAAGTCCATGCATAACGTGCAATGTATGATATGAATGTTGAATGCACATAGTAAGCTATAGCAAGAACTTAGTCAATCATGGCTTATTGGTACACTTATTGTCATAGCATCATAGTCATTGCCATTTAGCCAATCTTGGCTCATTGGTACATTTATTCTCATAATATCATAGTCATTGCCATTTAGCCAATCTTGGCTCATTGGTACAATTATTCTCATAACATCATAATTGTTGTCATAGCATATACATACGGCTCGCGGGATCTTACATGTCCTTTTTAACAAGTTCGGGTACTTAACCTAACATTTAGAGTGAAGACTCAACTTTGAAAATGTTCATAAAGATGCTTTACATAATAATTATATTTGGTCCTATGTCAGTTAGTAAAAGAATATATTTAAACAAGATCAAGTGCCTTAGTAGTTTAGACAGGAGCATTTCACTTGAGAATAATAGAAACCAACGCGTTACCTATTAAATTATTCAATTATATTTTTTGAATGGAAGAAGGACTGATTTTGAATACTACATTGCCTTTGAACTCTACATTTATTTTAATGGCACTACACAAAGAAGAGAAACGCCTCAAATATATGAATAGGTAGCCGGGAAATCAAAAAAATGATATATAGAAATTGAATGTCCAGTTTAAGCTAATGAATGGAATTTCAACCTAAAACCATCGGGAATAACTCAGTTGCAATCCCAATGCCTTTCACAGAAGGTCATTATCGCAACAAAATAGTAAGATATCACATTTCACTTTTTGAGAAACTTCCCGGATTTCGTGCTAAAAGGAGGGATGAATTTTAGCCTTAACATACTTCTCCAACGAACGTCCAATTGCCAAAGGTTCCTTCATGAAAGTTGTTCCTTACATCCTAAGCTTCACAACGACTATATACACGCATCTTAAGACACCTATAAATGGTCAAAAATTTAACATTAATGACAAGATTCGACAAGGAGCATTTACGCGAGGAAGTATCCGTAAAACTTCGTAAAAATGATCGTAAAAGACTCCCAAAATTATTACCTGAACACACCAGCTGCAAACCAACAATACCAACAAGAAAACCCCTTTTTTTAAAGCCCAAAAAGATCTCCAAACACAGCTAATACGAGGGGAAAATAATTGCAACGCGTAAGGCACACATTTCTAGGCACGGGAAGAACTTTAACAGTAAAAACGCGAAAAACTTATCTAAATCACTTAAAGAACTTTTGGGAGCTTTCTCTTCTGTTTTATACTGGTTTGGGATGAAATTGCTCATTTTTTAACTTTAAAATGTCAAAATAGCCGACATTAAGTTGGGTCAACCCGTCCCGACCCATAACCCAGTTTCCAGCTCGAGCAGTCTCGGTAAAACGGTCATAACTCTTTATTCTGAGGTCGGTTTGATGCGCGGTTTTGTGTGTTTCAAACTAGACTCATAGGTTTTCAATTTGATAGGTCATGGACCTTATAACTATTTTTGTTATGGGAGATATGAGCCGATACATGTGACCCAAATTTATGAAGAATTTCTTAAGGAAACTTACGGTAACTTTTACCAACCTTAATCTTGCAACTTTCTTGAGTACAAAACTTAATGTATGACCTTTGTGCTATTAAAATAAGTTTTAAAAATCCATTATTCGTCAATTATAAACTTTTAGTCCCATCTGAAAAGTGAAACCTAATTTAAACCTTCCGAAAAGGGCGAGGTGCCACTCTGGTCACTTCTTTAATCTTGTACGTACATTTAGGGTATTCCTTTGGCTTAAAACTTTGGGTCCTAGATATTACCACTTATTGGCAGCATTATTATCCTTAGGGGCCAGCAAAAATCACATATGCATTATATAACGCCACACTATTTATATAATGGAAGACGAGAAACATGGGGTCTCACATTCTATCTCTTCGTGTAGCTCCCAAAACCAACCTTTCGCACCTCCTAACTGGCCCATGGTACTCAGTCTTCGCATATGTCAAAACCATCGCACTCTCGCTTCCCTCATCTTATTAGCCATCGGTGCCACTTCCAGCTTCTCCTGAATGATCTCATTCTTAATCTTATCCCTCCTTGTGTGACCACACATCCATCTCAACATCCTCATCTTTGCGACATGCATCTTCTGAACATGTGCACTCTTTATTGGCCAACACTCCACCCCATACAACAAAGACGGTCTAACCACCATTCTACCAAACTTACCATTGAGTGTAGGTAGTATTTTCTTGTCACACAACACTCCCGAGGCAAGCCTCCATTTAGTCCAAGCTACCCCAATATGATGTGTGACATCATCATCGATATCACCACTACTCTAGATGATAGACCCTAGATATTTAAAGTTATCCCTCTTGGGGATAGATTGAGCGGCCAACTTCACATCAACATCTATTTCCTCCCTCACCACACTGAATTGGCACTCCATGTATTCTGTTTTGGTCTTGCTTAGCTTGAATCCTTTGGACTCTAATGTGTGTCTCCAAACCTCCAACCAATCATTAACTCTAGTCCGAGTGTCATCAATGAGTACTATGTCATCTGCAAATATCATACACCATGGAACCTCCTCCTAGATAGATCGCGTCAGCTCATCCATTATTAGGGCAAATAGGAAGGGACTTAACACCGATCCTTGATGGAGTCCTATCTCAATAGGATAATCCTCTGAGTCTTCTCCCACCTTTCTTACCCAAGTCTTGGCTCCGGTGTACATATCCTTTATCGCCCTGATATATGCCCTTGGGACACCACTCATCTTTAGACATTTCCATAAGACATCCCTTGGAACTTTGTCATAGGCCTTTTCAAGATCAATGAACACCATATGAAGGTCCTTCTTCTTTCCCTATACTTTTCCACTAATTTCCGAACAAGATGGATCGCTTCAGTAGTCGACCGCCCCGGCATGAATCCAAACTGATTTTCCAAAATAGACACTACTCTTCTCACCCTCATCTCCACTACTCTCTCCCAAGCCTTCATAGTGTGACTTAATAGCTTGATACCCCTGTAGTTGTTACAGTTTTGAATATCCCTTTTGTTCTTGTACAACGACACCATCATACTCCTCCTCCATTCATCAGGCATCTTGGAAGTCTTAATAATAACATTGAACAGTCTAGTCAACCACTCTATGTCATCCCTAGCCATGTTCTTCAAAAAATCTACCGAGATCTCATCTAAACCAATCGCCCACCCTCTCTTCATCCTACTAATAGCCCTTCTAACCTCCTCAATTCTAAACTGGATACAATGACCCAAGTCACGATGACTTTTAGAGCGTGCCAACTCCCCTAACTTAATACTTCTATCTCCTTTTTGATTTTAAAGTTTACGAAAGTAAGCTTGCCACCTTAATTTAATGGAGGTGTCATCCACCAACACCTCACCCCCCTCATCCTTGTTGCACTTGGTCCAAGTCGCGAGATTTACTTTCTCTCACATTAGCGAGCCTATACAGTCTCTTGTCCCCCTCCCCCTTTTATCACTTAGCTCCTCATACAGGCGCTCAAATGTTGCAGTCGTACCACTTGTCACCGCTATCTTTGCTTCTTACTTAGTTGTCTCATAAGCCTTCTTAAGCATTCACTTTTCATCTTCATCCCTACACTCCAACCACTTTGTGTAGGCAACCTTCTTATCTTTCTCTTTAGCCTGAACTTCCTCATTCCATCACCAGTCACCCTGCCATCTACTAAAGACCCCTCTCGAAACCCCTAGTACCTCCGTAGCTACCTTTCTAATGCAGCCAACAGTAGTGTCCCACATATTGTTCACATTTCCTTCGTTACTCCAAGCCTCTAGGTCTCTAAACCTTTCTTCCATCTCTTGGGAAAGGGCAGGATTTAGGCATCCCCACCTAATTCTCGATGGGGCATAATAACCTTCTTATTCTTTCCTCTCTCAATCTCCAAATCCATCACTAGAAGCTTATGTTGAGTTGAATTGTTTTCACTCAGAATAACCTTGCAATCCTTATCGCTCTTCTGGAGAAGTAGGTAGTCTATCTGCGTCTTAGCTGCTATACTACAGAAGGTGATCAAGTGGGTTTCCCTTAATAACAAACTCGAAGGATTTAGAAAAATCCAAGAGAGACGTCCTGTCTCCATTCCTATTCCCAAAACCAAAACCTCTATGAACATCTTCAAACCTACTAGTTTTTGCCCTAATATGCCCATTGAAGTCGCCCCCAATGAAGATTTTTTCTGCATCCGGTATGCCTCGCACAACCTCATCCAAATCATCCCAAAAGAACCTTTTGACTTTCTCATCGAGGCCTACTTGGGGCGCATAAACACTTACTACATTCACTACGTGCCTACCAACCACGAGTTTGATGAACATCATCCTATTGTTAACCCTCCTAACCTCAACAACATAATCCCTAAGGTCCTCATCTACTAAGATACCTACACTATTTCTATCCCTAGAACCTCCTGAATACCACAATTTAAACCTATCCACTTCCCACGCTTTGGTACCTACCCATCTGGTCTCCTGAACACACGCTATATTAATTTTTCTTCTCTTAATACATTTTACTAGCTCTATGGATTTCCCTGTTAGTTATCCTATATCCCACGATGCTATCCTTAACTTACAAAGAGTCGTTATCCTCTCACCACCCCTACCCCTTACCCCGGCCTCCACCCTCAACCGACGACATTGACCCTAGTCTATCATTCAATCTTGACATCACTAAACTTAAAGTAATAAACTACCAACTTAAAGTATGCTAAGTGAGAATAACGGCCATGCACCGCCACCCAAAGAAGTAAACAATACAAATAAGTTATACCACTAACCAACTATATAAAAATAGTCAAGAAAACAATGAATCAGAATAGTAAAATAAAATCAAGACTCCTTATGAAATAACTTCGACACTTATATAAACAGGTCAAGGAATAGTCCAATAAAGTCTGAAGTATATCAAACTAAATATTCAGACATGCAAGTGTTGCTGTACATGTATTATTATAATACTTAGAACAAAAAAACTTTTGTTGAACAAACTTTTGCAGTTAACAAAACTTTTGTAAAAAAAAAATATTTTGTAAACAAAACTTTTTTTTTTTTTTTTTGGAACAAAACTTTGTGAAAACAATAATCACAAAGATTATAACATGTTTTCAAAACCAGAAACTAAAACTAGTAATGAAAACAAAATCTGTAAAGAAAATCAAAATATAAAGTTGACAAGAAGAAAACTTTCAGAATATAATCGAGCCCACTTAGTTCAAAGTGTATCCTTAAGGAAATTATTCCCCTCACAGTACTCGAGGTTGATGGAATATCCCCTCCCAGGATAGAACGATTATCTTACCAGAATAGTAGTACTCCAAATTCTAGTAGCGGCGAACCACTCAACAATTGTATATCACACAGAATAAAGAAAGAGAGAATTTTGAGAGGAAGTTTGATTGCAGAAAAAATTGTTTTGAATTCTGGAAACAAACTGGAATTTATAGAGTTGGAGGTACTGATTCTGAATGTTTGCAACCATTCAGATCAGTCACCACTTTTGGAGGTATTGATTCTGAATGTTTGCAACCATTCAGATCAGTCACCACTTTTGGAGGTACTGATTCTGAATGTTTGCAACTATTCAGATCATTTCCCATTCACCAATATTAAAACCCAACAATCCCCCACATGAATGGGGAATGACCATAAAATAAATGGATGAGCGGACGAGTGTGATATACTGGCGAAGATTGACTGCATCTGGATAAGTAGGTTTCCCTTTGAACTTTCCGTAGTGAACTTATATCGAATATACTCGATCAATCGGTAGATTTGATATCTTTGAACCGTTGAACTTTGTTGTATATCTAGACAACATAAGTCACACAATCAACCATCAATTGTTTATGGTTCTCACGGTTGTGTTCGTTTCAGCCATGAACACCGCCTGGTTTCATGAGAGCATAGAGAATGGGCCTTCACTGTCATTCCCCTTAAAAGCGGCTTACACTTAACCCTCACATAGGTGATTTCTAAACATGTGGTTCTTTAGCCACATTATCTGGTCATCCACTGCCAGATTTAGATAATCATTAAAAAAACTTTAATGCTTTGTTAACTCATTAACGAGCCATAAAGTTTTATCCTTATTTCTGAACATTGTCTTCATCCGAGAATGGGTTGATTTATTTGACAATGTTGAACCGTCAGTCACAACTTTGTTTGATCTCTTTGAACCTAGCTCTTGGGATCTCCAGTCTACTAGGTAGAGTTACCGCCATGATGACTTGTCCTCGGCCTTAATCCCATTCCCATTGATGATCTACTAACTCCTTCTCTAGTTAAGCCTTTTGTAAGTGGATCCGCTACGTTATCTCTTGACTTTACATAGTCAATCGTGATAACGCCACTAGAGAGGAGTTGTCTAACGGTATTGTGTCTCCGTCGTATGTGACGAGATTTTCCGTTATACATTACGCTCCCTGCCCTACCTATTGCTGCTTGATTGTCACAATGTATACAAATAGGAGCCAAAGGTTTGGGCCAGAATGGAATATCTTCTAGGAAATTCCGGAGCCATTCAGCTTCTTCACCGGCCTTGTCTAAAGCTATAAATTCAGATTCTATAGTGGAACGGGCTATGCAAGTCTGTTTGGATGATTTCCAAGACACTGCTCCACTTCCAATTGTGAAAACATATCCACTTGTGGATTTAACTTCAGACGATCCAGTGATCCAGTTTGCATCACTATATCCCTCAATGACTTCGGGATATTTATTATAGTGCAAAGCATAGTCTTGAGTATGTTTCAGATACCCCAAAACTCGTTTCATTGCCATCCAATGCGTGTGGTCGGGATTACTTGTAAACCGACTCAGTTTGCTAATAGCACATGCTATATCTGGTCGTGTACAATTCATGATATACATCAGACTTCCCAACACTGTCGCATAGTCCCCTTGTGATTTACTTTCACCTTTACTCTTTTGAAGTGCGTAACTCACATCAATTGGAGTTCTGGCAATTTTGAAATCCAAGTACTTGAACTTGTCAAGTATTTTCTCAATGTAGTGAGACTGTGATAATGCTAAACCTTGTGAAGTTCTAAGAATTCTGATTCCTAAGATTACATCAGCGACTCCTAAGTCTTTCATGTCAAATTTGCTTGCCAGCATGCGCTTTGTAGCATTTATATTTGCCAGATCTTTGCTCATTATCAGCATGTCATCAACATATAAACAAACAATGACTTCGTGGCCTGGAGTGTTTTTAATGTAAACACATTTGTCACACTCATTGATTTTAAAACCATTTGCTAACATGGTTTGGTCAAATTTAGCATGCCATTGTTTGGGTGCTTGTTTAAGTCCATAAAGTGACTTTACAAGTTTGCACACTTTCTTTTCTTTACCAGGAACAACAAATCCCTCGGGTTGTTCCATGTAAATTTCTTCCTCCAAATCACCATTTAAGAAAGCTGTTTTAACATCCATTTGGTGAATTTCAAGACCATACAAGGCTGCCAGAGCCACCAACACCCGAATAGACGTTATTTTTGTTACAGGCGAGTATGTGTCAAAATAATCAAGACCTTCCTTTTGTCTATAACCTTTGACCACAAGCCTTGCCTTATATTTGTCAACGGTGCCATCAGCTTTCATTTTCCTTTTAAAGATCCATTTAGAACCTAAAGGCTTGTTTCCAGGAGGAAGATCAACCACTTCCCATGTGTGGTTATCTAAGATTGATTGAATCTCACTGTTGACTGCCTCTTTCCAAAATGCTGAATCAGGAGATGACATAGCGGCCTTGAAAGTTTGAGGCTCGTCTTCAAGCAAGAATGTCACAAAATCTGGACCGAAGGAAGTAGACGTCCTTTGACGTTTGCTACGCCGTGGATCTTCTTCGCTAGGGGCATTCTCCTTTGGTTCTTCCCGTGGTCGTTTAAATCTTTCATTCGACGACTCGCATTCAATTTTGTACGGATAGATATTTTCAAAGAATTCAGCATTATCAGATTCAATTACCGTATTATTATGAATTTCGGGATTGTCAGAATCATAAACCAAAAATCTACATGCTTTACTGTTTGTTGCATATCCAATGAAGACACAATCCACTGTTTTTGATCCTATTTTCACCCTTTTGGGTAAAGGAACTTGTACCTTTGCTAGACACCCCCACACTTTAAAATATTTCAAGTTGGGTTTCCTTCCTTTCCATTTTTCATACGGAATAGAGTGTGTTTTGCTGTGGGGTACTCTATTGAGTATTCGGTTAGCTGTAAGGATAGCTTCCCCCCACAAATTCTGCGGTAAACCGGAACTGATTAGTAAAGCATTCATCATTTCTTTTAATGTCCGATTTTTCCTTTCCGCAACTCCATTGGATTGTGGTGTGTAGGGGGCAGTGGTTTGATGGATGATTCCATATTCTAAACATATTTCTGCAAAAGGAGATTCATATTCTCCACCCCTATCACTTCTGATCATTTTAATCCTTTTATTCAATTGATTTTCGACTTCATTCTTATATTGCTTAAATGCTTTTATTGCTTCATCCTTACTATTTAGCAAATAAACATAGCAATATCGAGTGCAATCGTCAATAAAAGTTATGAAATACTTTTTTCCACCGCGAGAAGGTATTGACTTCATATCACAAATGTCAGTGTGGATTAAGTCTAAAGGATTCGAATTCTTTTGAACAGACTTATACGATTGCTTAACAAACTTTGATTCAACACATATTTGACATTTAGATATATTACACTCAAATTTAGGCAATATTTCAAGGTTAACCATTTTTCGCAAGGTTTTGTAATTGACATGTCCTAAACGAGCATGCCACAAATTATTTGACTCCAATAAGTAAGAAGAAGCAGATTTTCCATTAATACTGTCAACAACCATTACATTAAGTTTGAAAAGGCCCTCGGTGAGGTAGCCCTTTCCTACAAACATATCATTCTTACTGAGTACAAATTTATTACTAACTAGCACACACTTAAACCCATTTTTCACTAGTAGTGCGGCTGAAACTAGATTCTTCCTAATTGTTGGAACGTGCATGACGTTGTTGAGAGTCAGTACTTTTCCGGATGTCATCTTTAACAGAACTTTTCCATATCCTTCAACTTTGGCTGTTGCAGTATTTCCCATGTATAGCTCCTCTTCGGGTCCAGCGGGAGTGTAGGTTGTAAATGCTTCCTTTAAGGCACATACATGTCGAGTGGTGCCAGAATCAAGCCACCACTCCTTTGGGTTACCAACCAGATTACACTCAGACAACATTGCACACAGGTCATCAACATTTTCCACAATGTTTGCCTGGTCTTTGTTTTTCTCTTTGTTCTTCTTGGGGGCACGACAGTCGGGAGCTTTATGGCCTGCTTTACCACAATTATAACAGTTGCCCTTGAATTTTTTCTTAGGAATCTTCTCCTTTGCAGAAGACCCCTTCCTTTTCTTGTTCATGTTCGGAGCAGTATGTTCAATGACGTTTGCCCCTTCAATCGGTGAACTCTTATGGTACTTCTTCTCAGCGATTTTGTTATCTTCCTCGATCTTGAGACGAATCACAAGATCTTCCAACTTCATTTCCTTTCTCTTGTGCTTAAGATAATTCTTGAAATCTTTCCATGAGGGTGGCAACTTTTCAATCATTGCAGCCACTTGGAATGCTTCATTAACCACCATACCTTCAGCAATAAGATCATGGAAGATAAGTTGAAGTTCTTGAACTTGGGTTCCAACAGTTTTTCCATCCACCATTTTGTAGTCTAGAAATTTGGAAACCACAAACTTCTTCAAGCAAGCATCTTCTGTTTTGTACTTCTTTTCAAGTGCACTCCATAGTTCTTTGGAGGTCTCTACTGCACTGTAGACGTTGTACAAGTCATCTTCTAAGGCACTCAAAATATAGCCTTTGCACAAAAAATCAGCCTGTTTCCATGCCTCAACAACCATAAACTTTTCATTGGTCGACATATCAGCAGCAGGCACAGGAGGGTCTTCGTTGGTGAACTTCTGCATGCCAAGGGTAGTAAGCCAAAAGAACATTCTTTGCTGCCATCCCTTAAAGTTGGTACCGGTAAACTTAGCAGGTTTCTCCGCCGGTGGCACAGCGGTACGGGTTGTAGGAGTAACCGCTGGTGCAACATTCACAGAAGGAGTTGCAGTCGCAGAAGGAGTAGCAGAGTCAATTTCCATTTCTTTTCACTGTCAAAAATTGACAAACTGTCTTAATAATCAGAAAAAGAAAAATCAACAACACTGAAGTTTTTGTGTTCTTCAAATTGTTGTACAAGTATGAACTTTAATATTCCAACGAAGTTTTTATATCTTCAAGTCAGAATACAAAATTTCATACGGAGTAGAAAACCACACAGGTTTTAGTCTCCAAAACAGAATACAGATTATAATAATATATATATGTAATTTCCTTAAGATTGTTGCTGTACATGTATTATTATAATACTTAGAACAAAAAAACTTTTGTTGAACAAACTTTTGCAGTTAACAAAACTTTTGTAAAAAAAAAATATTTTGTAAACAAAACTTTTTTTTTTTTTTTTTTGGAACAAAACTTTGTGAAAACAATAATCACAAAGATTATAACATGTTTTCAAAACCAGAAACTAAAACTAGTAATGAAAACAAAATCTGTAAAGAAAATCAAAATATAAAGTTGACAAGAAGAAAACTTTCAGAATATAATCGAGCCCACTTAGTTCAAAGTGTATCCTTAAGGAAATTATTCCCCTCACAGTACTCGAGGTTGATGGAATATCCCCTCCCAGGATAGAACGATTATCTTACCAGAATAGTAGTACTCCAAATTCTAGGAGCGGCGAACCACTCAACAATTGTATATCACACAGAATAAAGAAAGAGAGAATTTTGAGAGGAAGTTTGATTGCAGAAAAAATTGTTTTGAATTCTGGAAACAAACTGGAATTTATAGAGTTGGAGGTACTGATTCTGAATGTTTGCAACCATTCAGATCAGTCACCACTTTTGGAGGTATTGATTCTGAATGTTTGCAACCATTCAGATCAGTCACCACTTTTGGAGGTACTGATTCTGAATGTTTGCAACTATTCAGATCATTTCCCATTCACCAATATTAAAACCCAACAGCAAGAAATATAAGATGCCAAGAAACAAAGAAACAAACCAGAAGCAATGCCAAAAGGAGAGCTTGAACAACAAAGAGAGGAGGAAAGTGGAGAATATCATCTGAGTACTCCGACCAAAAAATTGGACAGTGAGTAGTGAACAAAGCAGTCTGTTGCATGGATCTTGAACTCTGAAAACCTGGGCACTGCAGGAATTTGTTGGAAGCCGCCGGAATCAGGTTCTCTGAAGTTTGTTTCTTTGCTTCTTCCCACAATTCCACAAGAATCAAAACAAATAACAGAAAAAGGTTTCTTGATTATTACAAGGCTCACAAAATGGACGCTGAACAGTCAATGTCACAACTCCACCAAATGGACTGATCCTGAATTCTTGAGTAACCAGAGAGATGGTAGTAAGAGAAGAACGGGAACAGACTTGCACGTTGCCGGATATAGAGTTGACGCCGCTAGATATTTGATTCAACCCGATATGTATCCTTTTGTAAGATTACTCATCGCCGTCTCCAACTTTCGACCAGAACCTTCATGTTCAGAGAAATGTGTGCCACCGACAGTTGGGGATTTTCTTGAAGACCTTGCCAAAACTTGGAATCAGATCCAATAGACGGAAATTATAGTAAACAAACTCAAGAAGTGGTAGATGATTCTCCCCAATTAATCATTGAATTCCATCACACAAGCCCTCAACATGGCCTCCTAAGATTGAATTATCCTCTCAGTTTTTCCATCGATTTGAGGAGAAAAGGCGGTGCTCAATTTAACCTTAGTACCAAGCCCTTCTTGAAAATAACCTCCAAAAGTGAGAAGTAAATTGGGTACCACAATCTGATAAGATAGACCTAGACACACCATGCAACCTTAGTAACTCTTGGATGTACAACATTACATAATCTTTGGCACAAAAAGTAGCCTTAAGTTTTAAGGAATGAGCCGACTTAGTCATCCGATCAACGATAACCCTAATAGACTCAAATTACCTATGGTCCAGGGCAAACGAAAAAAATATATATATTTAAATTCTCCCAAATCCAAGTACGGATCTCAATGTCTTGAGCCACACCACCAACCCTTTGGTGCCCTACCTGTATTTGTTGATAACTCGAGCACTTGCGTATGAACTCGGCTGTCTATCTTCATACCATGCCCCCAGTACACATCTTCAAATCCTAACACATCTTAGTAGATTCAAGGTGAATCAAGTAATGAGAGTTATGGGCTCTACTCATGACCATTTTCCCTAAGATCACCCACATCAGGTTTGATACCAAAACGCACCATCTCCCTCTTAGGAGGAAGCCTCTATATTATTATTTTGGCAACAAACTCTTCAATTCGACCACTGACAAATCTAGTTCTTCTTTAGACTTATCATGAACAACCACAACCCGAACCCGAGAAACATCACAATACACCACCAACCTTTCTAAGCCATCCGATAATGCTAAATCGAAGCCAATATAAGCCGATCTTTCAAGGAATGAGAACTTACCTAACACTCATCCGACCATACAACTTGGCCTTCTTTCAAGTCAACTTGATCAACGGAGATGTAATAGACGAGAAACATTCAACAAACTTTCTATCATAACCAACCAACCAAAGAAAACATCGAATATCCCAAGGAGCTAGCATGTCAAACAATGCACATCCTTCACCAACTCCCTTTTTGACCTCATCTATAAGGTTTCCGCAACATCTTCCTCCCGTGGATTGCATTACGAGCTCAAAGTAACTCTCCCTATTTGATAGAGAGGGACAAAGATAAGAAATCTTAATATATACACCATGGCACGATTTGAATCAAGAAAAGTAAAACATTTCCTAAAATGTCATGTAGCCTCCTACAAATCCCATAGAACTATGTGTTCATTGTCTTATTATGCGCTTCCGTACTAATAATGAGCATGTGGATGCTATGAGGCTTCTCTAGGGACCTCAGGTTCCTTTACGCCATGTCACTCCTAGGCCCTGCATGGTTCGTGACAAATTATATTGAATTTGACCAAGAAGTTGTGTAAGAAATATTTTTCGATAAGAAATGCAACTTCGTTTTTGAGTCATTTCTCTAATTTTTGGAATCATTTTTTGGGCTCAATTTCTGGCTATGCACTCATGGTGATGTAGAGATCATTTTACGCGATTTGGTTCAGTATTTGGGGAGTTGGCCTTTTTTTTATTTTACTGGTAATTGATGTAATTTCACTCGTTTCATGAGATTTTATAACACAAATCAGCCGTAATAATCTTGTCACTTATGTTTTGATAGCAGAGCAATACTAGAGATGATAAGGAAGTGAAAAGTTCACGTGGACTGATTTGGAGCAGGAGGAATCGTCTTTCAGGTAGGCTAGGCTTTTCTTACCTCTAGACTGAGGTGAAATGTGTAGTGAGATCCTGTTTTATGTTAGAGGTTCTTGAGTAAAGTATGTTTATATGATTTGAGATTATGATTATTATTTTGATTCTTTAATACATATATCTGTTCTATTCACTAGTTTTTACTGGGCTATGTATGCTTCTGATAAAAAATTTAAGAGTGAGTTAACGCACGATACAGGTTAGTTAAACATAGATGATACTTGTATAAATATATTTGATTGTTTAGTCATTGATTTGAATCAATGAGTTCTCTAACACAAAAACTTATATTATGTCATTGTGATTCTAATTATCCATGATCTATATATTCTTATTACATTTTGGAAAGGCTATACTTGATCGGTTGAGATAGTGATCACTGTTTGGGCTCTATAATATTTATATATTTTATACTAGATGGATGTTATCATTGTTAAGCTATAAGTTAATCTATTTGCGGTTAAATGTAATCTACGCCACATGATTGGCACAAATACCTATCTTGACCCTCGTTTACCTATGGTAGTAGCTTGGTATTGGTGCTATGTAGTAGTTGAGAGGCTGGTTTGCTGAGTATGTGTTATATATGGTTAGCTATACTAAATATGCATTGTATATGATGATGTGAGACTATAATCATTGTATTGAGGATTTTATTAGCTTCTACTTTGATTTAGCTAAGTTCTGTCACTACTATACTATGTGAAGGCCTGGTAAAAGCTAGATGTTGGCTAATGTCCTATGATAGGTATGTATCAGAGCCTACCTCCTATCTGTATGAATGTGTATGTCATGAAAAAAGCTTAGGCCCTAGGCATAACACGACGAATGGAGAACCCGAAGGGACCCAAAACTAGCTTCTTAAGCACACATGGTGCATTCTTGGTCGTGGAAGCATAATTAAATAACAAACACATTATTCTAGGGGAAGCGGCTTTGGACTCAAGTTATGAGGATGTTAAGGGGAATATGATTTGTATGCACTCATAGCAATCAACATCTAAGGGGAGGGTAAGTATGAATAACATTACAGTGACAAGTAGGGGCGTAGGACTTTCATCTCATGACAAAATCAAGCATAGAATGGAGTCGGTACTAAGGGATGTCTTTAGTAGATACATAAAAATAATTTAAGTCAAACTCATAACGTACATAGCTATATCACACAACATCACTAATCATGCGTGAAACGAGGGACAAGATGTCTCTCGAGCTCACGCTCAAAAGATAAATATCCATAATTAGACTAGTCTTAACAAGCATCAAAGTAAGTGGATATTGTCCTCGAAATGGAGGAATCACTAATAGCAATCTTCAACCAATCCATCTAGCCATACGGAGGAGGATGAATAAGAGCTCCAGTCCTTACATGGTGAAATTATATAGGTAAAACGCATGTGTTAGTACTTGGAATGTACTAAGTATATGGGTTGCAATGCAATAAAGAACGTAAACCATAATTACGTAGTATGCATAACCATAATCAATGCATAAAGGTTTAATATGACATGAATGATCAATGCTTAGTTAAAATATGCATGAAGAATCATCAAGTAACATGACATATCGTACATAGATGGGAAGGGACCACACTCGACATGTAAGGCCAAGTAAACTACTACTTGGACTCCCGATGTTCACTCCATACAAAACAAGGAGTGGTCTACTTTGCCAAGATAAACAAAACACTTCCCCTTACGAGCACTTACCTCATTTTTAGAGTGTGTCACAAATTCTTTATAGGAACCCCACCTTTTTTTGATAATCGTAGAAGAAGAGCCTTACGAAAACTTCACCCTTTCGGTCAATCACACAATGGGAGCTATATGGAGCCCTTGGCTAATATCAAACCATTGGAGGCAACATAGTTAAGGAACAATGGTTATGTACCAAGGTCCTCTCGGTGCTAGCTCATAATCCCTAGGAATACTCGATTCATATTAATAGTCATTGTACACAAAGTCTTATAATATCGTCATAGAGTAGTTCATCAAAACTAAAGGTTCATAAAATCAAAGATAGGGATCCATGTCATTCATAACTTTCAAATTATTTTCATAGCCCATAGCATGCATAATATCCCTTCAAAATTCACAATAGTTATAGTTCACATATCTTGTCATAAGGCTTTCATCAACATAAAAAGCTTGGCTCATAATTTTAATCAAAACATTGTCATGCCCAAAGTCCCATTAAGGCGGAATGACACCCATTGACGACAAAGATTGGGAGAACCAACCTGTAATCATGCACTATCAATGAACATTATAAGTGTTTTTCACACTTATCACACTTTCAGAAAAGTTGAGAGTAGTAATAAGCCAAAAGGAAATACATGTGACAAGGTTGTTGGACCCACGATGTCTAGAATAAGAGAGATGACCACACTTTACGTAGTCTACAAATCCTCAAGAGAAGGCACACTATTTGATAAGGGTCGGGATAGGCCCCGCCTCATGACTAACTATAATAAAATACAAAAATATAATGTCTAGACACACAAAGCCCCAAAGCAACCTGGAGCTCAATAATAGCAGCTGGATATCCTACACTTCTACCAAGGAGATCTACAAGCTCTTCTACCTGCAACACGAAGTGCAGGTGCCCTGTGAGGGACGTCAGTATGAGATGATGTACTACATATGTAATGCTAGAAGTACTATATGTGAAAAATGAACTGAAATGAAATCATACATCAGTGTAAAGATAGGAGACCATCTTTAGTCATATTATGAAATCATGTACTTTATGTCCTTTTCATTACTTTACCTTTCTTTACTTTACATATGTGCACAGTATATAATACAAATGACCATCTGATCAGTGGTAAATAAATCTCAATATCAATCCATGCTAGGCTTTCCTTTAACCCCTGATATACCATCCTTAGTATGGGATTGACCCATACTAGGTAATTATTCCACCCCTGGGATACCACCCATCAATAGGCAATTTCACTTATATCTTTTATTTACTTTTTAGATGATTCTTTTAGCGGTCATAACATTTTGAGCTGCACGACTATATACATAACAAGGGAGATGTATATAATCATGTAAGACAGTACCTCAATAGAGAGAGTAGGTTACATAATTAGTGAAGTATTTAAGAGATGAAGTAACGCCTGGACTTTATTTCGCTTAAAAGAGAAATCATGAATCGTGGTATACAAAGTATGTATGCATATTCGACAATGACTAATGGAACATATGTGCATGTTAAAGAGGGGAGAGACGGTTATTAACTCTGTCGAAGTTCGCAAATGCCTTTATGTTACAAGGAAAAATTTATGTTTCATGCCAAAATATAGGAAATCGAGTAGCCTTACATACCTTGTTGTAACACCTCGTTATTACCTTGAAGTAACTTCCTTTTCCCCCAAATACTTATATACAATAGAGTAGGTTATAAAACTAATATTAGCAATTAATAAACACGTCTTGGCAATCCAATTTCACAAAAAATAACACTAGGGCAGCAAGCTGTAATTATCAACCCAAGAGTATTCTTTCTACCTTTCAACCTCTAATCGTATTTTCTAGTACACACCCTCATATACATGTCATATCCAGCTTTTTTAGTCCCATAATAAGCTCACAACAATTTACTAAGTACGATGTATATCAACTCCATGCAACACATAATTTGGTAGCGTAACATTACGCCTTTTCCTTATTTTCGACGTCAACAATTCAAACCTATTACAACTTTAACCAAACTGATCTCAACATATATGGACATCAAAAAAGTCCTAAAATAGTCCCACAATAGTCGCAAAATAGATGGTAAAAGCACAATTAACATATCATACAAGAACTCATTTTTAAGAAAAACAAAAATGGTGGCACTCTTGGTATATCATTTTTTGAACTAAACCTTGTTAAATAATTCAACCTTTCTTCATAATAAAGTCAATCAACAAGAGAAAAGTCCTTCAATAACGAAGACAAGTGAGCAGCAAGTTTTTGAAACATGTTGTCCAATATTTCACACAAGCATAACAAACATACTCTCTTGTCTTTCATGGAAACATTATACATAAATCATAGGTGTTTTTACTTACCTTAGACTTCAAGGATCAGGTCCTGTTCAAGAACCCTAAAGGTGTGATTTGGCTGCTTTTCAAAGTCAAGAGAGGGCAAGGAGAGAACTTAGGGTAACCTAAATTTTTGATGTTAAAATTATTTGAAATGGCTGGTTTTTAATTCCTTTTAAAGGGCCACTCCTGGCTGACATTCTTCAATACTTTAAGCCACATTTTAGTAAGGTGGTGATGCACCTACTTTTTCCTTTCACTTAGGCCTTATTGTGCTTTAATTTGGTGTGCTTTTGCTGCCCATTTTTCTCTTTTCCCTTCACTTAGTTTAGGCCCAAATTGTCAAGTTGTTTGTGAATATACTTGGACCCTTTTTATTCATCTGTAGCTGCCAATATTGTCCCTTTATAATGTCAAATTACAGGATAAAATTACACCCTTATCTTGGTCTTTATTCATCATTGGACTTGGATAGATTTGGTGTTGGATCTCATCTCCATTTTCTTTTCTTTTTAACTTAATTTTTGGCCCTCAAGTGAGTTCACTCATGTGTGGATTTATCTTCCCCATCTACCTAGTTTATTTAAGCTAAGCACATAGGTGAATCACTGCCAAGCGTCCTAAGTCCCATAAGTACCTCAGTTCTTTTACTTCATTTATGGCCGTGATCTCCTTAATTCAACTTAAAACTTATATACACTCGATCATCTTAGACATTAGACATACATATTGCCCTCTAATTTGAAATTTAAGCACTTTAAAAATTGGTGCTTATTTTACCAAGCCATATCATATCCCATATGTATATGACTAGTATACATAAGATATGGGGTGTTTCATCTTCCCTCCCTTAGGAACATTCGTCCGCGACGTTTGAATAATTAGATAGCTTAAGTAAGTTCAAACCTTCATTAAAATAAACATTTGACAAGATAATAAGCATTAAAACACAAGTACTATTAATGACCCAATTCTACATCTTG
Source organism: Solanum rostratum (assembly GCA_029948455.1). Lineage (NCBI taxonomy): Eukaryota > Viridiplantae > Streptophyta > Magnoliopsida > Solanales > Solanaceae > Solanum > Solanum rostratum. Next base: position 23,197,542 of record CM057055.1, read on the forward strand.
GGCGTTCTCTTTAGCTTCAAATAGATGAGGGTACATAGATCTCATCACTTCCTCAGCCTCCCACATTATCTCTTCTACTTGCTGGTTCCTCCAAAGTACTTTTACTTAAACTATTTCTTTATTCCATAGATTTTCAACTTGATGCACTAGATAGTAATAGGTACTTCTTCATATGTGAGATCTTTCATAACCTGCACATCTTCAAAAGGGGTGATGTGAGATGGGTCACCTATGAATTTTTAAAGCATTAAGATATGAAAAAATTTCTGAACCATTGGAACCTTTTGGGGGTAGCTCTAATCCATATGAAACCTGACTAAACCATTTAATAGTATTGCCTTATGTAATATAGGCTCAGTCTCTTCTTACAATATATTATATGCTCCTTCATTGTTGACACCTTCAAGAATACCGAATCTCCTACTGAGAATTCCGACCCTTTACTACTAGTCTCTGCATATGATTTGTGATGACTTTGGGTTGTTTCTAGCCATTGTGTATAACCCTAACTTATTCCATGGCTAGTTGGACTAAATCTTCTCCATGCAATGTGGTTTCACTTACCTCAAACCACCAAATTGGTTACCTACATTTCATTCCATTCAACGTTTCATAAGGTGCCATTTTAATGCTTGAATAATTATTATTATTATAGAAAAATTCAATAAGTTGCAAGTTATGCACCCAACTACCCTCGAAGTGTAATGTACAAGCTCTCAACATATCTTCAAGTGTTTGAATGGTGAGTTCTTCTTGACCATATATTTAGGGATGGAAAGGTGTACTTAAATTCACTAGTGTTCCTCAAATCCTGTGAAAAAACTTCCAAAACTTTTTTGTGAACTTAGCTCCCTGATCGGATGTAATAGAGATTGGGACCCCATGTAACCTAACAATCTCCTTGATGTATAACTTTGCATAATCTTCAGCTGTATAATCACTCTTAATCGGTAGGAAGTGTGCTAAATTTGTGAGTTTATCAACTATTTCCCATATGGAGTCAAACTTATGGCATGAGCGAGGTGACCCAGTAAAAAAATCCATATTGATCATATCCACATAAAAGTTGGAAGCTTTATACATTGTGTATAACCTCCCAGATTTTGATGCTCTACATTGACTTATTGACAATTCGGACATTAAGCCACAAATTCTACAAGGTTGTTTTTCATGCCTCCTCACCAAAAACTTCCCTTTAGTTCATCATACATGTTTGTTGATCTTAGATGGATAGAATATGATGAACTATGAGCTTCTTACATTATCCTCCTTATTAATCCATTAACATTAGGCACACATTATCTATTTTTGCAATAAAGTACTCCATCACGTGTAAGCTGGAAGCCCTTCGTCATACCTTAACATAACTTCTCCCTAAGTCGTCGTAAAATAGGATCATTGAGATTCTTCTCCTTCACCTCAGTTACCAGTGAAAACTCTACAACATTATGCACCATAACCCCTTTCTTTGGAGTTTAAAGAAGGAAAAGTCTCAAACTTGCTAGTTGACGTAAATCCTTTGCCATCCCTTGCTATACCACGGTGTAATCACTAGTACTCATGATTGTCTTACGATTTAGTGCATTGTGAATCACGTTCGCTGTCCCTGGATGGTATAGTATATCAATGCCACAATCCTTTATTAGCTCGAGCTATCTCCACTACCTCAAATTTAATTCTTTCTGCTTTAAGGTACCCCGACTCTTATGGTCAGTATATATGTCAATGAAAACCCCTTACAAATAGTTGCACCACAGTTTCAAAGCAAAACAATCGATGCTAGCTCAAGATCATGTGTTACGCAGTTTTTCTCATATATTCATAGTTGTCTTGAAGAATAAGTAATTACCCTACCATGTTTGCATTAATACACAACCTAAGCTAACTCCTGAAGCATAACAATAACGTACATACCCCTCTGTGCCTTCTAGAAGTACTAGTACAGGTGGTAAGAAGTTAGCCTGTGTTTCAACTCTTGGAAGCTCCTAATACATGTGTCATTCCATTTGAACTTGTCTACCTTGTATGTACACTTGATTAGAGGTACAGAAATAGAAGAAAACCCTTCAACGAACCTTCTATAATAACTTGCTAACCCTAGAAAGCTTCGAACTTCTATGGGTGTTTTTGGACTTGGCCAATCATTCACAACTTCTATCTTTTGTGAGTCGACCCTTATGCCTTCATCAAATACAATATGACCCAAGATTGCCACGAATTTTAACAAAAAAGCACATTCGAAAAACTTGGCAAATAACTACCGATCACGAAAAACATGTAATACCTATCGTAGGTGATTTGCATGGACCTCTACTGATCTTGAATACATCAAAATATCATATGTAAATACTATCAAAAACACATCTAGGAATGGCTTGAACACCCTATTCATCAAATCAATAAAAATTCTAGTGCATTTGTCAGACCAAATTACATGACTAGAAATTCAAAATGACCATACTGTGTCCTGAAAGCTGTCTTGCATATGTCTTTCTCCTTCACCCTCAATTGGTGATAGACTAATATCAAATAAATTTTTGAAAATCATTTGGCACCCTTTAACTAATCAAATAAATCATTAATCTTTGGGATGGGATATTTGTTCTTAATTGTCACCCTATTCCATTGACGGTAGTCGGTACACATTCTCAAGGTTCCATCCTTTTTATGTACAAATAACATTGGTGCACCCCAAGGGACACACTAGGACTTATAAAACCCTTTTCTGTCAAGTCCTTTCGTTGCTCCTTTAATTCATTTAATTCTATCGGGCCTATTCTATTTGGAGGGATAGCGATAGGTTAGGTTCCTGGAAGTATTTCAATAACAAAATCTACTTCTCTTTATAGAGGTAAACCTAGAAGCTCTTTAGGAAACATATCAAAAAATTCATTCACTATTGGAACAAATTGGAGATTTGGTGACTCTGCCTCCATATACCTCACTCTAGCTAGATGACATATATATCCCTTTGACATCATCTTCCCTGCCTTAAAATAAGAAATAAACTTACACTTTGGTGCTCCAACATTACCTTCCCACTCAAGGACTACCTCATTTTGAATGTGGAAGTACACTCTCTTAGTTCGGCAATCCATGGTGGCATAGCAAAAAGCTAACAAATCCATACCTATTATAACATCAAATTCCACCATTTGTAGCTCGATAAGGTCAGCCAATGTGTGACGATCACAAACAATTAATACACAGTTATAATAAACCCTTCTGTCTATAATATACTCTTCGGTTAGTATGGCCACTTTAAATGGTTTGTTCAGTAGTTTAGGTGTTCTTTTAAGCTTTCCAACAACTAGTGGAGTGATATATGATAGGGTAAAACCAGGTTCAATCAATTCATATAAATTATGTGAAAAGATAGGACAATGTAGTTGTAACTATGTCGAGTAAAGCTTCCAAGTTCTACCGACTCCCCAAGCATATGTGATTTTTGACTTTGCGAGAGCTAGCTGCCCCTCTAACACCTCTACCACGACATATAGTAACTTGTTGACCTTTACCTAATGGAGGCACTAATGATAATAATGCAACACCTAATCCAGTAGGTTTTGCTATATCACCCATGCATTTTCTTGGGAAATCTCTCATCATATGCAAAGGCACACCACACCAATAACAAGAGAATCTATCGCAACTCGATAAATACCTAAATGGCTCCTCCAATATTGCTTGCAAGGCTTCCTAGGAGGCATTTGTTGGCTTATCGAATACCCTACTGTTCGAGTACCTTGGCCTTCACTCCTTCGCCAAAACTGATAGCTTTCAAACCCTTGAAGTTGTGGTGGAGTACTAGTTGCAAAGTAAGAGGATGATGGCCTAGGCGGTCTATTAGAAAATCGAGGCCTAAACTAAACTTGGGATGGTGTAAATTGCACTGTATATCAGGCCCTCTTGGACTGCCCCCTTCTAACTTTTGTTCCCTTCTTCTTTGACTTTGATCCTCCATCTTTTATGCAAAAGCTTGTGTCCTTGCTATATCCACGTCTCTGTTCAAAGAACCAATGGTACAATCTCTAACAAGATATGAATCCAATCTATCCATGTAACAATGAACTCTATCCTCCATAGTAGCTACTTTATTAGGAGCATACCTTGAAAGGGAATTAAATTGAAGACTATACTCCCTCAGTCTCATATTCCCTTGGTGGAGATTTAGGAACAAGTCTCCATCGGCCTCTTAGATCTCTAATTGCAAGTAATTGTCAACAAATGTCTTTTTAAACTCCTTCCAAGTAGTTAGAGGTGCGTCTGTACCCTCAGATTGCTTCAAGGCTTCACACCACAGCATAGCCACACCCTTTGATCTAGATGTTGCCAGCTCAATATCATATGGACTACTTACATGCATAACATGAAAAGTGCGTTGGACATTGATCAAAGAAGTCTTGTGGATCTTCATTAGGATCTGATCTGGTGAATGATGGAGGGTATAAATTATGGAAATCACGTATCCTTGGGCTAGTTTCTCTATCGCATTACCTGCACCTGCAACTAGGCCTTCATTTTTTTTTATCTTCACCACTAACTATAAGAGTCAACATTTGGACTGCATTTCTTAGATCTTGCACAATAGCATCGGTAAAAAGTTCTGGGGGAATTTTACTACTTCCTGGTTCATCAGGAAATGGAGGAGTTGGAGATGTTTGTGATAAAGAATCGTCATGGGGCTCATTTTGTTGTCCAACCCGACCGGTACCACCGACTACAACTTCTACTTCCATCTCCATTCCTTTGTTTTTCCTTTTCTCTGGTATACTTGTTGTACAAAACAATTTAGAAGTTAGACACGATCCACCTACAACATTTAGCTCTATGGCACGATCTAAAAAATGAAAAGAGAGTGATAGCTCCTAAATTTCACGTAACCTCCTGCTTATAAATGTGGTGCACAACACATCCATAAGCAAGAGTCTATATAGAAATGAATTTTAAGACTCCCTAGGATGACATGCTTTGATACCACTTTTGTCACGCCTAAAGTCCCATTAAGGCAGACTGGCACCCATTTCCGACAAGGCTGGGGAGAACCAACCTTTAATCATACACTATCTATGAACATTATCCAGGGTTTCCACACTTAACATTCTTTAAGGAAAGGTGATAGTAATAATAAGCCAAAAGAAAATACATGTGACCAAGCCGTTGGAGCCATGATGTCTAGAATACGAGGTGCGACCACACTTTACTTTGTATAGTCTATAATGCCACTAGATAAGGATAACTATCTAATAAAGGTTGAGACAGGCCCTACCTTATGACTAACTACTAAGCAATAAGAAAATATAAGTTATAGACACACAAAGCCCCGAAACAACTAGGATCTTCGCAATAGTAGTTGTATATCTTGTATCCTACTAGGGAGATCTATTAGCTCTTGTACCTGCAGCATGAAATGCAGCACACCGATGAAGGACATTAATATGAGATAATGTATTAAATATGTAAGGCAAGAAGTACTATCTGTGAAATATGAACTCAAATCAAATTATGCACCAGTGTAAGGGTAAAAGACCACCTTTAGTCATATTGTGGAATCATGTACTTATGTCACTTTTGTTACTTTACCTTTATTTATTTTACATCTATGCGCAATATATAATACAAAGGACCAGGTGATCAGTGGAAAATCAATATCGGATTAACCTATGCAAGGCTTTCCATTTACCTCTCAGATACCCCCCGTAATATGGCATCGATCCATGCTAGGTGATTCTTCCACCCCTGAGATACCACCCATCAATTTCACTCTTATCTTTTGTTTACTTTTTAGATGATTGTTTTTGTGGTCATAACATTTTAAGCTGCAAGACTATAGATATAACAAGCGACATATAATCATGTAAGAGAATACCACAATAGAGAGAGTAGGTGATACAATTAATGGAATATGTAAGAGATGAAGCTACACATAGACTTTAGTTAGCTAAACAAAGAAATCATGAATCTTTGTATACAAAGCATATATGCAGATTTGACAATGACTATATATTAGAACATATATACATGTTAAAGAGTGGAGAGATAGTAGTTAATCATGTTAGAGTTTGCAGGTGCCTCTATGTGACAACGAAGAATTTAGGTTTCATGCCACATAATAGGAAATCGTGTATCTTTACAAACATTGTTGTACCACCTTGTTATTACCTTGAAGTAACCTCTTTTTCCCCCAAATTCTTACCTACAATGTACTAAGTGATAAAACAAGTATTCGTATCTACTAAAAATATCTTGACAGTACCATTTCATAAAAAATAACACTCGGGCAGCAAGTTTGTAATTAGCAACCCAAGAGTATTCTTTCAACCTTTCCACCTCAAATAGTACTTTCTATAACACATCCTCATATACATGTAATATCCAGCTTGTTTTAGTACGATAAAAAGCTCACAATATTTTACCAAGTACAATGTATATCAACTCCATGCAACACAAAATTAGGTAGCATAACATTGCGCCTTTTTCCTATATTTTGATGTTAACAATTCAAACCTATTCCAACTTCAACTAAACTATTCTCAACATATTTACACAGCAAAATAGTCCTACAATAGTCCCAAAATCATCCCAAAATATATGGAGGATGTGAGAAAACCATTCTCAATTACCAGCCTATAGTTTCCTACAAAAAGCACAATTAAGATATCATACAAGGACACATTTTACGGAAAACAAAAGTGGTACAACAACCTTGGGATATAATTTTTGAACTAAACCTTGTTAAAAAATTCAACCTTTCTTCATAATAAAGTCAACCAACAAGAGAAATGTCCCTCAATAACCAAGAAAAGTGAGTAGCAATTTTCTGAAGCATGTTGTCCAATATTTCTCACAAGTATAACAAGCATACTCCACATGTTTTTCATGGAAAACATATACTAAAAGGATAGATATTTCTACTTACCTTAGCCTTCAAGGATCGGGCATCTTCCAGAACCCTAAAGGTGTGCTTTGGCTACTTTGCAAACTCAAGAGAAAGCAAGGAGAAAACTTAGGGAAATCTGATTTTTTGGCTATGTTAAAATGACTTGAAGTGGCTTATTTTTAATTCCTTTTAAAAGGGAATCATGGCCAACTTTCTCCTTTACTTTAATCCACATTTTAGCAAGGTGGTGATTCACCTATTGGGCCCTTTCACTTGGGAATTATTGGGTTTTAATTTAATGGGCTTAGGTTGCCCATTTTTCTCTTTTCCCTTCACTTAGTTTGGGCCAAAATCCTCAAGTAGGTTGTGAATATTCTTGGGCCCTCTTAATTTTTATGGGGCTGCCAATATTGACCCTTTATAATGCCAAACCATGGGCTAAAATTACACCCTTAACTTGGGCTTTATTCATTATTGGACTTGGACTGATTTGGTGTTAGGCCTCGTCTCTGTTTCCTTTTCTTTTTACTTAATGTTTGGGACACAAGTGAGTTCATTCATGTATGAATTAATCTTCCCTATCTACCTAATTCATTTAAATTAAGCACGTAGGTGACTCACCTGCTAGTTTCCTAAGTCCCACACGCACCTTACTTCTTTTACTTTCTTTAAGGCTGCGATCTCCTTAATTGAACTTAAAACTTTTATACACTCGATCATCTTAGGCATTAGAGGAACATATAGCGTTCTAATAAAAACATTAAGCACTTTTTAAAAGATTGGTGCTCAATTGACCAAGCCATATCATGTCTAATATGCATAGGACTAGTATACATAAGATGTGGGTTGTTACAAACATGGTGGGTATATGTACATATGCTTAAAATCAAACAACTAGAGAGTAAATAATATGAGAGGTGTAAAATTGAATCATTTGAGAGTCATTAAAAGTAATCCACAAGATAATTCTTTGTTAGGGAATCATTAAAACCTCTTTTAAATCATATATTTTTCCATGACATCTCATAAAATAATAGTGTACGAAGAAGAAATAGCATAAACCTCTTCATAATATCATCATATAAAAGAGTTCATTAAACTATTAAATGTTACCATGACTTGAGGAATAAATGGAGAACAGGAATGGTTGAGGTTTGCGGAGGAAAGGTCTCCACATATCAAAACGCACATACCTTGGTGTGATTAGAGATGAAAAGCTTGTTTGAGAATGATGAAAATTCAAAACCCTTGCTTGGACTCTTCTCTTGAAGGTGTTGAAAAATTGGGAGTATTTTGGGATGAGTTAGGCTTAGGTTATTTTGGGAAGGAATTGGAATGAAGTTGTTTAAGGTTGTATAAGGCTAGAAAGGGCAGATTTTTTAGCTTGAACGACGTAGCATAGTCTTAAAATATTAGGAAATGTCGGAATTGCTACATTTTTAATGTTTAATGACCCCCATTTTAGGAGCCTTGAGTATAGAAATGTTGGCCTGAAAAATAAACTGATGTTTGGTGTACGGGACAACTTACAGCCTATAAGTAGACATACAGACTGTAGGTTTGTTATTAAACATAGAACCTCAGGAAGAGGAAAAGTTTTCATGTGTAGGGTAACCCATGGATCAAGTGATGGCTCATAGGATACTTTAAGGTTCGTAGCTGGTTTTGTTAGTGGGACCACAAACATAAAGGAATTTTGCAGTTTTTAGAAAGGTGACTAACGAGTTATCAGATGACCCATGGAATAGGATAAAGACCATAGCATCCTTTCATGGGTAAAGCCATGGAAGTGAGGAAAAATTGTTAAGTGTGGAAGGACTCTATGAGTCCAACAATGGCCCGTATGATGTTTCACGGTCTGTACTGATGCTTCAAGTTTTCCAGTCCAGTAAAGTCAATTTTCAAGATTTTTAGATGTGCCATCAGACGAATAGACTTAAAGCTCTTGGATTGACTTATAACTCATAATCGAGGTCTCGTAGGTTGACCTGGGATGTTTTAATGAGGGGCAATTTTATCATTTTGGCTCTTTCTATTCCTATACTACATCATTTGAGGGACGGGAATGTGTGAGACCCTGTGTTTTTCGTCTTTCATTAAATAAATAGTGTGGCGTTATATAAGGCATATGTGATTTTTGCTAGAACCTAGGGATAATAAGGATGAAAAAAAGATTTAATATAAAGGAATTAATGTTTCAAGTCAAAGGAACACCCTAAATACACATTCACGGTTAAAGAAATGGCCCGAGTGACACCTCGCCTTTTTTGGAAGGTTTAAATTAGGTTTCACATTTCAAATGGGACTAAAAGTGTAGAATTTTCTAATAATGGATTCTTAAAATTTATGTTAATAGTACAAAGGTGATACAATTTGTTTTGGAATCAAGAATGTTGCAAGATAAAGGTTGTCCAACGTTGCCGTAAGTTTCTTTAAGAAATCCTTCTTAAATTTGGGTCAAATGTATAAGGCCGTATCTCCGAAACTATAGAGACTTTGTAGGTCCATGACCTATCAAATTGAATATCTATGAGTCTAGTTTGCAACGCACAAAAGCACGCCTCAAACCGACCTCAGAATAAAATGTTATGATAGTTTTACCGAGACAGCCTGAACAGAAAACCGGGTCATGGGTCAGGTCGGGTCGACCCAACTTAATGTCGGCTAATTTGAGCTTTTTAAAGCTCAAAAACAGTGTCATTTCATCCCCAAACAGCTTATAAACTGAAGGTAAAGTTCCCTCAAGGTGCCAAAGGGATTTGAGTAAGTTTTTTGCATTTTTACCGTTAAAATTTGTGAGTGTGCCTAGAAATGTGTGCCTTACGCTTTGCAACTATTTTTCCCTCGTATTAGCTATATTTAGGGCTGTTTTTGGGCTATAAAAAAGTGGTGTTCTTGCTGGTATTGTTGGTTTGCAGCTGGTGAGTTTATGTAACAATTTGGGGCTCGTTTACAGTCATTTTTACGAAAATTTACAGACATTTCCTCGCGTAAATGTTCCTTGCCGAATTTGGTCATTAATGTAAGCTTTTGCTTGTTTGTAGGTGTCTTAAGCTGCGTATATATAGTTGTTGTGAAGATTAGGATGTAAGGAATAACTTTCATGAAGAAAAGTTTAGCAATTGGACGTTCGTTGGAGAGGTATGTTAAGACTAAGCTCCGTCTCTCCTTTTAGCATGAAATTCGGGAAGTTTCCCAAAACGTCAAATGCGATATCTTACTATTCTATTGCTAGAAAGACCTTCTGTGAAAGGCGTTGAGATTGCAGCAGAGTTATTTTCATGATGGTATTAGATTGAAATTTCTTTCGTTCGCTTAAACTGGACATTCAATATCTATATATCATTTTGTCAATTTTCCCAGCTACCTATTCATATGTTAGAGGTGTTTCTCTTCTTGGTGTAGTACCATCAAAATAAATGTGGAATGCGAAGAGAATGTAGTATTCATAATCATTCCTTCTTTCTTACAAAAATATAATTGAAGCATTTAACATGTAACGCGATGGTTTCCAATATTCTTCGGCGAAATACTCCTATTTAAACTACTAAGGCACTCGATCCTGTTTAAACACTTTCTTTTACTAATTGACATGGGACCAAGTATAAGCATAATGTAAAGCACCTTTATGAACATTTTCATAGTTAAGGCTTCACTCTAAATGTTGGGTTTAGTTCTCAAACTTGTTAAAAAAGACATATAAGATCCCATGAGTCATGTGTATATGCTATGATAATGACTATAATGTTATGAAAATATGTGTACCAATGATCCAAGATTGGCTAAATCATAATGATTATGATGCTATAAGAATAAGTCTTCCAATGAGCCATGATTGGCTAACTTCTTGGTATGGTCTACTATGTGCATTCAACATTCATATCATACATTACACGTTATGCATGGACTTCGAGCTATAATCGAAGGTATGGGTCCTATTTGGCAAAATATATACAGATGGTCACAGCTTCGCAGATATGATTCTGTTTAGCTACCGGAAAGGACCAGCATTGCTAGCATTTGCTTGGGTATGTCATGCATTTGTGTCTATAAATATGTATTCACGACATGCGATACTCGAGCATACCATGCATATTTAAGCATTAGGAGGTTGCTTATTGGCCATTAAGGCTACTTGAGATTTGGTTATAGGTGGTATTTCTATTAACTATTTACTACGATTATCTATGATTTCACGTCCTGCCTTTTATACCAGTACATGTTTATTCATACTGACGTCCCTTTGCCCGGGGATATTGCATTATATTTCGTGCGTGCAGGTTCAGGTAGGTGTTTTGATTTACCCCTCCAATAGGAGCCCCGTTCAGCTGTGACATGGTAAGCTCCACATCTTCTTGGAGCTTTCACAGGATGCTTACTTTTTGTTGTACAGTTGGGTATACTCGGGGCGCTGTCCCGGCAGTGTTAGTGATTCTCTTAGAGGCTATTGTGGACATGTTATTGTGGGTTGGTTCCTTTGTGCTTTTCAGTCTCTAGTCATCAGGTTGGCATGTATATATAGTGTGCGCTGGTACCTCTATTATTGCAGCCTTGTCGGCTAACTAGTACTCTATTGGTTTGGTTTACCTATCTTGATGTACATGATTTACTATTGACAAGGTCATGACCTAAAATGTCCAGGCTTGATCTTTTAGACGTTACGCTGCCTGATTTTCTTATCTCCCCTAATTCAGTTAACTAGCATGTTTAGTGGCTTACCCGGCCAATTATGGTATAGGGTGCCAGTCACGCCTCCCCTCTCTTTGTGGCGTGACAAACATGGTAACAGAGCAGGTCGTGTCCTAAGGAGTTCAAAATGATGTGTCAAGTAGAGTCTTGCTTATGGGTGTGTTGTGCACTACACTTATAATCAGGAGGCTATGAGGCATTTAGGATTGGTTACCTTTCCTTCTCTTAATAGATTATGCTTTAGAGCAAAGTTATAGGGACATATGAATTCTTAATCGTGCTTTGTGGTTTGTTTTATTTGTAAGGCTGTCTTTATTCAGGAGATGGCACAACATGGGGTGTATATGGATCCGAGAGAAGGTACCCAATGTTATTTACCAGGTCAGGCAAATACACTCCCTGTTTAGGCACGCAAAAAGCCTCCAGTATCCATAGTACCAGATTCTCCAACACCTGTTGAGGGCCAAGGATGTCCAGTACCCCCAATCCTACCAGAGTCTGGGGAGCAGGATGAAGGAGGCTATTCAGCTGCTAACTAGGATGGTTTCTATTCATGAGAGACAACTAAAGGCGAGAGCAGACACAAGAATGGATCAAATAGAAAGCTCAAAGATACAAAAGTTTCTTCTTAAGAAATGTCGAATCAAACCATTTGTCCTTACTTGGGCCCTCCACTATTTACAGGGTCCAATTCAAGTGAGGATCCACAAGACTTTATAGACAATATGTATAGAGTATTGAGGGTGATGTATACCTCTATCACAGAGGTAGTGGAGTTGGCTTCTTTTCGACTACGCGATGTTGCCATCTTGTGGTATGAGGCGTGGGAGAGATCCAGAGGGCCTTATACTCTGCCAGCAAAGTGAGAGGACTTCTCTGAGGCATCTTTATCCAATTACTTACCACAGGAGGTGGAGAGGCCCGTCTTCACTAGTTTAACAGTTTTAGGTAGGGGGATATGAGTGTAAGAGAGTATGTACTTTGGCTAGGTATCTGAATACTGCGAGTACTAGAGTTCATCGTTATGTTAATGGCTTGGGGGATTATTTGATTGGAGACTGCAGGATAGCCTCTTTACAGGATGATGTAGATATTTCTCGTGTTTAGGCTTTTGCTCAGACTACAGAGGACCTTTCTCATCGGATTTGGGGTACCCGTAGAGATAGGGATAAGAATAAGAGGGATCCTACTATGAGGACTTATAGGAAGCCACAGGGTGATGTTAGGTCCCCATTTCACTGATATCCACCTCAGTCAGTAGGTAGTTTCCTACCACAGTTACAAGTCCAACAATTTGGTCGTTATATTCAGTCAGGGCTGGGGCAGAGTTTTGGCCCGCTCGATAGCCATCGATAGAAGTGTTCTGCACAAATGAGACAACTCACTCCCCAATGTGCACAATGTGGTAAGCTTCATGCTAGGCAATGTAGAAAGGGTTCAAGTGCATGTTACCATCATGAGAGGACAAGATATTTTATTAGCAACTGGCTTTTAAGTCAGTCCCTATTGTAAATGAATTCCCTATGGTATTCCCTGATGAGCTTCCAGGGATTTCCCTTGAAAGGGAAATCGATTATTCTATAGATTTGATCCTGAACACGCTGCATATATCCATTCCTCCCTATAGAGTGCGTCCTACAGAGCTAAGGGAATTGAAGGAAAACTGAAGGACTTACTTGATAAAGTCTTTATTAGGCCAAGTACATCTTCATGGAGCGCTCTAGTGCTTTCGGTTCGAAAGAAAGATTGCTCCTTACAGATGTGTATCGGTTACAGATAGCTAAATAGCGTCACTATCAAGAATAAGTATTGTTTTATGTGGAATGATGGTTTTTCAAAGATTGACTTGTGACACAGTTACATACAAGCTACGAGTAAGGGATGTTGATTTCCCAAGGCAATATTTAGGATAACTCAGGAGTTGATCATGCAGACTACTTGCGAGATATATTAAAGACTCTCCAGGACAACAAGTTATATGCTGAATTCTCAAAATGTGAATTTTGGTCAACTTCTATAGCTTTTCATGTCCATGTTATTACTAGCGATAATATCAAGGTCGATGGCCTGAAAATTGAAGTAGTAATGGCTTGGCCGAGACCTTTGAATCTGACAGAGGTCCATAACTTTTTGGGCTTGGCAGAATATTATAAGAGGTTTGTTATGGGATTCTCCACTACCTCTACACCTCTAACGAGGTTGACGCATCAAATAAACTAAGTTTCAGTAGACTGAATCATGTGAACAGAGTTTACAAGAGCTAAAGGAATGGTTTACCACCGCACCTAGTCTGGCTCTTCTGGATGGAACTAATGGCTACATTGTAAATTGTGATGCCTCAAGAATTAGCCTAGGTTGTGTTCTTATGCAGCATGGTAGGTTATTGCATATGCTTCTAGACAGTTGCTTAAACATGAAGAAAATTATCCTACCCATGATCTTGAGCTCGTTGCAGTTGTATTTGCCCTAAAGAGCTTGTGGCATTATCTATACAGAGTTCATATTGATGTTTTTATTAACTTCCAGAGCCTCCAGTATTTATTCAAGCAGAAGGAGTCGAAGTTATGACAAAGAAGGTGGCTAGAATTACAAAAGAAATTATTTTGATATTTTGTACCATCCTGGTGCACCTAATGTTATTGCTGATGCACATAGCCGAAAGTCAATGGGAAGTCTAAGTCATGTTGAAGCTGATAAGGTTGAAATGACCAAAGGCCTATGCCAGCTAGATAGTTTGCAGGTGCGATTGGTAGATACAGAGGATGGAGGTGTAATTGTTCAAATTAAAGCAAAATCTTTCATTGTTACTGAAGTAAAAGAGCAACAACGTGAGGATCCTAAGATTATGATTCCGAGGGAAAGTGTTCACCAACTGCAACATCCTCTAATTGAGCTAACTTGAGATGGAGTCCTTCAGTACCGGGGCCTCTTATGTGTGCCAAACATCGAAGGGATTCATGCCAAGATTTGTTTTGAGGCCCATTATTCTAGATATTCAACCCACCCTGGAGCAACAAAAATGTATCGGGACCTTCGACAAATCTAATGGTGGAATGGAATGAAAAAGGATATTGTAGAGATAGTACCCAAATGTCCCAATTGCCAGCAAGATAAGGCTAAACATCAGCGACCTGGAGGCCTAGCTCAATATATTGAGCTTCCGCTAAGGAAATGAGACATGATATATATAGACTTCATCACTAGTTTGCTTCGTATAAACTAAAGGAAAAGTTCCCTCAAGGTGCCAAAGGGATTTGAGTATGTTTTTCGCTTTTTTACCGTTAAAATTTGTGTGTGTACCTAGAAATGTGTGCCTTACACTTCACAATTGTTTTTCCCTCGTATTAGCTGTATTAGAGGTTGTTTTTGAGCTGTAAGAAAAGTGGTGTTCTTTCTGTATTGTTGGTTTACAGCAGGTGTGCTCAGGTAATAATTTTGGTGATCTTTTACAGTCAATTTTATGAAGTTTTACGGACATTTTCTCGCATAAATGCTCCTTGCCGAATCTGGTCATTAATGCTAAATTTTTTACTATTTATATGTGTCTTTAAGTACGTATATATAGTTGTAGCGAAGCTTAACTTTTGGAAATTGGACGTTCATTTGAGAGGTATGTTAAGGCTAAGCTCTATCTCTCTTTTTCGCACGAAATCCGACAAGTATCCCAAAATGTCAAATGCGATATCTTAATATTCTGTCGCTAGAAAGACATTCTCTAAAAGGCGCTGGGATTGCAGCTGACTTATTATCATGATCGTATTGGATTGAAATTCCTTTGTTCGCTTAAACAGGACATTCAATATCTACATATCATTTTGTTGGTTTTCCCAGCTACCTATTCAAATGTCAGAGGTGTTGCTTTTCTTGGTGTAGTACCATCAATATAAATGTAGAATACGAAGGGAATGTAGTATTCATAATCAGCCCTTCTTCCATACAAAAATATAATTGAAGCATTTAACAAGTAACGCGATGGTTTCCAATATTCTCCAGTGAAATGCTCTTATTTAAACTACTAAGGCACTTGATCTTGTTCAAACACTTTCTTTTACTAATTGATATGGGACCACGTATAAGCATTATATAAAGCACCTTTATGAAAATTTTCAATGTTAAGACTTCATTCTAAATGTTCGGTTAAGTCATGTGGGTATACTACGACAATGACTATGATGTTATGAGAATAAATGTACCAATGAGCCAAGATTGGCTAAATCACAATGATTATGATGCTATGAGAATAAGTGTTATAATGAGACAAGATTGGCTAAGTTCATGCTATTGTCTACTATATGCATTAGACATTCATATCATTGCTCATTATGCATGGACTTCGAGCTATAATCGAAGATATGGAGCCTATTTTCCTAAATATGTATATGGTACAGATGGCCACAGGTTGGCAGATATGATATCGTTTAGCTACCGAGAAGGACCACCAGTGCTAGCATTTGGTTGGGTATGTCATGCATTTGCATCTATATATATGTATTCATGACATGCGATACTTGAGCATACTATGCATATTTGATCACTAGGAGGTTGCTTATTTGTCATTAAGGCTACTTGAGGTTTGGTTACAGGTGGTATTTCTATCAACCTTTTTACTTCGGTTATCTATGATTTTACTTCCTTCCTTACATACTAGTACATTTTTATTTGTACTGACGTCCCTTTTCCTGAGGACACTGCATTTTATTTTGTGCGTGCAAGTTCACGTAGAGGTTTTGATTTACCCCTCCCAAAGGAGCCCCGTTCAGCTATGACTTGGTAAGCTCCACCTCTTCCCAGAGATTTTACAGGATGCTTACATTTTGTTATACAGTTGGGTATAGTCGGGGCCCTGTCCCGACAGTGTTCGTTATTTTCTTAGAGGCTATTGTGGACATGTTATAGTGGGTTAGTTCTTTTGTGCCTTTCAATCTCCAGTCTTCGTATTGGCATGTATATATAGTGTGTGTCAGTACCTCTATTATTACAGCCTTGTCGGCTAACTAGTACTCTATTATTTTTGTTTACCTATCTTGATGTACATTATTTACTATTGACCAAGTCATTACCTAAAATGTCCAGGCTTAGTCGTTCAGACGTTATGCTGTCCAATTTTCTTATGGTCCCTAGTTTAGTTAACTAGCATGTTTAGTGGCTTACCCGACCAATAATGGTATAGGGTGCCAGTCACGCCTCCCCTCTTTTTTGGGCGTGAAAAAAAGGGACCTTATAATATTCCTTACGTGCTAATTCCTTCATTCATTCTCCCATTCTTTACTATCAAAATTTATAAGGCAAAAAGGGGCTCTAAAGAAAAAGTTAGGGCAAGGCTAGGTTTTCAAGATTTTTCCTCAATCCTACAAGTTTCTTTCTCTCCAGTTCTTCTAAGTTATGTTAGTTGATTTGTGGGTATCCTTTCACCCATAAAGCTCCCTATTAAGTATTTTACCTTTTCCTTGATTTCAATAAAGTTAATGTGCATGCTTATGATGATATCATAATATTTATACTTTGATACGATACTTATGAAGTTTAGCAACAATATTTCTAAGTAAATATATGCATATTTGAAGTAAGATATTAATTCCATGATGATTTTCGATATGATCAAGATTCGGAGGTTTCGATATTCCTTTTAAAAGAAATATCATGTGACTTATGTGATTTATGGTTTTTCAATGATAAATCTAAGCTCACATAGTTTTCAGGTAAAGATTTCTATGACTTATGATTATGATTAGGACATTAATAAAGCGCTTCAAAGTTATGTTTATGAATGATATGAGTTGGACATTAAATGCCCTAAAAGGTGTTAGAGAACGGTCCCCACAATGAAATGATAATTCTCATTTGGTGGATCCTAAGTTTGAGCTAATCCTAAAATTGCTACTCATATTTGAAGTTGACCATCAAAAGTTCCATGAGATGATATAGCACTGAATGTGACTTTGTGGTGAGGATCGTTAAGGGAACCTTAGTAGCAACCCTTTGTTCCATTAATTATGTGACACCATAGGAGGCCTTGTAGGCAAGGCTAGTGGATTCACGTAGGCTACTTATGTTATAATGATTCCTGCTAAGCTTTATGGAGCTCCACCCGACATGTGGTATCCCTGTGCAAACGTATGGGGTTATGTTAGATTCTATAAAGTTTCATCCATGGTCTTATATGTCAGTTAAGGTTCATTCCCACAAGTCTATGATCCTATGCTATGTCTCCACTTTATGTGTTTCCTTATGAATTGTCTCATATTTATCTTAAGCAATATTCCTTGTGTATGCTTGAGGTTGCTTATGTATCCTTTATTCTTTATATCCTTATATGTTATGTTTAATAATGATGGCATTATGATTTTATCCATGCATTACATCTCACATACATAGCACATTCAAACATGATAACACACATTTTGTCTGCATGATTTAACCATGTAGGGACAGGCACTCCTCCACCGGCTCAAGGCTAGTTCGGCGTCCAAGACTAGTAGCTTTATTGTGGTGAGCCTTTGGTTTGAGACTCCTCCACGTTTTCATCCATCTTGTATCTTTGCTTTGTTTAAGGCAATGTATTGTAGCCCTTTTGAAGCTTTTACTTTCGATGTTCCCTTATTATGGATTCTATTCTATTTGATGGAGATCGACTAATACTGGTCCTATCCATTAATGAAGTAGATGGTATGTATATCGACAAACAAGTTGATTCTAGTATTTCCACTACTGTTTAATAATTCTTCATTATCAAACTTGACCCTTAGACCCTTTTCCCCTATTTTCTTACGCAAAATTTTTACATAATGCCTATGAATGCTTAGATGCTAGAAATTGCTTAGGTGAGGTTCCCTCGGGTATCTCATTCACCATGTGATGACTAGTCCCCTAGGTCGGGTTGCCACAAACATGGTATCAAAGAACGAGGTTTTAGAATGTTCCTCGAATGTCCATGTATACCTTGTAGCGTACAGTCTCATTCAAGGTTGTGAAGCGTTCCACTCTGTTGAGTAAGAGACTATGAGACTGCTTAGGAAAGTCTTCCCTTCTTTTTTATTCTTGTCATGCCTTAGAGTTAAATAAGGTTTTTTCACTAACTAATGATATGTTTTTGCATGTTTCGAGGTCATGCGGCCATAGAGTGCTCCCTATTAATAAGACACTCCCGAGGAAGAAGTCCTTTCACTCCAACAGATGATGGAGTATCTCATTTTGAGTTCTGAGCTGCATGAACTTATTGCCCAAGCATTGGCCAACCAAGCAAATCGGGAGGTGGCCATTCCTTAACAAGTACCTACTCTTGTTAAAAGAGTATGTGATTACATGCGGATGAACCTGCATGAATTTAATGGGTCAGGCTGATAAGGAGCTATTGAGTTTATTGAGGAAGCTTATAGAGTTGTGGCTGTGATGGGAATTCCATCAAAGTAGAAGAGCAAGTTGGTGGCCAACCAACTCAAAGGAGTGGCAAAGATTTGGTTCGAGCAATGCGAAGACAAAAAAGGTCAAGGAGAAAGTTCTATTGCTTGGAAGGAATTCAAATATGCCTTTTTGGATTGGTTTTTCCCTATTGAGGTTAGGGAGGCAAAGGAGCAGAAATTCATCATCTCGAAGCAAGTGAGCATGAGCGTGAGAGAGTATGCCCTCAAATTTACCAAATTGTCAAAGTATGCTCTATTCATGGTCACAGATCTGAGAACTCACCTGTGCAAGTTTTTCCCCAAGGAATGCATGACCGCCATGGTGGTATAAGAAGATGGACATTTCCAGCTTGATGACGTATGTAGAGAAAATTGAAGAAGAGAAGCTTTGTGAAAGCTAAAGGGAGTCCAGGAGGGCTCGGGTTGAAGGTGGGAACTACTCATACCAAATGGGCATAGGTCACAAACACCCTAGTGGATAAAGGTCCGGTGGTCAAGGATCCCACAGCACTATTCCTTCTTAGAAGGACAAGGGGGTCGCCCCTAATCACTAAACTCCAAATTTCCCTATGTACGGAAGCCTCAAAACGGAGAATGCTTAGCCGGGTTAAATACTAGCTTTACTTGTGCGAAGCTCGGCCACCATATTTAGGATTGAAGGAACGGAGGCTCAAGGCCTCAAGGACAAAGGGGTCAAGTGCAAGGCACCCGAAGGACCAAGCAGTTATATGCTCTATATGTTCTCCAAGAGGTCGAAGAAGCCCCAGATGTGGTTATCGGTACGTTAAGGATTTTTATTATGATGTATATTCACTTTTAGATCCGAGAGAAAATTTGTATTTTGTAAGCCCATTCTTTGAAAATAAGTTCATGCTTTTCCTGAAGTCCTCAATGAGCCCTATGAGGTGAGGGTATCATAGCATGAAGAGTCTATAATGGTTTTTTATGTCTATCTTGCATAAAAGTTATTCCATGTGACTTAGACACACTTTCCATGGTAGAATTCTATGTGATTTTGGGGATGGATTGCTTGTATGCTTCTTATGCCTCTATTGTCTGCAGAACTCATATAGTTAAATTCCAATTTCCTAATGAGCTAGTTCTTGAATCGGAGAGTAGCAACTTCTTATGTAAGGGTCAATTCATTTCTTTTGTAAAAGCCCAAAAAGAGTTCCCCAAGGAGTGCATCTACCACTTGATGAGGGTCAAAAATGCCTCTTCCAAAGATCCTTCCCTTAAGCTATTCCCTAATATTTTCCTAGATGAGTTACCGGGTGTCCCTCCTGAAAAGGAGATAGAATTTGGTGTAGACCTCTTACCTAATACTCAGCCTATCTTAATCCCTCCTTATAGAATGACTCATGCAAAATTGAAAGATTTAAAGGAGCAATTGAAGGATTTATTAGAGAGGGGCTTCATTAGACCTAGCCGATATCCATGGAGTTCCCCCGTGCTATTTGTAATGAAGAAGTATAGGCGCTTCGTATATGCATTGACAAGTAGAAACGCAATAAGGTCACCATCAAGAATAAGTGTCCCCTTCTAAGAATAGATGATTGGTTTGATCAACTACAAGGTGTTACCCATTTCTCCAAAATGAATTTGAGATCCGATTATCACCAATTGAGGGTAAGAGAAAGTGACATCCCTAAGACGACTTTCTAGACTAGGTATGGTCATTTTAAGTTTGTGATGATGTCATTTGGCCTCACTAATGCATCAACAATATTCATGGACCTCATGAATAGGGTGTACAAGCCTTACCTCAATATATTCATCGTGGTATTTATTGATGACATTTTTATCTACTTCCATGGTCAGCAAGAGCTCATGGAGCACTTGAGGGTAGTATTACAAATCCTGAGGGAATAGAAGCTATTTACAAAATTTGACAAGTGCAATTTTTTGATAGATATGGTTGCGTTCCTTGGGCATGTGGATTCTAGAGAGGGAATAAAAGTTGATCTGAAGAAGACAGAAGCAGTGAGAAACTGGCCAAGGCCATTGATTCCTACTAACATAGGGGTTTTTTTGGTTTTAACTAGTTACTATAGACAGTTTATGCAAACCTTCTCCAATATTGTGTCTCGACTCACCAAGCTAACTAAAAAGAAGGCTATGTTTCTGTGGATGGATGCATGTGAGAGGATTTTTCAAACTTTAAAGGATCGGTTGACTTCAACGCCCATATTGACATTTCCATAAGGGAATGATGGGTTCGTCATGTATTGTGTTGCATCAAGGATTGGGTTCAGTTGTATGTTAATGCAAAGTGGTAATTTCATTGCCTATGCTTCAAGGTAGTTGAAAGTGCATAAGAAGAATTACAAGAGTCATGATCTTGAGGTTGCAGAGGAGGTGTTTGCCTTAAAGATTCGGCTACATTACCTATAAAGACTTCATGTAGATGTTTTCATGAGCCATTAAAGTCTCCAACACGTGTTTATCGAAAATGATCCCATGTTGAGGCAATAGAGGTGATTAGAGTTACTCAAAGATTATGACATGAGTGTGAAGTATCTTACCAAAAAAGCCAAAGTTGCAACTAATGCCCTTAGTATAATCTTCATGGGTAGTATGTCCCATATTGAAGATGATGGAAAAACGGAGTTAGCCAAAGATGTTCATAGGTTGGCTAAAATGGGAGTGGAATCTAGTGAGTCTAGAAGTTGTGGTGCGATAGTTCTTCATGGGTTTGTATCTTCTTTGACTGATAAGGTTAAGGCTAAGTAATAGGGCTAAAAGTTGCCCGAAGGTTGAATTCTATAGTGTATTGTCTCAATTTTGACCTTCTTCTCTTGATGGATAGCCTTAATTTGCGATAATGTCATGATCATGTGAATGCCTTGAATGATTAAACATGCTTGTTGTGTTACTTGTTCTTGTGGGCCATGGTGAAGTTTGAATAATCCCCCCAAACTCTTTAAAAAAAGTAAACATGCCCTATAATTATCGGGTGACGTCATTCTTAAGGGTAAGTTGTTGTTCAATTGTGTTTGTTACCATGGTAACGGTGTGAATGTAGTAATTGTGTAATGAGGATGTGATGATATTTATAGTGGGTTAATGCGTGACTTTTCCATTGTTCATGTGAAAAGTGATGAAATTTTGAATGTATAGGTGTTGGTCTACTAGTCAATTTTGCTAATGGTTATTTTTACAGCCACAGTGGACTTGATGATGCGCTGAAGTATCACACACACTGATTTGTTTGACTGATGATTGATGTTGAGTTCTGCAACTTTTGGCAACGGTATTTCCATAACCAAATCAATTCGGTGGGTCGACGAATTTGCACCACCATTGCCAAGAGTAGCTTTGATTGAATGTTTTAAAATTGTGCAAAAATGTAATGTTCTATTTGACTACTGAATCAATTCATTGGATTGCCAAATATGTTTGGAGGTCAAATTCACTTGTCCACCCAGATTGACTTTCTTTTGAATAATTTTGAACTCTTTTCTCCTATGATTGCTGCTCACACAATGTTTTTAGCTTGTTTTTACAGAAATGGGAAACTCAAAGGAACTTGTCACTCGAGGTGGATCTTGGGCAGCTCTTGGAATCACTATAGCCCTTGACTGATTATATGAAATAACACAAAGACCTCGTGGGGAGGTATGAGGTAAAGGGAAAGGGAAGGTGATTAAAAATTTGAAGTCATACGGTTATGAGGAAGGGTCCTTACATATGACTTGAACCACGTAAGAGGATGAGGAAGAAGGGTCTAAAACCCCAACATGTAGGCTTACTTGGAAGCCAAGTCCAAAAGATATCAAAGTGAGGCTAGGTCTTAAGCCTTTTATGATCTTCTTCTTCAAACATCTCAGAGGATCCAGGAGATAATAGCCCCAAGACTTTTAAATAGACTTAGAGTAGAGGGGCACAAAACAATTCTTGAGGAGAGGCGATTATTCACGAATTAAGTCATTGATAGGTACCTTGATTTTTGTGATACTCCTAAGTTCTATAATTTCTTGATATTTACCAAACCCTTGGGCCCATATGTTCAAATCATGGTCCGAGATTTTATGAGGCCTATGGTAAGGCCATTTCAAAAAGAAAAGTAGGGTGAAGGTTGTGCTCAAAGCTCTTAATGTAGTGGAAGTTTGGGGTATGCAGGTCCAATGTAGCGAAATTGAGATAAATAATATTTTGGTGCACATATAGATATGAAATAACATTGATGAGATGATGAATGTCCAAACATTTGATGACATCAAAGCATGGTTGGCCCTTATAATCGAGATCTCTGCTCCCTCATTGTTAGAGGAGGGAGCAATTATTGAAAAGAATGAGATGTATATACCTGTGAGATTTTTGTTCAGATCTATTGACAGCATTCTAATACATTCACAAAATGAGTCAATTCTTCGACACTGTAATGTGGCATTGGTTAGGTATATCATGGATCACCGAAAGTTCAGCCTTGGTGCAATCATCACCCTAGTGATCCTCACTAGGGTGAAGCAAGTGTAGACCTCACTATCGTTCCCCAGACTTTTCACAATGTTCTGCTAGCATGCTGGAGTTCTTGGTATGAAAAAGATTAATGTGGAGGTTA
This sequence comes from Solanum rostratum, assembly GCA_029948455.1. Taxonomy (NCBI): domain Eukaryota; kingdom Viridiplantae; phylum Streptophyta; class Magnoliopsida; order Solanales; family Solanaceae; genus Solanum; species Solanum rostratum. Next base: position 23,221,075 of record CM057055.1, read on the forward strand.
CTCCAACAGTGTCCACGGTTATCTAGAGAATTGAGGCTGAGGTCCAAAGGGAGGAAGGGGATCAAGAAAGGAAGATAATGATAAGACAAAAACTAGTATTTGATGTGGCGACCCTCAAGTTAGGCACTACAGAGCTGGCCCATAAGTCAAGTATAACTTCATCCTCTCCCTCATTACCTTCCTCTTCCACCTCTCTCTCTCTTCCAGTGAGGCACGGGATGAGCCTAGGGCTAAGGATTACCAACCCCAATCACTAAAGCCCCTATTATGAGCATTGGATGGTTGGCCAAAGCAGCCAATGTTCATACTACTTAGGTTGATCGATATGGTCATTACCAATGCATTGAACCTGTATATTGAGGCTGTACCCAAGCAACAAAAGTTGACGAAGGAATAAATGATGAGGATGGATAGGCCCAATATGATGATTAAGGATCATGTGAAAGAGTTGGCTAGCTTGAAAGTGAGGGTAGCTACTGTGGAGAAAACAAGCGGTGGCAATCAAGGAACATCACCTATAAAAGCCGACATTGACTATTTGAAGAAGGAGATGACATCCCTGAAGTCTACGAACTTGATTTCTTTTATTGATAGACTAGAGGATCCATCTAGAGTGGAAATAAATGTAGCTCCCAATGATATGTTGGATGTGGATGCACCAGGTGAAGTCGATGAAGAAACCAATATAGTAGGCACCCAAGAGACCGATTAGGAATAATTGAGAGTTGAGCCTAGCAAGGAAGAGCATGAAGAGCTTTCATGGTTAGAAGGACAGATCGTGGACATAGTGAAAAAGGTGTCTCTCAAAGACATGTCCATATAGGCCCATCTGGTGTACAAGAGCCTGAGCTTGAGAGGCCATTGATTGAGCAAGGGAGTGTACTGCTAGATAAAGGTATTAGTGCTTCCATGACCATTTCTTCAACTCCATTGCCACCACTTCAACAAGACTAACTTGGATTAGGGGATTCTAAGAGCCATTCCTTCCTTTTTTATTTGACTTTTATTGTTCCTTGCACATTGAGAACAATTTTTTTTATTTAGGAGGGGATGAGCATTTTGAAGTTCCCTATTTCTACTAATGATAATTTTCTAGCAAGGTTGCTAGATGAGACATAGTTAGTTTTTATTGGTAAGTATTTGAGACAATTTTTATTTTTGGATTGTAAATAATTTTAATTTGGGTTGTAATAGAATAGTATTTGTTTTTCCATTTATGTTTTCGTCTTTTTGAGTTGAATGGATGAATGATTGCAAAAGATGTTTTAAATTTGTGGCGAACCCCATGCATATGTCAAAACACATTCAAATGTGAATATTGTGTCGCTAGTCCTTAGCGATTCTAGTATCGATAATTTACATCTTTTATTCAGATAGTGTCATGGAAAAGGAGTATATACTTACTCACCAATTAGTCCTTTTCTTTATAAATCAATCCTTGAATGTATTTGATACATCTTGAGTTGACTGTGTGAGTGATTGGGCTTTGATATGGATGATCATAAGTTGTGAGTGTGTTGCTATTATTTCAATGCAAATCTATTTTGCTATTATGAGATTGGGAATTTTGTTGAAAGGCATGTTTTGCAACATATAGAACTTCTCGATTTGTTTTAAAAAGCTATTTGGTTTATCCCGGATTAAAAAAGGACCTTAGGCCTTCTTTAGTCCTTTTTAGTCCACTTTGACCATAATTGACCTCCAATGACAATGAATTGATTCCTTAGTAAAACACCCTTCGACAAATGATTTGTGAAAAATAATTCTTTCTTGTTCCTTAGCAATCTCTCCTTGAACATAAAATGTGTAAAGTGATGACCGAAGGCCAAAGTTGGGGGTGTTTATAGAAATAAGGAGTGTCTCCAATGTAAGAGCTGAGGAAAGAAAAAGGAAAATAAAGAAAGGTGAGGAGTCGTTAAAATGATGAAAACAATAAAACCATTAGAAAAAGATGAACTGAAAAAGAATTTCTTGAAAATGAGGACCCTCCAAAAATTGTGGAAAGATAGTGCAAAAGTGGGAGACACCTAGGATGGAAAGAACAAAAGAAAAAGAGATGCCAATAGGAAAGGAAGAGAAATGAAGAAAAAAGGATCCACGAGCACGAAAAGAATGTGTAGAGTTTAAGGAGGGATGAACAACTAATAGCCATATGCTATCGTACCCAACCTTAACCCTACATTATAGCTTAAACAAAGTCCTTCAGAATCCTAGTTCGGAATAGAATCAAATGAACTCTGATTTAGAATAAGGCCAATCTTATGGGTTGAAGCTTTCATGTCATTCTTAATTTGGAGAGTGAGTGCTGAAGAGATCCTTTGAAATTGTTGTTCTAATCTTGTGTGTACATGATATTCTTTTGCATGAGGGAAAAATGGTGATACTTATAGGCAGTGATCAAAAACTACATGAACAACTGTGAGCATAGCAATGTTTTTATTACTCCTTAGTCACCTCTTGAGGCATCAAAATCATGTAAGTATTTTCTGGAAGTTTGAGGGTGGATGACAAAGGTGAAATTGTATGTATTGCTCCCTGTTGCCCTATTTTCGAACTCTAAATTTTATTCATTGATGTTTGATTTACTTGAGGGCAAGCAAAGAATTGGGTTGTTGATGAGTCCATATCTCGAAGTCATTTTGGTCTTAGAATGAGAAGAAATGTTGTTTTCAATGTACTATTATATTCGAAATACTAAAAAATAATTAGGAATGGAGCTAAAAGTTCACAAGTGGACAATACATAACAATCTTGGAAAAGGAGCAAAAGTGTGAAAAGGGCAGACAAAAGCAGATTCTTTGATTTATTCAGCGTACCACCGAATGCTCAATGAGACCACAACATCAAAGTCTCACATCCATGGCAGAGAGGTGTTCAGAATCAACATTGTCAACATATATGGTGTATCACAAAATTGCTAAGAAGACTGCCTAATATTGCATAACTCAGGACCCCAAGCTCATGACAGATGGGCGACGTAGATATAACTTCAATGAATCAGCTAATATGAAAACTAGAGTAAATAACCATTGCTTAATCTTGAAAATACCCCAGCCTTGAAGCAGATGCAGAGTAAAGCGGTCAAGTACACATTTGACGCATCGCCGACGTGCCCAGTGATGGCTGGCCATAACCGATGAGTTTCAACTTGGTGCACAAACATTCATGATTTTGCATGGACTATTTAAAAATTTTCTAAAAGACATTGTACATATCATTCGCATTAGGTTTTACACAGAGAGAGCGCATGAGATTAGGGTACTAAGAGCATTCTTGCTTAATAATACAAGGGTTAGAGGGTTTTAAGCTTGTGGAGGCACAAATTGTGGAGATTTAATGGTTTATATCAACTTTTCTCTTATAATCCTTGTTACCCATGTATTCAATTGCTGAATTCGGTATTGAATCGTTATTTTCAAGTATGAGTGGCTAAAACCCTATGTTGAGGGTGTGTAAATAATATTGGTCTTTGATTTCTATGCTGGGTCTTTTATATTTTGACTTTATTGTTAAATTGAGTGAATTTACATCCATTTCTAAGTTTCATCTATAATCCTAAGGTTGTAAACGTGAGATTCACTTTAGATCACTAATTATTGCTTTAAGCAACGTAGTTAGAGTGTTGAATGGATGTATTAGCTGGAAATCATTCATGGTGTCAGTCGAACGCCACAATAATGGATTCAATGTCTAAGGTATTAAGTTGTTTTCTTTGATTTCTCAAGCCGGGCATCTCACTGAGAGATTTGCATATGATGTCGTAATAGAATCATGTGAAACCCCTTCGTTGTCGTAATTGAAGCTTAGGTTACCAACATCCTAGCCTATTCACTCATCTTTAACATGCTTATTCAAATATTTGGACCTAGCTTAGTAGATTTATTCCCATATTTGCACATCCCTGACATCACCTCAAATTTGTTGATTAGTTTCTTATTTAGTTGTTATTTACTGAATATCAATTTTAATTATTGTAACCTCCCAATTTAAACTTACGATTTCCTAATTTAATGAATTACTTTGCCTTTTAAACTACCATTTCCTGTGGGATTCGACCCCGACTCTATTGTTGGGTAATATGCTTATAGTAATTACTTTTGTTTCCTTACAGTAGTAGATTTGAGCGTTCATCAAAAGTCAAAGGGAAATGGTTCTGACTAGATATGAAAGTAAATATGAAGTGAAATGGTTTTGACGAATACATGGTCCATATGAGATTCCCATGGGTTTCTGTTTGATTTTATTAGTGGATGTGTATCGGGGACAGATATGCATAAAGATTATTTTATATTGCATGGTATTATTTAAATCATATGGTATCCACTTCATCTCAAATGAATCATCCTTTTCTATTATTATATGTATTTGATAATGATTTGGATATCTATTGTATCATTTGACTTGTGTACCAGTTGGATATTTTGAGATATGATGCTATGTAATGGGTATAACTATATTCTTGCAATTTTATATTATATTGTGTTAGGACTTTTCTAGGTGAAGGTGTGTAGTTTGGCGGCATATGGTTGGGTGGATAGGATTACTTATGATCTTCATTGCTTTACTTTAGATTAGTTCCATTCGCTGAGTACCTTCCTGTTTGGTTCTCACTCCTTACTATATTTTTGTAGGATGTGAGCCTGGTCCCTCTAGCTAGCTATTCTTCATTTCATGTTCAAGCTTTCAGATCATTCGTGAGGTAGTTGCTTGTATCTTAAGTAGGTCTTCGAGAATTCTTCTTTATATGTTTTGTTCTATTTTAGAACTAGACATTGAAACTTATACATTATGTAGTATTTCTATAATTAGACGTTTTTAGATGTGACACCAATTCTTGGATGGTTGTAGCTTTGGACTTCATTTGTTTATTATCGTATTAGACTATTTTTCTTTCACTTTAATTAATTTGTTGAGTTGTTTAAGGTTTTAGCTGACTCACCTTTACAGATTAGGTGAGCCCTATCACACAAGGTTTTCAGGTTGTGACAATTGTCTCTTGTAATCACAAAGAAAAATTAACCACCCCCTTTTCGAATGTGGCGCAGTCCAGGGGATCACGGAGGCCAAAACACGAGTTCATAGTAATTGCAGCCGAGAGGCCCACAAATGCAAAGATTAAAATAACACTACATCACCATAAGCTGAAATTGTTAATGTTACCAATTTCATATTCTCTGACAAGGTGCTCGGGATTTATTTAGAACCCAAGACATGCAAACGAACCATGCTACCCCATAAAATTTTATATTCCAGTGTCAATAGCGCGGTCAAAATTTTTTCATGAGGTCCTTTCAATAGAAAAAAAGTTGGTCCTACACCCAAGGGATATTTTTAGCTAAATCTATAAAGGGCTCTAAAATTAATCTAGAAGCCTCGAGAATCAAAAGATAGTTTTAGACCAAACTTGATATTCAAAATCTAACTGTTATAAGAATTTTCATTTTGGCAAGACTTTCAAGAAAGCTGGCCAAATTTAAACTTGAGAAAACTTTGAAAGGCTGAAATGCTAAAAGGCTTAAACGCATTTCAAAATCCTTAGAATTCAAGCGAACCATGCTTCTGAACTAAACTGGCCATTCAAGAGCTAGTAAAATTGTCAAAATTAGTCTGAGACCATTTACCCACATTTTGACATAAAGTCTTCAAGGTACTAAAACCTACATAAAATCCTAATGAACGACCTAGCCACTAAATTTTCAGCAACAAGTTATAAATAACTTGGAGGTTCTATTGAAAAAAAAAATAACTAACAAAAAAAGGGATCAACATAAAATCGACCTAGAAGGTCACTATCACATCTAACAATAAAAGAACTTTTAATTGCAAATGTAAAGGTAAAGAAATACCTAAACTCTTAAGTATACTGGGTGATGGAACGGACTAATCCACAGAGTGTATGGGAACCAGGTCCCTTGAAGAAAAACAAAGAAAAATAGCTAAAAATAGTAAAGCAATAACGTAAATATGTACAAGCTATTACGTGGAAACCCTCTTACTCAAGGGAGGAGAGAATCGTGACTTGCACTCACCATATTTCAAGCCAACTCCATTAAACTCAAGGAGGAAAGTTTTATATTACAAATTCTTGAAATCAAGGAATTTAACTCTAAATCCCTTCCCTCTCATTGTTATAACTATAACACAGATACAAGCAAACTCGGTAGCTACTCTTCTACTCACTAAATCTACTCACTCTAGAAAACTTAGACTACAAGAATCGACATAGCTAACTCTAGCAATGAAAAGAAAAACCTTTCTTAGTTTTGGATTACTGTATAGATTAGGAATCAATTCACAAGATGCAAGCAGCAGTTTAGCACAATAAAGTACTCAAAAATGCAAGAATAACTTTGATCTTTCTATTGTACTACTCGAGAGCCATACCATGAAAACTCACTCAATGTGTATAGAAATTCTCAAGATTTCTTCACAAGAATGGTTGTATATAAGTGTACAACCTCAGCAACATTTGGAGAATTTCATTGGCTAGACAATTTCTGCAAAGCAGACACACCAACAAACAACAAACTATCAGTTCGTAATGTACTATTTGTAGGTTTCATTTTTAGATTCAGAGAACTTATGGGATCAAGTCCATAATCTATTCCTGTGGTTTGTTAAATCATCAAAAAATTGTAACATCATTTTCCACTTTTTTTGATGATGACAAACTAATAACATGTGTAGCAATCAATTTTATCAACATCCAACATTTTCAATTCAGCATTTAGCATATTAACTTGCTCTTATTCCCCTTATCAATAAACAACATATTCAACTAGGTCCTTGAATTAGTTCCCCTTGTCGTCATCACAATAGTTCAGTTGTTTAGTTCTGAAAGCAAATCATTTCCCACCCCCCCCCCCCCCTTTGGCATCATAAAAAAGAATGGCAGTAAACCTAAAATTAATGCAATACAAGTATGGTTAAGGCAAAGTCAATAGAAAAGATAAACACACTTGATAAATCAAGCATAGCTAAAGAGAGAAATCAAGAAGAAAGCATTTCATTAATAACCAAATCAACATCTATTCATTACATAAGACACGCAAAAGAGAACCAAGTACACCAAAAAATACTAAAGGTTTTGGAACTTCAGAAGGAGGGGGGGGGGAGATTCATGGTGAGAGACATGACAACAAAGGTTAGTCGAGCACCAGACTCCATGTGATTGTTGAGTAGCTAATCCTTAAGATTAGCCACTTTTATTAGAAAGATTAAATTCTTGTTCTTTAACTCCTTAACTTCATTAGAGCCAGGTCCCTCTTTCCATGCTAGAACTAGTTAGCCTTTAGCAAGGCTATCTTATCATCTTTAGAACTAAAAGGATGCGTTATGTTATCATCTTATCGTCTCAACCACTCCTTTTCAGTTAGTAGTTCAGACATCATACTGAGCTTCACTACCCTCCTTTCCATACACTCACACTCCACTAGAGTTTATAAAGAGAAGGTCTGCTTCACAATTCCCCTTACTCTAGTTTCTAAAGGAATCCCAATGTGTTGAAACACTTTGGCCAAAAAGTATCCATATCCTCACCCTTGTTTTCCATCCTTCAAAGTCAAAAATTTTCCCATGTGCTTCAACATTATTTCTAGGAGATTAATTGGATCAAACATGCTTAAATTCTCTGTCAAGAACAAATCAGTGACAGAAGCCACCATCCTTTTCTTTGAATGAGGCAACAAGACTTTGTTTACAAATTCAAAGAACAATTGATATCCTCCTTCAAGAACATATTTTTAACACCAGTAGTGTTCATATTTGTCTTCTTTCCACAAATTTCCATGAAGTGTTTGGAACAGGCCTTCCTAACCGCTGACCTAATCCTTTCCATAGGCACTTTCAAAATTTCACTCAAAATTTTTTTATTTAAAAATAATTTTCTTTCACCAATTTTTGTACTCTGACTACCATCAGTCTCAACAATAGCATTGTAATAGAAATTCCTCATTCGGGATTCATAAAAGATTGCAATAAAACCAATAAATAGATATGCCTGTGACTGCAGCTCAGCAGCAACTATGATATCATATCTCCTAGATTTTATTAGCATTTCAATATCAAATACTCTTCTATTAAGAACTTTTTGAGTTCTAGAAACTTCAACCTGTTCTTCTTTGGTCAACTCTATCTCAAACTTTTCTTTCCTTTGTTTTGAACCTATCCCTTTATCATACTTGGGGAATGGTTTTGAAACTGTTTCTCTCCTTGTTATTCTTACTTCCTTGTCCAAAGTCACTCTCACTGTCTTTTGTTCTTGTCAACTTTTTCATACCAGTTAACTACATTAGCCTCAAGTACCTAGTCCTTCATATCCTTTGATTTTATCAGCCTTCTTCCAATAGAGGTAGGGGTACTATTCTCTTTCATAGCATCACTCATCTGTTTACTTGTTGTGCCTCTATTGTGATATTTTCTCCTTTTTTGTTCAGTTTCTCAAACTACCTTCTCCTTACCTTTATTCGAGATAGGCACCATCCTTCTTTTGATTTTCTATGTGAGTGGAAGATTTTCCTCATCATCATCCTCAAACCTAGTATCCGTCATGGGAAAGTCTCCCTCAAGTGTAACCGATGTTCAGTCAAAATATAATACTTTTGATGCTTAAAACATGGAATTTTATGTGTTCTCGATGTGATGATAGTAGGTTTTATGTGTTTTTATTTTTTGTTTTCTAGGATTTTAAGGTTGGCATTGATTTTTTAACAGAATATATAGAAGATGCAAATTTTGAGGGTCGAAGAGACCCTTTACCAGTCGTAAAGTATTCTGCGGGCCGTGAAGGAGGCTTCGTGTACAATTCCAGTGAGTGGTGGATTTCTAATGTTTTGTCTACGAACATGCAGATGAGTTGTGGAACACTTTACGAGTCGTAGATCAAGTCTTGTACCCTAAGGACCAGAGATGGAGGACTTTCTAAAGTTTCATCAGATGAAATCCTCTATGGGCCATAGAACCTTTTATCGGCCGGTAGAGGGGTTTCATAGATGTCCAGTACATATTTGCATCAATGAATTACGAAATCCTAAATACGGAACATAAATCCATACGGCCCGTAGTGCACCTCGTGAAGCGGACTAACCCAGTTATCCTATTTTGTTTTGGATTAGTATTTTAAATTTTATAACTAGGTTTTTAGGTTATTTTTCTTAAGAGAGAGAGACATGAGACATAGAGTTAGCATGAAAAATAGCAAGAGTTAGTAGAGAAAACATTGGAGAGTTTGAGAAGAACTTGTAAACTTTAATTTCATCTTTTAATCTTGTGATTCTCATTGAAGCTTTAGATTTTCTTATGCTTAATTTAGTTGTGTAAGTGCTCCATTATGTTATTCAAATTCATAAGTGTTGCATCTACACATATCATGAGTAGCTACTACAACATTTCAGGCCTAAGGCCACACTAAATCCGGACAACGCTTGCAAAGTGTTGCCTAAAATATTTTAGGGAACGCTTTTGAAGTGTAGCCTTAGTTTTTAGCTTTTGGCCATAGTATTACTAGCAACGTTTGTAAAGTGTTCTCTTTAGTTATATAGGCTATACTTGACAAATATTGCTATATCATGATGTAATTAGCAACACTTATTTACACATATGACTACACTTTCAAAATATGCTATTTTAAAATTTTAAGAACAATATTTTATGAGGTGTGGCCTTATAATTTTCATAATATTATTACCAAAATAATCTATTCCCCCAAAAATTATTACCAAAATATTCTATTCCCTAAAAAAAATTTAACTCTCCCTCCAATTTTTAATTGGTAAAAAAATAGACCCTAATTCTCCTCAACATTGTTCACTTCGTCCTCTTCAACATTGCTCTCCTCGGAAATCTCCATCAGAAAACCCCAGAATTCTCCATCGCTCCATCAGAGAACCCAAAATTCTCCATCAGCAAAGCTTAAAAAATCTCCATCAGCAGCAGCAAGACTCTCCTCGCTCTATCGCTCCATCTCCATCACCATCGCTACATTCTCCAACTCCATCGCTCCATCAGCAGAACTCCGTCGCTCGTCCATCAGCAAAACTCTACTCCATCGCTTGTCTATCAGCAATGTCACTTAACATTTATGGAAAAGTAGAATATCTCACAAAGTATGTTGCTTTGATTAATGGCTAAGAAAGCAGTCCTTACTCAGGGCAATGTCAAGGAGAGATGGATAACCTTGTGTTCCAGGTGTTTCCTATGTGGTTAAATAGAAATCAAATGAACTATTGCATCGTGTAGTAGCGCTCACTGAAATTTCCCTCTTCCACTTCTTTTATTTTCTTTTTAAATTTTCTCTTGTGTTATTGGCTTGTCAATACAGGTGTGTGCTTTGCCTTTCATGGAATATTGTTTAAAGTAGTTATTGATGTTTATATTCCTTTTGGGTTTACTAGGAACGCCAAAGATGTCATGAAGGGAATAAAGAGACGTCTTGGTAGTAAGAATCCCAAAGTCCAACTTCTTGCTCTGACAATAAGCTTCTAAAGCTTTCAAAATTGATGTTTTAATACTTCATTTATATAGGCTGTGAACTCTCCAACTTTTGTGTTACTTTGTCATTTTTTCTCTTTTGTTGTAGATGTTCAGGTGTTAAATTTATGCTACCTCTTTTCCTCAACTATTTCATGTTCATTACTGTTTTCTCTCTCTTATTAACCACAAATATGGTTATGTATGTTATATGCTCAATATTTTTGATAAACCACATATTACTTTACATGGAGTATCCTTGTCGATGTGGTGGAGTAGTGATATATGGCTCTACATCTGAAGCAATCTTTAATGAGCTATTGTCATGCAGTTGATCCAAAAGCAAATAAATCAGCTATTAGTGTGATGTCTAGTCTTTCTCGTGACACATGAGGATGCATCTTCCAAAACTGCTTTTTCCTATACTTTCCTAATGCTTAGTGCTTTCATAATTTTATAGTTGATTAGATAATCGGTTTGAAGATATGGATGTTTAATAAATGGTTCTTGCATCCAAAGATGTTGCCTAGTGGTCATTAAAATGGAAAACCATGAGGTCTTGGTTCAAATTCACTGGAGGCAGAAAGCGCCCGATGATTTCTTTTCATCTGCCTAAGCCTTAGTGGACAAAGTTCCTTAGTACTTGAGCCCGTGAAATTAGTCCAGTGTGCACAAGCTGCTTCGAACACTACAATAGTTAAAAAAGATATTTAAATAGTTTTTGTGAAGAACTTGCAAAAAGGAAGTTTAAATGGCAATTCTGAATTCTCATCTACAATTAGAATGGTTAAAGATATTACTTGTATTGTTGTATATTCTGGCTGTAGAGTACCCTATCAATACTAAGGCTTTCTTTGTCCTTGAGAATTCTCTTGCTTTATTTGTTGGTTGTTACACTATAGATGTAACGTTAATATGTACCTAGCTGAACTTGCAATGAACTCTCGACAGTTGAGAATGCTACAATTGTCCCTCTTAGGTTGTGTTAGGTTTCCACTTTCCAAAAAGGTTTGTAATGATCCTAAGTTACTTCATTCTTTGCTTTAAGGTTTTGAATTGAATATTTTGATTCTTTTGCCTAGTAACAGAATGAAAATAGCACAATTGTACAATATCTAGTTTATCTCACAAAGTATCTTCTTTGTTTAATGGCTAAGGAAGTAGTCCTTACTCAAGGCAATTTGAAGGAGAGATGGATAACTTTGTGTTCCAGGTGTTTCCTATGTGGTTAAATAGAAATCCAATGAACTAGAGCATCGTGTAGTAGCGCTCACTGAAATTTCCCTCTTCCTCTTCTTTTTTTTTCTCTTTAAATTTTCTCTCGTGTTATTGGCTTGTCAACACAGGTGTGTGCTTTACCTTTCGTGGAATATTGTTTAAAGTAGTTATTGATGTTTATATTTCTTTTGTGTTTACTAGGCAAGCCAAAGATGTCATGAAGGGAATAAAGAGAGGTCTTGGTAGTAAGAATCCCAAAGTCCAACATCAGGCTCTGACAGGAAGCTTCTAAAGCTATCAAAATTGATGTTTTACTACTTCATTTATATGGGATGTTAACTTACCAACTTTTGTGTTACTTTGTCTTTTTTTCTTGTTTGTTGTGCATGTTAAGGTGTTAAATTTATGCTACTGCTTTTGCTCAACGGTTTCATGTTCATTACTATTTTCTCTCTCTTATTAACCACAGATATGGTTATGTATGTTATATGCTCAATATATTTTGATAAAGCACATATTACATTACATGGAGTATCCTTGTGGATGTGGTAGAGTAGTGATATATGACTCTGCATCTCAAGCAATCTCTAATCAGCTATTGTCGTGTAGTTTATCAAAAAGCAAAGAAATCAGCTATTAGTGTGATGTCTAGTCTTTCTCGTGACACATGAGGATGCATCTTCGAAAACTGCTTTTTCCTATACATGCCTAATGCTTAGTGCTTTGTTAATTTGGTAGTTGACTAGATAATTGGTTTGAAGATATGGATGTTTAATATATGGTTCTTGCATCCAAAGATGTTGCCAAGTGGTCAATAAAATAGAAAACCATGAGGTCTTGGTTGAAATTCGCTGGAGGCAGAAAGCACCCTATGATTTCTTTTCTTTTGCCTAAGCCTTAGTGGACAAAGTTCCTTGGTACTTGTGCCCGTGAAATTAGTCGAGTGTGCACAAGCTTCTCCGAACATTACAATAGTCGAAAAAGATATTTAAATAGTTTTTGTGAAGAACTTGCAAAAAGGAAGTTTAAATGGCAATTCTGGAATTCTCTTCTACAATTAGAATGCTTAAAGATATTACTTGTATTGTTGTATATTCTGGCTCTAGAGTACCCTATCATTACTAAGGCTTTCCTTGTCCTTGAGAATTCTCTTGCTTTATTTGTTGGCTGTTACACTATATATGTAACGTTAATGTGTACCTAGCTTAACTTGCAATGAACTTACGACAGTTGAGAATGCTACAATTGTCCCTTTTAGGTTGTGCTAGGTTTCCACCTTCCAAAAAGGTTTGTAATGATCCTAAGTTACTTCATTCTTTGCTTTGAGGTTGTGAATTGAATATTTAGATTCTTTCGCCTGCTAACAGAATGAAAATTGCACAATTGTACAGTATCTAGTTTATCACACAAAGTATCTTCTTTGTTTAATGGCTACGGAAGTAGTCCTTACTCAGGGCAATTTCAAGGAGAGATGGATAACCATGTGTTCCAGGTGTTTCCTATGTGGTTAAATAGAAATCCAATGAACTAGTGCATCGTGTAGTAGCGCTCACTGAAATTTCCCTCTTCCTCTTCTTTTTTTTTCTTTGTAAATTATCTCTCGTGTTACTGGCTTGTCAATACAGGTGTGTGCTTTACCTTTCGTGGAACATTAGTTAAAGTAGTTATTGATGTTTATATTCATTTTGTGTTTACCAGGCAAGCCAAAGATGTCATGAAGATAAGAAAGAGACGTCTTGGTAGTAAGAATCCCAAAGTCCAACTTCTTGTTTTGATGGTAAGCTTCTAAAGCTATCAAAATTGATGTTTTAATACTTCATTTATATGGGTTGTTAACTATCCAACTTTTGTGTTACTTTGTCATTTTTTCGTTTTTGTTGTACATGTTAAGGTCTTAAATTTATGCTACCACTTTTCCTCAAAGGATTCATGTTCATTACTATTTTCTCTCTCTTATTACCCACATATATGGTTATGTATGTTAAATGCTCAATATTTTATGATAAACCACATATTACATTACATGGAGTATCCTTGTGGATGTGGTGGAGTAGTGATATATGACTCTGCGTCTCAAGAAATCTCTAATCAGCTATTGTCGTGTAGTTTATCAAAAAGCAAATAAATCAGCTATTAATGTGATGTCCAGTCTTTCTCGTGACACAGGAGGATACATCTTACAAAACTTCTTTTTCCTATACTTGCCTAATGCTTAGTGCTTTCTTAATTTTGTAGTTGATTAGATAATCGGTTTGACGATATGAATAAATTGTTCTTGCATCAAAAGATGTTTCCTAGTGGTCATTAAAATGGAAAACCATGAGGTCTTGGTCCAAATTCGCTGAAGGCAGAAATGACCCGATGATTTCTTTTCATCTGCCTAAGCCTTAGTGGACAAAGTTCCTTGGTACTTTTGCCCATGAAATTAGTTGAGTGTGCACAGGCTGCTCTGAACACTACAATAGTTAAAAATATTATTTATGTAGTTTTTGTAAAGAAGTTGCAAAATGTATGTTTAAATAGCAATTCTGAATTCTCATCTACAATTAGAATGGTTGAAGATATTACTTGTATTGTTATATATTTTTGCTTTAGAGTACCCTATCAATACTAAGGCTTTCCTTGTCCTTTAGAATTCTCTTGCTTTATTTGTTGGCTGTTACACTATAGATGTAACGTTAATATGTACCTAGCTGAACTTTCAATGAACTCATGAAAGTTGAGAATTCTACAATTTTCCCTCTTAGGTTATGCTAGGTTTCCACCTTCCAAAAAGGGTTGTAATGATCCTAAGTTACTTCATCCTTTGCTTTAAGGTTTTGAATAGAATATTTAGATTCTTTTGCCTGGTAACAGAATGAAAATTGCACAATTGTACGATATCTAGTTTATCTCACAAAGTATCTTGCTTTGTTTAATGGCAAAGGAAGCAGTCCTTACTCAGGGCAATGTCAAGGAGAGATGGATAACCTTGTGTTCCAGGTGTTTCCTATGTGGTTAAATAGAAATCACATGAACTAGGGCATCGTTTAGTATTGCTCACTAAAATTTCCCTCTTCCTCTTCTTTTTTTACCTCTTTAAATTTTCTCTCGTGTTATTGGCTTGTCAATACAGGTGTGTGCTTTACATTTCGTGGAATATTGTTTAAAGTAGTTATTGATGTTTATATTCCTTTTGGGTTTACTAGGCAAGCCAAAGATGTCGTGAAGGGAATAAAGAGACGTCTTGGTAGTATGAACCCAAAGTCCAACTTCTTGCTCTGACAATAAGCTTCTAAAGCTATCAAAATTGATGTTTTAATACTTCATTTATATTGGCTGTGAACTCTCCAACTTTTGTGTTACTTTGTCATTTTTTCTCTTTTGTTGTAGATGCTCAGGTGTTAAATTTATGCTACCTCTTTTCCTCAACGGTTTCATGTTCATTACTGTTTTCTCACTCTTATTAACCACAAATATGGTTATGTATGTTATATGCTCAATAAATTTGATAAACCACATATTACTTTACATGGAGTATCCTTGTGGAGGTGGTGGAGTAGTGATATATGGCTCTACATCTGCAGCAATCTCTAATCAGCTATTGTCGTGCAGTTGATCCAAAAGCAAATAAATCCGCCATTAGTGTGATGTCTAGTCTTTCTCGTGACACATGAGGATGCATCTTCCAAAACTGCTTTTTCCTATACTTTCCTAATGCTTAGTGCTTTCTTAATTTTGTAGTTTATTAGATAATCGGTTTGAAGAAATGGATGTTTAATAAATGGTTCTTGCATCCAAAGATGTTGCCTAGTGGTCATTAAAATGGAAAACCATGAGGTCTTGGTTGAAATTCACTGGAGGCAGAAAGCACCTGATGATTTCTTTTCATTTGCCTAAGCCTTAGTGGACAAAGTTCCTTGGTACTTGTGCCCATGAAATTAGTCGAGTGTGCACAAGATGCTCTTAACACTACAATAGTTAAAAAAGTTATTTATATAGTTTTTGTAAAGAAGTTGCAAAAAGTATGTTATGGCAATTCTGAATTCTCATCTACAATTAGAATGGTTAAGATATTACTTGTATTGTTGTATATTCTGGCTGTAAAGTACCCTATCAATACTACGGCTTTCCTTGTCCTTGAGAATTCTCTTGCTTTAGTTGTTGGCTGTTACACTATAGATGTAACGTTAATATGTACCTAGCTGAACTTTCAATGAACTCATGATAGTTGAGAATGCTACAATTGTCCCTCTTAGGTTGTGCTAGGTTTCCACCTTCCAAAAAGGTCTGTAATGATCCTAAGTTATTTCACCCTTTGCTTTATGGTTTTGAATAGAATATTTAGATTCTTTTGCCTGGTAACAGAATGAAAATTGCACAATTGTACGATATCTAGTTTATCTCACAAAGTATCTTTCTTTGTTTAATGGCAAAGGAAACAGTCCTTACTCAAGGCAATGTCAAGGAAAGATGGATGACCTTGTGTTCCAGGTGTTTCCTATGTGGTTAAATAGAAATCACATGAACTAGTGCATCGTGTAGTAGCACTCACTGAAATTTCCCTCTTCCTCTTCTTTTTTTTTCTCTTTAAATTTTCTCTCGCGTTATTGGATTGTCAATAAAGATGTGTGCTATACATTTCGAGGAATATTGTTTAAAGTAGTTATTTATGTTTATATTCCTTTTGGGTATACCAGGCAAGCCAAAGATGTCGTGAAGGGAATAAAGAGACGTCTTGGTAGTAAGAATCTCAAAGTCCAACTTCTTGCTTTGACAGTAAGCTTCTAAAGCTATCAAAATTAATGTTTTAATACTTCATTTATATGGGCTGTGAACTCTCCAACATTTGTGTTACTTTGTCATTCTTTTTTGTTGTAGATGTTCAGGTGTTAAATTTATGCTACCTCTTTTCCTCAACGGTTTCATGTTTATTACTGTTTTCTCCCTCTTATTAACCACAGATATGGTTATGTGTGTTATATGCTCAATATTTTTTGATAAACCACATATTACATTACATGGAGTATCCTTGTGGATGTGGTGGAGTAGAGATATATGGCTCTGCGTCTGAAGCAATCTCTAATAAGCTATTGTCGCGCAGTTTAACCACAAGCAAATAAATCAGCTATTAGTGTGATGTCTAGTCTTTCTCGTGACACATGTGGATGCATCTTCCAAAACTGCTTTTTCCTATACTTGCCTAATGCTTACTGCTTTGTTAATTTTGTAGTTAATTAGATAATCAGTTTGAAGATATGGATGTTTAATATATGGCTCTTGCATCCAAAGATGTTTCCAAGTGGTCAATAAAATGGAAAAACATGAGGTCTTGGTTGAAATTCGCTGGAGGCAGAAAGCACCCTATGATTTCTTTTCTTCTGCTTAAGCCTTAGTGGACAAAGTTCCTTGGTACTTGTGCCCGTAAAATTAGTCGAGTGTGCACAAGCTGCTCCGAACACTACAATAGTCGAAAAAGATATTTAAATAGTTTTTGTAAAGAAGTTGCAAAAAGGATGTTTAAATGGCAATTCTGAATTCTCTTCTAAAATTAGAATGCTTAAAGATATTACTTGTATTGTTGTATATTCTGGCTCTAGAGTACCCTATCATTACTAAGGCTTTCCTTGTCCTTGAGAATTCTCTTGCTTTATTTGTTGGCTATTACACTATATATGTAACGTTAATGTGTACCTAGCTTAACTTGCAATGAACTTACGAAAGTTGAGAATGCTAAAATTGTCCCTCTTAGGTTGTGCTAGGTTTCCACCTTCCAAAAAGGTTTGTAATGATCCTAAGTTACTTCATTCTTTGATTTGAGGTTTTGAATTGAATATTTAGATTCTTTTGCCTGCTAACAGAATGAAAATTGCACAATTGTACAATATCTAGTTTATCACACAAAATATCTTCTTTGTTTAATGGCCACGGAAGTAATCCTTACTCAGGGCAATTCCAAGGAGAGATGGATAACCGTGTGTTCCAGGTGTTTCCTACGTGGTTAAATAGAAATCCAATGAACTAGTGCATCGTGTAGTAGCGCTCACTGAAATTTCCCTCTTCCTCTTCTTTTTTTTTCTTTTATAAATTTTCTCTCGTGTTATTGGCTTTTCAATACAGGTGTGTGCTTTACCTTTCTTGGAATATTAGTTAAAGTAGTTATTGATGTTTATATTCATTTTGTGTTTACCAGGCAAGCCAAAGATTTCATGAAGATAAGAAAGAGACGTCTTGGTAGTAAGAATCCCAAAGTCCAACTTCTTGCATTGACGGTAAGCTTCTAAAGCTATCAAAATTGATGTTTTAATACTTCATTTATATGGGTTGTTAACTCTCCAACTTTTGTGTCACTTTGTCATTTTTTCGTTTTTGTTGTACATGTTAAGGACTTAAATTTATGCTACCTCTTTTCCTCAACGGTTTCATGTTCATTAGTATTTTCTCTCTCTTATTAACCACAGATATGGTTATGTATGTTAAATGCTCAATATTTTATTATAAACCACATATTACATTACATGGAGTATCCTTGTGGATGTGGTGGAGTACTGATATATGACTCTGCGTCTCAAGAAATCTCCAATCAGCTATTGTCGTGTAGTTTATCAAAAAGCAAATAAATCAGCTATTAATGTGATGTCCAGTCTTTCTCGTGACACAGGAGGATACATCTTACAAAACTTCTTTTTCCTATACTTGCCTAATGCTTAGTGCTTTCTTAATTTTGTAGTTGATTAGATAATCGGTATGAAGATATGAATAAATTGTTCTTGCATCAAAAGATGTTTCCTAGTGGTCATTAAAATGGAAAACCATGAGGTCTTTGTTCAAATTCACTGGAGGCAGAAAGGACCCGATGATTTCTTTTCATCTGCATAAGCCTTAGTGGACAAAGTTCCTTGGTACTTGTGCCCATGAAATTAGTTGAGTGTGCACAAGCTGCTCTAAACACTACAATAGTTAAAAATATTGTTTATATAGTTTTTGGAAAGAAGTTGCAAAATGTATGTTTATATAGCAATTCTGAATTCTCATCCACAATTAGAATGGTTAAAGATATTACTTGTATTGTTACATATTTTTGCTTTAGAGTACCCTATCAATACTAAGGCTTTCCTTGTCCTTTAGAATTCTCTTGCTTTATTTGTTGGCTGTTACACTATAGATGTAACGTTAATATGTACCTAGCTGAACTTTCAATGAACTCATGAAAGTTGAGAATTCTACAATATTCCCTCTTGGGTTGTGCTAGGTTTCCACCTTCCAAAAAGGTTTGTAATGATCCTATGTTACTCCATCCTTTGCTTTAAGGTTTTGAATAGAATATTTATATTCTTTCGCCTGGTAACAGAATGAAAATTGCACAATTGTACGATATCTTGTTTATCTCACAAAGTATCTTGCTTTGTTTAATGGCTAAGGAAGCAGTCCTTACTCAGGGCAATGTCAAGGAGAGATGGATAACCTTGTGTTCCAGGTGTTTCCTATGTGGTTAAATAGAAATCACATGAACTAGTGCATCATTTCGTAGTGCTCACTGAAATTTCCCTCTTCCTCTTCTTTTTTTTCCTCTTTAAATTTTCTCTCGTGTTATTGGCTTGTCAATACAGGTGTGTGCTTTACATTTCGTGGAATATTGTTTAAAGTAGTTATTTATGTTTATATTCCTTTTGGGTTTACCAGGCAAGCCAAAGATGTCGTGAAGGGAATAAAGAGATGTCTTGGTAGTATGAACCCAAAGTCCAACTTCTTGCTCTGACAAAAAGCTTCTAAAGCTTTCAAAATTGATGTTTTAATACTTCATTTATATGGGCTGTGAACTCTCCAACTTTTGTGTTACTTTGTCATTTTTTCTCTTTTATTGTAGATGTTCAGGTGTTAAATTTATGCTACCTCTTTTCCTCAACGATTTCATGTTCATTACTGTTTTCTCTCTCTTATTAACCACAAATATGGTTATGTATGTTAAATGCTCAATATTTTTTATAAACCACATATTACTTTACATGGAGTATCCTTACTCAGAGCAATGTCAAGGAGAGATGGATAACCTTGTGTTCCAGGTGTTTCCTATGTGTTTAAATAGAAATCACATGAACTAGTGCATCGTGTAGTAGCGCTCACTGAAATTTCTTTCTTCCTCTTCTTTTTTTTTTCTCTTTAAATTTTCTCTCGTGTTATTGGCTTGTCAATGCAGGTGTGTGCTTTACATTTCGTGGAATATTGATTAAACTAGTTATTGATGTTTATATTCCTTTTGGGTTTACCAGGCAAGCCAAAGATGTCGTGAAGGGAATAAAGAGACGTCTTGGTAGTAAGAATCCCAAAGTCCAACTTCTTGCTCTTACAGTAAGCTTCTAAAGCTATCAAAATTGATGTTTTAATACTTCATTTATATGGGCTATGAGCTCTCCAACATTTGTGTTACTTTGTCATTTATCAAATAAATATCTTGCTTTGTTTAATGCCTAAGGAAGCAGTCCTTACTCAGAGTAATGTCAAGGAGAGATGGATAACCTTGTGTTCCAGGTGTTTCCTATGTGGTTAAATAGAAATCACATGAACTAGTGCATCGTGTAGTAGCGCTCACTGAAATTTCTTTCTTCCTCTTCTTTTTTTTTTTCTCTTTAAATTTTCTCTCATGTTATTGGCTTGTCAATGCAGGTGTGTGCTTTACATTTCGTGGAATATTGTTTAAACTAGTTATTGATGTTTATATTCCTTTTGGGTTTACCAGGCAAGCCAAAGATGTCGTGAAGGGAATAAAGAGACGTCTTGGTAGTAAGAATCCCAAAGTCCAACTTCTTGCTCTGACAGTAAGCTTCTAAAGCTATCAAAATTGATGTTTTAATACTTCATTTATATGGGCTATGAGCTCTCCAACATTTGTGTTACTTTGTCATTTTTTCTTTTTTGTTGTAGATGTTCAGGTGTTAAATTTATGCTACCTCTTTTCCTCAACAGTTTCAAGTTCATTACTGTTTTCTCTCTCTTATTAACCACAGATATGGTTATGTATGTTATATGCTCGATGTTTTTTGATAAACCATATATTACATTATATTGGGTATCCTTTTGGATGTGGTGGAGTAGTGATATATGGCTCTGCGTCTAAAGCAATCTCTAATTAGCTTTTGTCATGCAGTTAATCCAAAAGCAAATAAATCAGCTATTAGTGTGATGTCTAGTCTTTCTCGTGACACATGAGGATGCATCTTCCAAAACTGCTTTTTCCTATACTTTCCTAATGCTTAGTGCTTTCTTAATTTGGTAGTTGATTAGATAATCGGTTTGAAGATATGGATGTTTAATAAATGGTTCTTGCATCCAAAGATGTTGCCTAGTGGTCAATAAAATGGAAAACCATGAGGTCTTGGTTCAAATTCACTGGAGGCAGAAAGCACCCGATGATTTCTTTTCATCTGCCTAAGCCTTAGTGGACAAAGTTCCTTGGTACTTGTGCCTATGAAATTAGTCGAGTGTGCACAAGCTGCTCTGAACACTACAATAGTTAAAAAAGTTGTTTATATAGTTTTTGTAAAGAAGTTGCAAAAAGTATGTTTAAATGGCAATTCTGAATTCTCATCTACAATTAAAATGGTTATAGATATTACTTGTATTGTTGTATATTCTGGCTTTAGAGTACCCTATGAATACTAAGGCTTTCCTTGTCCTTGAGAATTCTCTTGCTTTATTTGTTGGCTGTTACATCATAGATGTAACGTTAATATGTACCTAGCTGAACTTTCAATGAACTCATGACAGTTAAGAATGCTACAATTGTCCCTCTTAGGTTGTGCTAGGTTTCCACCTTCCAAAAAGGTTTGTAATGATCCTAAGTTACTTCACCCTTTGCTTTAAGGTTTGGAATAGAATATTTAGATTCTTTTGCCTGTTAACAGAATGAAAATTGCACAATTGTACGATATCTAGTTTATCTCACAAAGTATCTTGCTTTGTTTAATGGCTAAAGAAGCAGTTCTTACTCAGGGTAATGTCAAGGATAGATGGATAACCTTGTGTTCTAGGTGTTTCCCATGTGGTTAAAGATAAATCACATGAACTAGTGCATCGTGTAGGAGCGCTCACTGAAATTTCCCTCTTCCTCTTCTTTTTTTTTCTCTTTAAATTTTCTCTCGTGTTATTGGCTTGTCAATACAGGTGTGTGCTTTACATTTCGTGGAATATTGTTTAAAGTAGTTATTGATGTTTATATTCCTTTTGGGTTTACCAGGCAAGCCAAAGATGTTGTGAAGGGAATAAAGAGACGTCTTGGTAGTTAGAATCCCAAAGTCCAACTTCTTGCTCTGACAGTAAGCTTCTAAAGCTATCAAAATTGATGTTTGTCTTGGTAGTTAGAATCCCAAAGTCCAACTTCTTGCTCTGACAGTAAGCTTCTAAAGCTATCAAAATTGATTTTTTAATACTTCATTTATATGGGTTGTGAATTCTCCAACTTTTGTGTTACTTTGTCATTTTTTCTTTTTTGTTGTAGATGTTCAGGTGTTAGATTTATGCTACCTTTTTTCCTCAATGGTTTCATGTTCAGTATTGTTTTCTCTCTCTTATTAACCACAGATATGGTTATGTATATTATATGCTCCATATTTTTTGATAAACCACATATTACATTACATGGAGTATTCTTGTGGATGTGGTGAAGTAGTGATACATGGTCTGCATCTGAAGCAATCTCTAATCAGCTATTGTCGTGCAGTTAATCCAAAAGCTAATAAATCAACTATTAGTGTGATGTCTAGTCTTTCTCGTGACACATGAGGATGCATCTTCCAAAACTAATTTTTTCAATACTTTCCTAATGCTTAGTGCTTTCTTAATTTCATAGTTGATTAGATAATCGGTTTGATGATATGGATGTTTAATAAATGGTTCTTACATCCAAAGATGTTGCCTAGTGGTCAATAAAATGGAAAACCATGAGGGCTTGGTTCAAATTCACTGGAGGCAGAAAGCACCCGATGATTTCTTTTCATCTGCCTAAGCCTAAGTGGACAAAGTTCCTTGGTACTTGTGCCGATGAAATTTGTCGAGTGTGCAAAAGCTGCTCCGAACACTACAATAGTTAAAAAAGTTGTTTATATAGTTTTTGTAAAGAAGTTGCAAAAAGTATGTTTAAATGGCAATTCTGAATTCTCATCTACAATTAGAATGGTTAAAGATATTACTTGTATTGTTGTATATTATGGCTTTAGAGTACCCTATCAATACTAAGGCTTTCCTTGTCCTTGAGAATTCTCTTTCTTTATTTGTTAGTTGTTACACTATAGATGTAACGTTAATATGTACCTAGCTGAACTTTTAATGAACTCATGACAGTTGAGAATGCTACAATTGTCCCTCTTAGGTTGTGCTAGGTTTCTGCCTTCGAAAAACATTTGTAATGATACTAAGTTACTTCACCCTTTGCTTTAAGGTTTTGAATAGAATATTTAGATTCTTTTGCCTGGTAACTGAATGAAAATTGCACAATTGTACGATTTCTAGTTTATCTCACAAAGTATCTTTCTTTATTTAATGGCTAAGGAAGCAGTCCTTACTCAGGGCAATTTTAAGGTGAGATGGATAACCTTGTGTTCCAGGTGTTTCCTATGTGGTTAAATAGAAATCACATGAACTAGTGCATCGTATAGTAGCGCTCACTGAAATTTCCCTCTTCCTCTTCTTTTTTTTTCTCATTAAATTTTCTCTCGTGTTATTGGCTTGTCAATACAGGTGTGTGCTTTACATTTCATGGAATATTGTTTAAAGTAGTTATTGATGTTTATATTCCTTTTGGGTTTACCAGGCAAGCCAATGATGTTGTGAAGGGAATAAAGAGACGTCTTGGTAGTAAGAATCTCAAAGTCCAACTTCTTGCTTTGACAGTAAGCTTCTAAAGCTATCAAAATTGATGTTTTAATACTTAATTTATATGGGTTGTGAACTCTCCAACTTTTTTGTTACTTTGTCATGTTTTCTTTTTTGTTGTAGATGTTCAGGTGTTAAATTTATGCTACCTCTTTTCCTCAACGGTTTCATGTTCATTACTGTTTTCTCTCTCTTATTAACCACATATATGGTTATGTATGTTATATGCTTAACATTTTTTGATATACCACATATTACATTACATGGAGTATCCTTGTGGATGTGGTGGAGTAGTGATATATGGTTCTGCATCTGAAGCAATCTCTAATCAGTTATTGTTGTGTAGTTAATCAAAAAGCAAATAAATCAGCTATTAGTGTGATGTCTAGTCTTTCTCGTGACACATGAGGATGCATCTTCCAAAACTGCTATTTCCTATACTTTCCTAATGCTTAGTGCTTTCTTAATTTTGTAGTTAATTAGATCATCAGTTTGAAAATATGGATGTTTAATAAATGGTTCTTGCATCCAAAGATGTTGCCTAGTGGTCAATAAAATGGAAAACCATGAGGTCTTGGTTCAAATTCACTGGAGGCAGAAAGCACCTAATGATTTCTTTTCATCTGCCTAAGCCTTAGTGGATAAAGTTCCTTAGTACTTGTGCCCGAGAAATTAGTCGAGTGTGCATAAGCTGCTCCGAACACTACAATAGTTAAATAAGATGTTTAAATAGTTTTTGTAAAGAAGTTGCAATAAGGATGTTTAAATGACAATTCTGAATTCTCATCTACAATTAGAATGGTTAATGATATTACTTGTATTATTGTATATTCTGGCTCTCGAGTACTCTATCAATACTAAGGCTTTCCTTGTCCTTTAGAATTCTCTAGCTTTATTTGTTGGCTGTTACACTATATATCTAACGTTAATATCTACCTAGCTGAACTTGCAATGAACTCATGACAGTTGAGAATGCTACAGTTGTCCCTCTTAGGTTGTGCTAGGTTTCCACCTTCTAAAAAGGTTTGTAATGATCCTAAGTTACTTCACCCTTTGCTTCAAGGTTTCGAATTGAATATTTAGATTCTTTTGCCTTCTAACAGAATGAAAATTGCACAATTGTACAATATCTATTGGTTTTAGTTTGTGTTTATGTATGTGATTGTTATTCATGTCTTTAGAAATCAAAGCAACTAAGAAAGAAACTGTGTCAATTGGTGATAGTTCAGTTTTCTAACATATCATCCAATCAGCTACGAATTAATATAGGATCGAGTTGCAATATGGCAGTTGTTGGAGTAGTGCATATCACCAAACATTTCAATGGTTGCTTAAATTCCAATTAAGACGCTTATTGAACCAAACTTCCAGCTTCCACCACATGTATTTGTTCATTCACATTTGTCATATCGTATCATTCCTTTAGCATTTTGTTGCTTCTCAAAATGGAGTTTTTAACATACTGCTTGATGTTTCAGCGCATTGGAGCTGTATTTCCTCAGAGATCTGAGAAATCGGCCCCAGTGTTCACACCTCCCCAAACACATCCGCTGGCTTCATACCCACAGAATCTTCGAAATCTTGAACCAGGTCAGCAAGCAGCTGCATCTTCTGCAGAGTCTGAATATCCAGCCTTGAGGTGAATCTTATAATTCTAACTCTTGAAAGAAGTTAGACTTTTAAGTCATTTACTATGATTCCTTTCACTCTTTATTCTTGTCCTGTTACGGAGCTGTCAGCAGCTGCAGTTAGCATAATTGATGTTAAAAAGAGATGGAGAGCCTGTCTAGGAGAACATAACATGTGAGATACTTTGACATTGATTGAGAATATGTGAGAGTTTAATGTGGTGTCTATAAATAGGGTC
The DNA here is from genome assembly GCA_029948455.1 of Solanum rostratum. Lineage (NCBI taxonomy): Eukaryota > Viridiplantae > Streptophyta > Magnoliopsida > Solanales > Solanaceae > Solanum > Solanum rostratum. Next base: position 23,246,474 of record CM057055.1, read on the forward strand.
TCAATATAATAATTTAGATGTTCAAAGGCATTCCTTGGTATTAGTAAACTATACTTGGTGTTTGACTTGCAGCACTCTTTTTGTTCTCATGTTCTATACAATTCTGATCATAAGTGTAGGCGTCGCCTAAACAGCTACACTTTAAAAGTGTTGCCCATGGGTTGCAAAATCAACACTTTGTAATACCTATATAACAGCACTTTTTCTAGAAACTACTACATTTTTAAGCGTTGCCTCTTCAGACTTATTGGCAACGCTTTCGAAGTGTAGCCGTTTATAATATCTCTAAAACAACACTTTAAAGTGTATCCTTTGCTAATATCCATGCCATAATTGATGTTCAATTTTGAAGTTTTGCAAGATTGACTAAAACAAATTTATATACCAAAATTTTCTTATTGAATTTATATATATTTATATATATATATATACTAATTACACTACGCATAATTTTTCTTACAAATAACTAAATGTATAATTATGCAATAAACTTCAAATAATAATATCTTACAAATTCTTATAAGAGTCTTTTAAAGATGTGCATACTCGCAATGAATTCCACAAAATCAAATGTATTTAACCTCTAAAAATAGTTCAAAAACCCTTATTATTCATTTCAATAAATCAAATTGACTTGTGGCCGCCATTCAAGTTTGATCTCTCGCATTTTCCTACACATTAAAAAAATAAAACAATTAGAGAGTTGAACAATTAGACGGTAGAAATGTTTAGAGTTTATTGAAATAACCAAAGAAGCATTGCACTTTCAACAACAAAAGATGCATTGCACTTTCAAAAACATTGAAAAAAAAATGCAAACAGTACACAAAAGAGGGAGTGCACTGAAACATAAACACTTGCAGTACCCTCTCCATTACTGTTGAATCCTCTAAACATAAAAATTTGTAGTACCCTCTCCATTATTGTTGAATCCTCTAAATATAAACACTTGCAGTACCCTCTCCATTACAGTTGAATCCTCTAAAAGTAAACACTTCAACATTGTTGCAGCCTTAATTTAATTCTAAAACACATGAAGCAGACCTTTGATGTATTGAAAGCACATAGTTTATTTGTTAAACTTAGAAAGTGCTCTTTAGGGAAGACTGAAGTGGATTATCTAGGTCATATCATTACACAACAGGGAGTGAATGCTGACCCAGACAAAGTCAGAGTGATGATGGAGTGGTATGCTCTTTGTTAAAGAACTCAGGAGTTACTTGGGACTAACTGGTTATTAAAGGAGATTTGTTCGAGGGTATGGGAAATTGGCCAGACCACTCAACGAGGACAGGTTTGAATGGTCACATGAACAACTAATGCCTTTGAACAACTTAAGGCAGCAATGGGTTCCTATTCGATGCTTCCACTTTTGTTTTTTTCTGTTTTGGGAATTAACTGACTCTTCTATGATTCTTGAGTCAGGTACATACAAGCTTTCTATCTCTAATAGAATGGATTCTTCTACTATTAGTCAAAGTCAGTCTCAATCTATACAATACATATCTAAAGGAACTGTTACTTCTTTAGCTAATCAAGATAGTACAACCAGTAGTATACCATTAAGCAGATCATGTAAAGGAAAGAATCCTCCTATTTGGATGAAGGATTCTGTGTCTCTCAACATTCATCAGGATACACCGTATCCACTATCCAAGTTTGTATCTCATACTAATCTATCATCCAAGTATCGCACATACCTATCTGCCTTCTCTGCTGAAATAGAACCAGAAAATTATCAAGAAGCCAGTAAGGACCCCGGATGGATTGAAGCAATGCAATCTGAGATAGATTCCTTGAAAAACTATATTACCTGGGAAGTGGTCAATTTACCCGAAGGAAGAATACCTATGCGATGAAAATGGATATTTAAAATCAAATATAAGGCATCAGGTGAGGTGGGAAGGTTTAAAGCAAGACTTGTTGCTAAAGGATATAGTCAAAGAGAAGGAATTGACTATCAACAAACATTCGCTCCTGTTGCCAAAATGAAAACTGTAAGAATAGTGTTGACATTATCCTCAATACACCAATGGTATGTCCATTGGATGTATTTAATGCTTTCTTACAGGGTCAAAGGTAACGCTTCTTTAGGCCACCCCTGCAAAAGTATTGCCTAAAGCCAAAAAGTGTTGGCTTTGATCAAAGACAAGACTTTTTCATAGTTTAGGCCACACTTAATAAGGGTGCTTAAACGCCAAAAATATTGTAGTGAGCTAAATGCACAACTACGGTTGTGGGAACCATGAGAACTAACAAGGTAAAATCGGATAATTCACAATTCTTTAAAGGTGTGAATACATGTATTAATTAATTCTCTCTGTTTTTAATATTTTCTAGTGGTGGCCATTATTATAACCCACCTAGTGTTACTTTCTAGACCAAGGTAGTAATGAATAGGAAGAGAGATTAACTAACAGGATTCTATCGATGTGTTCTTATCTAATCAACCTAATGGGCCAAGGGGAGGTTGTACTGGGACGATAGGTAAGGGTTCGTAATGTCACACTGCAGAGATAGACCAAGTCATGTAGCGAAATTCACTTTCGCCTGGGTCATAGAGTTTGGTGATCTTAATTTACCATTCTGCATGCTACACAATAAAAAAGAATTCGGTTATCCAGTGATACTAAGTTAGAGAATCATGGGGAACACAATGTCATAGTTTCTCTCCATATTGGTTACTCACTTGTTTAAGTTTAGCATTATTTTCATAAGTTATTACCAAACCCCCCTCCCTTTGAGGAAATAAGTTGGTTAATAAACTCAAATTGCAACATTGAATTCCTCTAAGTCTACAGTATTCCCTTAGGTTAGACCCAAACTTTGGTTAGGTTCTATTTCTTAACAATGACTTCTTTAGCCTCAAAAAGGAGGTATAGCTTGGGGGCCATCAAGATTTTGGTGTTATTGACAGGGAATACGACTAGACTTGTTTGATTCAAGTAATTTGGGAATTAACCATTATTCCCCTCATTTTACATTTTCTTGTTGTTTTTGTTTTCTTATAGGGTATAGGTGTAGTGTATGCCCAACACGTGAAGTTGAGGCATACCCTTGACTCTATTTGACCCTGAGATCCAAAGAAGACTGAGCAAGAATAGCCAAAGATAATGTAAACAACACGGCAAGTATAGCTCTTAATAGGAATGAGAATCAAAATGCTAGTAATGATAACCCACCTCCTCTTGAGGACATTTCTCCACAGCCACAGGACTTCAATGTTGAAGCTTATCAGTGGAATCAATATTAGTTGACCCTAAGGCTATTGAGGTGACTAGAGATATTGTGTTGCCACTACTACCGACTGACACAAAGGTAGTGGTTTCTGGTAGATTGCTTCAGAAACTACAGAACCGTGGGTTATTTGTAGGCCTACCATCAGGGGATCCTCAGAACCATCTACACAATGTTGCATTTGTCTGGAAGAGTGTAATGGGAACACATAATCTATCTATGGATATTGTGGGACTTCGTGTCTTTCGATTATCTGGGAAAAGCAATGCAGCACTATGGTTATCTAATCTCTCGCAAAGTTTGATCATAGTTGGGCTGAGTTGCAGAATGCCTTTTTGGAGAGGTACTTCCCGAGATTGAAGAGGATCAAGTTGAAGGACCAAATCAACAACTTTGAGCAACTTACTAGTGACTTGATAAGTCGTACATGGGAGTGAATCACTAAGTGCTTGAGGAGTGTCACAGATTAAAAAATTGTTGATGACTCCTTGGTGGAGATCTTATATTGTGCCCTAGATAAGAATAGTCAAGACTTTGTTGATATAATTATGAGGGGCATGTTGTTAGATTAACCATTCATAAGGATTGCTGAAAGGATGGAGAGAGTGGTCAAGACCAATCGTGCATGGGGGCAGTGAGACAGAGAATCTACCACAAGTTTGTGTGATGTTAGTACTTGTCTTGATCAAGTTAAAATGAATGAGGAAATCATGTAAGGGTTTTCCTGAATCCATACAGGCATAGAAGGGATGATGAAGTAGAATCAGGGAGGAGTCACTGAAGTTGCCCATTAGCCTCTGTGAGCACCTATGTATATTGATCCCTATTAACTGGACGATACCTATTTCATTATTGATCAGACGGGGGGTTTTTTCCAGACTAATGCTCAAGGGACCAATCAGGACTATTGGTGCCAAGGTCAAGGAAACAAAGTTTGGAATTTTAATCAAGATAGAGCTTTCAGAGACAACTATTAAGAAAAACTTTGAAGTGAATCAGGACTAAGAAAGAGATGCAAATTGGAGCCGTTGTGACGGTTACAACAATGTTCCTTATGTGCCACCACACAATCGCGATACAAGTGCGAGCAGTTCCAGAGTCGAAGAGATGTTTGATCGCCTATTGAAGAAAGCGAAGACACATGGTGAGACTCTAAAGGGAATGCAATCTGAGATCTTTAATATAAATTAGAAAATTAAGTCACATTTTTTGGCTATCAAACAGCTTGATCAACAGTTTGGTCAAGTGTCAACTCAACCTAATAAGCGTCATAGGGGTACACTACCTAGAAACACAGTTCAAAATCCCATGAATGAGGGGCAGTGTGTGGTGGTTACTACTTGTGGTGGCAAGAGTACCATCAATCCTCCCATGTCAATAGAGAGGATAATGTTCAAGATGAGGTAGTTGAGGTTAAAGATGTGGATACAAGAGATAATCGTGTCAAGAAGGGGTGAGTGATATTGTTGAGGTGCCACAAATGCTGAAGCCGATTCTTATTCCTCGTCCTCCCTTCCCTCAAAGAATTAAAAAGAAGAAGGAGGAAGGAAACTTAAAGCACTCTCTCTCTATGCTAAAAAAACTCTCCATCAACATACCTCTCAGTAAGGCATTGGAGAAGATGCCAGGGTATGAACAGTACATGAAGGACATGGTTACAAAGAAGCGCACTGTAAGTCGGGAGCCCTCCCAAGAGCTTCAATATTAGAGTACAATTGCTACGACGTCCTTGGTTTAAAAGCGAGAAGATCCCAAAGCTTTTACCATACCCTGCACCATTGGAGATATGGAGTTCGCAAGGGCATTATGTGTTATCGGTGCAAACATTAATCTGATGCCCCTTATGGTTTTAAAGAAGCTAGAATTGGGAGCCCCTACACCAACGATCATGCGGTTGTTGATGGATGACCGCAAGGTGAAGAAGCCTGTTGGAATACTTTATGATGTGCTTGTTAAAGTTGAAAAGTTCATATTCCCCACTGACTTTTTGATCCTAAATTGCAAAGTCAACTTCGACATCCAAATCATCTTGGGAAGGCCTTTCCTAGCCACTGGTTGAGCACTAGTGGATATGGAAGCGGTCAACTTAAGTCTAGATTGAACAATGAAGAAGTTGTCTTCAATATCTGTCAATCTATGATGAGGCCAGATGACTTGAAGAATGAGTTTCGGGCACTTGGTGAAGTCTTAATAACCAAGTTGTCCAAGTCGTGCTGCAATAATAAATCAGGCGCTTCTTGGGAGGCAACCCAAGGATTTTGATGTAATAGTTGTAGTTGTAGCTTGATTTTAAGTTTTTGGACTTGCAGGTAGTTTTCTTTTTCGTATTTTTGTTGTAATTTTAGACATTAGGTTGGTTGCATTTAGGGTAACAGTGTGTTCGATGTAGAATGCGCAGGTAAATGGCTAAATCAGCCTTTCTTGGCTAAAAAAGGCATCTCGAAGTGCCTCTACCACTGGTTATTTGGGTCGTATATGAATACACGACTCGTACAACATCTTGTAGACATTTCTAATCACTCAAGTACATGAGCAAACTTTACGGCCTGTAGAATTAACTATTGGTCGTGAATGAGGCTTGTGGACCCCAGGTATGTTTTCTGAGTTTTTGGCTAAGTGTTGTGGTCTCTAAAACTAACTCTAGGAGTTATACATAACTTCACGACTCGTAGGCAGGTTCCTGAAACTTAGTCCTTAAAACTAGGGTTTGGATTGTCTACGAAACAATGATTTATGATCGTGAAATACTCTATAACCCATGATCGATATTCCGTAGAGTCTGGGCCTATAATTTTTTGACTGAGCTAGTCAAACTATAAACAGTGGGGTCAATGAGCCCTAATTTACGAAAAATACCCGGTCAACCCCCACCCCAAAACTTTCTGACCACCCACGGCAACACCACCACCACTTTTCGGCTAGAATTCTAGCAGCCTAGGGTTTCTAGTATCTCATCACTGCTTTCATTTTCTATAATCTAATCACTCAATTTTGTAAGCTTTAGGTCCTTAAAACGCCATTTCTTTACCATTTATTGTATGGCTAAGTTGAGAATTTTTGTCATGTATGCTTAATTTAGACACAAACACATGTGTGAAAATTGACATATTTTACAATTGAATTAGGGTTGGCCATGCTTGAATATGTGTTTAGGACCAGAATTTTGGGTAATTGCGTTGTTATGTGGTTTGAATGATGTGTTGACACTCATGTTATCACTCACCATTGAAATTTAATTGATTATATGTTTGAAATTCGGTGTTTGATGGCATGAGTTCGTGCTTTATTTTCAATTCACTCAAACAGGGTGGGAAGGGTGGGAAAGCATGTTTAATAATTTTCGATGGGGTACATGTGGTAATTATCATGTTGGGGCATTGGTTGTTGTGTTATGAGTTATGTGGGTGTATGCATATTGTTACGATGCTGGTAGAATAGGTTGAAAAAGTCGTATGGGGTCCTTGTTGATGGACTTAGAAACACAAGTGATAGAGTTTTCTTGTCTACAAGGGACTTTTATGAACTGTGGACATTACACGAGTCTTAATTGCCCTTTATATAGGGTTCTAGAAACGTGATGTTTCTGAGTACCTATCAGACGAGACATTCTACGAGTCATAGAACATTTTACAGCTCATAGAAAGGTCTCGTGGATTCCTGCCAACAATGAATTCAGACATGAATTGACTACGACTCAGCCTGCGACTCATAGAACATAATACAAGTTGTACATGGTCCCGTAGATGTCATACGAGTAAACAAAAAAATTGTACCCCCTATTTTACAATAGCCTTCTACAGCTCATAGTATCCACTATGGCCTATAGAAATGCTTTTGTAGACCTTTTTGCAACTAAGTCTGATATGTTTTTGCACTTCATTTTCTTATTTGTGGGGCTAACCAAGGTGCGTAAATGTTTATATTTTACGTATGATGACCCCAAAATAAAGATGTAAGGAGATCAAGGCAATGCAAAAAAAGCTCAGAGATGAGCCCTTGTGGGACGAGCAGACCCCCGAACCGAGTGGATCACTTGTGAAGCTCGGCGTTTGACCAGACCTAGAGGCCGAGATACTACAGACACGGGTTGCCGCCAGAGTTGGGTAAACCCAGGCTCTTGTCATTCGTACTTCCCAGTTTGAATAGGGAGACCATAATTAGAGAAGCTCCATTCAGATGACTCTATCTAGATAGGATTCTAGCTCAAAGTCTTGCTCTAGCAATGAGTCGGAGACAGAGTCTTCTGCACCGTGGGTAGCACTATCTCCACCAAATACTCTTAATAGTCAGTGGTGCATCGTGGGTACGCGGGACATATATACATAGGACGTGCATACTACAGAGCAGCGCAAGCCAGCCCACTCCATCTATGAGGAGCCTTTGGTTTTCTCATTTGGGCTAAACAGTGTCCCTAGTCTCCAAGACACTATGATCACATACGGGCTCCAGTAGCTGACCAAATCGCTAGGGAGGTACTCCCCGAACATGGTGAAGGACTTCTATGCATCTTATGCAGCCACCATTAAGAGTACTCTTTCAAAGGGGACGAAGCCCCTTGCTCAGCCCAAACTTACACAGAACAAAGTGAGGGCTGGCAGGTGGATATCTTAGAGACCACCATCTTCCATACGTTATTTGGGCCTGAGTTCCCTGCCCCCTGATCCACACTGAGTTCGACCACAGAGTAGGGCAGACTAGGGACTTGAATCTGATGAGACATGCAGACCGTAGAGCCAACTTAATGAGATGGGTGGTAGGGTTGATTGTTGAGCAGGGTCTTGAGCCTGCATGGGTAGCCAGTCACTTGGAGCCTATTATGAAGGCTTCCCTTAGTTTCTTTGCCAAATTTGCTAGGCGATTGTCAGATCGCACATTCGGCCGATGCTTACAGATAATACTTTGAGATCGTAACATGTAACTCTACTTTCTAGCATCTTAGATGGCTATGAGATAGAATGGGCCTACCTCATCGCTGAGCAGATCCATACGGCGGCCTTGAAGAGGTCTACCACCATCTCCTTTCCATACATGATCTACAAACTCTGTATAGAGTCGGGGGTGCAGAGTCTACACTAGTTGGACTCACTGATCGAGGTCTAGGGTACTTTGGATGTAGGCCTGATCAAAGCTAAGGAGAATCCAGTAGCACTCTGGTGAACACTACACTAGATAGCTATCATGCAAGAAATGTTCGCCCTAGTGCAACTGCCGGAGGTTCCACCTACCACCACCACTGCTTCTACTACAGATGAGAGGCCCCGACAAACTAAGGGAGATGAGGAGAAGGGGCCCGCTATTACTACTCTTACACCAAAGGCCACTTTATCACAGATAGCACCTACGAGCATGATTTATGTATCTACAGTATCTATTATGGCCATGGCCCAGAGATTGTCACATGTTGAGTCGCGGTTGACTCAGTTAGTTTAACAAATCGGTGCTTGTGCCTGTCGCAGACCATTATAGAGTATGAGGGATGCATGCATGTAGTCGCGGTTTCTACTATAATGGACCGGATTTCCACCATAAATGCCAGCATTGATGCCTTCGTGTTAAGGGTATAGTGTTTGAGCACTGCTCGTCCCACAGATTTGATAGCCCTAAAGATGAAGATCCTATTACTTTGGGTCGATATGACAACACCATTGGCAGCACCAGTTTACCAGAGACTTCACTTCTAGCGTCGGTGATGGATCTATTTGCTCTTGAGGAGCACATACAGGTTGAGGGTGGTAATACTCAGCCACACACTAGCTCTTACGTGCCAAGGTATGTTCGTTTTGACCCGGATACTTTAGTTTCTACTATTGTATGCATTGAGGATAATGCACCTCTTTTTTTATGGGGTGTGGGTAGTTATGAGCCTTAGTGAAGTCTAAGTAGCCTTGATCCATAAATAACCAATTTTTGAATCCTAGGAATTTCCTTTCATGTGATGTTTTACCCTATGGATATTTATTTTCAGTTGAACCACCATATTTCGGATGTTTAAGTAGTATTGGTAGCATATAATACTGATATTTGTGGCATATACATAATTTTGTATTTTTCACAAATAATTATACCTACCAAAATTTATGATTAATTAGTTGTGATAGTAACGATAAATCTTTAAGTATGTTGACAGTGCTTGTTCTGACAAGTGAAGATAAAACTGAGATAAAACACAAGATCTATTAGTCTATGTTTATAGTGTAATCAGTGCCATGTGAGTGTGAGCTTAATTTGCTAAATTCATGTCTGGTGTTTCAATTCAGAATTCGCCATGTTACTCTGATTTAGACTTTAGGTTAGTTGGTTAGGCAACAATCTAAGTCCAATATTCATAGTAGCCCACTTAGCCTAAATAACAAACCAAATCTGTAGAATATCCCTTTATCATAATATTTGAGCCTGACATGTACCTATTCTTTGTAAAAACCTAAGTTACCTAGCCTTATTAGTTGTGAAATCTTTAAATTGGCCCTAGTCCATCATTGAACATTGTGCACCTTGACTGAGGAAAAAAGCCTATGTGAGGGTGGCTACCAAAGGTGGCCCTGGCTCTGAGGTTGGATAATATGCACCTCAACTTAGGCAAAAAGCCCAAGTTGAGGCGGCTGGTGTAAGGGTAAAATAAAAAATTAGGGTGAAAGTTATTGATAAAGGCAAAAGGAGTAAAAATGTGTACTGAGTGGAAGAAAAATAAGTGATGCCTTAGTTATAAGCTAAAAATAAAAATGAAGTATAAAAACAAGGCAAAAAGATGAAGAATGAAAAGAAAGCACCCAGAAAAGCTTGAAATAGGAGAAAGGGAGAATGGAATGAAAGTAACAGTGTTTGTATGGCAAAAATGTAGAAACCTGTAATGTCAAGGAAGGCCATTAGTCACTATGTTTCCAAATTACCATACCAAAGCCCTTTGAGCCTATGTTACAAGCGTGAAAAGTCCTAATTGATCCAAGTCTAAGTAGCCAAAGGTCTAAGTCATGACTCTAGGGGAAAGAATATGGTATTGGGCATGATACATGAATATCTATTATGAGAGTGAGATATGAGACTTCTTTTTGTGAGGGTACTTGCATTGCATTGTTAGCATTAGACTTATTTAGTGATTGTGGCTTGTCAATAGTGCCTCGTTTATCATAGTTTCATTGTCGCATGCATTAGTCTGTATTGGTTGGCTGGATAGCTATCTGGTTATGTTTTGAAAAGGAGTGCAGGTATCTGTGCATGTGTTTGATGAGATGTATGCCATTAGATTGAGGTCTATGTGTTATTATGCTACTTATCTAGATTGAGTTAGTCGCTTGAGGACATGCCAGAATTTTAAGTTGAGGAGTTGATGGGCCATAAAAATACAACACTTTTGATGCTTCAAATATGGAATTTTGTGTGTTCTCAATGCGATGTTAGTAGGCTTTATCTGTTTTTCTGTTTTTTTTTTGTAGGATTTCGGGGTTAGCATTGATTTTGGGAGAAATATGCAGAAGATGCTAATTTTGAGGATCTATAAGACCCTTTATAGGACGTAGAGTATTCTACAGACCGTGAAGGAGGGAGGTTTCATGTACAATTCCACTGAGGGGTGGATTTCTGAAGTTTGGTCTATGAACATGCAGATGAGTTGTGGAACATTTTACAAGTCATATATCGTACCCTGAAGATCGGAGAAGGAGGACTTTCTGAAGTTTCATTAGACGAAACCCCCTAAGAGCAGTAAACCCTTTTAAGGCCCTTAGAGGGGTTTCATAAAAGTTAAGTCTAGATTCACTGCAACAAAGTATCAAAGCCCGAATTTGGGCCGTAAATCACAATATGGCCCATAGTGCACCTCGTGAAGCATGCCGACCCAATTATCCTATTTTATTTTATATTTTTATTTTAAACATTGTAAATAGATTTTTAGGTTATCTTTCTTAAGAGAGAGGCGTGAGACAAAGAGTTAGCACGAAAAATAGAAAGAGTTAGTAGAGAAACATTAAAGGGTTTGAGAAACACTTGTAAACATTAATTTCATCATTTAATCTTGTGATTCATATTGAAGCTTTAGATTTTCTTGTGTTTAATTCAGTTGTGTAAGGTCTTTATTATGTTATTAAAATTCATAAGTCTTGCATCTAAATAAATCATGAATAGTTAAATCCACAACTAGGGTTATGGGAACCATGAAAAACTCACAAGGTAATATCGGATAATTTGTAATTCGTGAAACGTGAGCATGTATTTATTAATTAATGCACTTAATTTTGAATGTTTTCTAATGGTGTCCAACATTAGAACCCGCCAAGTGTTACTGACTTGACCAAGGTAGTAATGAATAGACATGAGATTAACTAATAGGATTCGAGAAATGTGTTCTCGTCTAATCAACCTAACTGAGCCAAGGGGAAGTTGTACTGGGACAATAGATAAGGGCTAGTAATGTCACACTACGTAGATGGACCAAGTCTCGTAGTGATATTCACCTCTCGTCTGGGCTAAAGGGTTTGATGAACTTAACTTACAGTTCTGCATGCTACACATTAGAAAAGAATTTGGTTATCCGATGACACTAAATTAGGGAATCATGGGGAAAGTAATACCTTAGTTTCTCTCCATATTGGTTACACACTTATTTTAGTTTACCATTACTTTCATTAGTTATTATGACCCCCCAGGGAAATAAGTTGGTTAATAAACTCAAATTGCAATATTGAATTCTTCTAAGTCTACAGTATTCCCTTTGGTTCACCTTGGTTAGGTTCTATTTCTTGACAACGACCGCTTTAGCCTAAAAAAGGAGGTGTAGCTTGTGCGACATCAGCAACAATTTTTTTAAATTTGGTGAGCTTCCAAACTTTAACCTAGTTCAACTTGCTCTTAAATAAAGGGGTATTCAGCCCTTCCTTACTTTCTGACAAACTTCTTATCACAAGTTCTTCACTTACTACCAGAATTTTTGACTCACCCATGTTGTCCTCAAGTAGGTGACCCTCTATAGACGATCAGAAGAGAGAGTGGAGGGAGAACTAGGTTCAGGTTGAGAAAAAGCAACAATGTATTCCAAAAAGAGCTTTGGTTCAATAGTGTCAAGGGAAAATGGGTTTTGACTTGTGTTGAAATCAAGGATGGTTGAAGTATCAGAAGGTCCATAAGAGTAGGGGATTTTGGTAGAAGAAGCACGACATTTCTCAGTTGTTTCAATAAAAGGTTTTCTATAAAAGAGGTAGGATTCTCACAAACATAACCTTTTGATTAAACGATTTCACTCAACGCAAGAAGAATTTCCTTGTTGGTGTTAGAAGACTTATATATTTGTAACACCCCATATCTTACATGTACTAGTCCAACACAGATGAAACATGATACGGCAGGGTCAAATCCGCACACATTTTTAAAAGTGCATGAATTTTAGATTAAAGGGCTATATGTACGTCTAATGCTTAAGATGGCCAAGCGTATATAATTTTTAAGTCAAGTTAAGGAGAGTGTGACCTTAAATGAAATAAAATAATTGAGGTGCTTGTGGGACTTAGAAAGCTAGTAAGTGAGTCATCTACATGCTTAGCTTAAATAAGCTCGGTAAACGGAGACAAGGCCCAACACAAATTTGTTTAAGTCCGATAAAGAATAAACCCCGAGTTAAGGATGTCATTTGGACCCATGGGTTAGCATCATAAAAGGACAACATTTTCCGCCCAAGATGAATAGGAAAAAGGGCCAAATTACAATCACAACCCAATTAAAAACTAGGGCCCAAACTAAGTGGGCTTAAGGGAGAAATGTTTGCAACAAAGCCCATCCCATTTGAAGCCCTATAAGGCCCAAATTAAAAGGCCAAGCTGCTGCCCCATAACCTTAATAAAATAAGGTTGAAAACCCAAAAGAAAGTCGGCCAAAAGTGGCCTATAAAAGGGAGCAACAAGCAGCAACTTTTAATCATTTTCTCAAGCCAAAATTTCAGATTTCTCTCTAAGTTTCCTCTTGCTCTCTCCTCATTTTCTAAATCAGCCAAGACACACCTCTAGGGTTCTTGAAGAGAACCTAATCCTTGAGGGCTTAGGTAAGTTAAAATACCTATGGTTTGGTGTAGTTTTTCCATGAAAAACATGAAGAGTATGTTGATTAAGAGACTTTTATCTTGTTGGTTGGCTGAGTTATGAACTAATATGTATGTTTTAACAAGTCTTGGGTCTGTAATGATGTAAGAAGGCTGCTGGACCACTTTTATCTTCCGCAAAAATATGTTCCTAAATGATGTCTTAATTCCGCTCATTAGTAAGAATTCGTGGACTATTTTTGGAATTGTTGTCTCATGCTTTCCATCTACTTAGGGACTGTTTTTGGACTTTTTTTGGACTGTAATTGTGTGTAAATATGTTGAGGACAGTTTAGTTGAGGTTGAAACGGATTTGGAATGGTTGACGTCGAAATGTAGCGGAGGGACGCAATGTTGCGTTGTCTACTTGCGTGTTGTGTAGAGTTGTTGTATGCTGTACTGTATGAGTTGTTGTAATGCTGTTATGGGACTAAGAATAGCTGGATATGACATGTATATGGGAATGTGTATTAGAAAATACGATTAGGAGAGGAAATGTTTAAAGAATGCTCTTTGGTTGTTAATTCCGAGCTTGTTGCCCGGATATTATTTTTGGGTGAAAATGGATTACCAAGATGTATTTATTAGTTGCTAACACTAGTCTTATCACCTAATATATTGTAGATAAGTGTTTGGAGGAAAAGGATACTACTCCAAGGTAATAACGACATAGTACAGCGAGGTATGTAAGGCAACTTGAATTCCTATTACTTGGCATGAAATCTAAGTTCTTCCTTTGCACATAAAGGCACATACAAATTCCGACATCACTAATAATTGTGTCTCCACTCTTTACCATGTTCATATGTACCCATACACAGCCATTGTCAAACCTGCATATGTACTTGGATACCAAATATACATGAGTTCCTTGTTACTAAACAAAGTCCATGTGTTGTTTAATCTTCGATACGATTCATTAGTTGTGTATCTCTCTTTTCATTGTGGTATTATCTTGTATGGTTGTTCATATGTCATATGTCTATATTCCTACAGTTCTAAAGGTTATGACCACCAAAAGAACCATCTCAAAGTAAATAAAAGATAACTTACAGTTGCTTATAAATGGGTGGTAACCCGAGGGGTGGAAGAATCACCTAGCCAGGGTCGATCTCATTTACGAGTGGTAACCCGAGGGGTGAAGGAATCACCTAACTAGGGTCGATCCCATTACAGATTTACCACTGATCAGCTGGTCATTTACATGATATATTGTGCACAGATTGTACAGTAAAGAAATATACAGTAATAAAAAGACATAAAGTACATGATTCCCCAGTATGACTAAAGGTGGTCTTGTCATCCTTACACACCAGTGTGTTATTTCATTTGAGTTCATATTGCATATACAGTATTTCCTGCCTTACATATTCAGTACATTATCTCGTACTGACGTCCCTTACGGGGGACCTGCATTTCATGCTGCAGGTACAGGAGTTACTAGATCTCCCCAGTAAGAGTGCAGGACTTTCAGCTGCTATTACTAAGCTCTAGTTGCTTCAGGGCTTGTGTGTTTAGAACTTATATTTTGTATTGTATAGTTGGTCAAGAGGCGGGGCCTGTCCCGACCCATATGGATATTGTTCCTTACCTAAAGGCTTTGTAGACAATGTAAATTAAAGTGTGGTCAAATAGTGTATTATAGACATCGGGGCTCCAACGGCCTAGTCTTATGCATTTTCTTTTGGTTTGTTAGTACAGTTTACTTTCTTTTGATAGCATATTGAGTATGGAAACCTCTTAAATGTTCATAACAGGTGTATAGTTATATGTTGGTTCTCCCAAGCCTTGTCGGCAACCTGTGCCAGTCCGCCTTAATGGGGCCTAGGGTGTGACAGAAGTGGTATCAGAGCGGGTCGTCCTAGGGAGTCTACCAAGCCGTGTCTATGTAGAGTCTTGTTTATGGATGTGTTGTGCACCACATTTATAAGCAGGAAGCTACGTGGCATTTAGGAGTTGCCACTTTCTTTTCATTCCTTAGATCATGCCATCGAGCCAAGTGTTGTAGGTTGATTATTTCTAACCTCTAAATCATTTTGTACAGTAAGCATGCCTAAAACAAGGAAAAGAAAAGGCAAAGGGAAGGAGGTGGAAGTGGTAATTGGTAGGCCTAGTCGGGTGAGACGACGAGATGAGGCCCAAGATGAATCTCTGTCCCAAACATCTCCAACTCCTCCAGCTCCTGATGAACTGGGTCGTAGTGAAACTCCCCCAGAACCACCTGCCGATGCTACTGTGCAGGATCAGAGAAATGCGGTCCAATTATTGGCCCGCATAGTTGCTAGCCAAAGCCAAAGACAAGAACGCCCAGTTGTAGGTGCAGGTGGTGTGGATAGGGCAGCTAGCACGAGGATACAGGGCAGCTAGCACGAGGATACGTGACTTCCTTAATTCGGACCCTCCAGCTTTTACCGGGTCAGATTCTAATGAAGATCCGCAAGACTTCATCGACCAGATCCAACACACTTTAGATGTTATGCATGTAAGTGGTACAAAAGTTGTAGAACTGGCAGCATATAGATTGAAAGGTGTGGCTATATTGCGGTATGAAGCTTGGAAGCAATCTAAGGGTATAGATGCACCTCCAACTACCTAGAAGGAGTTCAAAGAGGTCTTTCTTGACCACTACTTTCCATACGAGATCCGAGAGGCCCGGGCAGATCAGTTTCTGAATCTCCACCAAGGGGGTATGAGCATGAGGGAGTATAGTCTCCAGTTTAACTCCTTGGCCAGGTATGCTCCTAATGTAGTTGCTACTATGGCAGATAGAGTTTATCGGTATGTGGATAGGTTGGATACGTATCTGGTAAGAGATTGTACCATTGCTTCATTGAATAAAGACATGGATATAGCAAGGATGCAAGCATTTGCACAGAAACTAGAGGATCAGAGGCAAAGGAGAAAGACACAAGAGATAGAAAGGGCTCAGTCCAAGAGGGCCAGATCTACAGGGCAGTTTGTACCATCCCAAGGTGATGTTAGGCCCCGATTTCCTAGTAAACCACCTAGACAATCATCCTCCTATTCTGCAGTTAGTGCTCCACCGCAACTTCAAGGCCTAGAGGTAATCAGTTTAATCAAAGAAGTGAGGGACAAGGTGCACGGAAAACAGGATATTCAGCCAGCCAGCAGATTCCGCCTAGGCAGTCTTGCAAACAATGTGGGAGGAGTCATTCAGGTATATGTCATTTTGAGACAGATGCTTGTTATTGGTGTGGTGTACCCGAGCATATGATAAGAGATTGCCCAAGAAGACGTATGGGTGATATAGCACAACCTGTTGGGTCAGCTGTTGCATCATCATCGTCAGTTCCTCCCTTCAGTAGGGGTCAGCAAATGCCTACAGGCCGTGGTAGAGGTGGTAGAGGAGCAGCTAGCCCCAGCCGAGCCCAAAATCGCACTTATGCTCTGGGGAGTCGGCAGAATTTAGAAGCTTCACCCGATGTGATCACAGGTACATTGTCCATCTTTTCACATAATTTGTATGCATTAATTGACCCTGGTTCTACATTATCTTATATCACACCACTAGTGGCTGGGAAGCTTAAAAGAACACCTAAATTATTGAACGAGCCATTTGAAATGTCTACACCAACCGGTGAATCTATTATAGTTAGAAGGGTCTATTATGACTGTGTCGTAACTGTTTGTGATCGTGACACAATGGCGGACCTTGTTGAGTTAGATATGGTGGAATTTGATGTTATAATGGGTATGGATTGGTTATCTTCTTTCTATACTACTGTGGATTGCCGAACTAAGAGAGTGTATTTCCACTTTCCAAATAAGGCAGTCCGTGAATGGGAAGGTAATGTTGGGGCACCAAAGGGTAAGTTTATTTTCTATTTTAAGGCAAGGAAGATGATGTCAAAGGGGTATATATGTCATCTAATTAGGGTAAGGAATATGGAGGCTGAATCACCAACTCTTCAATCTGTTCCCGTAGTGAATGAATTTGTTGTTGTGTTTCCCGAAGTGCTTCCAGGTTTACCTCCAGAACAAGAAATAGATTTTGGCATCGACTTACCTCCAGGCACTCAACCTATTTCTATCCCTCCGTATAGAATGGCCCCGGCAGAATTACGTGAATTAAAGGAGCAATTAAAAGATTTGCTAGAGAAGGGTTTTATAAGACCTAATGTGTGCCTTTGGGTTGCACCAGTGTTATTTGTACGTAAAAAGATGGAACCTTGAGAATGTGTATTGACTATCGACAATTGAATAAGGTGACAATTAAAAACAAATACCCCCTCCACAGGATTGACGATTTGTTTGATCAGTTACAGGGTGCCAAATGTTTTTCAAAAATTTATTTGAGGTCAGGTTATCATTAAGTAAGGGTGAGAGAGAAAGATATACCCAAGACAGCCTTTAGGACACGCTATGATCACTTTGAATTTCTTGTTATGTCATTTGGGCTGACAAATGCACCAGCAGTTTTTATGGACTTCATGAACAGGGTATTCAAGCCATTCTTGGATGTCTTTGTGATAGTATTTATAAATGATATTTTGGTGTATTCAAGATCAAAAGAGGACCATGCAAATCACTTACGATAGGTATTACAAGTTCTTCGTGATCGGCAATTGTATGCCAAGTTTTCCAAATGTGAATTTTGGTTGAAATCAGTGGCATTCTTGGGTCATATTGTATCTGATGAAGGAATAAGGGTTGATTCACAAAAGATAGAGGCGGTGAAAGATTGTCCAAGGCCAACAACACCCACAGAAGTTCGAAGCTTCTTAGGGTTGGCAGGTTATTACAGAAGATTTGTTGAAGGTTTTTCTTCTATTTCTGCACCTCTAACAAAGTTAACACATAAGGCGACCAAATTTTAATGGAATGATGCATGTGAAAGGAGCTTTCAAGAGTTGAAAAGCATGCTAACTTCTGCACCTGTATTAGTGCTTCCAGAAGGCACAAAGGGGTATGCAGGTGTATTGCGATGCTTCGGGGGTTGGCTTAGGGTGTGTATTGACACAACATGGTAAGGTAATTGCTTATGCCTCGAGACAATTGCGGCCACATGAGAAAAACTACCCGACACATGACCTTGAGCTAGCAGCTGTTGTGTTTGCCTTGAAAATATGGCGCCATTATTTTTATGGAGTTCATGTTGACATATATACTGATCATAAGAGCTTACAATACATATTTAAACAGAAAGACCTAAATTTAAGGCAGCGGAGGTGGCTGGAGCTAATAAAGGACTACGATGTTGATATACTATACCATCCAGGGAAAGCAAATGTGGTAGCCGATGCTTTGAGCCGCAAGGCAATTGTGAATATTTATGATCAGACCATGGTAAGTCAAGGAGTCGCTAGGGATCTACATCAACTAACCAATTTGGGGGTTCGCCTGATTGAAACTCCAAAGGAAGGGGTTGTTGTGCATAATGCTGCGGAGTTTTCATTGGTAATAGAGGTAAGAGAAAAATAGTTCAAAGGTCCTATTGTACGGCGACTTAAGGAGGAGGTGAGTCAAGGCACAATGAAGGGCTTTGAGCTTACCCAAAATGGAGTACTTTATCGCCAAATTAGATTGTGTGTTCCTAATATAAATGGACTAATAAATAGGATAATGGAAGAACCCATCATTCAAGATATTCTATCCATCCAGGATCAACTAAGATGTATCATGACCTGAAGGGAATGTTTTGGCGGGAAGGCATGAAAAAGGACCTTGCAGAATTTGTGGCTCAATGTCCGAATTGCCAACAAGTTAAGGTAGAGCACCAAAAGTTGGGAGGTTATATGCAATGTATAGAGCTTCCAACATTGAAGTGGGATATGATTAATATGGATTTTGTTACTGGGTTGCCTCGCTCATTTCAGAAGTTTGACTCCATACAGGTGATAGTTGACAAACTCACAAAGTCAGCACACTTCTTACTGGTTAGGAGTGATTATACAGCTGAACAGTATGCAAAGTTATACCTTAAGGAGATAGTTAGACTACATGGGGTCCCAATCTCCATTATATCTGATCGGGGAACTCAATTCACCGCAATGTTTTGGAAATTCTTCCAGAGGAGCTTAGGGACACAAGTGAATTTAAGTACAGCTTTCCACCCGCAGACAGATGGTCAAGCAAAACGCACCATTCAAACAATTGAAGATATGTTGCGGGCTTGTGAATTAGACTTCAACGGTAGTTAGGTGGACCATTTGCCACTTATTGAATTTGCTTATAATAATAGCTACCATTCAAGCATCAAGATGGCACCGTATGAAGCTTTGTATGGAAGGAAATGTAGATCACCAACTTGATGGTTTGAAGTGGGTGAAACCACCTTGCTTGGTCCAGATCTAGTCCAACAAGTCATGGAAAAAGTCAAGGTAATACGACAACGGCTAGAAACAGCCCAAAGTCATCACAAATCATATGCAGATACTAGAAGAAGAGGACTGGAATTCTCAGTAGGAGATTGGGTGTTCTTAAAGGTATCCCCAATGAAAGGTGATATGAGATTTGGTAAGAAACGAAAGCTAAGCCCATGTTACATAGGGCCATATAAGATTATTAAAAGGTTTGGACAGGTTGCATATGAATTGGAGCTACCCCTGGAGCGTTCAATGGTTCATCCAGTTTTTCATGTCTCAATGCTTCGAAAATGCATAGGTGATCCATCTCGAATTACCCCTATTGAAGATATGCAGGTTATGGAAGATCTCACCTATGAAATGGTACCTATTGCTATCCTAGATCGTCAAGTTAGGAAGCTAAGGAATAAAGAAATACCTTCAGTAAAAGTTCTTTGGAGGAACCAATAGGTAGAAGAGATAACGTGGGAGGTTGAGGAAGCAATGAGGTCTAAATACCCTTATTTATTTGAGGCTAAAGAGGAAGTCCAAGATACAGAGATGAAGGAGTAGTAGGTACTTAAATATGAATTCTTATTATGTTTTCAAAAGTTTGTTTACACGGAAGTTCGAACTTGTTTAACCTATTCAATTATGCTTACATTCGGGGACGAATATTCCTAAGGAGGGGAGGATGTAACACCCCATATCTTACATGTACTAGTCCAACACAGATGAAACATGATATGGGAAGGTCAAATCCGCACACATTTTTAAAAGTGCGTGAAATTTAGATTAAAGGGCTATATGTACGTCTAATGCTTAAGATGACCAAGCGTATATAATTTTTAAGTCAAGTTAAGGAGAGTGTGAACTTAAATGAAGTAAAATAATTGAGGTGCTTGTGGGACTTAGGAAGCTAGTAGGTGAGTCACCTACATGCTTAGCTTAAATAAGCTCAGTAAACGGAGACAAGGCCCAACACGAATTTGTTCAAGTCCGATAAAGAATAAACCCCGAGTTAAGGATGTCATTTGGGCCCATGGGTTAGCATCATAAAAGGAAAACATTTTCAGCCCAAGATGAATAGGAAAAAGGGCCAAATTACAATCACAACCCAATTAAAAACTAGGGCCCAAACTAAGTGGGCTTAAGGGAGAAATGTTTGCAACAAAGCCCATCCCATTTGAAGCCCTATAAGGCCAAAATGAAAAGGCCAAACTGCTGCCCCATAACCTTAATAAAATAAGGTTGAAAACCCCAAAGAAAGTCAGCCAAAAGTGGCCTATAAAAGGGAGCAACAAGCAGCAACCTTTAGTCATTTTCTCAAGCCAAAATTTCAGATTTCTCTCTAAGTTTCCTCTTGCTCTCTCCTTCTTTTCTAAAGCAGCCAAGACACACCTCTAGGGTTCTTGAAGAGAACCTAATCCTTGAGGGCTTAGGTAAGTAAGAATACCTATGGTTTGGTGTAGTTTTTCCATGAAAAACATGAAGAGTATGTTGGTTGTATTGTGCAGGAATTTTGGGACAGCATGTGTTCCAAATATTGTGGTTCACTTTTCTTGTTAAATAAGAGACTTTTATCTTGCTGGTTAGCTGAGTTATGAAGTAATATGTATGTTTTTAACATGTCTTGGGTCTGTAATGATGTAAGAAGGCTGCTGGACCACTTTTATCTTCCGCAAAAATAAGTTCTTAAATGATGTCTTAATTCCGCTCATTAGTAAGAATTCGTGGACTATTTTTGGAATTGTTGTCTCATGTTTTCCATCTACTTAGGGACTGTTTTTGGACTTTTTTGGGACTGTAATTGTGTGTAAATATGTTGAGGACAGTTTAGTTGAGGTTGAAACGGATTTGGAATGGTTCATGTCGAAATGTAGCAGAGGGACGCAATGTTGCGTTGTCTACTTGCGTGTTGTGTAGAGTTGTTGTATGCTGTACTGTATGAGTTGTTGTAATGCTTTTATGGGACTAAGAATAGCTGGATATGACATGTATATGGGAATGTGTATCAGAAAATACGATTAAGAGCGGAAATGTTTAAAGAATGCTCTTTGGTTGTCAATTCCGAGCTTGCTGCCCGGATATTATTTTTGGGTGAAATTGGATTACCAAGATGTATTTATTAGCTGCTAACACTAGTTTTATCACCTAATATATTGTAGATAAGTGTTTGGAGGAAAAGGATACTACTCCGAGGTAATAATGACATAGTACAGTGAGGTATGTAAGGCAACTTGAATTCCTATTACTTGGCATGAAATCTAAGTTCTTCCTTAGCACATAAAGGCACATACAAATTCCGACATCACTAATAATTGTGTCTCCACTCTTTACCATGTTCATATGTACCCATACACAACCATTGTCAAACCTACATATGTACTTGGATAACAAATATACATGAGTTCCTTGTTTACTAAACAAAGTTCATGTGTTGTTTAATCTTCGATACGATTCATTAGTTGTGTATCTCTCTTTTCATTGTGGTATTATCTTGTATGGTTGTTCATATGTCATATGTCTATATTCCTACAGTTCTAAAGGTTATGACCACCAAAAGAACCATCTCAAAGTAAATAAAAGATAACTTACAGTTGCTTATAAATGGGTGGTAACCCGAGGGGTGGAAGAATCACCTAGCCAGGGTCGATCTCATTTATGGGTGGTAACCCGAGGAGTTAAGGAATCACCTAGCCAGGGTCGATCCCATTACAGATTTACCACTGATCAGCTGGTCATTTACATGATATATTATGCACAGATTTTACAGTAAAGAAATATACAGTAATAAAAAGACATAAAGTACATGATTCCCCAGTATGACTAAAGGTGATCTTGTCATCCTTACACACCAGTGTGTGATTTCATTTGAGTTCATATTGCATATACATTATTTCCTGCCTTACATATTAAGTACATTATCTCGTGCTGACGTCCCTTACGGGGGACCTGTATTTCATGCTGCAGGTACAGGAGTTACTAGATCTCCCCAGTAAGAGTATAGGACTTTCAGCTGCTATTATTAAGCTCCAGGTTGCTTCGGGGCTTGTGTGTTTAGAACTTGTATTTTGTATTGTATAGTTGGTCATGAGGCGGGGCCTGTCCCGTCCCATATGGATATTGTTCCTTACCTAGAGGCTTTGTAGACAATGTAAATTAAAGTATGGTCAAATAGTGTATTATAGACATCGGGGCTCCAACAGCCTAGTCTTGTGCATTTACTTTTTGTTTGTTAATATAGTTTACTTTCTTTTGACAGCATATTGAGTATGGAAACCTCTTAAATGTTCATAACAGGTGTATAGTTATATGTTGGTTCTCCCGAGCCTTGTCGGCAACGGGTGCCAGTCCGCCTTAATGTGGCCTAGGGCGTGACAATATGTTTTTTAAAAAAGGGAAGGATCTAGTTTAAAGGGAGTTCAAGAGAAGAAAAGGGATTTTTTTTTCCGAATGTCCTCTGTGAAGGAACAAATGTTTATAAGGTCCTATGATGTTCTTCTACTTACAAAATGGGGAAGAATGAGTAAATAAAAGGGTTTCTATATACCTTGGAAAATGAAGAAGGTAATTTAGCTTTTATAGATAGATGGGATATCTATAAGAGGACATAACACTTATACATAACAATACTTATGGTTCTCAGAAGCAAATCAAACGTAATGAATAGAACGCTAACCTTTAAAATGGGACCAGGTCCCTTTAAAGTTTCAAATATTATGCTCAAAACTATTTTTCAACTTTTGCTATCTTGATCAAGTAACTATGAGTGTGTACTGACAAGATGGTACAAAAATTGTCTTTTTTAGCATACCAAGTATTACAAAAATAAAAGAGTACCTTCTTTTCAAATCATAGCCAAAAATAAAGTTGATTTACCTTCAAAAACCAAGAGCTCATTCTAGCTTCATCATCCCCAGCTTCAATTTGTTCTTCTCAAATTGATCTTTTCTTAAAGACATTATGAAGACATATGCAATTTGATCTTCAGCCTTGCAAAATTACGTGCAATTATTCTTTTTTCTTAACATTGTCCCTTAGGAAGTAGTGTCTCACATAAATTTGCTTGGTCCTCTTGTAATGGACTAGAATCTTTGTCATATTCAAAAGAATATTTGATATCACATAGCAATGGAATAGTATATGTGATGATAGAAAAGTCCTTTAATTGTTGTTTTATCAATAAAAAATATGCATAGCAGGAGAAAACAACTACATACTAAGCTTTAGCAGTTGAAAGAGTAACAGAATTTTGTTTATTGATTCTCCAAGATAAAATACATGAACCAAAAAAGTGAGTCATTGCAAAAGTTCTCTTTTTATCTACTAGATATTTAGCATAATCACTATCGGCATAACCATTCAACTAAAAGGTACCACTTGTAGGATAGTATAGGATTAGGTCCAAATTCTTCTTCAAATACCTCTGGATTCTTTTAGTTGCCTTTAATTAGGGCTCCTTTGGCTTTGATTGGAACCTTGATGAAAGGCCCCGGATCATTGACGTCACTTGAGATCCGCAAAACTTGCCCAGAAAGTTTTGCCAGGCATCACCTCACGGGGAGCCTACACGACCCGTGTGAAGCCACACGGACTGTGTGGCCTCTTATGGAGTGACACCTGGTAGAGTGGAGGTAAACCGGCCTCCACACGGTCCGTGTAACCCTACACGGTCTGTGTGGCCTCCCGTATGATGGGATGCGTAGAACTACCTTCACACTGACCAAGTCACGGTCCGTGTGACTTAAGACGGTCTGTGCGGTCCTCCATCAAGTCTCGGCAGCGAGAGTCACTTATATACAGACAGGGTCACGGTCCATGTGACCCCAGGTGGTCCGTTTACTGGTCCATGTTATGATACTTAGTCCGGAAAATCTCGCCTCTGAAAAATTGAAGTCTAGGGCCACGGCACAGTAAACAGTCTGTGTGACACTACACAGACCGTATACCCGACCGTGTGCCCCAGGTGGACTAATTTCTGGTCCGTTTCATTAATGGCATTTTTGAAATATTGGTTATTCCCAACGAAAATCTGGTCATTTTCCACCCCTCCTAAGCTCCCTATATAAGCCTAACTACACCAAATTTCAGCATTTTCTCTCATTTCTACTTCTCTCTCAAAGAATTCACTCCTCCAAGCTCTCCAACCTCTCACTAGGATTTGTCAATCTTAGGCTCTCAATTTGAAGTCCACTCCTCTTAGTATCGTCTTCAACCAGGTATGTGGGTTTTGATTCTTGGTCTCTTTCAACCAAGAAGACCCAAAGTTCACTTCAAACTAATCTAATATGCATTTTACTACTTGATCTTAGTACCTTTGAACAATGCATGTGTTGTACAATATTCTGAATTTTGAGTTGTGTTAAGTTTTATTATGATGAACTACTTGGATTATGAAACTATGAACATGCATGTCCCTTTAAATATGTTATTATGCATAGGTGATATTACCACCATTTTCTATTAATTTTATTATGGATTTCCTAGTCTTTATATTTTATTGCTATGTTTTAGCTATTCTCTAAATTACCCATGCCATCTCTACATTGTGCATTGCATCATAGTCATGACATGGAATACATGGAAATCATGGAAATGTGGGATTAAGTCCAACTTCGTTTTTGAAAAGAATTGTGATGTGATTTTTGGTAAGACATGGGATATGACAAGAAAGTAATCACCGATATGTCTATAATTATGGCTCTTGGAGCATCTTGGGTGTTTGCACCATCTTGTACTTGTAGATGAGCTATTCCTTGCATGAATCATGTGATCTTGACCTTATGATTCGGCAATTGAGCCTATTTGTGCATTTAACGTTGAAATGGACATTCAACTCTCTTTAAAGCCTATGTATATATATAAGTATTCTTGTGGGATGTATTGACATAGCATTGATGGATTGGGGGCGTTAGGGATATCCCCAAGGTCCCTCTCCCTCTCATTGAACTATGTGACAACATAGGAGCCATTACCGAAATGACCAGGTCGTAAGGAATGGCTATTTGTTTATTATGTCTTGCTATGATTCCTATAAACCCTTCCGAAATGGGGTTGCCCGTAAGGAAGGTGGCCATCCACTGAAATGGGGTTGCCCGTAAGGTGTGATGTAGATTACCTTTGGCAAGTAATCTTCTCCCTACCGGTGGGAGGTCCCAATCGGTCCAATTCATGTAATAGTTCGCATGGATTTGGTTTGTCGATTATAGTCCATCCCCGCTATATGTATATAGGAGCATTATCGTATTTGCACGCATCCCGTATTCAATGGCATCTTGTATATTAAATTCTTTCGCTTACATGATCCTTGTATATTATGTGCCCTTGTCATCTAATATCGATATGCAGGTCCGGTAAGTCATATACATTGCATACCCGTATACTTAGTACATTCCAATGTACTAATGCATACTCTATGCCCACATGATTTTACCATGTAGGGACCGAGCAGTTTGAGTACCAGCCACACCACAAATAGTCCTTCTCGAAGATATTTCTGTTGTGAGTCCCATCTTCCGAGGGAGAGCTTTTGTTCCTAGCATTTCTATGTACATATATTTTGTTGAGGGTGAGACCAGAACTTGTCCTGGCCCACGTTCTTCGAGCAGAGGCATATGTTGGTATTTGTACGAACCTTGTTATTTTGCTTAACTTATAAGAAATACTCTCTCTCTTTCTTTTGATTTAGATTTTCAATTTTCAATTATTTGTCTTTAAAAGATCTCGAACCAAGCTTCGCAAAGTTTGAAGTTTTGAGGCTTTTATGGGGACTCTCGGGTCCCCATTCGCTATGTCACATCAAGGCTCTAACCCCGGGTCGTGACAAAAAGTGGTATCCGAGCCCTGGGTTTATAATGGTCCTCGGAGCCCAATATGCCGCGTTGAGTCGATTCTTATTCATGGGTGTGAAGTGCACCATACCTATGAATGGGAGGCTACGAAGACGTATTAGGAACTTCCTTCCTTCTTCATGTCTTGTATCGTGCTGTGGCTGATTTATGAATTTCCTTACTTATTGGTGTTGTTAATCCCTTTCAGTAAATGCCTCGAGGAAGACCTCCACTACCTAAGTCGGCTCCGGTTGCTGAAGATCAGGCCCCTCACGAGCCCATGGAGGAGCCTATCTCTAACGGTGAATTTCGTACCGCCTTCGCCATGCTTGCACAGGTGGTAACTGCTCAGGCAAGGCAAGCCAATTTGTCATGGGGCCCTACACTCGCTTCTATTGTGAGGGACTTCACCCCGATGAATCTTCCAAAATTCAATGGGTCAAGGGTTGATAAGATGCTTAGGAGTTCATTGATGAACTCTCAAAATACTGAACATTATGGGTGTCTCTTTTGAGGAAAAAGCTGGATTAGCTGCTTACCAGTTGAAAGATGTAGATCAGGTATGGTATACATATTGGGCTATGGAAAGGGTCTGTGATGGTGATGTTAAATGGGGAGAGTTAAAATCTGCCTTCCTTGACCGCTTCTTTTTACTTGAGCTGGGGGAGGCCAAAATGACTGAATTTTTTAATTTTAAGCAGGGGAGTATGAGTGTGAGGGACTATGCCCTCAAGTTTACCGAGCTTTCCGAATATGCTCCGTCCCTGGTGGCTGATCCCCGTGCACGGATGCACAAATTTGTTTTGGGTATTTCTGACTCGTTGGTGGAAGAATGACAAACTGCTATGCTGATTGGGGACATGAACATTGCCAGACTTACAGTGTATGCTGAGCAGATTGAAGGGGAGAAACTCAAGAAGAAAAGGGCACATGATCCCAAGAAAGCCCGCTTTGATGGTAGGTTCTCCAGTGCTAGGAATATTGTGTATGGTCGCTTCTAGCAGGGCCAAGGTTTGGGAACTCAGGTGGCTAATGCTCGGGCACTCCTTCCCGGGGTACCGATAGGTGGCGGACCTGGTTATATCTTGTGTGATAGGTGTAGGAAGCCCCACACAGGTGCCTGCCGAAGGGATTTGGGGCTTTGCTTCGGATGTGGAAGTAAGGACCATAAGGTTGTTGATTGCGCTAGAAATGCGCGCGAGGCCAAGGTCAGGTAGCCCAAGGCAGGAAGGCTTAGTAGAAAGGCCCTCCAGGTGTTGCCCCGAGAAACAACAGGTTTTATGCACTCCATGCTCGCTAAGATGTCGAGGAGGCTCCAGATATCATGACTGGTATGTCAAAATTCTTTAATTTTGATGCTTATGTTTTGCTTGACCTAGGTGCAAACTTGTCTTTTGTGACTCCGCTTTTAGCTGTCAAGTTCGGGTTGAAACCCCAAATTTTAAGAGAGCCTTTCTCGATCTACACCCCCGTGGGTGAATCTATTGTTGCTTATAAAGTCTATCGTGGGTTCCCTGTTGTTGTGTTGCATAAAATTTTTCCATGTGATCTTGTGGAACTCGAGATGTATGATTTCAATGTGATTCTCATGATAGATTGGTTGCATGCATCTTATGCCTCCATAGATTGTAGAACCCGAAAAGTCCAGTTCCAACCTCCTGGTGAGCCAGTTCTTGAATGGAAGGGTAGTGATTCCTCTGTTAAAGGTCAGTTTATTTCCTACCTCAAGGTGCAGAAAATGATTTCTAAGGGGTGCATCTACCATATGGTGAGGGTTAAGGATACGGATTCCGAGGTGCCTACTCTCGAGTCGGTCCCTATGGTGAATGAATTTTCAGATGTGTTTCCCAAGGACTTACTGGGCATTCCCTCGGATAGAGAGATAGACTTCGGCATAGATCTTCTTCCAGATAATCAGCCTTTTTTTACCCCTCCATACCGGATGGCCCCTACAGAATTGAAAGAGTTAAAGGAGCAGTTAAAAGACCTATTAGAGAAGGGTTTTATTCGACCTAGTACATCATCGTGGGGTGCTCCCGTGTTGTTTGTAAGGAAGAAGGATAGGTCTCTCCGTATGTGTATTGATTATAGGCAGCTGAATAAGGTGACCGTTAAGAACAATTACCCGTTGCCGAGGATTGATGATTTGTTTTACCAGCTTCAAGGTGCCACTCACTTCTCAAAAATTGATCTCCATTTGAAGGTTAGGGAGTGTGATATCCCCAAAACAGCTTTTCGGACAAGGTATGGGCATTTCAAATTTGTTGTGATGTTGTTTGGTCTAACTAATGCTCCGGCTACATTTATGGAATTGATGAAAAGAGTGTTTAAACCTTTCGTGGACAACTTCATAGTGGTCTTTATTGATGATATCCTAGTTTACTCCCGAAGTGAACAAGAGCACGAGAATCATTTGAGGATGGCCCTCCAAACTCTGAGGGAAAAGGAATTGTATGCCATGTTTAGCAAGTGTGAGTTCTGGTTGGGCGAAGTGGCTTTCCTCGGGCATTTGGTGTCCAGAGACGGAATCAAGGTGGATCCGAGGAAAGCAGAGGTTGTGAAAAATTGTCCTTGACCATTGACCCCTTCGGATATCCGCAGTTTTCTTGGGTTGGGTGGGTACTACAGATGGTTCGTGGAAGGTTTCTCATTTATTGCCTCTCCATTGACCAAGCTGACCCAGAAGCAGGCTAAGTTTATATGGTCGGATGATTGCGAGAGGAGTTTCCAAACCTTGAAAGATCGGCTTACGTCAGCTCCTGTCTTGACCTTTCCAAATGGTTCAGAAGGGTTCGTTGTGTATTGCGATGCCTCGCGGATCGGATTGGGTTGTGTGCTTATACAAAAGGGTAAGATGATAGTGTGTGCATCGAGACAGTTGAAGGTGTATGAGCAAAGTTATCCCACACACGACCTTAAATTGGCAGCGGTGGTTTTTGCTTTGAAAATTTGGAGGTATTATTTTTACGGGATCCATGTTGATGTATTCACCGATCATAAGAGTATGCAATATGTTTTCACCCAGAAGGATCTTAACCTCAGGCAAAGGAGGTGGTTGGAGTTTCTAAAAGATTACGACATGAGTGCATTGTATCATCCGGGCAAGGCTAATGTTGTAGTTGACGCTCTTAGCAGGTTGTCTATGGGGAGTGTGGCACATGTTGAAAAAGGGAAAAAGTAGTTGGCAAAGGATGTTCACCGGTTGGCTAGGTTGGGTGTCATGTTCAGTAATTCCAGCAAGGGTGATATTCGGGTTCAGAATGGGGCTGAATCTTCTGTGGTGAATGATGTGAAAATTAAGAAAGATCTAGATATGTCTTTATATAAGTTAAAGAAGTTGGTTGCTGCAAGGGAGATTGAGGCTTTCTCCCAAGGGGGAGATGGTATACTCCGATATCAAAACCGGCATTGTGTTCCCGATGTGGATGACCTTAGGGAGGTGATTATAAGCGAGGCTCATAACTCTCGTTACTGTATTCACCCGGGGTATACTAAGATGTACTGGGATATGAGAGAAGTGTATTAGTGGCATGGTATGAAGAGGGATATTTCTAAGTTCGTGTCTGAATGCCCCAGTTGTCAGCAGGTGAAGGAAGAACACCAAAGGCCTGGTGGGTTGGCCCATGACATTGAAATTCCCACATGGAAGTGGGAGGATGTGAATATGGGCTTTGTGGTTAGATTGCCTCGAACCCGAAGGCAATTTGGCTCCATTTGGGTTGTTATGGATCGGATGACGAAATCGACTCACTTTCTACCGGTCCAGACTATCTAGAGTGCTGAGGACTACTCAAGGTTGTATATTCAAGAGTTGGTGAGGTTGCACGGCGTACCTATATCCATCATATCGGATCGTGGTGCTCAATTCACTTCCCACTTTTGGAAATCTTTTATGAAGGGCCTTGGGACTAAAATTAAGTAGAGTTCTGCTTTTCATCCTCAAACTGATAGCCAAGCAGAGAGGACCATTCAAACCTTGGAGGATATGTTGAGGGTGTGTGTGTTGGAGTTTAAGGGGAATTGGGATGACCATCTTCCACTCATCGAGTTTGCTTATAATAATAGCTTCCATGCTAGCATTGGTATG
Organism: Solanum rostratum; assembly: GCA_029948455.1. NCBI lineage: Eukaryota > Viridiplantae > Streptophyta > Magnoliopsida > Solanales > Solanaceae > Solanum > Solanum rostratum. Next base: position 23,276,996 of record CM057055.1, read on the forward strand.
GCGCCGTTTGAAGCCTTGTATAGGAGGAGGTGTAGATCCCCGGTGGGATGGTTTGAATTAGGTGAGATGCCTCTAGTTGGCCCGGATGTGATGTTGGATGCTATGGAGAAGGTAAAGGTGATTAGGGAGAGATTGAAAGCGGCCCAAAGTCGTCAAAAGTCCTATTCGGATAGTAGGAGAAGGGACCTCGAATTTCATGTTGGGGACTGGGGTTATGTGAAAGTCTCTCCTATGAAGAGCGTTATGCTTTTTGGCAAAAAGGGCATGTTAAGCCCCCGGTATGTTGGCCCTTATGAAATTGTTGAGTGGGTTGGAGGTGTGGCTTACAAGTTGGAGTTACCTCCGGATTTGGGTTCCATTCATCCGGTCTTCCATGTTTCCATGTTGAGAAAATTAGTGGGTGATCCTAGCACCATTGTTCCTTTAGAGGGGACTGAGGTCGAGGAAAATTCGACTTATGAGGAGGTGCCGGTGGCAATCTTGGATTGGCAAGTAAAGCGACTTCGCAACAAAGATGTGGCTTTGGTAAAGGTACTTTGGAGAAATCAAGTAGTTGAAAGTGCTACTTGGGAGGCGGAGCTGGACATAATGAAACGATACCCCCATCTTTTCCAATCCACTCAAGCCTAAGGTACTAGGAATCTTCCTTATCAATTGTGTAATTCTCTTGCCCTCTTAAGTCTCATGACGTGACATGTATATGTGTACACTAAAGGACTTTCCTTTCTTTAAAAAGGAGTTGAATGCAATTTTGATATGAGTTTGGTCTTGAACAATAATTTGATTTGTGGCATAAAAAGCGTTTTATACAAACCTAGTAATTTTAGTTGATTTGTGCATTAATTCTTATATCGGAACTACCTTGCCTAATCTCTAACTTTTCAATCCTTGTTCTTGCACATTCGGGGACGAATGTTCCCAAGGGGGAGATGTTGAAAGGCCCCGGATCATTGACGCCACTTGAGGTCCACAAAACATGCCCAGAAAATTTTGCCAGGCATCATCTCACAGGGAGCCTACACGGCCCGTGTGGCCTCCAATGGAGTGACACCCGGGAGAGTGGAGGCTCAACGTGCCTCCACACAGTTTGTGTAACCCTACACGGTCCGTGTGGCCTCCCGTATGGTGGGCTGCATAGAACCACCTTCACACGGACCAAGTCACCGTCCGTTTGACTTTAGACGGTCCGTGTAGTCCTCCGTCAAGTCTCGGTGTGGAGAGTCACCTATATACGGACGGGGTTACGGTTTATGTGACCTCAGGTGGTCCGTTTACCGGTCCGTGTTGTGATACTTAGTCCATGAAATCTCGCCTCCGAGAAGTTTAAGTCTAAGGCTACGGCACAGTAAACTGTCTGTGTGACAATACACGGACCGTATACCCAACCGTGTGCCCCAGACGGACCAATTTCTGGTCTATTTCTTTAATGGCATTTTTGAAATACTGGTTAATCCCAACAAAAATGTGGTAATTTCCTAACCCTCCTAAGCTCCCTATATAAGCATAACTTCACCAAATTTCAGCATTTTCTCTCATTTCTACTTCTCTCTAAAAGAATTCACTCCTCCAAGCTCTCCAGCCTCTCACTAGGATTTGTCAAGCTTAGGCTCTCATTTTGAAGTCCATTCCTCTTAGTGTCGTCTTCAACCAGGTATGTGGGTTTTGATTCTTGGTCTCTTTCAACCAAGAAGACCCAAAGTTCACTTCAAACTAATTTATGAAATTGTCTACTTAAAATGTGCATTTTACTACTTCATTTTGGTACCTTTGAGCAATGCATGTGTTGTACAATATTCCGAATTTTGACTTATGTTAAGTTTTATTATGATGAACTACTTGGATTATGAATGCATGTCCCTTTAAAGATGTTCTTATGCATGGGTGATATTTACTACCATTTTCTATTAATTTTATTATGGATTTCCTAGTCTTTAGATTTTATTGCTATCTTTTAGCTATTCTCTAAATTACCCATGCCATCCCTACATTTGTGCATTGCATCATACTCATGACATGGATACATGGAAATCTTGGAAATGTGGGATTAAGTCCAACTTCGTTTCTGAAAAGAATTGTGATATGATTTTTGGTAAGACATGGGATATGACAAGAAGGTGATCACCGGTATGTCTATGATTATGGCTCTTGGAGCATCTTGGGTGTTTACAACATCTTGTATCTTGGCTCTTGGAGCATCTTGGGTGCTTGCACCATCTTGTACTTGTAGATGAGCTATTACTTGCATTAATCATGTGATCTGGACCTTGTGATTTGGCAATTGAGCCTACTTGTGCATTTAACGTTGAAATGGACATTTAACTCTCTTGAATATTAGTATTCTTGTGGGATGTGTTTACTTAGCACCGATGGATTGGGGGCGTTAGGGATATCCCCAAGGTCCCTCTCCATCTCCTCGAACTATGTGCCAACATAGGAGCCATTACCGAAATGACTGGGTTGTAAGGAATGGCTATTTATTTATTATGTCTTGCTAAGATTGTTGTAAACCCTTCTGAAATGGGGTTGCCCATAAGGAAGGTGGCCATCCACCGAAAAGGGGTTACCGTAAGGTGTGATGTAGATTACCTTTTGCAAGTACTCTTCTCCCTACCGGTGGGAGGTCCCAATCGGTCCAATTAATGTAATATCTCGCATGCATTTGGTTTGTCGGTTATAGTCCATCCCCGCTATATGTATATTGGAGCATTATCTCATTTGCATGCATCACGCATTCCATGGCATCTTGTATATTAAATTCCTTCGCTTATATGATCCTTGTATATTATGTGCCCTTCTCATCTAATATCGATGTGCAGGTCTAGTAAGTCATATGCATTGAATACACGCATACTTAGTACATTTCAACGTATTAACGCATACTCTATGCCTACACGATTTTACTATGTAGAGACCGAGCAGTTTGAGTACTAGTCGCAGGACGAATAGTCCTTCTTAAAGATATTTCTATGGTGAGCCTCGTCTTCCGAGGGCGAGCTTTTTTTCCTAGCATTTCTATGTACATATATTTTGTTAAGAGTGAGCCCAGAACTTTTCCTAGCCCCCGTTCTTCCACTAGAGGCATATGTTGGGTGTTTGTACGAACCTTGTTATTTCGCTTAACTTATAAGAAAAACTCTCTCTCTTTTTTTGATTTAGATTTTTGATATTAAATTATTTTTCTTTAAAAGCTTCGCAGATTCTGAAATTTTGAGGCTTGTTTGGGGACTCTCAGGTCCCTATTCGCCATGTCACATCAAGGCCCAAACTGCGGGTCGTGTCACTTACCCACATTCCAACACTAAACACAATATTTGTTCTGCTTATAGTTAAGTACAATAATGATCCTATGATACCCTTGTACATAGTTTCATTAACACATGGACTAGCTTCATTAACATCTAGCTTTAAGTATGTTCCCATAGGACTGTCAATGGGCTTTGTATCCTCCATTCAGAATTTCTGCAAAAACTCCTTGATGTACTTTTCTATGCTAGTTAAGGTTCCTTTAGGAGTTTGTTTAATCCGTAAACCTAAAAAAATCTTAATTTACCCATCATTCTCATTTTAAATTCACTCCCATCATGTTTGAGAAGTCACCACACATAGACTTAGAAGTAGCACCAAAGATGATATCATCAACATAAACTTATATGATGAGTAGGTCTCTTCCTCTTGTTTTCAAAAACAATTTGTGTTGTCTATATTGCCTTTTATGAAACCATTCTCAAGAAGGAACATAGATGACTTTCATACCATGGTCTGGATGTCTGTTTCAAACCATACTCTGTCTTATCCAGTTTGAACACATCATTAGTATGAATAACATGTTCAAATCCAGAAGGTTGTTTGACAAAGACATACTCCTTTAAGTAGACATTCAAGAAAGCACTCTTGAGATCTATTTGCTAGAGCTTGAAACACATGGATGTTGCAAAGGCTATAAGAATATTCATCACTTCCATTCTTGTAACAGGAACAAATGTTTCATGACAATCAATGCCTTCTTGGGTTTTAGCCTTAGACCATCAGCCTTGACTATTCGAACAATGGATCCACGTTTATCCAGCTTATTCCTGAAGAGCCACCAAGTTCCAATAATTGTTATATCAGATGGCTTTGGGACCAGGTGCTACACCTTATTTCTTTCAAACTGGTGCAACTCTTCTTGCATGGAATTCACCCAATTAACATCTTTTAGAACCTCCTTCACATTTTTAGGCTCAACTAAGGAGATAAAGGCTGAGCATGCGACCATGTTCCTCATCTTCGATTTGGTTTGAACTCAAGAGTACAAAGGTGAGATAACATTATCCAAGGGATAAGCAGACCTAAGTCTCTTAAAGATTTTTTGGGAGCTTGACTTTCTTCCTCATCATCCGCACTAACTTCCCAATCATTTGCATTTTCAGGGTATTCACCAATTCCGTGTTCATCATTAGCAACTGGTTTAGGAACAGGCCTTTGAACAACTGCATCACCTACGACATAAAAATAAAAAAAAATTGTCTGCTCCATGTCGCCATCACCATTTTGATTAGCATTGACAACATCCCTATGGAACTACAACAGTTCTTTAGATTCTGCCTCATCTTTATCTTTCAATTATTCAAGTTCACCGGACTCATCAAAGATCACATTGACACTTCAATGCGCTATATCCTTTTATTGAAAATTCTATAAGCCTTGCTAAAACTTGAGTAGCCAAAAAATATATCTTCATTGCTTCCTATATCAAACTTGCCCAAGTCTTTCTTGCCATTATTGAGAACAAAGCATTTGCAACTAAAATCTCTCAAGTAACTCACTTTAGGCTTCCTATTGTTGAGTAGCTCATAAGGTGTTTTGTTGAGAATCAACATGATCAAGCATCTACTTGTCACACAGCATGCAGTATTAACAACTTCAGCCAAAACCTTTTTAAGATGTCAGAATCTATCAACATTATCCTAGAAATATTCATAAGCTTATGTTCTTCCTTTCCACCATACCATTTTCTGAAGAGTTTTGGGACATGAGTGTTCTAATGGATTTCATCTTCTAAATAGCTTTATCCATCCTTGTATTTCTAAACTCAGTTCAATGGTTAGACCTGATCCCTGTTCAACTTTGTTTGTATCATCTTAGCAAAGATCACAAACTCATCATAGGTTTCACCCTTAGACCTGAAGAACGTGGTCAAAGTAAATTTTGAGTACTCATCCGTGACCACTTAATTATACTTCTTTCGTCCTCTGTTTTGAATCCTTACTGGCCCACATTAATCCATATGTATCAACTCTAGTGGTTTGGTAATACTGACTGGCTTCTATTGTTTGAATGAGGATCTGGTATGTTTCCCTATAACACATGCCTAACAAACTTAATGTTTTGCAAACATCACTTTTGGTAGCCCACATATCAAGTCCCTTGCAACAAGTTTGCTAAGTAATGAAGAACTTACATGACCAAGTCTTTTCTACAAAAGTTTAACATTTTCACTTTGAGCACTAAGACATGTAACATCATTTCCTATAGAGAGTCCAAATCACCCACATACATGTTCTTCAACCTTTTTACCACAAAAACCAATTCTTGTGAATTCATATTGATGACAATATAATTTTCTCAGCGAAATTTTACTTCATTGCCCTTTTCATAAATTTGAGATACACTAAATAGATTACACTTTAGTCCATTGAAATGATAAACATTTTCTATTGAGTGATTAAGGAACTTTTCAATCCTTTTAATACAAAGAAAATACCCGTTTTTCCAAATTTCAAATGAAAGACCTCAACCTTAAAGTGCTTTGAGTGAAAGAAAGCTTTCAACATTTCTAGTCATATGCTTTGAGTAGCCACTACACATGTATCAACATTGGTTGCTACTTCCTTCACTTACCGACAAGAGATCACTTTGAGTAGCCACTACCCATGTTCAAACTTTTTCTGTAATGACATGGTTGATCATTTTTTGGTCTTATCTATGAAAATTATGGTTTTACCTTTTATTATGTTGTTTTGGACTAATTTTGAACTATTTGAATGGTTGAAATTGAAATTCTAAGTTTTAAAAGTTGAGAATATGAGTTTTGGTATTTTTGGAAACTTAAATTGTTGAAAAGGTAAGTGTTTGTAACATTTTGAGTTTTGAGTGTTGGATCGGAGATACATCGATTCCATTAGCTTTGGAACATTGAAACTGAACTATAAGAAGTTACAAAACTAAATTGGATTTGAAACGATATTTTTAGACCCAAAGTTGTGATTTTAGTGGTTTTTGGAACCAAAGTTTGATTTTGATCAACATTCGGAGTTCGAAAGCTCGAATTAAAGTTCTGACATTCCCAGTAGTTTGGACTGTAAAACTAAAACTAGAAGTGGTCTCGTAATAATATTTTGAGTTGTCGAAGGCCAATTTTGGTATTTTGAGTTTTAAACTAGTTTAAACAGGTTACATTCGTTAATGTGGCGAGGAGGCCTTGAAATTGATTTTTTATGATATTGTTGAGTTTGGATCATTGTTTCCGGTATGGATACATATTTGATTTGTGAATTCCATGTTTTGATGAGTTTTGGGGGTCTATTCAAAGTTGGTAATTGGACTTAGGTTGTTGGTTTTTGCTGATATCTAGGCCACGTGAGTTTCTTCTCTGCCTTCGTGGAGAAGCCTTCGTGTTTGTCGAGGGTTTTTGTCTTTTTGTTCTCCATGTTTGCGAATTTATTCCTGCACTTACTGAGTTACCACCTATTGTGTCTCTACATTTTGGGGATAGGCTTCGGGATCGCAGAGTTGTTTGTACACCTGGACAGATTAAAAATCGAAAAACACCATTTTTCATCAATTTTTGAACTTCCAAGTTCTTTGAGGCGATTTTGAATAAAGGTTTTCAAGGATTTCATTAGGTAAGTATTTCTAACATTAAACTAAGAATTTTCCATAAGTTTTATCTTGATTTTTGTCTTTAAATTCGTGAAATTGAACACCCAAAAATTGGGGAGTTTTATACTATTATTTTCAAACTTTAAAGGTTGATGTCTCATTCTATGTGAGCTTGGGTTTAGTGGGATTTTTACCCGTGAACTCCATTTTTTATGTATAACTTGATTTTAAAGTTATTTTCAAGATTTGAGAACTTCATATTTTAGCCCTAAATTTGACCATTTTGCCCCTAAGCCTAATTCGTGCAAATAAGGGTATCGAACTTCATCTCTTGTTGCATAGTATCTATTGTTGATGATAATTGATTGATTCGGGGATCATTTGGAGACTTAAATTGATTGAAAACTTGTCTGAATGTTCTTTCGGTATTGAGGTAGGTTTCGCTAACCTTTATGGGATCGGTTTTGAAGTATTGAACATGTCAATGTGATGATTATGAGATCTAGGCTGATTTGTGTTGGTATGGTGCATTATCGATAGAATTGTATACTAATTGAGCTGAATTATAAGTAATCGAAATACTAATGATAAATTGAGATAAGAGCTTGTGAATTGAGAACCTTTGGGATATTGTTGTGATATTTGGCGACTCATGATACTATTTGGGTAATTTTGTTGTATATGATGACTTATGAGACACTTGATGAGCTTATGTACATCTTTTGGGGACAAGTGAAGTCCAATATCATTGTTATACTTGAAGTTAGTTATAATTGTGACATGTGTATCTTGTGGGGACAAGTGAGGTCCGGTACTATTGGCATTCTTCATCATTTATACATTTATGTCTATATGAGATGTTATGTTACATTGTGACTCTAGTGGTGGCATTTAATTTTTACTTTCTTTGATTATATGAGGCTTAAGCATTAGTACTCTTATCATAATATGATCATATTATGCATATATCTGGATTGGCTTTGCAGCTTGCATTCATTTTCTGTTACATTTGTACAACCCCTTGAACTAGACAAGAGACAAGGGCGAAATCCATATTTTACACACCCCTTGATCTGGGAAGGAGGTAACGGCGAGATCCATACTTTATACACCCCTTGATTCGAGTAGGAGGCGATGGAAAGATCCATAAATTATACACCCATTGACCCGAGCAGGAGGCAAGGGCAAGATCCATACTTTACACACCCATTGATCACGGGCAGGTGGCAAGGTTGAGACATTATGATATACTCAACAATAGGCAGGTGGCAAGGTTGAGATATTATGATGCACTCAACCATCAGTAGGTGGCAAGGTTGAGACATAATGATATACTTGAGCACGGGTAGGTGGCAAGGTTGAGCAATTATGATATACCTGAGCACAGGAAGGTGGAAAGGTTGAGACATTATGATATAATTGACCATGGGTCGGTGGCATGGTTGAGAGGCACTTGATGTAGGACTTAATGAGAATTTCTTGTAATTTATTTACACGTCTTATTTTCCTATACCATCGGTTGTTCTAGATATCTTATGTTGTCTTATATAGGTATACATATTATTCTGTACTAACCTTTTTAGATGCAGGAGTTAGGATTCTTCGCTATAAAATACTTGTTCGATTCCTCTTACCTAGTCTGTTGAACCTACTCGGTACACTTTGTTGTGCTCACACCTACTCAATTTCCTCCATGCAGATCAAGCACAAGGACAAGTAAAGGATAGATGATTCACTCTAATTGATCTCGTTCACATCCTTTGGATACTTCCGGTGATGCTTAAACTTCAAGTCATTGTGGGGCTTTTGGATTTCCTTTACTTTTATGTGTAGTCATTGTATTAGATATTATGAGACAACTTTGTATTATCCTCTGACACATGTGTATTTACACTTTTGTACTACTTTAGATGCTCTTGTACTCATGACCCTAGGTTTTGGGATTATGATGTCGTGTGGGTATTTCTACTTTATTTTATTCTTCTCTAGTTGCAGCACTATTTTGCATCATGACAAGTTTGGTATCAAAGCTCTAGGTTTGTTAGGCTAGTGAGTTAAGAGAAGGGTGTCTTGTAGAGTCTTGCAGATCATTGTGTAGACGTCCACACTCATCTTAGGGAGTCTACGGGGCACTTAATACAAAAAATCTTAATATCTGGTTTATCTTTGTGCATTTCTTCGTATAAACTATTGAAAGTGTCTAATCTACTCCTTTCTTCATAGATGTAGATTGCTAGATCCCATCGATCAGTGAGAGAGACCGAGTCAGCTGATATGACCTTCAATCAAGGTCGAGGTAGGGTTCGTGATACGACTAGGGGTTGAGGACTTGCTAGAGGGGTAGATATGCCTAGAGGCCAAACTAAATCAGCTTCTCCAGAGCCTTCTAATGTTTCAGAGGGGCCTACAGACCATTCTTCACCACCTCTAGCCCCTGATGCTACACCCTTAGTTTAGGAGTTATTTTTTCAGTTGTTGGCTATATTAGAGGGAGCTCCTCTGGCCCCAGCTACTGTTGATGTATTAGTTTTCACAACACCGGTTAACCTTTCTATAGCTCTAGTTGCTCCATCCATGAGTCATGTGGGTCCTTCTTCAATTACAGTGGATCCTCATGTGGCTTCTATGATGTTGCCTCAAACACTTTAGCCGAGTTCTGGTTCGCAACATCAGGGAGTTGTGGGCTATCTTCAAGAGGCCACAACTTTCTTGGAGCCAGCATGGGGCACATTTCTGAGGATGGTGGATCAAGATCACATGATAGAGCGTACCAGACATGATAGACATGGTTCTAGATATAGATCCCAACAGTAAGGATAGTTTAGCAGACCCCCCCCCCCAAGGTAGAGAGTTTCAGGTACAACTGTTTTAGTTGTGGGAGCTCAGAGATTCCTATGCTTATGATGAGGTTGGCCACCAATCATCATCAATATTGTCTATTTTTCGCTCGGGCTTCAGGACCCAGAAACCAGTAGCTAGAGACACCTCAGGGCATGAGAGGAGGTACCAGAGGAGGACATGACATAGTTAGAGGGGGAGCCCGTAGAGGACTATAGGCTAGTGGCGGTTGTAGAGTTTGCTATGCTATTTCAAATAGATCTGAGGTGTAGGCCATTGATATAGTTATCCTAGGCATATTTCTAGTGTGCCACCGTATAGTTTTAGTTTTATTTGATCTAGGCTGCACTTATTCTTATGTGTCAGCCTATTTTGCTTCTGATATGGATATTATGTGTGAGCCGCTTGTCGACCCTATTTGTGTTTCCACTATAGTAGGTGAATCTTTAGTGGTGAATCAAATATCGAGGTTGTGTTGTGACTTTTATAGGGAGAGATAATGTTGTTGACTTGATATTGTTAGATATGGTAGACTTTGATGTGATATTAAGTATGGACTGGTTATGTTATTCTTGACTTTCGTGGGAAGATGGTGACTTTATCTTGTCCAGAATTGTCTCAGTTGGTGTAGACCGGAGCATCAAGTGCTTACCATAAGGGTATTATTTCCTATATGCATGTCTGTCAGTTGATGGGGAAGGGATGCTTGGTGTATTTGGCTCATGTTCAGGCTATTTCTCAGGAGGCCCCATATTGGAGGACACTAGGGTTACTAAAGAGTTTATGGATAAATTCCTGACTGATTTTCCTAGTGTTTTCTTCGGATGATTGTAAGGCAAGCTTCAAAAAGGTCAAGGATTTGTTGACTTCAGCAATAATTCTTGTTTTTCCCGAGGAGGAAGTGCCATTTGTGGTATATAGTAATGTTTCTGGTGGGGGTTTGGGTGGTGTATTGATTCAAAGTGGGAAGGTGATAGCATATGCCTCTAGAGAGCTGAAGCTACATGAACAGAACTACCCTACCCAGGCTTTGGCATTAGTTGTGACTATGTTTATGTTGTAGATGTGGGGGCATTATCTTTTTGGGTTGCATTGCAAGATCTTTACCGATCACTGATGTCTCAAATACATCTTTTCTCAGCCTATTCTGAGTATGAGACAACGTAAGTGGTTGGAGTTCCTTAAGGACTATGATATCTCCATTGTATATCACCAAAGGAAAGCCAATATTATGGCTGATGCTTTGAGTCGGAAGACTACAAGTATTGGGAGTTTTGCATTCTTAAGGGCTGAGGATAGGCCCTTGGCCTTGGATATTCAATCACTCGATGCATGGATGGCTATTTTAGATATTTCTCCTCCTTAGAGTAGTTTGGCCTTTGTCAAGGCTAGATCTTTCTTGCTTGATTAAATTTGTGTCCATTAGTTTGAGGATCCCAAATTGCCCTTGATTCTTAACAAAGTGTTGAGAGGTGATGCCAAGGCAGCTATTATTGGTTCTGATGGTGTGATGAGGATTATTTGCACAGTTTGTGTGCCTAAGGTGGAAAATTTGGTTAGATTCATATTAGAAGAGGCCTATTGTGCTAGATTCTGTATCTGGGATATTGTAAGATTGCATGGTGTGCCAGTGTCTATAGCATCAGACAGAGGGTCGGTGTTTACTTCTTACTTTTGGTTGGCTCTACATCATTGTTGGGGTACTAGAGTGGATGTGAGTACAACTTTTCACCCTTGGACTGATGATCAATCAGAGTGCACCATCCAGGTGTTGGAGGACATTCTTAGGGCTTGTGTTATTGATTTTGGGGCCTGCTGGGACTAGAACTAACCTTTGGCAGAGGTTGCATATAACAACAATTACTATTCCGACATCTAGATGGCACCATTCGAGGCGTTGTATGGCTGGAGGTTGTGAGACCTCATGTTTCTCATTTTCCACTATTTAAATAGTTTGGCGTCATATAAGGCACATATGATTTGTGATAGCGCTTAAGGATAATAAGGCTGCAAATAAGTGTTAATATCAAGGACCTAAAGTTTTAAGCCAAAGGAATACCCTAAATGCATGTTCGGGGTTAAGAAAATGACTCGAGTGGCACCTCGCCCTTTTCGGAAGGTTTAAATTAGGTTTCACTTTTCAGATAGGACTAAAATTTTATAATTTGCTAATAATGGATTTTTAAAAGTTATTTTAATAACTCAAAGTTCATACATTAAGTTTTGGGAATCAAGAGAGTTGCAAGATAAAGGTTGGCAAAAGTTACTATAAATTTCTTTGAGAAATCCTTCTTAAATTTGGGTCAATTGTATCAGGCCATATATCCCAAAATACACTGAGTTAGAAGGTCTATGACCTATCAAATTGAAGGTCTATGAGTATAGTTTGCAACACACAAAATCGCTCATCAAACTGACCTTAGAATAAAGAGTTATGACCGTTTTAGCGAGTCTGCCCGAGCTGGAAACTGGGTCATGGGTCGGGTCGGGTTGACCCAACTTAATCTCCGCTATTTTGACATTTTAAAGCTCAAAAATGAGCCATTTTCGTCCCAAACCAGTATGAAACTGAAGAGAAAGCTCCCAAAAGTTCTCTAAGTGATTTAGGTATGTTTTTTGCGTTTTTACCATTAAAATTCATCCCCGTGCCTAGAAACGGGTTCCTTACGCTTTGCTATTGTTTTCCCCTCTCATTAGCTGAGTTTAGGGCTGTTTTGGAGTGTGAAAAAATGGTGTTCTTGCTGGTTATTGTTTGTTTACAGCTGGTGTGTTCAGGTAATAATTTTTGGCTCTTTTATGGTCATTTTTACGAAGTTTTACGAACATTTCCTAGCGTAAATGCTCCTTGCCGAATCTGGTCATTAATGTTAAATTTTTTATTGTTTATATGTGTCTTTAAGATGCGTATATATAGTCGTTGTGAAGCTTAGGGTGTAAGGAACAACTTTCGTGAAGGAACTTTTGGCAATTGGATGCTCGTTGGAGAGGAATGTTAAGACTAAGCTCCGTCCCTCCTTTTAGCACGAAATCCATGATGTTTCCCAAAACGTCAAATGTGATATCTTACTATTCTGTTGCTAAAAAGACCTTCCATGAAAGGCATTTGGATTGCAGCTGAGTTATACTCACGATGGTATTATGTTGAAATTCCATTCAGTCGCTTAAACTGGACATTCAATTCCTATATATCATTTTGTCGGTTTCCTGGCTACCTATTCATATGTCCGAGACATATATCTTTTTGGTGTAGTGCCATTAAAATAAATGTAGAATGCAAAGGGGATGCAGTATTCAAAATCAGTCCTTCTTCCATACAAAAATATAATTGAAAAATTTAACAAGTAACGCGTTGGTTTCCAATATTCTCAAGTGAAATGCTCCTGTCTAAACTATTAAGGCACTTGATCTTGTTTAAATACATTCTTTTACTAATTGACATGGGACCAAATATAAGCATTATGTAAAGCACCTTTATGAACATTTTCAAAGTTAAAGCTTTACTTTAAATATTGGGTTAAGTTCCCAAACTTGTTAAAAAGACATGTATGATCCCACGAACCATATGTATATGCTATGACAATGATTATGATGTTATGAGAATAAGTGTACCAATGAGCCAAGATTTGCTAAATGACAATGATTATGATTCTATGAGAATAAGTGTACCAATGAGCCAAGATTGGGTAAGTTCTTGTGATGACCTACTATGTGCATTCAACATTCATATCATACATTGCACGTTTTGCATGGACTTCAATCTATAATCGAAGGTATGGGGCCTATTTTCCGAACTATATATATGTATATGGTACAGATGGCCACAGGTTGGCAGATATGATGCCGGTTAGCTACCGAAAGGACCACCATTGCTAGAATTTGGTTGGGTATGTCCTGCATTTGCATCTATATATATGTATTCACGACATGCGATACTTTAGCAAACCATTCATCTTTGATAACTAGGAGGTTGCTTATTGGCCGTTAAGGCTACTTGAGTTTTGGTTACAGGTGGTATTTCTATTAACGTTTTTACTATGGTTATCTATGATTTTACTTCCTGCCTTGGGACGCTAAATTTTATTTCGTGCATTCAGGTTCAGGTTGGGGTTCTGATTTACCCCTCCATTAGGATCCCCATTCATCTATGAGTTGGTAAGCTCCACTTCTTCCTGGAGCTTTCACAGGATGTTTACTTTTTGTTGTAAAGTTGGGTATGTCGGGGCCCTATCCCGACAGTGTTAGTGATTCTCATAGAGGCTATTGTGGACATGCTATTGTGTGTTGGTCCGTTTGTGTCTTTCAATCTCCACTCATAAGATTAGCATGTATATATGGTGTGTGCCTGTACCTCTATGGTGGCAACCTTGTCGGCTAGCTAGTACTTTATCATTTGGGTTTACTTATCTTGATGTACGTTATTTACTGTTGACCAGGTCATGACTTAAAATCTCCAGGCTTAGTCTTTCAAACGTTATGCTGCCCGATTTTCTTTTGGTCCCTAGTTAGTTCACTAGCATATTTAGTGGCTTACTCAGCCAATAACGGTATCAGGTGCCAGTCGTGCTTCCCCTCTCTTTGGCACATGACAAACATGGTATCAGAGCTAGTCGTGTCCTAGGGAGTCCACAATGCCATGTCTAGTAGACTCTTGCTTATGGGTGTCTTGTGCACCACACTTATAATCAGGAGGCTACGAGGCATTTAGGGATGGTTACATTTCTTTCACTTAATAGATTGTGCTATAGAGCAAAGCTATAGGAACATATGAAATCTATATCATGTTATGTTGTTCTTATTTAATGGGATGCCTATGCTCAGGAGATGGCCCAAATGAGATAAGTATGGATCCTAGAGATGGTACCAATCATGTCTGGCCTGGTGAGGCATATATATTCCCCAATGAGTCACATAGGGAGTCTCTAATGCCCACAGTACCAGATTCACCAACACTTGTTGGGGCCCAAGGAGATCTTGTACCCCAAGCCCTATTAGAGACTGGGCATCAGGGGATGAAGGAGGCTATTCAGCTATTAACTATGATGGTTTCTATTCATGAGAGACAACTAAAGGTGAGAGCAGACACCAGAAGGGATAAAACAGAAAGCTCAAAGGTACAAGAGTTTCTTCAATTGGCCCGACCAATTATCAGTTTGAGCAGGGGGACTTGAGAGTAAGAGAGTATAGCCTTAGGGTTAATTCTTTTGCTTGGTATGCACCAAATATTGTATGTATCATGAGTGCTAGAGTTAATCGTTACTTGGATGGTTTGGGGGATCATTTGATCAGAGACTACAGAGTAGCCTCTTTACAAGAAGGTGTAAATATTTCTTGTATTCAAGCTTTTGCTCAGACTCTTTCTCATCAAATTCGGGATACCCGTAGAGATAGGGAGAAGAATAAGAGGGCTTGTACTATCGGGTCTTATAGGGAGCCACGGGGTGATTTTAGGCCTTCTTTTCATCGATATCCTCCTCTTTCAGCGGGTTGTTTCTGCTATAAATACAGGGCCAGCAAATTGATTACTATATTCAATCAAGGTCGGGGCGGAGTTTACGCTAACCTGAGGGCCGTCAACAGGACCGTTATGCACAAATAAGACAACCCACTCCCACATGTACACAATGTGGTAAGCTTCATACTAGGCAGTGTAGAAAGGGTTAAGGTGCATGTTACCATTATGGGAAGACATGATATTTTATTAGCAATTGGCCCTCTAGTCAGTCCCTACTGTGAATGAGTTCATGATAATATTCCCCGATGAGCTTCCCGGGATTCCCCAAAAGGGATATCAATTTTTCTTTAGATTTTCTCTCTGATATGCAACGTATACCCATTCCTCCAAAAACAAATAGCTCCTTTAGAGCTAAGAGACTTGAATAGAATAACTGAAGGGCTTTCTTAAAAGATGGCTCTTTACGGATGTGTATCAGTTACAGATAGCTAAATAATGTCACTATCAAGAATAAGTATCCTTTTATGTGGATTGATGGTTCTTCAAAGATTGACTTATGACCCAAGTACTACTAGCTACGAGTCAGGGATGTTGATATTCCAAAGGCAATATTTGGGATGAGTCAGAGGCTGAGCATGCAGACCACTTGCGAGTTATATTACAGACTCTCCAGGACAACAAGTTATATACTGAATTCTCCTAATATGAATTTTGATTAACTTCTACAACTTTTCGTGGCCATATTACTAGTAATACTATGAAGGTTGATGGCGAGAAAATTGAAGCAATAATGGCTTGGCCAAGACCCTTGAATCCGACAAAGGTCCATAGCTTTTTGGGGTTGGAAGGATATTATAGGAGGTTTGTTGAAGGATTCTCCCCTACCTATACACCACTATCGAGGTTGACGTATAAAGCAACTAAGTTTCAGTAGACTAAATCATGTGAACAGAGTTTTCAAGAGCTAAAGAAAAGGCTTACCACCGGCACCTAGTCTAACTCTTCTTGATGGAACCAAAGGCTACATTGAATATTGTGATACCTTGATAATTGGCCTAGGTTGTGTTCCTATGCAGTATGGTAGGGTTATTGCATATGCTTCCAGAAATTTACTAAAACATGAACAAAACTATCCTACCCATGATCTTGTATTCGCCACAGTTGTTTTTTCCTTATGATATGGAGTTCATATTGATGTTTTTACCGACTACTAGAACCTCCAATATTTATTCAACCAGAAAACGTTTAACTTACGATGAAGGATATGGCTAGAATTACAAAAGAGATTATCATTTTGACATTTTGTACAATCCCGATAAAGTTAATGTTGTTGCTGATGTATTTAGCCGAAAGCCCATGGGAAGTCTAAGTCATGTTGAAGATGATAAGATCGAAATGACAAAAGATTTGCGTCAGCTAACTAGTTTGTAGGTGCAATTAGCAGATGCGAAAGGTGGAGGTGTGATTATTCAAAATACAGTAGAATCTTTTATTGTTATAGAAGTAAAAGAGCAACAACGTAAGGATCCTTAGCTTATGATATGGAGGGAAAGTGTTCCATAACAGCAACATCCTCTAATTGAGCTAACTTGAGATGGAGTCCTTTAGTACTAGGGCCTCTTATGTGTGCCAAACATCGGAGGGCTCTGTGCCAAGATTCATTATGAGGCTCATTATCCTAGATATTCGGCTTAACCTAAGGCAACAAAAAAGGGGGTATTAAGACCTACGACAGATCTATTGGTGGAATGGCATGAAAAAGATATTCCAAATATGGTGGCCAATGCCCCCAATTACCAGTATGTTAAAACAGAATATCAGAGACCTAGAGGCCTAGCTAAGTATACTGATTTTCTGTTCTTGAAATTGGGACATGATAAATATGGGCTTCATCACTAGGTTGCCTCATACTTTTCGCAAGCATGACTCTATTTGGGTAATCATTGATAGGTTGATAAAATCTGCTCATTTATTGCTAGTAAGAATGACATATTCATCGGAGGATGATGATAAGCTTTACATTCAAGAGATTGTTTGCCTTCATAGAGTTCGATTATCTATTATCTCTGATCGAGGGCTCAATTTACCATAAAATTTTGGAAGTCTTTTCCGAAGGTTCTGGGCACTCAAGTGAATCTCAGCACCGCTTTTCATCCACAAACTGATGGGTAGGCAAAGCATACCATCCAGGCCGTTGAGTATATGTTATGTGCCTATATGTTGGACTTGAAAGGAAACTGGGATGATCATCTACCTCTTATTGAGTTTGCTTATAATAATAGCTTCCATGTTAGTATTCAAATGGATCCTTAGGGAGATATATACGGGCGAAGATGTAGGTCACCGATTGATTAGTTTGCAGTTGGGAAGGAATAGTTTCTAGACCCTAATCTAGTTCAAAAAGCAATAGAGAAAAAGAAACTTATAATAGACTTATTGCAAATGGCACAGAATCAGCGGAAGTCTTATGCAGATGTTCGATAATGAGACTTAGAGTTTGATGTAGAAGATTGGGTCTTCTTAAAGGAATCACCTGTGAAGGGAATCATGCAGTTTGGAAAGACAAGAGAACTTAGTCCTAGATAAGTTGGACCGTATAAAATTATTAGAGAAATTAGCAAGGTAACCTACGAGCTTAATTTTTCTTTAGAATTGAGAGCAGTCCATCCAGTGTCTCATGTATCTATGTTGTGGAAGCACATTAGAGATCCTTCATGCATTACTCGCATTAAGGATACCCCCATTGCTGAAGAATTAACCTATGATGAGGTACCAGTGGATGTTTTAGATTGATAAATAAGAAAGCTTTGAAATGAAAAGTGGCCTTCGTGAAACTGTTGTGGAAGAACAACAATATTGGGGAAATCACTTGGGAAGCCAAAGAAGAAATGATGAGGAATCACCTCCAGCTATTCATAACTTATGGTGGGTCGCGTTCCAAAACTAGCAGTTATATATTTTTTAGTAACTTAAGTTTAAAGGATTTGGGGGTGAAACTTGTATGTTTTGTCATGGGATAGCTATACAAACCTTAGTGATTGGAGTTTTTTGAAGTTGATTTATGATTTGCAAGGGTAATATATGTATCGAAAAAAACATTTTAGTAGATGGTAATGCAGCCAAGGGTTTGTCTTGACACATTCGCGGCGAATGTTCTTAAGGGGGAGAGATTGTGAGACCCTGTGTTTCTCGTCTTCCATTATTTAAATAGTGTGGATTTATATAAGGCACATGTGATTTGTGCTAGGACCTAAGGATAATAAGGCTGCAAATAAGTTGTAATATCAAGGACCTAAAGTTTTAAGCCAAACGAATAGCCTAAATGCATGTTCCGGGTTAAAGAAATGACCCGAGTGGCACCTCGCCCTTTTTGGAAGGTTTAGATTAGGTTTCATTTTTCAGATGGGACTAAAAGTTTATAATTTGCTAATAATGGATTTTGAAAAGTAATTTTAATAACCCCAAGGTCAAACAATAAGTTTTGGGAATCAAGAGAGTTGCAAGATAAAGGTTGGCAAAAGTTATGGTAAGTTTCTTTAAGAAATCCTTCTTAAATTTGGGTCAAATGTATCAGGCCATATCTCCAAAAATTAAACACGTTAGAAGGTCTATAACATATCAAATTGAAGATCTATGAGTCTAGTTTGCAACACACAAAACCGCGCATAAAACCAACCTCAGAATAAAGATTTATGACCGTTTTAGCGAGACTGCCCGAGCTGGAAACCGGGTCATGGGTCGGGTCGGGTTGACCTAACTTAATGTCGGCTATTTTGACATTTTAAAGCTCAAAAATGAGCCATTTTCGTCCCAAACCAGTATCAAACTGAAGAGAAAGTTCACAAAAGTTCTCTAAGTGATTTAGGTAAGTTTTTCATGTTTCTATAGTTAAAATTCATCCTCGTGCCTAGAAATGCGTGCCTTACGCTTTGCAATTGTTTTCTTCTCTAATTAGCAAGCTTGGGGATTTTTTTGGAGTGTTAAAAAAATGGTGTTCTTGCTGGTTATTGTTAGTTTGCAGCTGGAGTGTTCAGTTAATAATTTTGGGGCTCTTTTACGGTCATTTTTGTGATGTTTTACGGACATTTCCTTGCGTAAATGCTCCTTGCTGAATCTGGTCATTAATGTTAAATTTTTGACTTTTTATAGGTGTCTTTAAGATGCGTATATATAGTCTTGCGAAGCTTAGGGTGTAAGGAACAACTTTCCTAAAAGAACTTTTGTCAATTGGACATTCGTTGGAGAGGTAAGTTAAGGCTAAGCTCCATCCCTCCTTTTAGCACGAAATCCGGGAAGTTTCCCAAAACGTCAAATGTGATATCTTACTATTCTGTTGCTAGAAAGACCTTCTGTGAAAGGCATTGGGATTGCAGCTGGGTTATATTCACGATGGTATTAGGTTGAAATTCCATTCAGTCGCTTAAACTGGACATTCAAAATCTATGTATCATTTTGTTGGTTTTCCGGCTACTTATTCATATGTTCAAGGCGTATCTCTTCTTGGTGTAGTGCCATTAAAATAAATATTTAATGCAAAGGGAATGTAGTATTCAAAATGAGTCCTTCTTCCATACAAAAATATAATTGAAAAATTTAACATGTAACGCATTGGTTTCTAATATTCTCAAGTGAAATGCTCCCGTCTAAACTTCTAAGGTACTTGATCCTTTTTAAATACAATCTTTTACTAATTGACATGGGACCAAATATAAGCATTATGTAAAGCCCCTTATAAATATTTTCAAAGTTAAAGCTTCACTCTAAATATTGGGTTAAGTTCCCAATTTTGTTAAAAAGACATGTATGATCCCATGAACCATATGTATATGCTATGACAACGATTATGATATTATGAGAATAAGTATACCAATGAGCCAAGATTGGCTAAATGACAATGATTATGATTCTATGAGAATAAGTGTACCAATGAGCTAAGATTGGCTAAATGAAAATGATTATGATTCTATGAGAATAAGTGTACCAATGAGCCAAGATTGGGTAAGTTCTTGCTATGACCTACTGTGTGCATTCAATATTCATATCATACATTGCACGTTATGCATGGACATCGAGCTATAATCGAAGGTATAGGGCCTATTTTCCCAACTATATATATGTATATGGTACAGATGGCCACAGGTTGGCAGATATGATGTCGGTTAGCTACCAGAAAGGACCACCATTGCTAGCATTTGGTTGGATATGTCATGCATTTGCATCTATATATATGTATTCACCACATGCGATTCTCGAGTATCCATGCATATTTGATCACTAGGAGGTTACTTATTGGCCATTAAGGCTACTTGAGTTTTGGTTACAGCTGGTATTTCTATTAACCTTTTTACTATGTTTATCTATGATTTACTTCCTGCCTTACGTACCAGTACATGTTATTTGTACTGACGTCCCTTTGCCTGGGGACGCTGCATTTTATTTCGTTCGTGCAGGTTCAGGTAGAGGTTCTGGTTTACCCCTCCACTAGGATCCCCATTCAGCTATGAGTTGGTAAGCTCCACCTCTTCCTGGAGTTTTCACAGGATGTTTACTTTTTGTCCCTGTCCCGACAGTGTTAGTGATTCTAATAGAGGCTATTGTGGACATGTTATTGTAGGTTGGTCCAGTCATAAGATCGACATGTATATATAGTTTGTGCCTGTACCTCTGTGGTGGAAGCCTTGTTGTCTAGCTAGTACTTTATCATTTGGGTTTACTTATCTTGATGTACGTTATTTACTGTTGACTAGGTCATGACTTAAAATGTCCAGGCTTAGTCTTTCAAACTTTATGCTGCCCGATTTTCTTCTGGTCCTTAGTTCACTAGCATGTTTAGTGGCTTACCCGCCCAATAATGGTATCGGGTGCCAATCGCGCCTTCCCTCTCTTTGGGGCATTACAGAGGTGTAGATCATCGATAGGCTAGTTTTATTCAGGTTCAACCAAGGTATTGGTTGTAGATTTTCTTTAATAAGCGATGGACCGGGTTCGTCTAATTCATAGTAGACTTCTGATAACCTAGAGTCACCAAAAGAGTTATGCTGATAGGAAAGTTAGGCCTCTTGAGTTGTCTGTGGGCGACAATGTATGGTTGTAAGTTTCACACATGATCAGTGTGATGATATTTGGGAAAAAGGGCCGACTTAGTCCTAGATCTATTCGCTTATTTGAGATTTTGAGGAGAGTTTGTAAGGTAGCCTATGAGTTGGTTTTTACCACAAAGATTATCTTCTGTTCATCCTATTTTTCATGTTTCTATGGTCTATTGGTACATTCCAGATGAGTCTTATGTGATTTCTTAGGACTCTATTGAGTTGGATCTAGATTTGTCATTTAAAGAGGAGCCTTTAGCTATATTGTACAGACAGATCCAGAGATTGAGATCCAAAGATATACCTTTCGTGAAGGTTCAGTGGAAATGTTGTTTTGTGGCTGAGGCTACTTGGAAGTTGAAGTCTGACATGCAGGCAGAATATCCTAGACTTTAGAGGTTTCAAGCGCTCCTCTTTTCTTTGTATTCGAGAACGAACATTGATTTTAGTAGTCAATGATGTAATGACCTAGTTGGTCATTTTTGGGCTTCTCTGTGAAAATTATTGTTTACCCTTTCATAAGTTTCTTTGGGCCTATTTTGAACTATTTGAATGCTTGGAATTGAAATCCCGAGTTTTAAATGTTGAAAATATGAGTTTTGAAATTTTTGAAAACGTAAGTTGTTGAAAATGTGTATTTTTGTACAATTATGAGTTTTGAGTGTCGGATTAGACAACCGCCAATTTATTAGCTTTGGAAAGTCAAAACTAAACTATAAGAAGTTACAGAACAAAATTTGGAGTTAAAATGAGGTTTTTAGACCCAAAGTTATGATTTTAGTCATTTTGGAAAATAAAGTTTGCCTTTGGTCAACTTTTGGTGTTGGAAGCTCAGATCAGAATTCTGATAGTTCCAGTAATTCCAGATGATAAAACTAATGCTAGAAATGGTCTCACAATAATTTTTGGGTTGTCGAGGTCAATTTTAATATTTTGAGTTTTAAACTAGTTTTATCGGGTTGCATATGTAAATGTGGCGAGGAGGCCTTGAAATTGTTTTTTGATGATCCTGTTGAGTCTTGTCGTTGTTTCTTGTACGGATACATATTTGTTTTGTAAAATTCTGAGTTTGATTGAGTTTCGGGTTCCAGTCCGAGTAGGGAACTGAACCTGGGTTGCTAATTTTTGTTGATAACTGGTGCACATAAGTTTCTTCTCTGCCTTAACAAAGAAGCCTCCATATTCGTGGAAGGCTTGGGTCTACTATGCTCCCCATTTATGGAGTTATGACCTATTTGGTCTCCACGTTTGTTGGATGGGCTCCATGACTGGTGTGTAGTTTTTACTATGACTAGTGTGTAGTTTTTACTCCTAGACAGATGAAAAATTGAGAAAAAACAATTTTTTATCCATTATCGAAGTTGTAAGCTCTTTGAGGCAATTTTGAAGAATGTTTTTCGAGGATTTTTGTTGGATAAGTATTTCTAACACTAAAGTAATCATTTTTCATGAGTTCTATTTGTATTTTTGTCTTTAAGTTCATTTAATTGAACACCCAAAAATTGGAGATTTGTAGAATGTGTTTTTCAAACTCTAAAGGTTGATTTCACATTCAATTTGAGCTTGATTTTAGTGGGATTTTCACCAATGGACTTTACTTTTTGATAGAACATGATTTTGAAGTTATTTTTCAAATTCAACAACTTCAAATTTTAGTCCTAAGTTTTAGCATTTTGCCCCTAAGCCTAATTCATGCCAATATGGGTATCGAACTTTATCACTTGATACATATTATCTATTGTTGATAGTGATTGGTCGATTCAAGGATCATTTGAAGACTTGAGTTGATTGATAGCTTGTCTGAGTGCAGTTTCAGCATCGAGGTAGGTTCGGCTAACCTTTATGGAATTGGATTTTAGCCATTGAACATGTCTATGTGATAATTGTGAGATCTACACTGATTCTTCAATAGTTATGTTGGTATGGTGGATTATTGATGGAATTGTAAATTCGACTTAGCCGAATTATGAGCAATTGTAATACTAATGATAAATTGAGGTGTGAGCTTGTGAATTGCGAATCTTTTGGATATTATTGTGATGTGTGGTGGCTCATGATACTATTTAGGTAATGTTGTGGAATATGATGACTTATGAGACACTTGATAAGCTTATGTACATCTTCTAGGGATGAGTGAGGTACAATATCATTGTTATACTTGAATTTTGTTATAATTGTGTCATGTATATCTAGTGCGGACAAGTGAGGTCCAATACTGCTTGCATACTTGATCATTTATATGGTTATGACTATATGAGAATTTATGTTACATTGTGACTCCAGTGGTCGCACTTACTTTTTACTTTCTATGATTATATGATGCTTATGCATTAGTTACTCTTATCATGATATGATCATATTATGCGTATATCTTGATTGGCATTTGCGACTTGCATTCATTTTGTGATACATTTGTACCACCCCTGACCTGGGCAGAAGGCAAGGGCGAGATCTATATTTTATACTCCCTTTGACCTGGGTAGGAAGTAACAACAAGATCCATGCATTATACAACCCTTGACAAAGCAGGAGCCAAGGGCGAGATCTATACTTTATACACCTCCTAACCATGGGCAGGTGGCATGGTTGAGACATTATTATATACTTAACCACGAGCAGGTGGAGAGGTTGAGACATTATGATATACTTGAGCATGGGCAGGTGGCATGGTTGAGATATTGTGATATACTTGACCACGGGCAAGTGGTAAGGCTGAGATATGGTAACACCCGTTGACCATGGGTAGGTAGCAAGGTTGAGAGGCACTTGATTTAGGACTTGATGAGACTTTCATGTAATGCATTCACACCTCTTATATTCCTGTACCATCGGTTGTGTTGGATATCTTGTCTGGTCTTATTTATGTATTTATATTATTGTGTACTAACCTTTTTGGATGTAGGTTTTAGGATTCTTCGTTATTAAATACTTGTTCGATTTCTCTTTCCCATTCTGTTGTACCTACTGGGTACACTATGCTGTGATTACCACTACTTTTTTTCCTCCCGCAGATCAAACACAAGGACCCATACAGGGTAGTTGATTAACTCTAGTTGATTCGTTCACATCCATCCAGATCCTTTCTGTGAGGCTCAAACTTCGAGTCACCATAGGTCTTTGGGATTTTCCTAACTTTTTTGTTCAAACTTCGTATCAAATATTATGAGACAACTTTGTATTATCCTTTGAGACATGTGTATTTACACTTCTGTACTACTTTAGATGCTCTTATACTCATGAGTTTAGGTTCTGTAGTCCATTTTAGTGACTTGGGAAAGTCTTCTTTAACTCAGATCGGGTCCCCCTCTAACTAAATATTCCTTTCTAGTGTCATGGATAGCTTAGTTTCAACATTATTTAGATTGGCCTCAATCTCAAGTTGCAAGCCACTAGCCTTTTCTTTTCCTATCAGATAACCTTTTGTTTCTTCATTCAATTTTTCACAAAGAGTTGCATTCTCTAATTATAGATCTAATACATTTTCTCCACGTCATATAACTGAGAAACTAAGGCAACGTTTTCATCTTGAACAATATCTAATTGATTATTCAACATATCCTTTTCAGTCAGTAATCGAATCAATAAGAATAGCAGCAAACATCCTCAACTTCTTAAGAGAAAGAATGTGCGAGTTTTGCTTAAAATCGGAAAGAGTTACCTCTTCCTCAGATTCATCATCATCATCAGACTTTTCCGTGAATGCAAACATTTGATTGAAGATCTCTTTCTCTTCCTTCATAGCTATCAAGAAAGCATCCTCTGTGTGCTCAGAAGCTTCTATATCACTTGAGGAATTTCCCCAAACAGCAAGAGCTTTCTTCACCACATAGTTAGTTGCAGCCTTTTTAGTTTCTTATCAGCGACTTGATCCCTAGACTTACTTTTTTGCCTCTACATTTGGCATAGTATTTACTTTGTTTTGTGCATTGTACAATACTCTTTGAAATATCTTGGTTTTTCACACTTGTGACATAGATCTTTAGTAGTAATAGCTTTGTTAGGACTTCCCTTCTTGAAACCGCCATGTTTCATCACAATTTTTTGAAATATTTTTGTGAGGTATGCAATATAATCTAGATCTTCATTGGATTCTTCACATTGTGTCAACTTTAGATCTAATGATTGTCCTCCTTAACTGCATCATTTTCTCTATTTGGCTCTTGAGTAGGGAGATTCCCAATCAACGCATATATTGTTAACACCTTTAGATCTTTGGCCTTAGTTGTTGTATCAACCTTGTTGGCTCATGATTTAGGAAGAATTCTACGGATCTTCCTTACTTGCTTGCTAGGATGAATGGGTCTACCCAAACATTAAATTCAGTAATAATGAATGAGAACCTAGTATACATAACATGAATGGACTCACATTCCATCATGGTAAACTTTTCATATTGAGTAGTGAGCATATCAACTTTAGACTCCTTCACTTGCTTAGTACCTTCATGAGTTATATGCAAGCAATTCTAGATCTTCATAGCTGACTCACAAGTAGAGAGAGATCCAATTGTACTCCTCAACCTCGATATCACATACAACAACTTCTTTTCCTTGTACTTCAATCTTCTTCCAATCCATATTAGTGTATTGTTATATAGTCCTAGGTACTACTCGAGTGACTATCAAGCACAATGTCCTATAGCTCACTATCTTCAGCCAAGTGAAAATCATGCATATGAGGTTTCCACCAACTGTAAAACTATCCATTAAAGCAAGAAGGTCTAATAGATGACTGCCCTCTTCTAGATTCAGTGGAGCTGTCATTTCTTTTTCAAGATCCTTTCTAGGTGTTAACCTTTTAGATAGTACTTGGTTTGATACCAATTGATGAATCACGTGTCCATTAAGTATATGTGAACTAGATCCCTCGTTATAGCAAATACCAAACAAAAATAGATTAAAATGATAAAGCATCAATGTAAAAATGCACAAGCTATTTTACATGGAAAAGGGAGGAGTAAACCACAACCTACACTCATAGGATTTCAACCCCACTCCATTAAACTCAAAGGACAAAATCTTGAGATTACAAACTAAATCCCTTCCCCCTCACTATGATAACTCTACCACAAGTATGAACAAACTAAGTAGCTAGTCTGTTGCCCACTAAATCGACTAACTTTAACAAACTTAGACTTAAAGACTCACCATACATAACTCAAGAAATGAAGAGCATAAGCTTTCTTGATATTGGATCCCTTTATAGATTAGGAATTGATTCAGAAAATATAGCACCGTTTAAGCACAATGAAGTACACAAAAAGGCAAGAACAACTCTAATCTTCCTATTGTACTACTTGAGAGCTACCAAGAACACGGACCCAATATATATAGAAACCCTTAAGCTTTCTTCCCAAGAAGGGTTGGATATAAATACCCAAGATCAGCAATATTTGGAGAAATTTCATGAGATAAACAATATCTGCGGAGAAGGCGGACGCGCACCAACAAATGATAAATTGTCCAATATTTTAGACTTTAGACTAAAAAAGCTTTGAAAAGAATATTTTTTTGGCAAAGCTCTTAACTTCATTTTTTGGCATTTTTTAGTCTTCTGAGGTCCATTTTAGGCCGATTTTTAGGGTTGTCATGGAAAACATTTTTGCAATTTTGTTTGGTGTTTAAGACATAGTTCCCATTTTCCCTCATTTTAGGCATTTTTGGCCTAATTTTGCTCATTTTTTGGGATAATACAGCCAAACTAATTGTGTTAATATAGTGGAGTATATTTTAACACTTGAGCAGCTTCATGAGACTGTCAAAAAGGGAAAACTATGACTAGACTAATTCGGAGTCGAGGCAACATTTTCCAGGTTGGCTAAGCTTTCCCTAAACCTTAGATTGAGTGGAACTACATGCATGCTGAGCCTGAAATGTATATAAGATGCTAGTTGTGTTTGTTATGCATAGTGTGTGTGGCTACGGGATTGTACTCTGTATGGTTGGTTGTGAATGCTATGATCTCGATGCATGTACCTATATATCAATATTCTTTGGTATAGGAAGGCCTAGTAAGGGCCGTGTATGGGTCGATGTCATGGGGAAGGTACGTATTCTAATCTAACTGATGTCTGTAGGTATATTTTGCCTGATATTGATGTGATCTGATGACTGTGGGACACTTGTTGATTTCTTGCCACATTATGAATTGATTCTTGGTATACAATGATCCAATTGGGCATAGTTTTTGTGGGTACTTATGATATCCCTATTATTGCCACGTTTTTACTTCTATTATTTGCAATTGGTTAGATTATAGCATAATTTCCCTATTAGGCCTAATTCTACCCTTGTTACTGAGGTCTATTATCTTGAGTACTATGGTGAGCTGCTGTATTAAGTTTCTGTGTATATGAGATTGAGGATGAGTGGTCGTTACCCGTGGGTTGTGGGTATTTAATGGTGAGTGAGCCAGATTGTGTGGGAGTACCTATCTTTTGAGCGTCATCTCCTATTGTGACTCTGGGCACGACATGACTCTGGATTTTCGGATACAATAAAATGATTGAAAGATAAGGTGTTCGATATCTCCAGTCCTAGATAAAGTTCTCTATTGCTACCAAGTGTTGGTGGCCGCATCCGAGTTTCCTAGTCCTTGAGTTACGTGCCCCGAGGTTTCGTGCTCGTGATTGCGATCAATGTGGCGTGCTTTGAACTCTCCTTCCTAGGACCGAGCAGTTGTTGATATTTCAGGTTGGAGAACCCGCTAATCTCATTGTGGGGCGAGGCCCCTATTGTGGATACCTTGGGTCTGGGACCCCTATGACAACAAGTTGGCTGGGCACCGTGATTGATATTTGGAGCTGAGACAATGCTGACTATGCTGGGGGGATTCTTTCTATTACAGGGAATACGTTCCACCGTTATCATTATGGTAAGATCACTTGGCCCAAGTTGAGTACCCTACTAGCAGCCCGGTAAGCGGACATAGGGTTTGAGTCCCTATGATGTACCAATTTTTTGATGGTTCGAGGGCTCGATTATTAATGTGGTGTTGGGTACGAGGTCAATGATCTACTTACCTATTTAGACCTTAATTTTGCATGGGTGTGCCCTCTGGGCTTATGGGGGTTCGGGGGGTGTTCAGGCTTAGATATTAGGGCCTTACACCAACGTATAGCTGACCCTTGATCTTATTATATGGAGAGCTAGGTTATCTGATAGTTCTGTGGGTTTTCAGTGTTTATCTATTAGCTATATTGTACGCGGATGTACCTCTTGGACTTATGGCGGCCTAATTTCCATACAGGCGTAGATATTAGGGCCTAGCACCCACATACAACTCTATGTCCTTGTTAAATGATAGTTGTGATATGGGTTCACTTTGTTTTCATCAGATGGAGTGATTTCACTTTATTGTAATTGTTACAGTTGGGGTTATGGGATGATTTGACTGGTCTACTACTTTTAGATACATTTGAGCTTCCCAATGCATTCATTTTACTCAGTCTGCGTCTGATGCCTACTGGGTACCTTATTCCAGTACCCACCCCTACTTCTGCAACTTCTTGTGGTATAGGTCCAGGTACTAGACGGGGGCGGATTTGTGCAGATCTGGGAGCATATGAGACTTCTTTTCGTACGTACCAGCAGCTCTATCTTCATCACAATCTCCTTCTTTTGATGGCTATTTTTTAGACTTTTGCCTTATAGAATAGTACTATAAAATTTTTAGGAGCACTCCCAAGTTGTATATATATTATACTATGTTTGTGATTATTTGTATTCCTCCGTGTACAGGGATTCTATATAGCTGACTTTCAGGTTTTGGGTAGATTCTATTATTATGCTATTATTATGTCGATTTGAGCTTGATTAGATGCTAGGACATGTATACTTGGGTTAGGATTTCACCTTGCATTTAGGTAGGTCCTAGCATACACCATCATGATCGGGATTCGATCGTGACAAGTTGGTATCAGAGCCTAAGATTCACTAGTCTCGGTTGTATAGAGTTACCGTCTAGCAGAGTTCTGTGGATGGGTGCGGAGGCGTCTGTACTTATCCTTAGGAGCCTATGGGACATTTAGGAATCTTCCTATGTTGTTGACTCTTCTTGTGCATGTTATCAATGATCCTTTGATTTTGGAGAAGCTGACCTTGTTCATTTTTCATAGATATGGTGCACAGTGAGCGGACCAAGAGCCAGTGTAGGGATGTATCGTCAGTCCCAATTAGGAGGCAGTCCCCTACGCTTGAGCAGTAGAGACCAAATGCACCTGCTCCACCAACCGTTTTTATAGTCACGCCGGAGGTACAAGAAGTCCTTGGACAATTCTTGACGACCCTTCGAGCCTTACAGCAGGGTGCAGTGCCAACTCCATCCCCTCCAGTTCAAGCGCCAGCAGAGCCTACTGTCCCGGATGCTCCGACCTAGCCAAGGGAGCCATGCAATTTTAGGACCAGCAGCTACTTGGATACTTTTTAAGATTGGCTCCGCCGAGGTTTTAAGTAGTTGCAGAGGAGGATGTGAAGGAGTTCTTAACTATATGCATGGAGCAGTTATAGTCCTTACGATTGTTGGAGTCCTGGGGTGTAGAGTTCACTGCTTATCAGCTTGATGGTATCGCCAGGAAGTGGTGGCAGACCTATTAGTATACTAGGCCTGTAGATTGCACCATTGACTTTGGCAGAGTTCACAAAGGCATTTTGTACTAGATTTGTGCCTAGGAGTTTCATAGATTATCGTCGAGATCAATATTTGCGTCTTGCGCAGGGACAGACAATTGTGTCCTAGTATGAGATTTGGTTTTAGGAGCTCTCCCGGTTTGCTACAGTTATTTCTCCCTCCAACGACTGAGGCCTTAGTTAAGGATGAACACGCATTCACTAGAGACTTCGGGATGTTCTTTTCTAGACATATTTGACCATGATCGCTCTTTGGAGCAGATTAGTCAGGAGGCCTAAGAGGGAGCCGACAAGTGAGATAGACGAAGAGGAGAGTTTATTGGATCCTAGATAGGATTCAGAGTGCCGAGGGACAGACCTTTAAGGAGATTTCAGCAGAGTCAGACTAGCCGACCATACAAGGCATCACTACAGACTTTTGAGGTTGGCCATCAGGGCCCAGGTACTTCTAGTAGGGGTGGTTCCTCTTAACCCACTGGGTGCAGACAGAAGGAGTGTGACGCAACTTGTTCAAGGCCAGTTGGGCTGTCCTTAGTAGGTAGTCAGGGTTTTAGGGTAGCTGGATCAGGTCAGTACGACCGTGACTGCAAAAATAGGGTCATACTGGGTTATTGTTGGTGCACGGCACAAGATCATTGGCTTAGAGACTGTCCAGAGCATAGTGAATCCCTTACTACCCCACAGCTCGCTAAGAAGGCTCCTATACCAAGTGGTCGTGGTAAAGGTCAGGATCGTGGTGGCCGGATGATCAGTATAGGAATGAGCAGGGTACTAGAGAGCCCGCCAAGGGCGGCAGTGATGTTTGATGAGGAGTCTGTCAGGGTCATTTCTATGCCGCACTAGCAGGTGCCAAGGGAGAGACTTTTGATGAGGCCATCATAGGTATTATTACTATATACAGCAGGTAGTTTCACCTTATTTGACTCAGTCTACATATTTTCTTATGTTTCTTTGTATTATGTTTCTCGCCTGGGTGTGACTCTCGAGCCACATTCCTTTCTAATTTAGGTATTGACCCTAGTGGGAGATTCACCAATAGTAGATCAGGTTTGTTGTGGTTATGTGGTCACTCTTCAAGGTGTTGATACTTGGGTTGACTTGATATTACTTGATATGCTGGACTTTGACCTTATTTTGGGTATGTATTGGTTAGCTCCACATCATGCAGTATTAGATTGTTATGCTAAGACTGTCACCTTTGTTATGTCGAGGATACCATTAGTTGTTTAACAAGAGTCTATGACCTAGGTTTCAACGGGTATTATATCATATATTCAGGCTCAAAGATTGATATTGGCAGGTGGTCAACTTATTTGGTCCATATGTGTGATTTGAAGGATGAGGATTCTTCGGTAGAGTCTATACTGGTTATATGTGAGTTTTCTGATGTGTTTTTGGCAGATTTTCCTGGGTTGCCACCTATGTGGGAGATTGATTTTGCGATAGATGTTGAGCTAGGCACTAAGCCCATATATATCCCCCATACTAGATGGCTCCCGCAGAGCTTAAGGAGCTCAGTTCACAGCTTCAGAGTTTTCTAGATCTAGGGCTTATCCCACCGCGTGTTTCTCCCTTTGAAGCCTTGTCTAGTTTGTGACAAAGAAAGACAAGACTCTCTGGATGTGTATTGACTATCAATAGTCGAATAAGGTGATGGTGAAGAACCATTATCCTCTGTCGTGTATTGATGATTTATTTGATCAATTGCAGGGGGCCTCAGTGTTTACTAAGGTTAATTAGAGATTAGGGTATCATCGGTTGAGGATCTAGGTAGATGATGTTCAGAAGACTACCTTTCAAAAAAGTTATAGGCATTATGAGTTCCTAGTCATGCCTTTTGGGTTGTCTAATACCCCTGCAACATTTATGGATTTGATGACTCAGGTATTTAAGCATATCTGGACTCTTTTGTTGTGGTGTTTATAGATGATATTCTGGTATATTCGCCAAGTCAAGAGCGGCATTCCCAACACCTTCATAGTATGATAGAGACACTCTAGGATCACGAGTTGTATGCAAAATTTTCTAAGTGTGATTTTCGTCTTAATTCTGTGACTTTCTTGGGTCATGTCGTGTCCAGTGAGGGTATTAGTGCGGATTCGACTAAGGTCAAGGTGGTTTGAGGTTGTTCTAGGCTTACTACCATGGCAGAGGTTCAGAGAGTTATTGGTTTAGCCCTTTACCAGTGGTTTGTTGAGGGATTCTCCACTATTGTCGCTTTCTAGACTTGATTGACTTGCCAGGGTGTGCCTTTTGTGTGGTCCGGTGAGTGTGAGGCCAGCTTTTAGAGGCTGAAAGAGTTGTTGACTACTGCTACTGTTCTAATCCTCCTTGTTGAGGGTAAAAGCTTTATGGTGTATTGTGATGCATCCTACGTCAGGTTGGGTTGGGTATTGATGTAGTAGGATCGAGTTATTGCTTATGCTTCCCATTACTTATGACCCCACGAGCATAACAACCCCATACATGACCTTGAGTTGGTGTCAGTAGTGTTTGTGCTCATGGTTTGGAGGCATTATCTATCTGGAATGCATTGTGATATCTATACATACCACTGGAGTCTACAGTACATTATGACTCAACGGGACCTGAATTCCTATCAGAGGCGATTGATTGAGTTGGTGGTTGATTATGATGTTTCTATTTTATACCATCCAGGCAACGCAAATATTGTAGCGGAAGCCTTGAATTAGAAGGCGGTGGTATGGCAGTCTAGCACACCCGGCAACAAAGGGACCGTTGGCTTCAGAAATTCAGTCGCTTAGCTAATCGGTTGGTCTGATTAAATATTTTGGACTCCAACCGAGTACTGGACTTTGTTTGAGCCCAGTCTTCATTAGTTGATTAGATCCGAGCCAGACAGTTTGAGAATGAGTTGCTAGTGGATCTCCGAGATAGAGTGTTTCAGGGAACTTAGGGGCCAGGCTACAATTGTTTTAGATGGGGTTCTCAGATTCAATGGCCGGTTTTGTGTTTGTAGAGAGGAGAGATTTATTACAATTGATTCTGGAGGAGGTACATGATCCTCAATATTCTATTAATCCTTGTACAGCTAAGATGTACTGAGATCTGAGGCAGCATTATTGGTGGGGTTGTATATGGAGAGATATCGCAGACCGTGTATCGCTTTGTCTAAGTTTCGAGCAGGTTCAGGCTGAGCATCAATGGCCCAGTAGACACCCCAGCTATTGCCCATTGCCTAGTGGAAATGGGAACATGTGACTATAGACTTTGTTGTGGGCCTTCCTTGTACTTCCAGGGGTTATGACAGCATTTGGTTGATAATTGATTGGTTGACTAAGTCGTTGGTCCATTCTACCTTCAGTGCCTAGCGGTTAGCCTGTATCTACATTCAAGAAATAGTCTGGTTGCACGGGGTGCCTAGATTGATCATATCTGGCTTGGGTCACAGTTCACCTCCAGATTTAGTAGGGGCCTTTCAGCAAGAGTTAGGCATCCCGGTTCATTTGAACACGAACGTTTATCCCTAGAGTGGTGGACAGTCCAAGCGCACTATATAGGTTCTGGAGGATATGATACGGGCCAGTTTGTTAGAATGTTTGGGTCAGTGGGACCAATTTCTTCCATTAGTTGTGTTTGCTTATAATAATAGCTATCATAGCATCATTCAGATGGCCCTGTTTGAGGCATTATATGGCCAGCGATGTCGTACTCCAATTTGGTGGTTTTAGTCTTCAGAGCCAAGTTTGTATAGTAAAGATTTGTTGTAAGATGCCCTAACCAGAGTCCAAGTTATATAGGAAAGGTTGAGGACCGCTCAGAGTCGACACCAGAGTAATGATGGGCGTAGATGCAGGTTCTTACATTTTAAGGTCGGAGACCATGTATTCTTAAGAGTTTCACCCCTAAAAGGGGTCACGCGATTTTGGAGACGGGGTAAGTTAAGCCCAAGGTATTTTGGACCTTTTGCGATCATGAGATGGTTTGGTCCAGTTGTTTATGAGTTAGTCCTGCCTCCAGCTTATTCTATCATTCATCCCGTACTCAATGGGTCGATGCTGCGGCGGTACATTGAACATGAGTCACATGTGGTGCAGTATGATTCTATTAAGTTAGATGACTGTATGACATTTGTTAAGGGGTCGATGGCTATTTTAGCTAAAGATACCAAACAGTTACATTCTAAGGTCATACTGATGATTCAAGTGCAGCGGCGACACCGTCTAGTCGAGAAGGCTACCCTAAAGATAGAGGCACAGATGCGGGAGCAGCACCCCGGTAGGTCAAAAGTCTTATAAGTAAGGGATGTTATAATGTCCCGGTAGGCCAATTTTGTGTTTCTATATTATTTTTGTTGTTCAGAGTTTTTGAATAGTGACCTTAGACTTATTATGACTGTTGCAACTGTCGGATTGGCTATTGGGTGTTTTGTTTGAGAATTGTGCAAGTTTGCAACTCTGTAAGAAGTTAAAGCTACCAAAATGAGTTTCTAGTAAAACCCTATTAATAGGCCTCGGAATAGGATTCTGATGGTTTCGTTAGTTCTCGAATGACCAATTTGTGCTAGGAAGGTGGTTGGTCCGAGGATGGAGGGTTTCGGGTCGATTTTGAGTCAAAACTATGCAAATTAAGTTCAACCGAGAGCTAAAACATGTGTTTCTATGAAAAAACAGCTAGACGCGCTCAGAGTGAAAAACTGATGGCGTGGTCAGCTTCGGAATGGCGAAAATAGTCTATAATGACCCTTCACCAGTGGCGTACGCATTTTTCTGTAGGGGCATTGTTGGGAATTCTGACTACGCCATTAGATCTGGAACAATGAAATAAGTGTGGTTACATTGTTTGTTCACGAAAAGTGGGCATTAGATCCCTCGGGAATAGCCCGACGAAGTTTGGTTTTGAGGCGGTGCAGCACTTGCACTCCGCATTCGCAATGCCACCTTTGCAGACGCCAGCCTTGACATAGCCCTACATTCGCAGGGAGCCTCCTCTGTTCTCAAAAATGGGAAATGACTCGTGCAACCGCATTTGCGGGGCTCAATCCGCATTCACGAAGAAGAGCAGTGTGGTTTATAAAAGTGCACGAGCACTTCATTGACTGCCATAACCAACACCTTCACAAGCCCATAGAAAATCCATTTCAATGCCATTAGTAATGAACAAGGGGTCCATATGACTTGGTTTTTCACAAGGAATGCCCTGGTGAAGTTAAATTTCAGATTGGTGCGCAAATTGAGGTAAAATTATTATTTTAACTACTTTTGCTTTTGGCATTATGGAAATCTTGGCGTGTTAAATTTATAACTGATTTCTGATGGAATGAATTGAAATTTAAGCTAAAATCGTTCTACAATCCAAGGGGAACATGATGGCATGTTGGGGTTTTATTGTTGTTGTTAGGTTTTTGAGAATTTAGACCGAGACAGTTTTAAAAGAATGTTTTTTCCGGCAAAGCTTTTAACTTTGCTTTTAGGAATTTTCTTGGTCTTTTAGGGTCCTTTATGGGCCACATTTTTTGTTACAGACAAAGGTCGTCGTGGGGAACATTTTTGGGATTTCGTTTGGAGTTGTGGACACAGTTCTCATTTTCTCCCACTTTAGGCACTTTTGGCCTAATTTCGGTCATTTTTCAAGATAACACAGCCAAATTGACCATGCGAATATTGGGGGTTGCATTTTAAAAGTTGAACTGCTTCGAAAGATTGTAAAGAAGGGAAAGCACGACTAGACTGACTCGGAATCTAGATGAGATTTTCCAGTTAGTCTAGGCATTTCCTAAACCTGAAATTGAGTGGAATTGTATACATGCTGAGCTTGAAATGTATATGTAATGCTAGTTGTGCCCGGTATGCATAGCATGTGTAGTAATGGGATTGTACTCTCTGCTGATGGCTATGAATACTATGATCTCGATGTGTGTACCTATATATCGATACTATTGAGTTCAGGGAAGCTTAGTAAAGGGTCGTGTAGAGGCTGATGCCATGAGGCAAGTACGCATTCTAATCTAACTGATATATGTGGGTGTATCTTGCCTGATATTGATGTGATATGATGACTGTGGAACCACTTATGATTTATTGCCATATTATGACTTGATTCCTAGCATATTGTTATCCTTTTGGGCCTAGTCATTGTGGGAACTTATAATATCCATGTTATTACTACATTTTTACTTCCATTACCTGTGGTTGGTTAGATTATAGAATAATTTCCCTATAAGAACTAATTTTACCCTGGTTATTGAGGTCTACGCTCTTGTGTACTATCGTTAGTTCCTGAGTTGAGTTTCTGCGTATATGTGATTAGGTGTTCCAAGGTTCCATTTTTGATGACCGTGACCGAGATGATGGGGTTCGAACGCCAATTCTTATGACCGAGCTCTTGTTAAAATTTTGGGTCAAGGACCCCACTAATCTCATTGTGGGGTGAGGCATCTGTTGTGGATACCTTGGGTCTGGAACCTCGATGACTACATGTTGTGGTTGGGCCCCATTATTGATATTCAGAGCTGAGACACTGTTGACTATGCTAGGGGCTTCTTTCTCCCGCGAGGGATACATCCCACTGTTATCTTTCTGGTTAGACCACTTTGCCCATTCTGACTGCCCGATCGGAGGCCAGGTCTAAAGACCCAAGGTTTGAGTCACAATAGGGTACTAGTTTTTGGATGGGTCTAGGGTCTAGTTATTATTGTGGTGTTGGGGTCGAGGGCCCGATCAATTATCTATGGATCCACTCACCTATTCACATTGTGATTGTGTATGGGTGTACCATTTGGACTTATGAGGGCTCCAGAAGCATTCAAGCTTAGATGTTAAGTCCTTACACCCATGTGTAGATGACCATTCATCTTATGATATGGAGAGTTAGGCTTTATGATGGTTCTGTGGCATTTCAGAGTTTATCTTTCTACTATGTTGTGCGGAGGTGTACCTCCCAGGCTTATGGGAGTCTAGTTGGCTTACAGGCATAGATATTAGGCCCTTGCACCCGCATACAATTTTGTGTCTTTACACAATGACAGTTGTGATATGAGTTCACTTGTTTTTTTGTCATACAGGGTGATTTTGCTTTGGCATGATTGTTTCAATATAGGTTATGAGATGATTTAATAGGTCTACTGCTTTTAGATACAGTTGAGCTTCTTTATGCATTTATTCACTCAATCGGCCTATGATGCCTATTGGGTGCCTTATTCTTGTACGCACCCCTACTTCTGCATCTTCCTATGGTGTAGGTCCAGGTACTAGCCAGGGGCACTGTTTTTTAAAGATGTAGGAGCGTAGGAGACTTTTATCGATGAGCACCAACACCTCTCTCTTCATCATAGTCTACTTTTTTTTATGGTCGTGTTTTGTTATTAGACTTTGTCCTTGTAAAGTAGTACTATGTATTTTGAAAGAGCACTCTTGGGTTTTATGTACCTTACATTATGTTTGTGATTATATGTATCCCTCTGTTTACTGTGATTCTGTACAACTAACTTCGAGGCTCTGGGTAGATTTTGTTATTATGCTATTATTATGTCGATTTGGGCTTGAGTAGATGTTTGGACAGGTATCCTTGGATTGGGATTTCGGCTTGCTTATAGGTGGGTCCCAGCAGGAAGCATCATTAATGGGACTAGGGCAGCCCCTATGGGGTGGAATTTACCTCAAATCAACACATCCAGTGCATTTTCTAACCACACCACTGTGTTCCTATTAAAAACCCCACAAATGGAACTCTTGAAGAGCTAAAATTGGAATATATTGGCCAAGAATCACTTCCCAAGGTTTTCCAAAAATTCAATCAAAAATAGCATAGAACAACAACTAAAATGCAAAAATCACCTCAAATGGAGCTTCCAAATCACTTTGCAATCTTACCAATGTGTTCTCCTTGAAAATCTACGTGAGACAGCCTTTGAAATCACTATGTTTTGAGCTCTATATCTCCAAATATTGTGTTTTAAAGTTGAGAGAAAAGCTGAAAATTAGGTCTTTTAGTTGCCAGAATAACCCTATGTGAACGCATAGCTTCCTAGACTGCGAGTGCAAAGAACGAACCCATTTAACCCTCCACAACATGGAGAACAAAAATCCACTACACCAGCACCCTGTTGATGCTCTTGACACATCTAGTGTCCTTCGAACATTAACCATCTATGAGATATTCTTGGAAACAACATTTCAAACTCAATGGTACAGTCAAAGTTTCCATGTGAGGTTGATTCAATAAAAAGTGGATCCCACACTCAAGCACCATTTTAAATAAAAATCCACCAAAGGGCGCTAGAACGAGGCTCTAAGCCTTGGGACGTGCATGAAGTTTCATTCTAGACTAATATTGACGTTCCGAAGCTAACTGCATTGATGAAATTCTTATGTGAGCATGATTTAAAAGAATGTTGACCAAAGTTAACTTTTGGTCGAATTTCAACAGCCAAAATGCTCAATGATTTAAACTTGCACCAAAGGCCTCACTACTCGATTTGACCATAATTTTAGCCTAATTTGGCCATTCCATAGCTGATGAAACTGTTAGAATTCTTTTTTTGAGGTTGTTTACTAGCATTTTAGACTGAAGCTAACTTTTCAAGTTATTAGGACCTCTAAACATAGAAATTTACAAAAAAAATCAAATGAACTACCCAACAATCAAACTGTTAGTGCTAGCAAGTCATAAATTACTTGGGGTCACTACAGAAAGGCTCTAAATCTGCTAAGAAGGGAGAGAAAAGGAAATGACTGGGAGGGTCATTACAATATCCTATACTAAAAGGACTTTGATCTTTGAAATTAAAGGATAGTCTGAGCCTTAAGGCATCAAATTACGAGGATGCTGAGCTAGCATTTTCGTCCAAGCTCACTGGCATCCTCATTAAACAAATAATACAAAGGCAAGTCTCTGGCCTAGAAGAAAAAGTCAAACTTGCTTTAAGAACTCCAAAACCTCTCCCAATTCCATTTTATCACCAATCCCTACTCAACTGAACCAAAATAGCTAAACATAAAAAAACCAGCCGAGAAACCAAACCCACTAAATTCAGCTATGTGAAACAACAAAAATAATCCAGAATAGCCTTTCCATCTGAATTACCTTCCTCTTTTCCAAAATCCGTCGTATCTTGTTTATTAGAAGCATCCTGTTGAAAGAATCTATTGTAACCATTTACAAAACTTTGCAACACCAGCTCTTAAAGAATCATATACTCCATCAAAATATTGAAGTAGGACATATCTAAAGGAAGAACCCAAATCCAACATTAGCTCTCAAAATCAACAACCTCAAGTTAAATGACTCTTCTCATAGCTTACCAACCTCCTCCGTAAGGCAATCATCCTTCTAATGATAGGGTTGCATCAAGTTCAACTCAAATGACCTCCTGTAACAAAAGAGACATCCAGAAAATCAACTAGCACAGAAGTTGCTATTTGTTGAAACCTAAGACCAACTACTTCAGTCCAAGAATTACTAATCTTGTACGCAACCAAATACACATAGTCAACTAGTTGGTATTGGCCCGACAACACCCAATCTACTCACTAGCACTACAACCTACCAAATATGCCAAATAAACTTCTAAATACCATCACAAGCTCCAAGATTACCTTGGTCCATCTTGTAGATAAATCCTTTAAGAAAAATCTCATTCCCCTAGTCAATTAAACTTTCCAACTTATGAACAAAATCTCTAAAAGCTAGTACCACCACCCTAGAGAATCATCTGTACCATTCACAGGTCATAACAAGGAACCACACCTCTGAAAATCTAGTTAGTATACATAGAACATGAATGAAGAACTCCCTTTTTTATTTTTCTTAACTCAAACACCACAACCAAACACTACCTCACAGAATTCGTTGAAAAGTTAACTTATCCATTAGACACATCATAAACAAACAACCTAGTTAAACTGAAAGAACCAACCTTAACTCTACTACCCTGGGAATTAAGGACAGGATTTAAGCAAGGTAAAGAATCAATAAATTAAACAAGATCTATGGTAGGAATTAAGCAAGGGAAAGAATCGACAAATTAAATATCTACAGTAGACCACAAGGGCCATACCTACGGACATATCGTTCTCTCAGTATCAACTTCACATCAGCTAAGCACACTAAAGGGAGAAAGGCAACAAAGAATGGGAATCACTAAAGAAAGAAAACCCTAAAATAGCTAAAACAAAAATCAACCAGGGCAAGTCAACTAATAACAAGCTACAAGATTTTACTCTACCATGACTGCAATACAATAGCAAAGCCAACATGATCAATTACTAAATGAAATCACCTATAGGAGATAATTATATAAACACCATTTCAAATAAAACTATCATAGAAATACTAAGAAAACAATCAGGTTAAGTAAGCACACCTGCACACATCTAAACAAAGCAATCATCAGAACCACAAGGTAAATTTAACTTGTCATATAAGCACAAATGGATATGATGACACCAACACCTACATACGATAATCAAAGATGATCCTAGGAAGGAATTTACACAAATATAGTTGATACTCAAAATGTCATCCTTTGTCTTTCCTACAAGCGCATGGGATGGAAGACATTTTACCCCAAACTGAACATCTACAACACTAATTATAATATCAATGACACTACTTGTGGCTAGTTGAAAATCATGACTAAAACTTTAGGGACCGCCCCTAATCGACTATCCTTGGGTCCTACAGGCTTGATCATGTCGAGCTTGTCGCTTGTGACATGTAATTGTTGGACAATCACTCAAAAAATGCCTTAACTCATGGCATGTATAACTCCTCTTACTAAAAGTGATTTATTGGGATGGCCTAGTTTTCATAGAATGAACTCCATAAACTGAATGTCTAAAAGACACACCCTAAGAAGTTTGTCATGATCTCTGCCCATTGTAGGGCACCATAACCTGTCACCAAAGAGCTTGGAATCTGAGGTTCCCCAAGCATAGGCCTAGTAGGTTGAGAGTGAGGATATCCCTCACTAGGATGATGCCTACCTTGAAGTTAGATGTTGTTACCACTACGCTAATAGGAGCCTCTTACCCCTAACTCTTTAAGTCTCCATACACGCTTGCTCCATAGATCTCACATAACTAACTACCAGAGGAAAAGCATACCCCACTTCTACTAGATGTTGTGATACTAGTGGAGCGACAAAGTCAATCCACTAATAAATCACTGAGTCATGTCCTGCTCTATAGGGAACAAAGTAAGAGCCTATCCAGTTCACTCAAGAAACTCAACCACAGACTCTGAAGATGATTAAGCACCCTACTGAGGACCTACTAGTCCTACTCTAGGCTGTGAAATACTCCATGCACCCATAGCTACTCCTGCCAATAGTGTATCCTCATCAAGTCTCAGAATCACCAATGTTGGGTCCAAAGGAATTGATAGTTGCAGATATTGCTGAACATTTTGGGTTGCCCTCACACTCTCTAAATGCTGAAAAATCACCAATTTCATGGTGTATGCCTGACAAAGGCTCGATTGGTCTATGAATTAAAATTTGAGTAGTACGTGATGATGCTCTATCTTCGCCCGTCGGAAAGCTTATGTTATCTATCTAAGGAGGAATGAATTTTAAGAGAGTAATAAAAGATTTCTCAAATAAATTTCACATGATAAAGAAACAAGAATGTAATTTCCCTAAGACTGCCCTATAGCCTCCCAATGATGGGATACACACATCTCTATACCAATTTGTGGGACTCTACTAGGCACTTACTCTTATATTAATGATATCGGCAATCCTAAGCTCTGATATTACTTTGTCACTACCCAATTTCTCAGGTCATGATGACATCTACCATTAACCCATCAATAGGTAAGCCTAACCACACAGTCCCGAACCATAGGTGGTGGACTGCCACAATCGGAAGAAAGAAGCAAGCAAGCAACAATAACAACGACAACAACAACAAAAACAACAACATTAGTAATAATAGTAGTAGTCATAGTAGTAATAATAGTAGTAGGAATAATAGTAGTAGTAATTGTAATAGTAGTAATAATAGTAATAGTAGTAATAATAGTAATAATTGTATTAATAATAGTAATAGTAGTAATAATAGTTATAATAGTAATAATAGTAATAATAATAGTAATAATAGCAGTAATAATAGTAGTAATAGTAGTAATAATAGTAGTAATAATAGTAATAATAATAGTAATAATAATAATAATAATAGTAATAATAATAGTAATAATAGTAGTTATAATAGTAGTAATAATAGTAATAGTAATAATAGTAGTAATAATAGTAATAATAGTAATAATATTAGTAATAATAATAATAATAGTAATAATAGTAGCAATAATAATAATAGTAATAATAATAATAGTAATAATAGTAATAATAATAATCGAAATAATAGTAATAGTAATAATAATAGTAACAACAACAACAACAATATTATCAATAATAATAATAATAGTAGTAATAATAATAGTAATAATAATAATAGTAGTAGTAGTAATAATAATAATAATAATAATAATAATAATAATAATAATAATAATAATAATAATAATAATAATAATAACAATAATAATAATAACAACAATAACAATAACAATAATAACAACAATAACAATAACAATAACAATAACAATAACAATAACAATAACAAAAACAATAACAATAACAATAACAATAACAATAACAATAACAATAACAATAACAATAACAATAACAATAATAATAACAATAACAATAACAATAATAATAATAATAATAATAATAACAATAATAATAACAATAATAATAGTAGTAGTAGTAGTAGTAGTAGTAGTAATAATAATAAAAATAGTAGTAGTAGTAATAATAATAATAATAATAATAATAATAATAATAATAATAATAATAATAAATAAATAAATAAATAAATAAATAAATAAGAAGAAGAAGAGGAGGAGGAGGAGGAGGGGGAGGAGGAGGAGGAAGGAGGAGGAGGAGGAGGAGGAGGAGGAAGTAGAGAATACAAGCAATATACAAATAAAATCCTAAGGCCTTGTATTAGTCGGTAGTCTTGTTTCAGCACGGAGAGAAAATGCTTGAACTAGCCTTCCTCCTCCTTCTTTTTAATTCTCTGAAGGGATGGAGGAGGAGGCCGATGAATGGGCTTCATCTTCTGTGGCGCCTTTGCAGCATCACTCACACAATCCTTACCACGATCATCTCAAGTATCCGCATCATTAACCTCAATTGTCTCCTCTTGAACA
The DNA here is from genome assembly GCA_029948455.1 of Solanum rostratum. Taxonomy (NCBI): domain Eukaryota; kingdom Viridiplantae; phylum Streptophyta; class Magnoliopsida; order Solanales; family Solanaceae; genus Solanum; species Solanum rostratum. The sequence goes on from CM057055.1 coordinate 23,320,036, forward strand.
TCACCCTCATCTACTGGCATGGGAGGATCAATGGTACTCTTACTACCACGACTAGTAACCTCCATGCACTGCCCTTCATTCTTTTAATTTTGCATTGTGTTGCTAGGCGATGTACCTCTCTGATGATTGAGTTGAGTTGACACTTGACCAAACTGTTGCTAAAGTTTTTTGATAGCAACAAAATGAGACTCAATTTTCAAATTTATGCTAAAGATGTCAGATTTCATCCCTCTGGGAGTCTCATCCTGTATCTCAGCTTTCTTCAACAGGCGGTCAAACATCTCCTCAACTCTGGAACTACTAGCACCAGCATCACAGTTGTGTGGTGGCACATAAGGACTATTTATGCAGCCATCTCTGTGCCCCCAATCTGCATCTCTGTCTTGGCCCCGATCTTGTCATAGTATCCTCCACGGTTGTCTCTAAAAGCACCATCTTGATTATAGTTCAGACCTTGGTTTCATTGACCTTGGCAACAATAGTCCTGATTGGACCCTTGGGCATTGGTCTTGAAACCCCCCATCTGATCAGCAATGAAGCAAGTGTCCTCCTCATAGTAGGGGTCATTATACATAGGTGCTCGCGGAGGCTAAGGAACAACTGCATTAACTCATTGCGGATTCTACTTCATCATCACCTCCAAACCTGTACGGATTCGGGAAAGCTCTTGCATAATCTCTTAATTTATTTTAGCTTGTTCCGAACCAATACTGACAACGCATAAGCTTTTTCGATCTCGGGAAGTACCTCTCCAAAAAGGCCTTCTGCAACTCAGCCCAACTAGTGATTGAACCTTGCGGGAGCTCGGATTGCCATAGAGTTGCATTGCCTATTAGACATGGTGGGAAAATGCAAAGTCCCATATCATCCACAGACATATTCTGTGTTCCTATCATACTCTTGTAGATAAATTCAATGTTGTGTAGATGACTATGCGGATCCTCTGATGGTAGCCCCGCGAACAACCCATGATTCTGCAGCATGTAAAGAAACCCACTTGAAACTATGACCTTTGTGCAAGCCGGTAGTAGTGGTAACACAGTAGTTCCAGTAACCTCCATAGCCATAGGGTTCAACCGATAATGGTTCCACTGATAGGCTTTAACATTGAAGTCCTATGGTTGTGGAGCAATATCCTCAAGAGGAGGTGCATTATCATTATTTTTGCATTCTCATTCTCATTTCGATTCAAAGCTGCATTATGTATTGATTGCATTATTTTGGGCAATTTTTCTTAGTCTACTCAGGATCTCTAGGTTTAATGGAGTCAAGTGTATGCCTCGACTTTGTGTGTTGGCATACACTACACCTATACCCTCAAAGAAAACAAAAACAACAAAAAAACATAAAATGAGGAAAATAAGGATTAATTCCTAAATTACTTGAATTAGACATGTCTAGCATATTCCCCAGCAACGGCGCCAAAATCTTGATGTCACCCAAGTTACACCTTCGTTTTAAGGCTAAAGCGATAATTTTCAAGATATATAACCTAACGAAGGAGAGGGTTGAATCCCACAAGGAATATGGTGGGCTTAGGAGAATTCAACTGCAATTTGGGTTGATTAACCAACTTATCTCCCCGAAAGGGTGGTTTATAACAATCATAAAAAGTAATAGTAAACTGAACAAGTGTTAAATCAATATGAAGAGGAAATAGGGCATTGTGCTCCCCATGATTCCCTAATTAGGTATTACCAGATAATCAAATTCTTTTCTAGTGTGTAGCATGCAGAATGGTAAGTCAAGTTCACCAAACCTTTTGGCTTAGGCGAGAGGCAAATTTCACTACGTCGTTTTGTACATCCCCATAGTGAGATATTACTAATCCTTATCTATTGTCCTAGTACAACCTCCCCTTGGCCCAGTTCGGTTGATTAGACGAGAAACTTCAATCGAATACTGTTAGTTAATCTCTTTTTCTATTCATTACTACCTTGATCCAATCAGCAACACTAGGTGAGTTCTAATGTTGTCCACCATTAGAAAGCATTCAATGCGAAGAGAATTAATCAATACGTGCATCCACACTTTTCAAGAATTACGAATCATTCGGTCTTACCGTGTTAGTTCTTCATGCTTCTCACAACCCTAGTTGAGGATTTAGCTACTCATGATCAGTGTAAATGCAAGACTTATGAATTTGAATAACACAATTGAGCACTTACACAAGAGAATTAAGCATAAGAAATCCAAACTCTTCAATGAGAATCACAAGATTGATATTGAAAGATGAATTAAAGTTTTACAAGTGTTTCTCAAACTTTCTGATGTTAATCTATTGTTCCCTCTTCATTCTCTATGAAAATTAACCTAAAAAACCTATTAATAATTACAAGGACCCGAATTTTTCCAAACGGCTTTGCCAGATCTTTTGGTATTGTCCCGAGTGAAGCTTCCAGGCATCATTCCACAAAAGGCCCACTCCACAGAAGCCCCACACAGGCCGTGTGAAGCCATACAGACTGTGTGGCCTCCCGTGGAGGGACATTTAGTCCAGCTCACGACTGGGGAAATTTGGGATGGAGGAATTTTGGACCAAGTTAGGGCACACGGCCACTCACACAGTCCGTGTGATGTGTCATGAGTTGTGTGGCCCTTTGTGTAACTCATTACATAAAATTTTTCTAAGTGTGGAGGTACCATCTCGTAACTTTGTCATGCAGAAATTATTTGAAGTACTATCACACGGCCGATGTCACGACCAGTGTGGAGTCACACGGACCGTGTACTCGTCTGTGTGGTACCCCTTAGCTTCGAATAAATTCCCTCTGCAAATTTTCTATCTGACGGTTCACAGTCACTATTCACGGTCTGTGACATCTCACGACCGTGTAGTGGACCGTGTAAACCTGATGGTTCCAATTTTATCCCATTTCATTAATAGCGTTTATGTAATTTCAGTTTATTGTATTATGAATTATGACCTTTTACCCATCCTAAACCCCTAATCCAGCTGATATCCCTCCCCACTTAATTCATTCTCCTAAAAACCTTCTATCCCTTATAAGATCACCTCCCAAAAACTCTCTACCCTCCCCTCTCATGGTTAAAGGCTAGGGTCTAATTGAAGTCCAATTCAAGGTAAGTCCTTCCCCAAATTCAGTTCCTCAACCAAGGTTTGTGGGATCAATTCTTGGTCTCTTTCAACTAAGAAGACCCAAAAACCTTTCAATTAATTCATGAATTTAGCCTACTTTAAATATGAATGTTTATTACTTAATTTACTTAAATTTAATTGATGTATGGGTTGTATTCTACTTATGATTTCAAATTACTTTGATCACTATTATGATGATTTACATTGATTTATGAAGCTATGAACATGCATGTCCCCTTTTAAAGTTGATTTATGCATGGGTGATTTATACTATGTTTTAGATGTTGATTTAATTATGGATTGGCTCAATTTAACATTATGATATTGATTTTTACTTGAATCTATGTTGCCCATGCCAACCTCACATCATGCATTGCATTTGCATTTATGCACATGGATTTATATGAAAATTATGAAGTGGGTTAAGCCCAATTACGTTTTATGAAATTATTTTTTGGTAAGGCATTGGTTATTACAAGAATACGATCACATACATGTCTATGATTATGGCTCTTTGAGGATTTTAGGTGCTTGTACCATTCCGTATATGTAGATGAGTTATTCCTTACATGAGCATTATTATTATGATTTATGATTTGGCATTTAAGCCTAAATGTGCATTGAATGGTTTGAAATGAACATTTTATCTCTTGAAAGCACGTACATGTATAGGTATTCATGTGGGATGTTGTTGACTTAGCATCGATGGATTGGGGGCCTTGGGGTTATCCCCAAGGGCCCTCTCCCTTTCTTTGAACTATGTGCTAACATAGGAATGTTAGCCACTACCAAAATAATCGGGTCGTAAGGAGTCGTTATTCGTTTATGATTATGACTCACGCTATGAGACAATACGAGGCTAGGGACTTGCCACATTTCACACCAAAACATACAGATTGTCAAATAGAAAATTCTCATAAATCACTCCAACAATATATAAGCAAGATACTAGTCACAACAAATAGATTTCAAAAGAATCTATATAATGTCCAACAAATGCCTCTAGTCAAACGAAACGGAGGCCGGGACAAGTTCCAGGCTCATCCTCAATACGGAAGGCGTCATGAAATAACATAAAAGAAAGGCAGTTGGCTCATCCTTGGAAGATAGGACTCACCACAGTATACTCCTGGATTGGACAATTCGTCAACCTATTGGTATTCACAGTGCTCGGCCCCTATATGGTAAAATCATGTAGGCATAGAGTATGCATTAGTACGTTTGAATGTACTAAGTATACGCGCATGCAATGTATATGACTTACCAAACCTGTATTTCAATGTTAGATGACAAGGGCACATAACATAAAAAAAACCATATATTCAATGGAAATATATATACAAGATACCATGAAATATATGATGCATGAAATGCAGATACCATGAAATTTATGATGCATGAAATGCAACAATGCTCATATATATTGGGGATGGACTATAACCGACAAATCAAACTCACGCGAGCTATTACATGAATTAGACCGATTGGGACCTCCCATCGGTAGGGAGAAGATTACTTGCCATAGATAATCTACATCACACCTTACCACCACGCTTCTCAGTTGATGGTCACCTTCCTTACGACCCATTTTTCAGAAAGATTTTTCATAATCATATCATATCATAAATATAATAAATGAATAACCATTCCTTACGACCCCGTATTTTTGATAATGACTAACGTTTCTATGTTGGCACATAGTTCAAGGAAAGGGAGAAAACCCTTGGGGATAGCCCGGACGCTCCCAATCCATCAGTACTAAGTCGACAACATCCCACTTGAATAATTATACATATACATGCTTTCAAGAGATACAATACTCACTTCAAAACCGTTCAATGCACATTTAGGCTCAATTGCCAAACAATAAAACATAATCATAATGCTCATGCAAGGAATAACTCATTCACATATACGGAGTGGTGCAAGCACCCAAAATGCTTAAAGAGCTATAATCATAGGCATATATGTGATCACATTCTTGTCATAACCAATGCCTTACCAAAAGCATATCATAATAATTTCATAAAACATAGTTGGGCTTAGCCCATTTCATAATTTTCATACAAACAATATGCATGGATGCAAATGCAATGCATGATGTGAGGTTGGCATGGTTAACATAGATTCAAGTAAAAATCAATATCATAATGTTAAATTGAGTCAATCCACAATTAAATCAACATCTAAAATATAGTATAAATTACCCATGCATAATCAACTTTAAAAGGGAACATGCATGTTCATAACTTCATAACTCAATGTATATCATCATAATAGTTATCAAAGTGATTTGAAATAATAGGTAGAATACATCTCATAGATCAATTGGATTTAAGCAAATCAAGTAATGAAAATTTCATATTTAAAGTAGACTAAATACATGAAATCAATTGAAAGATATTTGGATCTTCTTTGTTGAAAGGGACCAAGAATCAATCCCACATTCCTTGATTGAGGAGATGAATTTGAGGGATGAACTTAGCTTGAATTTGACTCCAATAGAACCCTAGCTTTAACCTTGAGAGGGGAGAGTAAAGAGGAATAGGGTGGTGATCCTATGAGGAGTAGAAGGTTTTAGAAGAAGGAATTAGGAGGGGAGGGGATATTAGTTGAATTAGGGGTTTAGGATAGGTAATAGGTAGTAATTCATAATTAAAGTACACCAAAATTACGTAAACGCCATTAATGAAATAGAAAGAAATTGGATCCGTCAGGTCAACACAGTCTGTGAGACGTCACAGGAACCGTGAAAAATGACTGTGATCCATTACTTAGAATTTCACAGAGGGAATTTACATGGAGCTAGTGGGTACCACACGGATGACTATGCGGTCTGTGTGATACCACACGAGCCGTGACATCAACTGTGTGATAGAACTTGAAATAATTTTTTGCATGACAAAGTTACGAGACGGTACTTCCATACTTGGAATAATTTTATGTTGTGAGTTAAACGGAGGGCCACACGGTCTATGACACATCACATGAATCGTGTGAGTGGCCGTGTGCCCTCACTTGGTCAAAATCTCCTTCCGTCTAAAAGTTGCCCTTATCGTGAACTGGATCAAGTGTCCCTTCACGAGAGGCCAGAGGGTCTGTGTGGCTTCACACGGCCCGTGTGGGCCTTCCGTGGAGCGATGCTTGGCAGTTCGCTCAAAGCAATTCCAAGAGAATTAGGAAACGCCACTCGAAAAATCCAGGTCCTTAGACTTCGACAACTCTCTACGGCCCATATAAGATTTTACTGCCTGTAGGGGGTTTCGTCTGATGGAATTTCAGCAAGTCCCCACCTTCTGATACTCAGGGTATGATACCAAGTCTACAGCTCGTTTACATGTTTGTAGACTCAACATCAGAATACACCCCTCACTAAAATTGCACACAAAACCCCTTTACGGCTCCTAGAATACTCTACGGCCTGTAAAAGGTCTCGTGGATCATCACTTTCAGCAACTTTTGCACCTTTGCCCAAAAACAGTGCCACCCCTGAAATCCCGCAAAATAAACATAAAAACGCATCAAACGTATGAACATCGCATTGAGAACACATAAAATTCCATGTTTTAAGCATCAAAAGTGTTGTAATTTGACAGCACATCACCTATATACTTAGTGCATTCTCCGTACTAATGCATACTCTTTGCCTACATGACTTTACAATATAGGGATCAGTGGCGACGAGACTATTCCTCCATTTTGTCGCTATAGTTGGACTTGATCACTGACGATAGTTGGTGAGTTTCCATACTTCGAGGACAAACCTAGTTCTTGCTTATCCTTTGATATGATGAGACTTTATGATTTCACTGTTATTCTACCTTATGGGTGAGCTAGCAACATGTTTTAGACTGCTAAGATCTATGATGTAGAGACATTTATTTGACATAATGATATTGTAATTCCCCTAAGAGAAACTATGACTTTAACTCTTATGTTGTTATGTTACGGTTGCTTACTCTCTATGAATTGCTTACTTTACATTATGATACGAACAAAAGGCTTGGATGGAGTCCCTGCGGGTGTCACATTCGCCATGTCACGTGTAAACCTATGTTTGGGTCGAGACACTCTTAGTTTGGTGTCCATATCTTTCATCTAATCCCATACCACAACCATATTCATTTGCCTAACTAAATAGCTAATGTTTCGTGGTGCTATTATCATTTTAATATCTTCCATAATTAAAGCAACAGGCGAGATTCCCTTCAGATATTGGATAATGGTGGGAGCACTTATCCTTCTTCGTTTTCAATGTAACAGTAGCGGTGGTGCCAGGGATTGCGTCACTCCACTCGTTGGTATTGCCATTCTACTATCGGATGTCACCTCCGTTAGATTCTCCATCATGAGGAGGGGGGTATCCAGTGCTTCTTCCATCATTTCTTTCGAGAGACCAACTAGACCAACAAAATATACTTTGTTTTCAAAGCACTTGATTAAGGGTAAGTTAGTAAAAACACTTCTTACTTTCTAGGAGTGAGTAATTTTTTAAGAGGTGGTCCAATATTATTTGTTCATATTATTAAAAATATATGTTTTGAATTACCTATCAATTAAAAAAATAAAGATAAAACCAATCAATTTTTGCTTTATTTTCCTTAATTAGTTCCTTTTTTAAAAAAATTTAAATTCTTAGTTAAATCGTTTTAAAGTTATAAGTATCTTAAAATTGTAAAAAAACTTCTTGCATTGTAAATCTTTGTGTTGATGATTCCCCTGTGATGAACATAAGAGAAAAATGGACAAGTAATATGATATGAAGGACATACTATTTGATGGACGAATTTCATGAAAAAAGTCACTTTTATTCCGTGGACATTAGTACAAACCAAAAGAATTCCAATGAACAACGTATGTATGACTCACTTGGTTTTATTCGGTTTAATTTACCTTTTTTTTAAGTCCGTTTCAAAAGAGGTTTTTTTTTTCTCCTTTTTTAATAATTCTTTAATTTCATATTTTCAAATAATATTTTTAAAATTTCATGGAAAAAATAAAATTTTTATACATTTGACATATTCTTAGTTCATATCACAAAATTAAAAAATTCTCTATATCTTTTTTAAAATTTGTGTAAAATCAAAATAAACTACTAGGTTGGAACTGAAAACATATAATTTAATGGTCTATTAGTTTGGAGCTAGGGGAAAGGCTCTTTCATATTCGTAGTTTTTTAATTATTTTTTCTTTTTTTTTTTGGTGGTGACAGATAGCCTGGAGCGGTGAACGGTTTCTTTCATCTTCCTTAATTTGAATGCTAACTGGCTAACTGCAATTAATTAATTGCACATGCGATGACTCTTTGTTACATAATTAGAAACAGTAAAAATATTGGGGTATTTTCTAGATCGGTTATGGATGCTATAATAGTTTTATGCAAAAACATTGGGAATCTGATCACCAAATACAAGAATAGAAGAGCTCCTCCTTTGGTTGATCAACCACACACTTTCTTATTACAAATCAAGTGAATTTTATATACATAGCACCTGCTTGGATGATAAATCATAAAATAATCCCTTGTTACTAAGTATAGGTTACCAACGTTACAGCACAATGATATTTAACTCTCAACTATGTGTCTGGGAGAGAGAGAGATTGACTTTGCTAGTGAGAATTGGTACACTAACCACGGCCAATCATTATGGATAATATTCTTTTAATGAATTCTAATTGACTCATTAGATTTTAGGCGGTAAGAAAAAAGAATTTTGTTTTACAAAAACCAAGCGGAACTATATGTTGTTTTCGTAGCTCATTTTGTTTATTAAAATCTATCCATATACTAGATGTCGGTGCTCCCATCAACGCGGATACAATATATATTATTTTTGCGTCTCAACTTATGTGATATAGATAGAATTTAGAAAGTCAATTAAATTTTAACATGATTTTTCAATATTTTAAATTATTAATTATTGTGAATTATAGTCAAATATCATAATTTATAGTATTTTTATATATTTATCTAGATTTATGATAATTTTTTCACAATTCCCTAATTAATAATACATATTATTTCTTATGTCTCCTTTTATGTGATGGCGATAGATTAATTTCAATAATCAACTAAACTCTTTATTTGTTTTTAAAAAATTGTACGACATGTCATCCAATAACTACCTGCTTCAGCTGCTTCTATCTTGATTCAGCGTAATTTTTACGTAGTTTCCTAATCAACTCATACATGTTATTTCTTATGTCCCCCTTTTTTGTGACGTTGATAGATTAATTTCATTAATCAATTGAATTTTTATTTTTTTTTAAAAAATTATAAAATCAAGCAGTTAAAGCGGACACGTCAATGGGCATTAGTCTACTTCAGCAAGTAGCTGAAGCAGGCAGGTCGTCAAACAACTGCTTGCTTCAGCTGCTTGAATTTTTTATTTGTTTTTAAGAAAGATTACGGCATGTCGTCCAATACATACCTGCTTCACTGCTTCTATCTTGATTCATGGTAATTTTTACATAGTTTTCTAATTAAATATTACATGTTATTTCTTTTGTCCCGTTTATGTGAAGATAGATTAATTTCAATAATCAATTGAATTTTCTATTTGTTTTTAATTTTTTTTAAAATCAAGCAGTTGAAGTAGGCCCATCAGTGGGCACCTATCTGCTTAAGCAAGTAGTTGAAGTAGGCATGTCGTCCAATAGCTGCCTGCTTTAGCTGCTTCTTCGCCACTTGAATTTTTTATTTATTTTTAAAAATATTTACGGCATTCGGTCCAATAGTCACCTGCTTCAGCTATTTCTATCTAGATTCATAGTAATTTTTACATAGTTTTGTAATTAAATAATACAGGTTATTTCTTCTTTCCACTTTTATGTGACGTCAATAGATTAATTTCAATAATCAATTGAATTTTTTATTTATTTTTAAAAAAATTTAAAATTAAGCAGTTGAAACAGACACGTCAATGTGCAGCTGTCTGCTTAAGCAAGCAGGTGAAGAAGGCATGTATCAAACGATTGCCTGCTTCAGCTGCTTCATAGCCACTTGAATTTTCTATTTGTTTTTAAAATAATTTATAGTGTATCATCCAATAGCTACCTGCTTCAACTGCTTCTATCTAGATTCATGGTTATTTTTACATAGTTTCTTAATTAAACAATACGTGTTATTTCTTCTGTCCCACGATAGATTAATTTCAATAATCAATTGAATTTTTGTTTGTTTATAAAAAAATTTAAAATTTAGAAGTTGAAGCAGAGACGTTAATGGGCACTTGTCTACTTAAGAAAGCAGCCGAAGCAGGTACGTCGCCCAAGAACTGCCTGCTTTAGCTGCTTCTTAGCCGCTTGAATTTTTTATTTATTTTTAAAAAAAATTGGCATGTCATTCAATAGCTATCTGCTCCAGCTGCGTCTATCTAGATTCATGGTAATTTTTACGTATTCTCCTGATTAAATAACACATGTTATTTCTTCTGTAGTCCTTTTTATGTGACATCAATAGATTGATTTCAATAATCAATTAAATTTTTTAGTTATTTTTTAAAAAATTTAAAAATCAAGTAGTTGAATCAGGCACATCAATGGGCACTTGTCTGCTTAAGAAAGCAGCTGAAGAAAGAATGTTGTCCAACAGCTGCCTGCTTCAGCTACTTCTTAGCCGCTTGAATTTTTTATTTGTTTTTCTAAAAGAAATTACGGCATGTCGTCCAATAGCTACCTTCTTCAGTTGCTTCTATCTAGATTCATAATATTTTTTTACATATTTTCCTAATTAAATAATACATGTTATTTCTTTAGTCCCCATTTATGTAACTTCGATAGATTAATTTCAATAATCAATTGAATTTATGTTTTTAAAAAATTTTAAAATCAAACAGTTGAAGCAGGCACGTCAATGGGCACCTGTCTGCTTAAGCAAGCAGGCATGTCGTCCAACAGCTGCCTGCTTTGGCTGGTTCTTAGCCACTTGAATTTTTTAATTATTTTTTTTACAAAACAATATGGCAAGTCATCCAATAACTACTTGCTTCAGCTACTTCTTTCTAGATTCATGGTAATTTTTACATAGTTTCTTACTTAAATAATACATGTTCTTTCTTCTGTCCCTTTTATGTGACGTCGATAGATCAATTTCAGTAATTAATTAAATTCTTTATTTGTTTATAAAAACATATAAAATCAAGTAGCTAAAGAAAGTATGTCAATGGGCAGCTGCCTGCTTAATCAAGCAACTGAAGCAGGCATGTTATCCCTAATTGCATATTTCATAGGTGTAACCCCTAGGTACGAAATGATGCAAGAATATGTTATGCAATTCTGGACAACAGTGAAACAACCTTAGATATACTTACATGATGAAGGATACTACATTATCGTATTTCAAACCATGAGTAATATGCAGGGGATATTCTATAACGGGCCTTATACTATCAACAACAAACCAATCATATTGAAACCATGGATACTGGAGTTCAACTTGGAAAAGGAGTTCCCTACTTCTATACCTTTGTGGGTGAAATTCCCAAACCTACCTATGTCATACTAGAGTAAGGACTCATTGAGTAGGATAGCAAGTGCAGTGGGTAAACTTATCTATATTTATGAATACACTACTAATTAGACTAGAATCTCATATGCAAGGATGCTAATTGAGGTTAACATCACTAGTTTACTACCTAATGAGATCACAATAATGGAGCTAACTGGGAGACAGATTTAGCAAACCATTGCATATTATTAGAAGCCAAAGTACTGCACATACTGCTCAGTGGTTGGGCGTTGTTGCCCCCAAAGAACCAGGGACCAGAGAAGGTTGAACCAAAGAAGCAACAACATAAGAAAACAATATATGGAGAAGCAAAGGTCCTATAAAGGCAAATGCAGATAGTACTAATCATAGACTAGAGGGACAGGATAAGAAATAAAGCCAACCACAACAGCAAGTGGTAGGCACTCCTCAAAAGAGCCCTCAGGTAGTGGAAACACAGAGGAGTCCTTATTTTAATTTGACAAACTTCTCTATATTTAACTCAATTCCTTTGAAAAATGCCTTTGGAAGTTTAATATGTAGGCCATGGAAAGAAGTGAGGTGTAGAATGCCTCCTGAAAAGGGAGGATCATCAAAGACGATTTGATGTGTTGGTTAGTGTGTAATGTGAGGAGAATAAATAAGTGGCATAAACAAAAGGAATTAAAACTCATGTTGAGGAGTAGGAAAATAAAGCTTGCTTGATTAGTTGAGACCAGAGTAAAGCAGTATAAGTTGTTCAAAATCTCTAGTAATATCTTTCCAAGATGGGGAATGATCACAAATCACCAACATAGTGTCAATGGAAAAAATTGAATTGCATGGGATCCAAATATTTATAAAGTTACTTCAATAACCATGACTAGCCAGACAATACATTGCAACATCTCAGATATTACAGGGTTCTTTACTTGTGAGTGTACCATAGTATATGGCTTTAACTCCATAAACTAAGGAAACCACTCTGTTCTGGCTTAAGAAATATTGGACACAATGTCAAAAGCCCTTGGCTGATTTGTGGAGATTTCAATGCAGTACTACATGCTAGTGACAAAATATTTGGATCTCCTATCATATTGGTTGAAATCAAGGATTATTAAAAATGCATACAAGGCATAATGGTGAGTGAGCTTCCATGGAAAGGGGAGTACTACACATGGACTATAAAAAAAATGGGTGACGCTAGAATATGCAGCAGAATAGATAGGACATTTGGAAATCATGAATGGATGATTAAATTGAACCATGTGCAAACAAACTATTACCTTTCCCAATTATTAGACCACTCTCCTATGGTATTCACCATAACAGGAACACAACAAAAATGTCAAATCATACTTTAGATTCTTCAATGTAGGGGATGAGCTTCCTTGTAACGCCCGGTAAAATTATCAAAATACCCTTAGAGGAGAAAAGTGTGCATAACACATCTTTCGATGCTCATATGGAAAATCTGAGGCAGGATTTTTGATTAGCACAAATAATTGAGTGGGGAAGAGGTCTCGGTCGATTTTTAGAGTGATCGAGTCAAAATATAATTTTTCATTCTAAGATGCAAGACAGTGAGGGTTTGGGACAGAGTTGCGTCGCAGATCCATCGCGGAGGAGGACTAATGTCTTCTTAAAATTTTTCGACGGGATTGAAAAAACTCATTCAGGAAAATTTTTGCCAAAAATGAACTGTTCGCGACCAGTCCCGTTCGCGAACTGGGTTATTTCATGGCTGGAAATTTCCTAAAAATTTGAGGTGGCATTCTAGTCCATACCTAACATCTTTTAAAACCCATCACTACTAGAAATTTGATATATTACTAAGGTTGTCTGACAACGGTTATAAATCATGGCAATATATAGATTATCGCGATGATTTTAATCGTGGCAATATATATGGACGTAATAGGACAATTATTAAAATAAATGATGGTATTGCATAGAAACCGTCGCTATAGATTTCGTATTGCGATAGTTTTTCTAATCATGGCAATAGAGTACCTATGGCAACAGTTATTTTTAGGAAAAAAATAAAAATCCCCGTGAAAGTTAAAATTTTACTCTTAAAATATTATTATATTTCCCTCCACCATATATATACCTGCGCCTAACCTAATTTCTCTAAACATAAATATTTCTCTCACACAATTAAAGGAGTTGTCTATACGAAGAAGAAGAAGAGCTCGACGACAACGGAGGGAATTTCATCTCACGACGACAAAGGGAATTTCTCCCACAAAATTGTTTATCTTGTTTGAAGAATCAGTCAGCATCATCTCTCTTCTCCAAAAAAGCTGTTCATCGGCACGGGTTGGTGTTCACAAAGAAGTTTTGGAACTTCCAGTGGTATGATTTATGATTTCTCTTCCTATTTCTTGATTTCTAAGTTCTCACAATCTCTAATTTGTAGTGCATGTACTATATATGTTCAAAAACACAAATTCCAGTAAATGTTTTTGAAAAATTATAAAGAATAACAACTGGTTTTAGAAATTCCATTAAACGATTTTGAAAAATTGGAGACTACATTCACAAATTGAGTTGGTATTTTAAGTTCAGGGGTTTATGTAAGGCAGAAAAATTACATTTAGGAAGTAACAGGACACTCATATAGTTTAGGTGTGTAACTACCAAATTCAAGCTCCACATTGATATAATTTTGTTACATGTTAAGCACTTGCTCATTTTGTAGGCATTTTGAAAATTCAATCTACAAACATGTCACTGTATTTAAAATATGTGGGTAGCAGCACTTCGTGCAACTAAATTGGAAAAATATTTTGACTAAAGCAAGATTCATGAGCTCACAAGCACATATTAGATTCAGCCTGCTTAAAAAATAAGAAATTTTCTGTTAGATGGAAGGACTACCTTATACCATAAACGTCTATGAAATCCAACCAAAGTACAAGAAAGAAGAACCAATAACATATGTTCACTTCAATGACCTGATTGTCCCTTTTCCAATGAAGTTATTCTAATGGATGAAAAGGGTATATCTAAAAACTTAAACCCTTGCTTCTAATCTATTCAATGTTCATATTTAGTAAATATTTTACCTAATGAGACACCATATCAACTCAATTTGCTGATGTTAGTCTCTATTTTTTCAAAGTTCTCTGTTGATTCTTTGAAAGCAAGTCTATTCTTTGTTAGTTCTTTCAGATTCTTAAATATATGTTGATATATGTTATTATATGTTGTTCACTATATTTAGCTAATTTTACGTTATTGTGTGAAGTCTTTGTGTTTGTTGATTTATTGGCACATGCTGAAATTTGCTAAGTGTATATCTGATCTTCAGTTGTTCGTTTAACCATTTATTTCTCTGCATCTCCGTGGTTGTGATTTGTGACTTGATTATTATACGTTCGATGAAATGTAAGTTGATTTGTCTCAAATGAAAGATTTGGTTTTAGCTTTGTCAAAAATCAAAGAACAAAACATTTCAGCTTTGTCAAAAATCAATATATAGTCCTATGTTCGACTTGTTATGGTCTTTATTTTATTAAATCTTAAAACTAGGAAGAGTTGACTAGTTGCTTATAAGTTTGATTTGCAAGGATGAAACTTAAGTATTGAATGCCTCATCTCTCTGTTTAGGTTTTTTTGTGACTACATAAGAATTATATTGTTGTTGTATCAATCATCCTTGGTGCATTACTTACTCATTTAGATTTGGATTAATTTATTGCCTATATTATTTTGGTCATGTACGTAGGATATTAAATGGATATTTGAGATAAAAGTTGGATGGATCTCCCAATATCCACTAATGAATATATTCATGGAGTTAATGATTTTTTTGATAAGGCATTTGAACAAGCTTCCCAAGGAAATGAAATATTATGTCCTTGTAAGAATGTCTTTAATCGTAATTGGCATTGTCAAAATGTAGTGGAGGATCACTTGATTTGTCATGGATTTGTTCATGGATACATCTAATGGGTTTTTCATGGAGAAGGTTTTCACTCAATAAATATGCCACAACCAACCAATGATGATGAAACTTCAAACATGCATGATGATTTTGGTAAACTACGTCATGAATCTTATCAAAATGTAGAAGATCACCTAAGACGTGAAGGAGTTTAAGAGGGACCATTTGAAGATGCGAAAAAATTCTTTAAAATAGTAGAGGATGGAAAAAAGAGTTTTATCCGGGGTTTAAAAAATTTTCTAAGTTGAGTTTCACCATCCGATTGTACTTGTTAAAATGTATTCACAAATTGAGTGATGTAGCCTTTTCAGACTTGTTAGACTTTATAAAAGAGACATTTCCCTTTGCTCAGATACCTGAGTGTTATTACAAAGCAAAATAGGTGATAGAAAATTTGGGTCTTAATTATGAGAAAATTCATGCATGCGGCAATGATTGCATATTATTTTGGAAAGACAATGCAAAGTTAGATAATTGCTCTGTGCGTGGATCTTCTTGATGGAAGAATGTTCAAATTGACTTAACAAATAAGGTCAGTAAAATCCCAGTAAAGGTTTTGAGATACTTTCCTTTGAAGCCTAGGCTTCAGAGAATATTCATGTATTCTGAAACATGTATAGCTATAAGCTGACATGATACCGGGCGACCTAAAGATCGAAATTTAAGACATCTTGCTGATGGAGAAGCTTGGAAAGATTTTGATTCCCTTCACCGTGACTTTGCTAATGATGCTTGTAATGTTAGATTGGGTCTTTCAAGAGACCAATTCAATGCATTTCGAACTATGAGCATTTCCAATAGCACATGGTCGGTTATGTTAATGAATTACAATTTATCATCATGGATTTGCATGAAGTCAGAGTCTATAATGTTGTCAATGATTATTCCAGGTCCATCATCTCCGGGAAATGATATTGATGTATACTTAAAACCATTGATTGAGAAGTTGAAAGAACTATGGGAAGTGGGAGAGAAAACATATGATGTTGTAGCTAACCAAACATTTATCTTGCGTGCAGCTTTACTATGGACAGTTAGTGATTTTTAAGCATTGGCAATGCTTTCGAGATGGAGCACCAAGGGGAGATGGGCATGCCCCACTTGCAATCATAATACTTGTTCCCAATATCTCAAACATAGTCGTAAGATGTATTACATGGGTCATCGTGCATTTTTACCTCCTGATCATCCTTTTAGAAGAGATAAGAACTTATTTGATGGTAAAGAGGAGCATAAATCTGCACCTACGCCCTTATCGGGTGTACAAGTGCTTGAAGAACTTCATGATTTCAATAATGTTTTTAAAAAGGGCCAAAAAAAAAAAGAAAACGAAAGAATCATGGTCCATGGAAAAAATCCATATTTTTTGAATTGCCATACTGGGCAACAAATAAATTGAGGCACAATCTCGATGTAATGCACATAGAGAAGAATATTTGTGATAGTTTGCTTGAGACTTTATTGGATATATTTGAAAAGTACAAAGATCATATAATTCGCGCTATGACTTGCGTGATATGGGGATAGACAAAGAGCTTCAACCAATGGAAGTGATGTTGGAAACATTCATCTGGCTAAAGCTTGTTTCTCTAAGAAACCAGAAGAGAAAATACTGTTTTGCATTGTTTTAAAAGATGCCAAATTTCCGAAAGGGTGTGCCTCTAATGTATCAAATCGTGTGCACATGGAAGAGCTGAAAGTATCAGGATACAAAAGCCAAGATGCTCATTTCATACTACATTACTTGATCCAGATTGCAGTCCGGAAAGTGTTACCCAAGAATGTGTCTTTAGTCTTGATTAGGTTAGGTAACATTTTTAAAGCATATGTAATAAGGTCATAAGAAGAAGTGATCTTGATAAGATAAAGGCTGAAATCATTGATATACAATGTGAGCTTGAAATGATTTTTCCTCCATCCTATTTTGATATAATGTCACATTTGCCTATTCATCTAGTAGACGAAATTTAAGCTTGGGGGTCTGACTCATTTGCGTTGGATGTATTCTTCTAAAAGAAATATGTGTGAATACAAGGGGCTTGTTCGTAATGAAAAAATCCCGAAGGATCAATAGTAGAGGGTTGTTAAGGTGAAGAGTATTTGACCTTTTGTTCGAGATACCTACCTGATGCAGTGAAGACAAGATTTAGTAGGTACCAAACTGAGGATGATGAGGACATTCAAATAGTGGAAGACGATGTTCCACCTTTATTTCCTAAGACAGGTCATCCAATCTCATGTAAAAACAAAAAGGAAGGAAAGGCTTTTAATATGGAGCATGTTGCGTGGTCTGCAACACATCGATACACTTTGTTTAATACCAGTGATGAAAAAGTTGATGCATTTATCAAGTAAGTGTTGAAACTTCATTTATATGTTATGATTAATGTGATTTGAATTTCATTGATAAGTACATATTGATTAAATTGCAATACATGTTTACAGGGAACATAAGAGTTTAGTTGATACTCATACAAGAGGAAGTGCCTAGGTAAAAGCACAGATCCATAGCAGAGAATTTAGTGATTGGTTTAGGGACAAAGTTAAAAATGTTGAAGTGTCCAATCATTTAAGATGGCTTGCCAAGGGGCCTAATTTTGTGGCTAAAAGATATACTTGATATTTCATTAATGGATATCGTTTCCGTACGAAGACACATGATGCTCCTTGCAAAACTCAAAATAGTGGAGTGACTTTGTGAGCAACAACAAATAGTTTCGCTAGTGCTAGGGATCAAAATCCTGTCGATGGAATGGTTATCTATTATGGAATTATTTAGGACATCATTGAGATTGATTATTGGAGTTGTTTTAGTGTTATACTTTTCAGATGTGATTGGTTTTATAATGAAGTTGATGAAAAAGGCTTGACTCGGGTATACTTCAATAAAAAATGTTGTACAGATGATCTTTTGTACTAGCATCTCAAGTACATCATGTTTTTTACATGGAAGACCCAGTTGAGAAAAATGATTATTATGCAAGAAACAAAGTTACAGTAGATTTGTATGATTTGGAGGAAGAGAACTGTCCTAATATTGAAGAAATATTTTGGAGGAAAACGAATGATGATATTGTTTTTTTAGAAAGATTACTCGATGTAGATGTTAGATGGTTGAGGGAAGATCTTCTAGCTGATATCATTGATGCGCCTTCCATCTCACCTCATCCACAAGATGTATCTTCAGAAGAATCGAAAGGGGAAGATGACTTTGATGATACTGATTGGGATTGGATGTAGGCCGATGATTGACAAAAGATCTTCCAAACTACTTCATATACATTCTCTTCTTCATTTTTTTCAGTGAGTAATGAATACCTTATTGAGTTGCATCCTATCAATTACGAATGTCGATTGGACTCTATTTCTATCTTTTTTTCCATTTATATTAATGTGATTTTTTTCAAGTTGTCTCTAAATTAGTCCTATTTCAATAATATGCACGTGCTATGTATTGTTGCATATATTACCAAGCCTAATTTTCTCTTTTATTCCTTTTCACTGTTCTTCCTTCAAAGTTTCTCTGAAAAATCTTCAACTTAATAGTGGACCAACAAAACTCCAGAGTCTGATCTCTTTATTTCAAATATTTGATTTCTTCTCATTTCTAGGTTTCAGTATTGTTGCTTGAATAAAATTGTCTCATCAGCTGCCTGATTTACCTAGTCAACTAATTGGCAATTCTAATATTCAACTAGGAGGTTGCTTTATGTGCAGAATTTACTGATTTGGAAATACTTGAATGAATAAAATTAATAAGTGATGAAAAGATCCTGAGAGTACAAACAGAAACCAGAAAATTTAGTCATTTAAGTTGAAATGAATTCATAGGTGACCAAAGTTAGATTAACAGAAACCAGACTCTTGCTCCTATTAAACTCGAGCTCTACAAATTAAGTTAGATTGTAACCTAGTTAAAATACAAGTTAAGAAATCAATTTTAGCTTGAGTCCCTTGCTTGTTATTCATATTTGTCAAGCTAGAACTTCTTTGTTGAATGATTGAAAAACTATTTTCTGTTAGATTTTATCACTCTTAATTTTATATAGGTTTTGATAGTCACGAGTCAACAAGAATCTTCAAAAAGAAATAAAAAACAAAACATAAGGCATATGCTAAACCTGGATCGTTATCATTCATGCCAAATAAAAAGCGACGGTTATTGACAACAAATGAAATAGTTGAAGCTATAGAGTCAGAGAAAGGACAACTACTGAAATTAATTGAAAAACAACCAGTAGCTCCAAAGTCTAAAGTAAATGGATGATCTGTCGAGGCACAGACTTTCAATGATCATCCTTTTGAGTAGCAGCCTGTTGAGGATCAAGTACAAAGGAATTTTGTTAGTCCTCCAACAGATAAACAACATGAAGAACAAGGTAACATATAAGCGTAGGAACTTACTTATTTCATTCATGATTTCTAAGTCATATTTTTTTGTAGTTGAAGGCGTTCCCACTAAAAATACAAGAGGTAGAACGATGATGCCTAAAGTACATAGCCGACAAGAGCGTAAATTGATCATACTGAATAGTTTAAATCAACCAATTGGACCTACTGAAGATGACGTAACAGAGCTAAGTAACTTCCTAGGCACATTGGCAGGAAATGCGACCCTTTGTCCATATGATATATTTTATTGGAAGAACATGGACACTAAAAAGGATTTATGGGATTATACCAAGGTTTGGACTTTTAAATATTTAATTATTCTTAAAGCAATTTTACTTGTCTTTAATAACTTGTTGACACCAAATTGCAGGAGAAATACAATATTCCTAATGCGGCAAAATCTTGGACTTTGGTATCAATTCGAGATGCATGGAGAAGTCATAGAGCTGAGTTGAAGAGAACTTATTATGACCCACATGACAATGGTATAGTTTGAATGTCAAAAAAGCCTAGCCATATTCCAGAATATCAGTTTAAAGAACTCCTCAAATATTAGAAGTCAGAGAAATTCTTGGTAAAATGTAGTTCGGATTCTAAAAGTTTCAACTCATTCTTTTCCTGATCTCTTCTATGATATTGTTGTTGTTGCAACTTTATTGTACATTAAAGTTCATTATTGCCAAATTGTCGATCACTTAACTAACATTATTGATTCATTTATTTGCAGAAGATGTCGGAAGCAAATACTAAGAATCGAAAAAAGTTGATGAATTCACACACCACCGGCAAAAAGAGTTTTGCTGTGATCCGTAATAGATTGGTGTGTTTTCTTATTTAGTATATAATATTAATCTATCATTTAAGCAATTTCTTATATCAATATTCTTGTGACTAGGGAAAAAATAAGGAAATTGTATCATCTAAGGAGCTCTTCGTGGTCACAAGAACAAGGGATCCTAACCATGTGTACAAGGCCTCCTATGAAAACAAGCTAGTAAAATTGTATGTATACTGTATATTAATAGGTTTACAATGAGATTAATTCTTTATTTAGAATTATATACAAGACTCTGATTGTTGGATATGCTTTGTTAGGTTGCAATTGAGGAACTTGAAGCACAAACGAGTGCGAATGGCCAGTCTATCGATTCATTTTCCGCAATCATGGGTCCTGAACACTCTGGACGTCTAACACTATATGGAGCGGGGGTTACAAAGACTACTTTGAAGAAAATAGTTGGAAATTCTGAACCAACTTTAAATGCGATAAATGGTGTAGTGAAACAAATAGAAGAAAGGATCCAAAAAATGGAGAAACAAATCGAGGAACAAAAGAGAACTATGAGACAAGAAGTTATTACCGATGTAATTGCACAACTGCAGCATGCAGGATTAATTGACCCTAACATACTTGCAACATTATCTGTTCCATGATAAAGAGAAGCTACTTTTGCACAAGTGGCCGAACAAGGTTAGTGTTACTAATTTTCTGTTTTGACTATTTCTTCTTCTTCTACTTCTTCTTCTTCTTGGAACATTATTTCTTTATCTGTTGAGACTCCATGTTCTTCTTGTTTGCTTTTCTATTGCGACCCCTGATGTCGTTGCTAAGAGATTCCTTGAATTTGCCTTTTGCATCTTGGAATCTGCTAAAGATTTCTGGTAAATTTTAAGTTTCACAAAGTCTTCCCACTATGTATTTTTGATGAATCCAGTTGGTCCGCTTCTTTGTTAGAGTTTTTGGTTTCAACGGAAGAAAAACTACAGATACTATACATAAAACAATATTGATACATTCTATGTGTGTTTTTTGTTTATCTTCATCTTCTTGGCATTATTGCAAATTCACGAGGGCTGTTGACTGAACTTGAAGAAAATAAGAGTATATTTTGAACTAGAGTATATTTTGTCTCTCTGATATGTTGTCTGGTTACATCCAAGTATATTTTGTCTCCTTGACTGAATCAGATCAGTATATTTTGAACCAGAGTACATTTTGAACCTCTTTTCTAATATGTTCATCAGTAGCTAATATATGTAATGACTGAACCTCTTTTCTATATTGTTGTAATGACTGAACCTCTCTGTTTATAATCTGTTTTGTCTATTTTATTTTTTATCTGAAAATTAAAATCACTTTTCTTGTCTCTCTCTGTAGATAACTCTTCTATTTTTTTAAAAATGAATTTATACTCAAGGTATTAAATAATTAAATAGATAATGAGTATGAATATATAAGCCATTATAGAGGACTGTATTTATGAAGTGGATGTTTATTGTTTTGACTCATATTGATCTTGAAATACCATCATGTTCTGGAAATAATAATTAAGCCATCACCTCTCTGGTTGTTTTGACTCATCTTCTGGAAATATCAACATCGACAAATGTAGTTAAAACAGTCTATAACTCAACCACTGACGAAGTATCTTTCTGCTTAATCTTCTGAAAATTGATGTGGTTGGGAATGGAACTCAACCTGCTTATATTCTGCTTAATCTTCTGGAAATTGATGTGGCTGGGAATGGAACTCAACCTGCTTATATTCTAAGTTGAAATGGTCAAATCTATTTCATATTTATCTTGCTATTGATTAGCTTATCTCGATGGTAGTTTTTAATAAGATCCATCTCTGATAGCGTGAAAAATGAACAAAATTGTGGCCTTAATCTATTGTAGGGATTTGCTTTTACTTAATTCATTTGAAAGAAAACTTCTATTGTCATAGAGTATCTTTGCTTTTACTTAAGTTTTGATCATTTACGAGAAATTAAGATTGTGACCATAGAGATGTCGAGGATCATTCTGTTTACATAGTTATGAAAGTAAATCAATGAAAATCTCATAAAAATGAGAATACATGACATTTTTATGTAAACTTGATGGGGAAAGATTGCTTACTCATCAAGCTAATGCTGTAAAGCAAGCTTATGGGCTTTAATAAATGAAAATCTCATAAAAAATGAGCCAAAATCTAATGGAGGGGTATTTTTACTCCATTTCAAATAGTTCGGGGGATATTCCCTTCTCTCTTATATGCTAAAGTATTAGGCTTGTCATTAGAACATTGGAGCTTTACTGCATATTGTATTCATCCAACTTTCTAACTACTAACTAATATCTTGGATTGGTGATTTTGCACTCTTTTCTTAGTAGGTACTTCATATTGGTATGCCGAAAGTGTCGTTACTTGAAATCCATAAAGAGCCATGTAGTATATATGTCACATGCTATAGATGAGAATAAATGTCTAAACTAGAGTGGTACCTATTTATGTTAGCACACAGGTTCATTAATAAGAAAGTTCATGCATATTTAGTTACATTCTCAGTATTAATGAACAAACTCATTGCACTATCTTCAGCTTATTGAGATTAATGATCTATAGTATCCTGCGATTAAATTTATGATTATGATTTATTTTGTTCAATAAGACGTCAATGTGGTGGAAAAAGTATTTTGGATGATCATTACTGCTGGGATAGAGACAAACTGTAATATGAATTTGCTGATAATATGATGTAATTTATTTTGGTTGTAGATTTCAGCACAACTTTTTTGTTTTCTTTTCTGACCTAGCTTGCTTGTGGATATAAAGGGACAACTTTGGTATTTTGTCAAAGTTGCAGGTTGTATTAGAAGTAAGGGACACGTTCGTATACTTTAGCTTATTAGAAGAAAGAAGAGAAGGAGAGGTGTAACTCTTCGACAAATCAGCTTACAAAAAGGTTCTAAAATTCGCCTAACTAGAATGAAATATTCGCTCCTTTTATTTCTATTTTTATTTCTTCTTTTGTTCCCTTTCCTTCCCTTTCCCATATCTAGTTTATTCTTCTTATGGGTTATTGAGTCGAGGGTTCCCAGGAAACAACCTCTCTACTTTTATACGAGGTAATGGTAAGATCTGCATATATTCTACTCTCCCCAAACCCCACTTGTGGGATTCAACTAGGTATGTTGTTGTTGTAATCTATTGTAGGGCTGTACTTTTACAATGGTTTATATTTGTTACATCATGTCACGAAACTTGTCTTACATTATTATTTGTTAAGTTAAACTTTTGCTAAAAAATTACCGTTATTTTGTATTTTTATTTATTGTATGTAGGTGATGATGGAATTGAAGAAGTGGATGAAAGTGTTGTGCGCGACTGACTTCACCTAAACAATGTGCTTTGCTAGGAATTGAATTGGATTTCTCATGTTACCTAGCTATGTTCCAAAAATCCTTTATTTTGAAAGATTGAAAACAATGTGGTGCACATACTCTCACCTTTTTGTAATAGTTAAAACACACTTATGTACGTGTGTTTTGCTTTTATCGCTATTATCAACACTATGGATTGATCTTGAATTATTATTTTAGTAATATAAAGTTTCTTTTCATGATCAATTACTGCATTTTCCATTATAAAATTATTGTTACTACTCAATATTAAGAGGATTAGTTACAGTCAATAAGAGTATCTCAACAATTGATCCAACCAACTTTATACATTCTACTGCGATGGTTAAAAAATCGTGCCAATAAGTGTATCTATGGAGACGATTATTCTGACTGTGTTTATAGGTTCTACAGGCGATAGGTATAACAACCGTGTTATAAGCTCTACTGCGATGGTTTATAACTGTGCTAATTTAGTTTAAACCGTCGCCGATTTCTTATAGCAAAACTGTAGGAATAAGTGATATCTACCGCTACAGTTAATGGAACCGTGCCATAAACTCTATTGCAACGGTTTCTACCCGTACCAATATAGCACTAACCATAGCCAATTAATTGTAAAGAATACATCGTAATAAGGTATCTATTAGGACGGTTGGATCTATCGTAGTAAAGAACCGTGGCAATAGAGTTATTGCTACGCAATCAGTTGTGGTGCCTAGCTAAACCGTGGTCATAGGTTATGGCAATGATTTTCCGGTATATAGCAACGGGATTTAGACTGTCCCAATAGATAAAATTTCTAGTAGTGCATACACGACAAATATGAGTCGTTTTCACGAAGAAAGGGTCTAAAACCTCATTCTAAATCCTCTTCCTTGCAACGCTAACAAGTTAGGGCTTAAGGAGAGTTAAGGTTGAAGAATCAAGAGGAAGTTCAAAGGGATTGTGTTGATACAATCATCCCAGGTATATAAGGCTAACCTTAAACATGAGATTGTTCTTCCATGTGCCCCTTTGAGTAAATTGAGCTATGATTGAAGATGATGAGTTATATGTGAAAATCCTTGAGTATTCTACTGAGATTCTTTTTAATTCATGTATTTTTTCTTAAATTGATGATCATCATAAACTTTATTTTCTGCATAAGTTGTTTTAATGAATGATTATTTTACAAAATTCTATGTCTATTTTTACTCAAAAATAAAAGAATAAACTTAGGGTTTGAGTCTAGAGCCTTGATGGCGATGATGTTTGTGATGTTGTGATTGTGGTCCGAATTTTTGAGTTTCTTGATGATGATGTTGATGAGAGTGATGTTCATGAGTCTTATAACTTGAAACTAAATTCTAAAAGAATGTTTCGATTCCATGATGGTTATGTTGATGAGATGATGTTAATGTTGACGAGATGGGTTGATGTTGATGTACTATGTCCCCATGGGACCGATGATGAGAAATCTTAATGATGATGACGTTAATGTCGAGTTCTGGGAGGAGTATTGAGCACTAAAATAGGTGAGAGTGAGTCCTACTCAAACTCATTAACTACGTGGTCAGCGATGGAGAGAGGATCGAACCGCAATACTGATGTTTCCTTTGTTCCAAAAGAGGACAGATGTTAATTTTTGTGGATCCACTGATGGTGATATCTTTTACCCCGGGCTGGGTACTGGATGGATGTAGTAATGACATCGCTTCGTTGTATCATCACCAGCTCATTGATGATGGTTGTCGATTAGAGAAATTCTCAGCTAGGTTCCCTACTAATAGAACTCTTATGTTGATGTGATGGTATGAGTCTTGATGGATGTTGATGTTTTATTTTCTACTTTTGAGTTGAGTCAACTTTCTTTGAGATGAGTCTGATGTATTGATGATGTATTGATGAGACGTTGATGGGTCATTTGTCTACTCTTTATTCTTACCTTAGATAGAAATTTGACATCATGACGGTGTATGATGTTGAGTTGATGTTATCCCTATATTGTTCTATCTGTACTGTTATATTTAGGCATCTTACATACCGTACATTCCACGTACTGACGCCACTTTAGCGCTACATCATTTCATGATGCAGATACAGGAGATAGAGGACTTCAGTAGACGCATCATTGAGGTTCGGAGATTCTGAGTTCAGTCATTGGTAAGCCCTCCTTGTTATCCGGAGGATCCCCCCTCTTTTTCTTTAGTTATTTTACTTATTGAGTTGCGGAGCCATGGCCTGTCATGGTACCCTCTTAGACTATCTAGTTGAGTTAGAGGTTTCATAGACATGAGTTGAAGTTGATGTTGGGGTCTTACCCCCTTTGAGTCATGTTAAAAATTCTTATTTTCTTATCATAGATGTTGATACTAAGTTATTTGCCATTGGCCCTTCCATTTTATTGTAGACTGATTCATGTCACTCACTTCTTTATTCTATTATCTCCACTATGCTTGATGATGAATGATTGTCCTGAGATCGAGTGCTTCGCTTGGGGACTAGCAATAGTCTTTGGGTCTCGGCCACGACTAGGGTACCCTCCCAAGGCGTGACAAACTTGGTATTAGAGCACATAATTCAAGAGTCTAAGGAGTCCATGAAGCCGTGTCTAGTAGAGTTTTGTTTATGTGTGTTGTTGTGCACCACACTTCATAAAGAGGTTGGAATGGTTACACTTCTTCGATATTCTGAGTTCATGCGGTAGACTTTGACTTTATGAAACTCCCTTCTAATTCGTGCGTTACGCATTTGCAGATCATGCCTCCTAAACACACTGCTGCTCAAAGAGATGCCTCAGCCCCAAATGCTGAGAATTCCCTACTAAAGGTCCTTGCCCAGACTAAGATTAGGAGATGGGGTCAGCCTGCCAGAGCTAATAAGGTCTCACAGGCACCAATTGCTCAGTCAGCCTCCACTTCGGAAACAGACTTCAGGGGAGCCATTGGCATGCGCACTCAGTGATGGCCTCCCTAAGTAATAGCCGAGGTCCCCAGGCCCCTAGCTCTAGCTCCCAAGAGGCTACAACTGCAACCAGGCTTATAGATTCCTTGAGGATGAATCAGTCAGTCTCTACGGGGTCTAAGGTTGAGGAGGACCCGCAAAACTTTATTGATGAGATTTGCAAGATTCTGAGAGCTATGCATGTGAATGAGGTTGAGGGAGTCGAGCTTGTTTCCTATCAAATTAAGGATGTTGCTAATGTCTGGTATAACCAATGGGAAGATGGTAGAGGTAAGGATGCTGAGCCTACCGAGTGGAGGCATTTGAGAGTGCTTTCCTCGACCACTTCTTCCCCCAAGAGTTGAGGGAGGCAAAGGTTGAGGAGTTTGTGAACCTGAAGCATGAGTGGTTGACTGTCAAAGAGTACAACCTCAAGTTCATTCAGCTGTCCCGGTAAGCCCAGAGATGGTCCAGGATATTAGGGCGAGAATGAGAAAGTTTGTGTCCAGATTGAGCAGGCATGTAAAGAGGGAGTGTAAGGCAGCACTGCTGATTCCAGGTTTGGACATCTCTAGATTTATGGTCTATGCCGAACAAATTAAGGAGGACAAGAAGAAGGACAGGGAAGAGCAGCAGAGTAAGAAGGCCAAATTGGCAGGGCATGAGCCTAGCTAACAGAAGCAGAATAAGGGTGATAGATTTTACTTTCAGAAGAGGTCTTCTAGCTATGCACCTTCGGTGGCAAGTACCCTTGTTCAGCAAAATAGGTATGATTAGAAATCTTATGGTCACCAAAATTTTAGAGCTCAGGGTCCTCAGTCCCAAGCTAGCGTGACCCAAGGCCTGAGAGGGAAGACACCTTGTGGCAGATGTGGCAGACTTCACCTTGGTACGTGCCGTGAGGGCACAAATGCTTGTTATTTATGCAGACAGTCGGGCCATTTTCAGGGTGAGTGTTCTACGAGGAGATAGAGTGACAGGAGTAACAAAGCTCAGTCTTCTACAGCACAGGGTGATGGGAGTAACAAAGCTCAGTCTTCTACAGTGCCCCTTGCGAGTAGTCATCAGAAGCCTACCACTGTAGGTGCAAGAGGCAGGATGAACCATCTGTATGTGAAAGGTCATCGACAGGACCAAGAGGTTGCACCAAATGTTAGTACGGGTATGATCCGAGTCTTTCTTATAATTGCTATGCACTGCTTGACCCGAGTGACACTTTATCTTTTATGACTCCCTATTTGGCCAATAAATTTGAGTTTTTAAAAAGTGTTTGCTTGAGCCTTATACTATTTCTACACCCACTGGCGAGTCTATCCTAGCTGAGAGAGTCAATAGAGGTTGTGTAGTATCCATCTATCATAGGGATACTTTGGCTGACTTGGTAGTGTTGGAGATGATGGACTTTGATGTAATCCTTGGTATGGATTGGGTCCATGCCTTTTATGCCTCAATAGATTGTAGGACCCGAGTTGTCAAATTCTAATTTCCGAATGAACTGGTCCAAAAGTGGAAGGTAAGTTTTGTTGCACCCAAGGGTAAGTTTATTTTATACCTGAGAGCTAGGATAATTCTAAAGTTTGTAGTTACCACCTCGTATGAGTTAAATCCGAGGATATTGAGTCCCCTACTCTTGAGTTAGTTTCGATTGTGAATTAGTTCCCTAAGGTGTTCTTTGAGGATTTACCTAGAGTCCCTACTGATAGGGAGATCCACTTCGGGATTGATGTTCTGCCCGATACACCTCCTATTTCAATTCCCCCATATAGGATGGCCCATGCTGAGTTGAAGGAGTTGAAAGACCATCCAAAGGAATTGATAGAAAAGGGCTTTATTAGGCCAAATGTTTCTCCTTAGGGTGCTCCTGTTTTGTTTCTACGAAAGAAGAATGGGTCTCACAGGATGCGCATAGACTATATAAAACTGAAGATGGTCACGATCAAGAATAAATATCCTCTCCCTAGGATAGATGATCTGTTTGACCAACTTTAGGGTGCCTCATGCTTTTTAAAGATAGACCTCAGATGGGGTTACCACCAGTTGAAAGTGAGAGAATGTGATGTTCCAAATATAGCCTTCAGGACTAGATATGGCCACTTTAAGTTCTTGGTCATGTCCTTTGGGTTGACGACCGCACCTGTAGCTTTCATGGACTTGATGAATAGGGTGTTCAAACCCTACCTTGACATGTTTGTAATCGTGTTTATTGATGATATTTTGGTGTATTCGAAGGATGAGGAGAAGCATTCCAAACAACTTAGAATCGTCCTTCAGACTCTTTAGGACCATGAATTGTATGCAAATTTCTCAAAGTGTGAGTTTTGGCTCATGTCAGTGGCTTTCCTAGGTCATGTTGTTTCGAGTGATGGAATTCAAGTAGATGCCTAGAAGATTGAAGCGGTTGATAACTGACCAAGACCCATCTCTCCAACTGACATAAGAAGTTTCTTTGAGTCGGTAGTCTACTACCCAAAATTCGTTCACAGAATTTTTTCCCTATCTGCACCATTGACCGAGCTGACTCAGAAAAAGGCCAATTTTCAGTGGTCTGAGGAATGTGAGAAGAGCTTCCAAGAGTTGAAGACTAGATTGACTACCGCACCTGTTTTGACGTTGCTCGATGGGACGGAGGATTTTGCAATATATTATGACGCCTCAAGAGTTGTGTTAGGTTGTATATTGATGCAGGGAGGGACGGTGATAGCCTATGCTTCCTGGCATCTTGAAGTTCATGAGAGGAACTATCCGATCCATAATCTTGAGTTGGCAGCAGTAGTGTTTGCACATAAATCTGGCGCTAGTACTTGTGTGAAATGAATGTGGACGTGTTCACCAACCACAAAGAGCCTATAGCATGCCTTCAGTCAGAGAGAGCTCAACCTGTGACAAAGGAGATGGTTGGAGTTACTCATGGATTATGACATGAGCATCCTATACCACCCAGGTAGAGCTAACATTGTTGCTGATAATCTTAGCAGGTTGTCAATGGGTAGCATAGCCCATGTTGAGAAAAAGAAGAAAGAGCTAGTGAAGGAAGTGCATAGGTTGGCTCGATTGGGAGTCCAACTCTAGGAGAATGACGAGGGAAGAATCAATATTCATAGTAGGTCTGCATCACCCCTAGTAGCAGAAGTAAAAGAAAAGCAACATCGAGATCCTACCATACTCTAATTGAAGGAGGTTGTCCACAAACAAAAAGTGGTGGCCTTCTCCAAAGGGGGAGATGGGTGTTTAGATACCAGAGTAAGCTATATGTTCCTGATATTGATGTTGTCCGAGAGAGGATCATAGATGAAGCCTACAACACTAGATACTCCATTTATCCGGTCTCCATCAAGATGTACCACGACTTAAGAGAAGTCTATTGGTGGAGTGTAATGAAGAGGGACATTGCTAAGTTTGTTTCAAAAATGTTCTAATTGCCAGCAAGTGAAGGTTGAGCATCAAAGGCCTTGTCCACCATTCCATGGAGAAGGTGAAGATTATTAGAGAGAGGTTAAAGACTGCACAAAGTTGTCTGAAATCTTACACCGATGAGAGGAGAAGGGACTTAGCATTCGAGGTGAGCGATTGGGTACACTTGAAGGTATCATCCATGAAGGGTGTCATGAGGTTTGGGAAGAAGGGGAAATTAAGTCCTCGCTATATCGGCCCTTATTAGATTGTTAGGAGAATTGGGAAGGTTGCTTATGAGTTAGAGTTACCTTCCGAGTTAGACGGAATCCACCTGGTGTTCCACATTTCCACGATGAAAAAGTGTTTGGGAGATCTTGCCTTGGCGATCCCTGTTGAGAGCACTGGAGTCAAAGATAGTTTATCCTATCAGGAAATTTTGGTCCAAATCCTTAATCGACAGGTTCACAGATGGAGAAACAAAGGGATAACCTCTGTTAAAGTTTTGTATAGGAATCAATTTGTTGAGGAAGCCACGTGGGAAGCTAAGGAAGAGATAACAACCAAGTGCCTGCACCTATTCGTGCCTGATAATGAGAATATCAAAGGTAATATTCCTATTCTTAACTTAAATTGGTGTTTCTATCCGAAGTTGATATGCTTATTCTTGATTTTCTGAGTAGAGTCATTGAGGTCGATGAAGAGTTGAGGAGTTGAGTTGTGAGTGAGTATCGAGATGAGTCCCGAGTCTACTCGTGCCATAATCTGCTCCTACTCATCATTCGCAGATGAATGATCCCAAGGTGGAGATGATGTAACACTTGATAAAATTTTCAAAATACCCCTAGAGGAGAGAGGTGTTCATAACACATCTTACGATGCTTGGATGGCAAATTCGAGGCAGGATTTGTGATCAGGGTGAAAATTGAGTGGGGGAGATGTCTCGGTCAATTTTTAGTGCGACCAAGTCAAAAGATAATTTTTCGTTCCGACACGCAAGACAGTGAGGGTTAGCGACAGAGCCGCATCGAAGACCCATCGAAGAGGAAGACTTATCTTTTCTTACAATTTTTCGATAGGATTGAGAAAACTCGTTCAGAATTTTTTTTGCCAAAAATGGATTGCTCGCGACCAGTCCGCGTTGCGGACTAGGTTATTTCACGAGATGGAAAATTTCTAAAAATCTGAGGGGGCATTCTAGTCCATTATTAGCATCTTCTAAAACCCATACATGACCAATATAAGTCATTTTCATGAAGAAAGTGTCTAAAACCCCATTCTAAATCCTTTCCTAACAATACTAACAAGCTAGGGCTTGAAGGGAGTTAATATTGAAGAGTAAAGAGGAATTCCAAGGGATTATGTTGATAGCTATCATCCTAGGTATGTAAGGCTATCCTCAAGCATGGGATTGTTATTCCACGTACCTCTATTAGTAAATTGAGTCTATGATTGAAGATGACGAGTTATATGTGAAAATCTCTGAGTATTCTACTGATATTCTTCTAAATTCATGTATTTTTTCTTAAATTGATGATCATCATAAACTTGATTTTCTGCATAAGTTGTTTCATGAATGATTTTAAAAAATTCTATTACTATTTTACTCAAGAATAAAATAATGAACTTAGGGGATGAGTCTAGAGCCTTGACGATAATGATGCTTTTGATATTGCAATTGTAGTCCAAATTGTTGAGAGTCTTGATGATGATGTTGATGAAAGTGATGTTCATTAGTCTTATAACTTGAAACTACATTCTAAAAGAAAGTTTTGATTCCATGATTTTGATGTTGATGAGATGATGTTGATGTTGATGAGATAGGTTGATGTTGATGTTGATGTACTATGTCCCCATGGGACCGATGATGAGAAATCTCGATGATGATGATGTTTTATGAGCATGTCAAGTTCTAGGAGGAGTATTGAGTACCGAAATGGGTGAGAGTGAGTCCCACTCGAACTCATTAACTACGTGGCCCGCATAGGAGAGAGGATCGAACTGTAATACAGATGATTCCCTTTTCTCAAAAGAGGACTGATGTTATTTCTTGTGGTTCAACTGATGGTGATGTCCTTTAACTCAGGTAGGGTACTGGTTTGGTATGGCAATGACATTACTTCGTTGTATCAACACCGGTTCAGAGGTGATCATTTTCCATTAGAGAAACTCTCAGCTAGGTTCCCTACAAATAGAACTCTGATGTTGATGTGATGGTATGAGTCTTGATGGATGTTGATGTTTTATTTTCTACTCTTTGAGTTGAGTGGAGTTTCTTTGAAATGAGTCTGATGTATTGATGAGACCTTGATGAGTAATTTGTCTATTCTTTATTCATGCCTTAGATAGACATTTGACATTCTAATGGAGTATGATGTTGAGTTGATGTTATCTCTATACTGTTCTACCTGTACTATTATATTTAGCCATCTTACATACCGTATATTCCATGTACTGATGCTACTCGGCTCTACATTATTTCATGATACAGATATAGGAGGTAGAGGACTTCAGCAGATACATCGTTGAGGTTCAGAGATTCAGAGTTCAGTCATTGGTAAGCCCTCCTTGTTATCCGGATGAGCCCCCCCTTTTTTTAGTAATTTTACTTTTTGAGTTGGGGAGACATGGCCTGTCATGGTACCCTCTTAGACTGTCTAGATGATTTAGAGGCTTCATAGATACGAGTTGAAGTTAATATTGGGGTCTTGCCCACTTTGGGTCACATTAGAAATTCTTATTTACTTATCATAGATATTGAGACTAAGTTATTAGCCATTGGCCCTTCTGTTGTGATGTAGATTGATTTATGTCGCTCACTGCTTTATTTTATTATCTCATATGCTTGATGATGAATCATTGTCTTTAGATGGAGTGGTTCACTTGGGGACTAGCAATAGACTCTGGGTGTTGGCCACGCCTAGGGTACCCTCCCAGGACATGACAATCCTGAATTCATGAGGATAGATGAGAGTATATGGGCAGGTCAACTAGCAAGAGAACCAATGATGAATATCAGGAAGAAACTGAAAGCCTTAAAGGAGCCATTAAAGAATCTCAACAAGAGGGAATTCAAAGGTATTGAAATGAAGATCAATAAGGCAAGGAAAGACATTTAGCAAATACAGGATCAACTGAGTAGAAATTACTCACACAATCTTGAATTGATGGAAAGAATAACTAAACAGGTGTCACGCCCTGGGAGGGTACCCTTGGCGTGGCCGGCACCTAGAGACTTATGCTAGTGCCCAAGCACGAACCACATAGCCTTATCAAATTGATTCAATCAAATAACTAGCTCAAAACAGCGGATATAAAAGTAAGTAAATGAGCACATCTCCTCTAAAGTCTCAAAACAAATGGATAATAATAAAGGCTAGTGGAAAGAAACTAGCTCACAATCTCAACATCAACGTTCAACCATCGTCTATGAAGCCTCTATCACTAATCATGTGGTGCCAATGAAAAACCCATGGCTACCCAAATCAAAATAAAAGAAATAGTCCAATCTAACTCTAAAGCATAATGAAATAAATCATAGTGGATCCTCTCGAGTAGGGGAGGCTCACCAAATGAGCTGTGAATCTCAGATCTTTAACAGAGCACCTGTTGTCGATCTCTAGTGCCTACCTATGAATCATAAAATGATGCAGTCCAAAAGGGACATTAGTACTTAGAATGTACTGGTATGTAAAATAGCTGAGTGAAACAGAAACAAGTAGAATAATATTGTAACAATATCAACTCAAAATAAACATCAAATCATGTAAAATCGTCAAATGACTATTTAGGCAAGAATAAAGAGTAGACAAGTGACCCATCAACAACTCAACTCATCAATCATCTCAGACTTATATCAAAGGAGCTCGCCTTCTCTCATCTCATCTCATCTCATCTCAGAGGAGCTCACCACCTCTCAACTCATCTCAACTCAGAGTACGCAAGGCAAGAAATTTATGTGAGTTACTCTAACCCGACAATAATCACTTATGAGCTAGTGAATGTACAACAATCTCGTTGATGTTTCCACAACCATTCCAAGCATGATAGGTAGGGAACGATCCAAACAATATCAGCTCGCCCAATATGGAGTCAATACTCAACAGGTCCACCATTGCATTTAGGGACTGTTACTCTCGAGGGAACCATAATATATGAGATGGTTCTGCGCCTCACCTATGTTTGGTGACGTAGTTTGATGAGTTCGAGTTAGACTAACTCTCACTCTTTCAATGCTCGATACTCCTCCCATGACTCAATTCTCATAAAACCTCCATCTTAATCAATCTCATAGGGACTCGAACCCCGTCATCGATTGGTATCTGATAGGGACTCGAACCCTATCATCATTCAACTCGCAAGGACTCCAACCCTTTCGTCAATCAATCTCATAGGGACCCAAACTATTTCTTCAATCAAGATCATAGGGACTTTAACCCTCTCATCAATCAATCTCATCAATGACTCAAGATTTTAATAATCATTGGGAATCAATCGAATAGACACATTGGTAGAGTTCATTTATGGAGACTCGTAAGGCAACAAAATTCTATCAACTCATCATCATTCTCTCATCATAAATCTCAATTCAAGGCTCTAGACTGAACTCTCAAGTTCATTATGCAAACTCTTCAAATTAGTCATGTAAGGTTATGCAAATTCTCACGAAAATATTAAATTTACGAAAACAAATAGTATGATTATTATCAACATAGAATAACATGCGATTTCAAATAAAATTTTAAGAAAAAACATCAAGGAATCATATATGTAGACTCTTGAACCATCAACTCATCTATGACCATCTATGGGGCACATGGGAGAACAATCTCATGCTTTTAGCTTAGCCTTACATACCTTGGATGAAGCTATCAATCAGTCACGTTAAAGATTTCTTCTGAAATCTCTCAAACTCAGGCTCTTCTCCTCTTTCCTCAAGCCCTAGCCTTGTTAGATTATGGAATGGGACTTAGATTAGGGGGTTTTAGACTCTTTTTACATCAAAACGACCTTATTAGATCGTGTATAGAGTTTAGAGGGGTTGGGAATAGTCTGGACGCCCCTCGTAAAATTTTGAATTTTTTGCTTGGAAAAGACCTAGTCAGGACACGGACAGGTTGCACACTATGTATTTGCAAAAAATATTTCAGAATGAGTTTTCTCAGCCCTGTCGAACATGATCGAAAAAATATAAGTGCTTGTATGCAATGGGGGCATGACGCTCTCCTGTCGCGAACTAACATTGTTTTGCGCTTCAGATAAAAAAATAATATTTTAATCGAGTCACTCTGATAATCGATCGAGACCATTTTCCAACTCAATTTTTCTGCTGATAACAAATTCAGCCTCGGATTTATCCTCGGGTATTGGAAGAGCATTATGTGCGTGCCCTCACTCTGGGGGCATTTTGTTAATTTCATCGGGCGTTACATCATCTCCCACTTGCGATCATTCGTACTTGTATTATGGATAAAGGTGGATATATAGGCACAAATAGACTCAAAACTCATCTCTACACTCAACTCAATCAATAGAACTCTCGACTCTTCCTCGACCTCAATCAATACTACTCAATCTTGAGGATGTAAAGTCACATAAAGAATAGATCAATCAATATAGTGAAGTGTAAGGAATTTACCTTCAACTCTCTCATCATATGGCACAAATAGGTGTGGATATTTGGCCTTCATCTCTACCTCAACTTCCCACGTGGCTTCCTTAACAAATTGATTTCTCCACTGGACTTTGACTGAGGCTATCTTTTTGTTCCTCAACTTATGAATCTGTCGATCAAGGATATGAACCGGAATCTCTTCTTAAGATAGGCTGTCTTTCACTCCAATGTTATCAACAGGGATCATCAAGCCAGGATCTCCCAAGCATTTCTTCAACATTGACACATGGAATACTAGATGGACTCCATCTAACTCGGAAGACAACTCTAACTCATAAATGACCTTCCCAATCCTCTTTTTAATCTGATATGGTCCAATATAGCATGGGCTTAACTTTCGCTTCTTCCCAAATCTTATGACACCCTTCATAGGTGACACTTTAAAATACACCTAATCATCTACATCAAACTCTAGATCTCTTCTTCTCACGTCGGTAAAAGATTTTTGGCGACTCTAGGCAGTCTTTAATATCTCTCTAATGACCTTGACCTTCTCCATCGATTGGTGGAAAAAATCAGGCTCAATCAACTCTGTCTCTCCAACCTCAAACCACCCAATTAGTGATCTACATCTCCTCCCATACAAGGCTTCTTTGGAGCCATTTGAATGCTTGCATGATAACTATTGGTATATGCAAATTTAATCAATGGTAGGTGATCATCCCAATTCCCCTTGAAATCAACAACATAGGCTCTTAACATATCCTCTAGTGTTTGGATCGTGCGCTCTACCTGACCATCTGTCTGTGGATGAAAGGTTTTGCTCAGGTTCACCTTAGTACCCAATCCTTTTTGGAATAATCTCCAAAATTGGGAGGTAAATTGAGCTCCTATGTCCGAGATGATGGACAAAGGAACCCCATGCAATCTCATAATCTCATGGATGTAAAACTTGGCGTACTCCTCCGCAGTGTTAGTTGTCTTAACTACCAAGAAGCGAGCCGATTTGGTCATCCTATCCACAATCACCCATATCAAATCATGTTGCTTTCGAGACCTTGATAGACCAGTAATGAAGTCCATATTAATCATCTCCAACTTCCATTCCAGAATCTCAAAGTTCTGAGCCAATCCATATGGTCGTTGATGCTCAACTTTCACTTGCTGGCAGTTCGAGCATTTTTAAATGAACTCTGCAATGTCCCTCTTCATTCCACTCCACCTATTCTCTCAAATCATGGTATATCTTGGTAGAGCAAGGATGAATGAAATACCTAGTATTATAGGCTTCTGCCATGATTCTGTCTCAAATACCGTCAACTGTTGGAACACACAATCTACTTTGGTACCTCAACACTCTATCTCCCCCTTTGGAGAAAACCATCACCTTCTGTTTGTGGAAAACCTCCTTCATTTGGAGTATGACAGGATCTTCGTCTTGCTTTTCCTTCACTCCGCCACTAAGGATGAAGCAGACCCATCCTTAACATTGACTCCTCCGTCGTTATTCTCCTCAAGTTGAATTCCCAATCGAGCCAATCCATCCACTTCCTTTGCTAACTCCTTCTTTCCTTCTTCCACATGTGCTGCACTACCCATTGACAACCTGCTAAGAGCGTCAGCAACAACGTTAGCTTTACCTGGGTGGTAGTGAATGCTCATGTCATAATCCTTTAGCAACTCCAACCATCTCCTCTGTCGCAGGTTGAACACTTTTTGATTGAAGACATAGTGTAAGCTCTTGTGGTCAGTGAACACATCCACATGTACTCTATAACAGTAGTGGCGCAAGATTTTATGTGCAAACACCACTGCTGCCAACTCGAGATCATGGGTTGGATAGCTCCTCTCATGAACCTTAAGTTGTCTTGAAGCATAGACTATCACCTTCCCTCTCTACATTAGTACACATTCCAATCCAATTCTCAAAGCATCACAATATATTACAAAGTCCTCTGTCCCATCGGGTAAGGTTAGGACTGGTGCAATGGTCAACCTCGTCTTCAACTCATGGAAAATCTTCTCAGATTCCTCGCATCACTAAAACTTGATCTTTTTCTGAGTGAATTTAGTTAATGGTCCAGATAGGGAAGAAAATCCCTCCACAAACCCGCGGTAGTAGCCTGCCAACCCCAAAAAACTTCTCATGTCAGTCGGAGTTATTGGTCTGGGCCAATTCTTAACCACTTCAATCTTTTGGACATTCACTCGAACACCATCGCCGGAAACTACATAGCCTAGGAAGACAACTGTCTTAAGCAAGAACTCACACTTTGAGAATTTTTGCATACAACTCGTGATCCTTAAGAGTTTGAGGACAACTCTGAGATGATTATCATGCTCCTCCTCACTTCTCGAATATACCAAAATGTCATCGATGAACACAATAACAATCATATAAAGATATTGTTAGAATTTTCTATTCATCAAATCCATAAAGGCTGCAGGTGCGGTCGTCAACCCAAAGGACATGACCAATAACTCAAAATGGTCATATCTTATCCTAAAGGATATCTTTGGAATGCCACATTCCCTCACTTTCAACTGATGGTAACCAGATCTAACGTCTATCTCGGAGAAACATGAGGCACCTTGAAGTTGGTCAAGAAAATCATCTATCCTTGGGAGAGGATATTTATTCTTTATCGTGATCTTGTTCAGTAGCATATAGTCAATACACATTCTGAGGGACCCATCTTTCTTTTGCACGAATAGGACAGGAGCAACTCAAGCTGAAATACTAGGCCTAATGAAACCCTTATCTACAAAATCTTTCAGTTGCTCTTTTAACTCTTTCAACTCAGTGGGGGTCATCCTATAAGGTGTAATCGAAAAAGGCTGGGTATCGGGAAGAACATCAATCCCATAGTCAATCTCCCAATCAAGAGGGACTCCAGGCAGATCATCAGGAAACACTTCCAGAAACTCATTAACAACTGACTCAAGAGTTGGGGACTCAATACCATAAGATTTAACTCGCACAAGATGATAGATATAACCTATGGAAATCAACGTTCTAGCTCTAAGATATGAGATAAACTTCCCTCTAGGTGTAAGAGAATCACCCTTCCACTCTACAACCGGCTTATTCAGGAATTGGAACTTAATGGACCGAGATCTACAAGCAACGGAGGCATAATAGGCGTAAAGCCAATCCATGCCAAGAATCAAATCAAAATCAACCATCTCCAACTCAACCAAATCAACAAGAGTATCCCTATGATGGATGGACACTACACAAGCTCTATAGATTCTCTCAGCTCGAATAGAATCACCCACTAGAGTAGAAACATCAAAGGGTTCAAGAAGACTCTCAGGGGTTTTATCAAATCTACTAGCCACATAAGGAGATACAAACGACAATGTGATACCTGGTCCATCAAAACATAACCATCAAAAGTAAAGACTCAAATCATACCCATCACAACATCTGGGGAATTCTCTAGATTTAGGCGACTACCCATGGCATACAAACGGTTTGTTGCTCCGCCTAGGCCTGATGTAGTACCCCTATTGTTTCCTCTAACTGGCGGGGTTAGAGTAGTAGACTGAGCCGGGTCAGCCCTCTTTGGATAATCTCTCTGGTAGTGACCTGCTTGGCCATATTTGTAGCACACATCATTCCCATCACGACATCTCCCGAGTTGCATTTTTCCAAACTTATCACATGGTGGCTTACCTTGCAAACCTTCAGCCATACTATCTTGCGACTGAGGTCTATGATTTCCCACATTCTGAGATCTTTGATCATACCTGCCTCTAGGCAGAAGTGCACTAGCAGATGATGGTGCTAGAAATCGGTTGCCATTTCCATTCCTTCCAACCTAATGGTTGGATGTCTTAGCTTTCTTATGCTTGAACTCTTCCTTGTAATGTTATCTCTTCTCGTCATCTTGTTGTACGAATGTCATCAATCTCCCAATGTCCATGTCACTCACAAGAATTGCTCCCCTATCGTCCCTCTTGGATCTTCTATTCAACCAATCAACATACATCACCGTCCTCCCCTTTATGTCGGCAACCATGTCCAGAGCATAGCAAAATGGTTGCGTGAATGCCAACCCATACTCTTGCACAGTCATATAGCCCTATTTCAGATTCAGGAACTCTCTCACCTAAGCTTATCTTTTCTCTCTTGGGAAAAAGCATCCTAAGAAGGCTTCCTCGAACACTGCCCAAGTCAAACATGGAGCTTCACCCCTTCTACTTTTCTTCCATTGGTCGAACCACAGTTTGGCCACACCCTTGAAATGGTAAGCAACCAGTTCAACCCTATCAGCATCAACCACATGCATCACTTGGAATACCTTCTCAAATTCCTCCACATAGTTCTCAGGATCTTCAGTGGATGCAGACCCCGTGAACTTAGGCGGATTCATCATACAAAATTGCTGAACTCTAGAATTGTCATGAGCATTTTACATACCCGTTCTTTTTCTCGCGGAAAGTGCTGTGATAGCTTGGGCTAGAGCTTGAATAACCCACCATAGCTCAGCATTGGAGACCTTATCTTGAGGGGGATGCTCTACAGGGACAACTTGGTTCGTAGGCTCCTCGTGTACTTGAGGCTCAGATGGGTTAGCATCTTGCCTGGCAGGACATCTCGTTCCTCCGACGGCTCTTCTGGGAGGCATGTTATCAATTCTGCACGGGTAGAGCACAAATTAGAAGAGAGCTTTCATAGGGCTTAACTCTAATGCATGAATTGGAATGAGAAGAAAAGTGTAACAATTCCTAATGTCCTATAGCCTCCTGCTTATGAAATGTGGTCGACAACACACTTATAAACAAGATTCTACTAGTGACAATTTCATAGATGCCTAAGACACTTGAACTCTGTGCTCTGATACCAAGTTTTTCATGCCCCGTGAGGGTTCCCTTGGCGTAGTCGACACCTAGAGACTATTGCTAGTCCCCAAGCGAACCACTTAGCCTCATCACATTCATTCCATCAAATAACTCTGCTGAACAACGGAAATAAAAGTAAGTAAATGGGCACATCTCATCTAAAGTCTCAAAACAAATGGGTAATAATAAAGGCTAGTACTTTGAAACCAGATATTGATGTTATTCGAGAAAGAATCTTGGCTGAAGCCCACAGCTCTAGATATTCCTTTCATCCTGGCTCTACTAAGATGTACTATTACTTGAGGGAAGTCTATTGGTGGAGTGGAATGAAGAGGGATATTGCTGAGTTTGTTTCTAAGTGCCGAAATTGCCAACAAGTCAAAGTTGAGCATCAAAGGCCCTGTGGATTAGCACAGAACTTTGAGATTTCGGAGTTGAAGTGGGAGATGATCAACATGAACTTTATTACTGGTCTACTGAGGTCTTAAAAGCAACATGATTCAATATGGGTGATTGTGGATCAGATGACCAAATTGCCTCACTTCTTAGCAGTTAAGAAAACTAACACTGCAAAAGAGTATGCCAAGTTGTACATCTGTGAGATTTTGAGGTTGCATGGGGTTCCCTTTCTATTATCCCGGACAGACGAGCTCAGTTCACCTCTCAATTTTGGAGATCTTTCCAGAAGGGATTGGGCACTAAAGTAAATCTTAGTACAACCTTTCATCCACAGATGGATAGCCATGCAGAGCGTACAATTCAAACATTAGAGGACATGTTGAGAGCCTATGTTCTTGATTTCAAAGAAAATTAGGATGATCATCTACCATTGATTGAATTTGCATGTAACAATAGTTATCATGCAAGCATTCCAATGGCTCCCTATGAAGATTTGTATGGGAGAAGATGTAGATCACCAATTTGGTTGTTTGAGGTTGGAGAAACACAGTTGATAGGACCTGGTATTATCCATCAGCAATGGAGAAGGTAAAGGTTATTAAATAGAGGTTGAAGACTATGCAGAATCGCAAGAAATCTTACACCGATATGAGGAGAATAAACTTAGAGTTCGAGGTGAATGATTGAGATTACTTAAAAGTGTCACCTATGAAAGGTGTCATGAGATTTGGGAAGAAGGGGAACTTGAGTCCTCTCTATATTGGTCCCTATCAGATTGTAAAGAGGATTCGGAAGGTCGCTTATGAGTTAGAATTTCCTTATGAGTTAGATGCAATTCATCTAGTGTTCCATGTTTCAATAATGAAGAAATGCTTGGGAAATCCTACCTTGGTAATCTCCATTGAGAGCATTAGAGTAAAGGATAGTTTGTACTCTGAGGAAGTTCCGGTCCAAATTCTTGATAGTCAGGTTCGCAAGTTGAGAACCAAAAAGATCAGCTCAGTCAAAGTCCTGTGGAGAAATTAATTGTTGAGGAAGCCACATGGGAAGCTGAGGAAGAGATGAGAGCCAAATATTTGCACCTATTCATCCCTAATGAAGAGGAGGTTGAAGGTAATGTTCTTACCCTTGACTTAATTGATGTTTCTATTCTTGAGTTGATGTGTCTATTCTTGAGTTTGAGTAGAGTTTTTTTGAGGTTGATGAGGAGTCGAGAATTTCAATTGTTGAGTAAGTATTAAGATGACTCTTGAGTCTATATGTGCCTTGATGTCCACCTTTACTCATCATTCAACGTCGAATGATTCAAAGGTGGAGATGATGTAATACCAAGTAAAATCACCAAAATACCCCTAGAGGAGAAATGTGCACATAACGCGTCTTCACATGCTCCGATGAAAAATTTGAGACCGATATGCAATTAGCATGAAAAAATGAGTGGAAAAGTGATCTCGATTGATTTTAGAGCAACCACATCAAAAGATAATTTTTCAAACGAATTCCAATATGGGTGCACGACAAGTGTTGGACGTGCACCTACCATACACCAACACTTAATTTTTTTCCAAATTGTATTTACGGGATTAGAGAACTCATTCGGAGAATTTTAAGCAAAAAATACCCAAATTTGAGGAGTATTCCAGAGCTTTGTCAACCCCTCTTTGTCACGCCCCAAGCCTAAGGCCTAGATGTGACATGGAGAACGGGAAGCCGAAGGGATCCAAACAAGCCTCTTAAGAATTTGGTTTCGCGGAAGCATAAAAGAGCAATAAATATGTAACACATAATTTCTAAGGGAAGCAGGGTTTTGGAATCACGCTATGGGGATGTTTTGGAGAAGAGGACAAACATGAATCACATAGAATATAAGTCTAAGGGGTGGATAAGTGTGACTCACACTATGGGGGCATTATGGACTTCCATCTTGTCAACATAACAAACATTCACCACAAAAGGGGATAAAGGACTAAGGGAAAACTCCGTCACTACATAGACATAATAAGAATCAAGCTCATAACATACAATCCATGTATCCAACAACACCTTTAACTAGGAATGGAGTGGGGGCCAAGACATCTCTCGGGCTCACCCTGAAAGATAGTATCAAAAAATAGAATAGTCTAAATAAAAGTATGAAAGTAAATAGATGTTATCCCCGAATATGGAGGACTAACAAGTAGTAAGCCTTCACCGAACCAATTAACTGCATGGAGGAGGATGGAAAGAAACTTCGATTCCTACATGGTTAAATCATGCAGGCAAAGAGTATGTGTTAGAATGTTTGAATGTACTAAGTATGCGAGGTGCAAATGCAACAAGGAACATAAGTCATAATTAAGCAATATGCATAATTATAATCAATGAATATAAGATCAATATAAAGTAAATGCTCAATGCCTTAAATAAAACATGCATGAGAGTTGCCATACCACAAAAACACATCATACATAGATGGAAAAAGACCATAACAAACAAATAAGGCCAAGCGAACTACTACTTGGTATCTCGGTATTCAGCCGTCACCATATAA
Source organism: Solanum rostratum (assembly GCA_029948455.1). NCBI lineage: Eukaryota > Viridiplantae > Streptophyta > Magnoliopsida > Solanales > Solanaceae > Solanum > Solanum rostratum. Next base: position 23,363,817 of record CM057055.1, read on the forward strand.
ACAGGTGGTCTACCTTGTTGGGTAAACCAAACACTCACTTCACGGGAACACTACCCATTTTGAAAAGTGCTTCATAGTTACCTTACGGGAACATCTCCCATTTTGGCATCCATAATTTATCAACCTTATAGAAACATCTCTTATTTCGGTATTAATATTTTATTAACCTTACGGGAACATACCTCCAATTTTTGTATATGAATTTTATTAACCATATAAGAACATCTCCTATTTTGGTATCCATATTTTATTAACTATACAGGAACATCTCCCATTTTGGTATACATATTTATTAACCTTACGGGAATATCTCCCATTTTGATATACATATTTTACTAACCTTACAAGAATATCTCCCATTTTGGTATACATATTTTATTAACCTTACGAAAACATCTCTCATTTTAGTATACATATTTTATTAACCTTATGGGAACATCTCCCATTTCGGTATATCATGCGACTTAAGATATATGGATCCATTAGCTAGTTCACAATCCATTGGTGGCAACATAGTTATGGGACAATGGTTATTTACCAAGGTCCGCTCGGTGCTAGGTCACAATCCCAAGGAATACTCAAATTATTTCTATTATCCTAATTTACAAAGCATTTTAGTACCTTTTTAGTTCATAGAGAAGCTCATGAAAACCAAGGCTGCATAATATCAAAGATAGGGCTCATAACGTTTCATATCTTTCACAACATTTCATAAGTCATAGCATACATAATAGCCCTTCACAACTTATATTATTAATAAATCACATATCTTTCCATAGAGCCTTTGTTAACATAAGAAGCTTAGTTCATGATTTAGTAAAACATAGTGAGTATGCACCTGTTCTCTAAACCATGCAAGAACAACATCTTTAGACATGAGGAGAGTAGCAAAACCCTCTTTTCAAATCATGCGAAATAACCCACTTTATCATAGCTAAGCATAGTTAGGACGTCATTAAATCCTCACATTAAATCACATACCTGCATGACTTGTTATCTCATAATGTTATAAAGATAAAATAATGTAATACTCATCATAGCCATACGTAAATAACGTGAGGATGTCATGCAAAGAGAAGAGGTTCTAAAATAAGAAGGATCGGAGTAACCTTATATTGACTTGTATGGAAGAGATAGGGTTATCGCTTTTTCATATCCACTTCAGCTTTCCTAGTAACACCATTGTCTCGCTGCTCCCACCAAAGAACCTTGATAGATGTTACACCTCTATTCTTCAACCTTTTCAATTATCAATTCAATATTTCCATGGAACTTTTTCATATGTCGAGTTTCCTTCCACAACACCGACAACTTCAAAAGACACTATGGAGTTTGGGCCACCTATGCACTTCCTCCATATTAAAACATGGATTACAGGGTGAACCAACCTAATTCATTAGGCAACTTAAGTCCATAGGTTACTTTACCAACCCCTTCCAACATTCTATAAGGCCCCACGACCCTTGGGCTCAATTTACCCTTCTTGGCAAGACGATCAACACCCTTCACGGGTGAGACTTTTGATTACATCCAACCAATATAACTTCTTCAAATCTCAATACATTCTTTTTTTAATTGGGGTAGATATAATACGATAAGTTATGTGTCTCTCTCAAAATTAAACGCTTTAAGCCATCAACATTTTGCTTAACATCTCCCCCTTAGAAGTAAACTTCTACCTTGCCATCCCTCACCATTGGTTTCAACTTTAACGGAGTGGGGTCAAGGTTCTACTTAAATTTGACCTCTTCAATTAAAAAGGGTTGAAAAAATCTAGAACCATCATCACTCCATTTTCCGGCCTCATCTAACCTAACTCCCAACCATGCCAAACAATAAACTTTCATTTTCTTGGGATTCACTTTGACTTTCTCACCTTACACCACATGCCTAATGAATGCAATTTTTTCTAATCATAACCTATTTAGTAAACAACTTTGCTTCCTTAAAAGTTTGTAACACTACCCTTAAAAGCCTCACATGCTCTTCTTTGCTTCGGGAGTAAACTAAAATATCATCAATCAGTTCCACAACATACACGTCAAGGTGGGGCTTAAAGACCCTATTCATGATATCCATCCTAAGAATGTTATCAAAATCTACTAGGTCAAGCTCACCAAAATCATGAGGCAAGACTCCATGCAGTATACGCACGGGATAACCCCTACAGACTCTTCTAGAGGTAGTTGACTCACCAACGAGGGTAGACAACTCAAAAGGTTCACACAATAATTTGGGAAATCTATTAGCAACAAATGGAGTAATGAATAACAAAGTGGCACTCAGATCCAATAAATCGTAGACATCATAATCATACAACTTTTAATGTACCAAGTGAAGTACCACATCAAATTTAGGGACCTTTTGAGGGGTATGGTTGAGATCGTCGATGGTCATCATTACAATTCTTAGTAACCCGTGGGTAGTGTCTCAACTTATGATCCTTTGCACCACATCTAAAACATGCACTAGAACCAGCAAAACAATCTCCCAAATGGTACCTTTCACACTTGTGGCAAGTAAGAGTGGCTTGAACACCAACACCCTTGCCTTGACATCGGGGAATAGTAGCACCACCGCCATCGGCACTACCTTGTGCCTTGTATGTTCCGTGAGCGCCATGACCTAGAGGACAATTATCTTTACCTTCCCTTTATGCATATAGACAATGAACAATCTTATGGCACATTTTTGTCACGCCCTATGTCCCATTAAGGCGGACTGGCACCCATTGCCGAAAAGGCTAGGGAGAACCAATATATAACTATGCACCTGCCATGAACATTTAAGAGGTTCCCATATTCAATATGCTGTCAAAAGAAAGTAAATTGTATTAACAAGCTAAAAGTAAATGCATAAGACTAGGCCGTTGGAGTTACGATGTCTATAGTATGCTACTTGACCACACTTTAATTTGCATAGTCTACAAAGCCTCTAGGTAAGGAGCAATATCTATATGGGTCGGGACAGGCCCCGCCTCATGACCAACTATATAATACAAAATACAAATTCTAAACACATAACCCCGAAGCAACTTGGAGCTTAGTAATAGCAACTGGAAAGTCCTGTACTCTTACTGGGGAGATCTAGTAACTCCTGTACCTGCAGCATGAAATGCGGGTCCCCCGTAAGGGACGTTAGTACGAGATAATTTACTGAATATGTAAGGCAGAAAATACTGTATATGAAATAAGAACTCAAATGATATCACATACTGGTGTCTAAGGATGAAAAGACCACCTTTAGTCATATTGTGGAATCATGTACTTTATGTGTTTTTATTACTTTACCATTTTTTACTGTATAATTTGTGAACAATATATCATGTAATGACCATCTGATCAGTGGTAAATCAATATCGGGATCGACCCATGCTAGGCTTTTCTTTCACCCCTGGAATACCCCCCGTAATAATGGATCGACCCATGCTAGGTGATTCTTCCACCCCTGGGATACCACCCATTAATAAGAAACTTTGAGTTATCTTTTATTTACTTTCCAGATGATTCTTTTGGTGGTCATAACCTTTGGAACTGTAGGAATATAGACATGTGACATATAAACAACCATACAAGATAGTACCGCAATGAAAAGAGAGATACACAACTAATGAACCGTATAGGAGATTAAACAACACATGGACTTTGTTTGGTAAAAAGGAACTCATATATATTTGGTATCCAAGTACGTATGCAGGTTTGACAATGTCTATGTATGGGAACCTATGAACATGGTAAAGAGTGGAGACACAATTATTAGTGATGTCGTAGTTGGTAAGTGCCCTCTATGTACCAAGGACGGACGTAGATTTCATGCCAAGTAATAGGAAATCAAGTAGCCTTACATACCTCGCTATACTATGTCATTATTACCTCGGAGTAGTATACTTTTCCTCCAAACACTTATCTACAATATAGTAGGTGATAAAACTAGTATTAGCAGCTAATAAACACATCTTGGTAATCTAATTTCACCCAAAAATAATATCCGGGCAACAAGCTCGGAATTAGCAACCAAAGAGTATACTTTCAACATTTCAACTCCTAATCATATTTTCTAATACAAATTACCATATACATGTCATATCCAGCTATTTTCAGTCCTATAACAGCGTTACAATAGCATATAAAGTACAACAGACAACAAATCTACACAACACGCAAGTAGGCAACACAACATTACATCCTTTCTCTACATTTCAGCGTCAACAATTCCAAATCTGTTTCAACCTCAACCAAAATGTCCTCAATATATTTACACACAAATACAGTCCTAAAATAGTACAAAAACAGTCCCCCAAGTGGATGGAAAACATGAGACAACCATTCCCAATATTCAATCCACAAATTCCTACTAGGAGCGCAATTTAGGTATCATATAAGAACTCATTTTCGCGGAAGGTAAAAATGGTGCAGCAGCCTTCTCACACCGCTACAGAACCAATACTTGTTAAAAACATACATATTACTTCATAATCCAGCCAACCAATCGGAGAAAATCCTCTTAATTAACAAGAAAAGTGGACAACAATCTTTGGAACACATGTTGTCCCAAATTCCTGCACAAGTACAACAAGCATACTTTTCATGTTTTTCATGGACAAATTACACCAAACCATAGGTATTTTTACTTACCTATGTCCTCAAGATTTAGGTTCTCTTCAAGAACCCTAGAGGTGAGCCTTGGCTGCTTTACAAAGTGAAGAGAGAGCAAGGAGAAACTTTAAGACAAATATGATATTTGGCTTTAAGAAAATGACTAAAAGTTGTTGAATTTTGCTCCCTTTTATAAGGCCACTTTTGGCCGACTTTCTTTTGGATTTCCAGCCTTACTTTATTAAGATTATGATGCAGAAACTTGGCCTTTTCACTTGGGCCTTATTGGGCTTCAATTGGATGGGCTTTCTTGCATATATTTCTCACTTAAACCCACTTAATTTGGGACCTATTTGTGAATTAGGTTGTTAATGTAATTTGGCCCTTTTCCTATTCATCTTGGGCTGAAAATGTTGTCCTTTTATGATGCTAAACCATGGGCCCAAATGACATCCTTAACTCGGGGTTTATTTGTTGTCGGACTTGAACAAAATCGGTGTTGGGCCTTGTCTCCATTTACCTAGCCTATTTAAGCTAAGCACGTAGGTGACTCACCTGCTAGCTTCCTAAGTCTCACAAGCACCTCAATTATTTCACTTCATTTAAGATCAATCTCCTTAACTTGACTTAAAAATTATATACACTCGGTCATCTTAAGCGTTAGACGTACATATACCCCTTTAATATAAAATTCACGCACTTTTAAAATGTGTGCGGATTTGACCCCGCCATATCATGTTTCATCTGCGTTGGAATGGTACATGTAAGATGGGGGTGTTACATCCTCCCCGCCTTAGGAACATTCGTCCCTGAATGTAAGCATAATTGAATAGGATAAACAAGTTTGAACTTTTGTGTAAAAAGACTTTTGAAAACATAATAAGAATTCATATTCACGCACCTACTAATCCCTCAACTCTGTATCTTGGACTTCCTCTTTAGCTTCAAATAAATAAGGGTATTTAGACCTCATTGCTTCCTCAGCTTCCCACGTTATATCTTCTACCTGCTGGTTCCTCCAAAGCACTTTTACTCAAGGTATTTCTTTATTGCTTAGCTTTCTAATTTGACGATCTAGGATGTCAATAGGTACCTCTTCATAGGTGAGATCTTCCATAACCCGCATATCTTCAATAAGAGTAATACGAGATGGGTCACCTATGCATTTTTGAAGCATTGAGACATGAAAAACTTGATGAACCATTGAAAGCTCCTGGGGTAGCTCCAATGCATTTTAATGGAACCTGTCCAAACCTTTTAATAATCTTATATGGCGCTATGTAAAGTGGGCTTAGTTTCCCTTTCTTACTAAATCTCATAACACCTTTCACTGGGAACACCTTTAAGAATACCCAATCTCCTACTGAGAATTCTAGTCCTCATCTTCTAGCATCTGCATATGATTTGTGACAACTTTGGGCTGTTTCTAGCCGTTGTCGTATTACCTTGACTTTTTCCATGGCTTGTTGGACTAGATTTGGACCGTGGTTTCACCTACTTCAAACCATCCTATTGGTGATCTACATTTCCTTCCATACAAAGCTTCATACGATGCCATCTTGATGGTTGAATGATAGCTATTATTATAGGCAAATTCAATAAGTGGCAAATGGTCCACCCAACTATCTTTGAATTCCAATGCACAAGCTCGCAACATATCTATCTACGGATGGAAAGCTGTGCTTAAATTCACTTGTGACCCTAAGCTCCTTTGGAAGGATTTCCAAAACTTTGCGGTGAATTGAGCTCCCCGATAAGGTATAATGGATATTGGGACCCCATGTAGCCTAACTATCTCTTTGAGGTATAGCTTTGCATACTCTTCAGCTGTATAATCACTCCTAACACGCAAGAACTGTGCTGACTTTGTGAGTTTATCAACTATCACCCATATGGAGTCAAACTTCTGAAATGAGTGAGGCAACCTAGTAACAAAATCCATATTAATCATATCCCACTTCCATGCTGGAAGCTCTATACAATGCATATAACCTCCCAGCTTTTGGTACTCTAGCTTAACTTGTTGGCAATTCGGACAGTGAGCCACAAATTCTGCAAGGTCCTTTTTCATGCCTTCCCACCAAAACATTCCCTTCAGGTCATGATACATCTTAGTTGTTCCTACATGGATAGAATATCTTGAATGATGGGCTTTTTCCATTATCCTCCTTCTTAATCCATTTATATTAGGAACACATAATCTATTTTGACAATAAAGTACTCCATTTTGGGTAAGTTCAAAGCCCATTATCGTGCCTTGACTCACCTTCTCCTTAAGTTGTTGTATAACAGGTTCTTTGAACTGTTTTTCTCTTACCTCTGTTACCAATGAAGACTCCGCAGCATTATGCACAACAACCCCTTCTCTTGGAGTTTCAATGAGGCGAACTCCCAAATTGGCTAGTTAACATAGATCCTTAGCTACTCCTTGACATATCACGGACTTCTCACCAATATTCATAATTTCCTTATGACTCAGAGCATCAGCTACAACATTTGCTTTCCCTGGATGGTATAGTATATCAACATCATAATCCTTTATTAGCTCCAGCCACCTCCACTGCCTTAAATTTAGGTCATCTGTTTAAAGATATACTGTAGGCTCTTATGGTCAATATATATGTCAACATGAACTCCATACAAATAATGGTGCCATATTTTCAAGGAAAACACAACAGCTGCTAGCTCAAAGTCATGTGTTGGGTAGTTTTTCTCATGTGGCCGCAGTTATCTCGAGGCATAAGAAATTACCCTATCATGTTGTATCAGTACACACCCTAAGCCAACCCCCGAAGCATAACAATATACCCCATACCCCTCTGTGCCGTCTGGAAGCACTAATACAAGTGCAGAAGTTAGCTTTCTTTTCAACTCTTGGAAGCTCCTTTCACATGCATCATTCCATTGAAATTCGGTCCCCTTATGTGTCAACTTTGTTAGAGGTGCATAAATAGAAGAAAAACCTTCAACAAATCTTCTGTAATAACCTGCTAACCTAAGAAGCTTCGAACTTCTGTGGGTGTCGTTGGCCTTGGCCAATCTTTCACCGCCTCTATCTTTTGTGAATCAACCCTTATTTCTTCATCAGATACAATATGACCCAAGAATTCCGCTGAGTTCAACCAAAATTCACATTTGGAAAACTTCGCATACAATTGCCGATCATGAAGAACATGTAATACTTGCTGTAAGTGATTTGCATGGTCCTCTTCTGATCTTGAATACACCAAAATGTCATCTATAAATACTATCATAAAGATATCCAAGAACGGCTTGAATACCCTGTTCATTAAGTCCATAAAAACTGCTGGTGCATTGGTCAGCCCAAATGACATAACGAGAAATTCAAAGTGCCTATAGCGTGTCCTAAAGGCTGTCTTAGGTATGTCTTTCTCCTTCACCCTCACTTGGTGTGACCTCAAATAAATTTTTGAAAAGCATTTGGCACCCTGTAACTGATCAAATAAATCATCAATCCTGGGGAGGGGGTATTTGTTTTTAATTGTCACCCTATTCAATTGTTGGTAGTCAATACACATTCTCAAGGTGCCATCCTTTTTACCTACAAATAACACTGGTGCACCCCACGGGAGCACACTAGGTCTTATAAAACCCTTCTCTAGCAAATCTTTTAATTGCTCTTTTAATTCACGTAATTCTGCGGGGGCCATTCTATATGGGGGAATAGAAATAGGTTGAGTGCCTGGAAATAAGTCAATGCCAAAATCTATTTCTCGTTATGGAGGTAAACCTGGAAGCTCTTTGGGAAACACATCAACAAATTCATTCACTACAGGAACAAATCGAAGAGTTGGTGATTCTGCTTGCTATCCCTTACTCTAACTAGATGACATATATATCCCTTTGACATCATCTTCCTTGCCTTAAAATAGGAAATAAACTTACCCTTTGGTGCCCCAACATTACCTTCCCATTCAAGGACCGCCTCATTTTGAAAGTGGAAATACACTCTCTTGCTTCGGCAATCAACAGAAGCATAGCAAGAAGCTAACTAATCCATACCCATTATAACATCAAATTCCACCATGTCTAACTCAACAAGGTCCGCCAATATGTCACAGTCACAAATAGTTACTACACAGTCACAACAGACCCTTCTAGCTATAATAGATTCACCGGTTGGTGTAGTCACTTGAAATGGCTTGTTCAATAATTTAGGTGTTCTTTTAAGCTTCCCAGCCACGAGTGGAGTGATATATGATAATGTAGAACTAGGGTCAATTAATGCATACACATTATGTGAAATGATGGATAATGTACCTGTGACTACATCAGGTGAAGCTTCTAAATTTTGCCGACTCCCTAGAGCATACGTGCGATTCTCGGCTCTGCTGGAGCTAGCTGCCCCTCTACCACATCTACCATGACCTGCAGGCATTTGCTGACCCCTACCGAGTGGAGGAACTGACGATGATGATGCAACAGCTGACCCAGTAGGTTGTGCTATATGACCCATACGTCTTTTTGGGAAATCTCTCATCATATGCCCTGGTACACCACACCAATAACAAGCATCTGTCCCAACACGACATGTACTTAAATGACTCCTCCCACATTGTTTGCAAGGCTGCTTAGGAGGGATTTGCTGGCTGGCTGAATATCCTGTTGTTCGTGCACCTTGGCCCTCACTTCTTTTACTGAACTGATTACCTTTAGACCCTTGAATTTGTGGTGGAGCACTGACTGCAGAGTAGGAGGATGATGGTATAGGTGGTTTATTAGGAAATCGGGGCCTAAACTCACCTTGGGACAGTACAAACTGCCCTGTAGATCTTGCCCTCTTGGACTGCCCTCTTTCTAACTTTTGTGTCCTTCTTCTTTGCCTCTAATCCTCTAGTTTTTGTCCAAATGCTTGCATCCTCGCTATATCCATGTCTTTATTCAAAGAAGCAATAGTGCAGTCTCTAAACAGATATGAATCCAATCTATCCACATATTGATGAACTCTATCCGCCATAGTAGCAACAACATTAGGAGCATACTTGGACAGGGAATTAAATTGAAGGCTATACTCCCCCACGCTCATATTCCCTTGGTGGAGATTCAGAAACTGATCTGCCCGGGCCTCTCGGATCTCGTATGGCAAATAATGGTCAAGAAAGGCCTCTTTGAACTCCTTCCAAGTAGTTGGAGGTGCATCTATACCCTTAGATTACTTCCAAGCTTCATACCACAATATAGCCACACCCTTCAATCTATATGTTTCCAGCTCCACAGCTTCTGTACTGCTCACATGTATAACATCCAAAGTGCGTTGGGTCTGCTCGATGAAGTCTTGTGGATCTTCATTAGGATCTGACTTGGTAAAAGATGGGGGGTCCAAATTAAGGAAGTCACGTATCCTCGTGCTAGCTTCCCTATCTGCACCACCTGCACCTATAGCTGGACCTTCTTGTCTTTGGCTTTGGTTAGCAACTATGCGAGTCAATAATTGAACCGCATTTCTCAAATCCTGCACGGTAGCATCGATAAGTGGTTCTGGGGAGTTTTACTACTTCCTGGCTCATCAGGAGCTGGAGATGTTTGTGATAGAGACTCATCTTGGGCCTCATTTCGTCGTCTCACTCGACTGGGTGCACCAACTACCATTTCCACTTCCTTCCCTTTGCCCTTACTTTTCCTTGTTTTAGGCATACTTGCTGTAAAAAAAAATTTAGAGGTTAGAAACAATCAACTTATAACACTTGGCTCTATGGCACGATCTAAAGAATGAAAAGAAAGTGACAACTCCTAAATGCCACGTAGCCTCCTGCTTATAAATCTGTTGCACAATATATCAATAAACAAGACTCTACATAGACACGACTTTGTAGACTCTCTAGGACGACCCGCTCTTATACCACTTCTGTCACGCCCTAAGTCCCATTAAGGCGGACTGGCACCCGTTGCCGACAAGGCTAGGGAGAACAAACATATAACTATGCACCTGCCATGAACATTTAAGAGGTTCTCATATTCAGTATGTTGTCAAAAGAAAGTAAACTGTATTAACAAGCGAAAAGTAAATGCATAAGACTAGGCCGTTGGAACCACGATGTCTATAGTCTACAAAGCCTCTAGGTAAGGAGAAATATCCATATGGGTCGGGACATGCCCCGCCTCATGACTAACTATACAATACAAAATACATGTTTTAAACACAAAAGCCCCGAAGCAACCTGGAGCTTAGTAATAGTAGCTGGAAAGTCCTGTACTCTTACTAGGGAGATCTAGTAACTCCTGTACCTGCAACATGAAATGCAGGTCCCCCGTAAGGGACGTCAGTACGAGATAATGTACTGAATACGTAAGGCAGGAAATACTGTATATGAAATAAGAACTCAAATGATATCACACACTGGTGTGTAAGGATGAAAAGACCACCTTTAGTCATACTGTGGAATCATGTACTTCATGTGTTTTTAATACTTTACCATTCTTTACTGTATAATTTGTGCATAATATATCATGTAAATGACCATCTGATCAGTGGTTAATCAATATCGGGATCGACCCATGCTAGGCTTTCCTTTCACCCCTGGGATACCCCCCGTAATATGGGATCGACCCTTGCTAGGTGATTCTTTCACCCCTGGGATACCACCCAAGTAATAGGAAATCAAGTAGCCTTACAGACCTTGCTGTACTATGTCGTTATTACCTCGAAGTAGTATCCTTTTCCTCCAAACACTTATCTACAATATAGAGGGTGACAAAAGTAGTATTAGTAGCTAATAAACACATCTTGGAAATCCAATTTCACCCAAAAATAATATCCGGGCAGCAAGCTCGAATTAGCAACCAAAGAGTATTCCTTCAACATTTCCACTCCTAATCATATTTTCTAATACACATTCCCATATACATGTCATATCCAGCTATTTTTAGTCCCATAGCAGCGTTACAACAGCTCATAAAGTACAACAGACAACAAATCTACACAACACGCAAGTAGGCAGCACAACATTACATCCTTTTGCTACATTTTGGCATCAAGAATTCCAAATCTGTTTCAACCTCAACCAAACTGTACTCAACATATTTACACACAAATACAGTCCCAAAACAGTACAAAAACAGTCCCCCAAGTGGATGGAAAGCATGAGACAACCATTCCAAATATTCAGTCCACAAATTCCTACTAGGAGCGCAATTTAGGTATCATATAAGAACTCATTTTCGCGGAAGGTAAAAATGGTGAAGCAGCCTTCTTACACCACTACAAAATCAAACATGTTAAAAACATACATATTACTTCATAATCCAGCCAACCAACAAGAGAAAATCCTCTTAATTAACAAGAAAAGTGGACAACAATCTTTGGAACACATGCTGTCCCAAATTCCTACACAAGTACAACCAGCATACTCTTCATGTTTTTCATGAAAAAATTACACCAAACCATAGGTATTTTTACTTACCTTAGACCTCAAGGATTAGTTTCTCTTCAAGAACCCTAGAGGTGAGCCTTGGCTGCTTTACAAAGTGAAGAGAGAGCAAGGAGAAACTTTAAGACAAATCTAATTTTTGGCTTTAAGTAAATGACTAAAAGTTGCTTGATTTTATTCCCTTTTATAAGGCCACTTTTGGCCGAATTTCTTTTGGATTTCCAGCCTTACTTTATTAAGATTATGATGCAGCAACTTGGCCTTTTCACTTGGGCCTTATTGGGCTTCAATTGGATGGGCTTTGTTGCAAATATTTCTCACTTAAACCCACTTAATTTGGGCCCTATTTGTGAATTAGGTTGTTAATGTAATTTGGCCCTTTTCCTATTCATATTGGGCTGAAAATGTTGTCCTTGTATGATGCTAAACCATGGGTCCAAATGACATCCTTAACTCGGGGTTTATTTGTTGTCGGACTTGAACAAATTCGGTGTTGGGCCTTGTCTCCGTTTGCCTAGCCTATTTGAGCTAAGCACGTAGGTGACTCACCTGCTAGCTTCCTAAGTCTCACAAGAACCTCAATTATTTCACTTCCTTTAAGATTAAAATCTCCTTAACTTGACTTAAAAATTATATACACTCGGTCATCTTAAGCGTTAGACGTACATATAGTCCTTTAATCTAAAATTCACGCACTTTTAAAATGTGTGCGGGTTTGAACCTGCCATATCATGTTTCATCTGCGTTAGACTGGTACATGTAAGATTTGGGGTGTTACAATTTTGCCACACCAAAAACATGCACCTGTGTTTCTCAAACACATGCCGGCATGATTCTTTCCACATTTTGGGCACCTAGGAGGAATTGGTGCACCATTACCATCGAACTTCACATATGGGAGTCTACCTTCAAGTTGAGCCCTTCTTTTCCCTTCTGTAATAGCCATAGGACAATCTCTCATCATATGCCAAATACCAACATACTTAAAAAAAACCTCAGTCCCAGCCACACATATTTCTTGATGCTTCTTATCAAACCCTTGACAAATGGTGAAAGAGAGCCTTTCCTTTTTGTACTTGGAAACCAGTAGACTTGTAGAAGATGATGCACCATCAATTCGATCCCTCTTGGCCTTTCTCTCCCTCCTCTTATTATTTCAATTCTCGAGGGCACTTACCTGTTGGTTCACTTGAGATGTTACAACTTTGGCCAATAGCCATAGAGCATTGTGAATCTCCACATTTGATATGACATTGTTGGGAAGTTGATCCTCAAGCGAGGGATAACCACCATCTTGTCCACCATTCTGAATAGCTTGAGACATATTTTGAAGCGTAATGGATATAAATCAGAAATAAAGTTTGGAGGATTTAGTCTTAGTGCACGACATGGATCATGAAGAAACTATGTATTTCCTAAAATGCCTCATAGCCTCCTATTCATACTTGTGGCGCCCTTCACAACCATGAAAAAAGACTCTACTTGATATGGTGTGTTGGATTTTCGTGGACCATTTATAAACCTAGTGCTCTGATAACAAGCTTGTCACGCCCCAAGCCCAGGGCCTAGACGTGACACGGCGAATGGGAACTCAAAGAGATCCCAAACAACTCTCTTAAGCATGCATAACACATTCCTTGTTTTGCGGAAGCATAAAAGAACAACAAACATGTAACATATAATTTATAAGGGAAGCAGGGCGTTGGACTCACATAATGGGGTTGTTGTAATGAAGAGGATAAATCACATACCAAATAAGACTAAAGGGCGGGTAAGTATAGCTCACGCTTTGGGGGCATTAGGGATTTAGAACTTCCATCTTGTCGACATAACAAACATTCACCAGAAAAGGGGATAAGGGACTAAGGGAAAACTCTGTCAATACATAGACATAATAAGATTCAAGCTCATAACATACAACCCATGTATCTGACAACACCTCTAACTACGAATGGAGCGGGAACCGAGACATTTCCTGGGCTCAACCTCAAAGATATTATCCAAAAATAAAATAATCTAAATTAAAGCATGAAAATAAACGGACATTGTCCGCGAATGTGGAGGACTCACCAATAGCAAGTCTTCACCGACCCGATTAACAACGTGGAGAAGGAGATTGAAAAGAGACTCCGGTTCCTACATTGTTAGATCATGCAGGAAAAAAGTATGCGTTAGTACATTTGAATATACTAAGTATGTGGGATGCAAAAGCCACAAGGAACACAAGTCATAATTAAGCAATATAAGTAATCATAATCAATGGATATAAACTCAATATGACGTAAATGCTCAATGCCTTTGTCAAAACATGCAAGAGGGTTTCCTTACCACTGAAACACATCATACATTGATGGGAAAAGACCATAACTGACAAATAAGACCAAGCAAGCTACTACTTGGTATACTGGTATTCACCACATACCGTATAAAGGGGTGGTCTACCTTGCCGGGGTAAACTAAACACTCACCTTATGGGAACATCATCCATTTTGAAACGTGCCTCATAGTTACCTTACCGGAACATCTCCCACTTTGGCACCCATAATTTATCAACCTTACGGGAAAATCTCCCATTTCGGTATACATATTTTACTAACCTTATGGGAATATCTCCCATTTTTGTATATGTATTTTATTAACCTTACAAAAGCATCTCCCATTTTGGTATACATATTTTATTAACCTTATGGGTCTCCCATTTTTGTATATGTATTTTATAAACCTTACAAGAGCATTACCCATTTTGGTATACATAGTTTATTAACCTTACGGGATTATCTCCAATATTGGTCTACATATTGTGTTAACCTTACAGGAACATCTCCAATTTTGGCATGTGTATTTTATTAACCTTACGGGAATATCTTCCATTTTGATATACATATTTTTATTAGCCTTACAGGAGGATCTTCCATTTTGGTATACATATATTATTAATCTTATGGGAACATCTCCCATTTCGTTATATATATTTTGTTAAAATTACGGGAACATCTCCCATTTTGGCATATCATGCAACTTAAGCTATATGGATCCATTGCCTAGTTCCCAATCCTATGGTGGCAACATAGTTATGCGACAATGGTTATTTACCAAGGTCTGCTCGCTGCTAGGTCACAATCCCAAGGAATATTCAAATTATTCTTATTATCCTAATATGCAAAGCATTTTATACCTTCATAGTTGGTAGAGTAGCTCATAAAAATCAAGGCTTCATCATATTAAAGATAGGGCTCATAATGTTTTATAGCTTTCACAACATTTCATAATTCATAGCATACATAATATCCCTTCAAAATTTATATCATTCGTAAATCACATATCTTTCCATGAAAGCCTTTGTTAACATAATAAGCTCAGTTCATGATTTTGTAAAACATAGTGAGTATGCATCTGTGCTCAAAACCATACAAGAACAACATATTTGGACATGAGGAGAGTAGCAAAACCCTTTTTCAAATCATGCAAACTAACCCACTTTATCATAGCAAAGCATAGTTATGGCGTCATTAAATCCTCACATTACATCGTATATTTCCATGGCTTGTTATCTCATAATGTTATACAAAGATAGTGTATAATACCTATAATATAATACCCATCATAGTTTTTTTCATAGTCATGTCATACAAATATTTCAGGAAATCTTCATGAAAATCCTTGTCAAGTAAATTTGGTCAAACATAGTGGATATATGTACATGTAGTTAAAATCATGCATTTCAAGAGTGTAAGACAAGAGAGGAGTAAAACCAACTCATTTTGAAGTCCTTCAAACCAACCCACCAATATTATAGTAAAACCATGATTATTTAGAAATCATACTTCAAGACATATAGTGATAAATAGCTAGTTTGAACCATTATTAGTCAACTCATTTGGAAGTCGTTCAAACCAACCCACCAATATTATAGTAAAACCATGATTATTTAGAAATCATACTTCAAGACACATAGTGATAAATAGCTAGTTTGAACCATTATTAGTCAACCCATTGTAATAATATGCATCATCTTTCAAAATATTGACATGGGAATATGAAATTCATCATATCAAGTAAAACCTAGTTAAGAATTCCTCAACACTAATATAAAGTCATAAATTCCACATGATATTTTACTTCATGATACAACAACAACAACAACATACCTAGTGGAATCCCACAAGTGGGCTTTGGGGAGGGTAGAATGTATGTAGACCTTACCACTACCTCATAAAATTGAGAGGTTGTTTCCTGGGAACCCTCGTCTCAAAAACCCATAAGCAGAATAAACTAGATATGAAAAAAAGCACATGTCAATATGTAAATACGATAGAATTAACACGCATAGGATAAATATAAAACATGCCTTCTCCTGCTACCTTACTCTACCTCAACCTAGCCCTACCAACCAATTAGCCTGCTACTCTAATTCGCAACCTCCACTTCTTTCTATGTAAGGTCATGTCCTCGGTGAGATCTAGTTTCGCCATATTTTGTCTGATCACCTCCCCCCAATACTTCTTCAGTCTACCTCTACCCCTTTGTGTAACTCCCAAAACCAACCTCTCGTACCTCCTAACGGGAGCATCGATATTCCGCCTCTACACATGTGCAAACCATCGCAGTCTCGCTTCCCTCATATTATCAGCCATTGTGGCTACCTCTAGCTTCTCCCGAATGGTCTCATTCCTAAGCTTATCCCTCCTTGTGTGACCACACATCCATCTCAACATCCTCATCTTTGCGATATACATCTCCAGAACATATACATGTTTTATTGGACAACACTACATCCTATACAACAAAGATGGTCTAACCACCATTTTCTAAAACTTAGCTTTGAGTTTGGGTGGTATCTTCTTGTCACACAATACTCCAGTGGAAAGCCTCCATTTAGTCCATGATCTCCTAATACGATGTGTGGCATCATCATCGATATCACCACTACTTTGGATGATGGACCCCATATGCTTAAAGGTTTCCCTCTTACGGATAGATTGAGTGGAAAGCCTCACATCAATGTCTGCTTCATCCCTCACAACACTGAATTTACACTCCAAGTATTCTGTTTTGGTCTTGATCAGTTTGAATCCTTTGGACTCCAAGGCATGTCTCCAAGCGTCCAAGCTAGCATCAACTATTGTCCGAGTCTAGTAATCAATACTATGTCATCTGCAGATAGCATACACCATGGAACCTCCTCCTAGATAGATTGCATTAGCTCATCCATCATTATCGTAAACAGGAAACAGCTCAACATAGATCCTTGATGGAGTCCCATTTCAATAGAAAAATACTTAGAGTCTCCTCCTATCGTTTTTACTTGAGTTTTGGCTCTGTCATACATGTCCTTGATCGCCCTGATATATGGCATTAGGACACCTTTCATATCTAGAAACCTTCATAGGACATCCCTTGGAACTTTGCCATAGGCCTTCTCGAGATCAATGAACACCATATGAAGGTCATTCTTTCTTTCCCTCTATATCTCTCTACTCATCTCCGAACAAGATGAATCGCTTTAGTAGTCGACTGCCCCGTCATGAATTCAAACTGATTCTCCAAAATAGACACTACTCTTCTCACCTTTATCTCCACCACTCTCTCGCAGACCTTCATAGTGTGACTTAACAATTTGATAGCCCTGTAATTGTAATAGTTTTGAATATTCCCTTTGTTCTTGTACAATGAAACCATTATACTCCTCATCTATTCATCAGGTATCTTGGCAATCATCATAACAACATTGAACATTCTAGTCAACCACTCTATGCCATCCTTGACCATGTTCTTCTAAAAATATATTGGAATCTCATCTAGTCCGACCGCCCTCCCTCTCTTCATCCTACTAATAGCCCTTCTAACCTCCTCAACTCGAACCACCTGCAAAAGCCAGAATCACGATGACTTTCAGAGTGTGCCAACTCACCCAACTCAATATTTCTATCTCTTTTTTCATTTAAGAGTTTAGGAAAGTAAGTTTGCCACCTTAGTTTAATAGAAATTTCATCCACCAACACCTTACCCTCTTCATCCTTGATGCACTTCACTTGGTCCGAGTCGCGAGCTTTCCTTTCTCTCTCTTTGGCGAGCCTCTACAATCTCTTGTCCCTACCTTTATAACTTATCTCCTCATATAGGCACTCAAACACCGATCTCTTAATACTCATCACCGCCATCTTTGCTTCTAGCTTAGACATCTTATATGTCTCCTTAAGCATTCGCTTTTCATCATCATCCCTACACTCTAACCACTTTGTGTAAGAAACCTTCTTATCTTTCACTTTGACATTAACTTCCTCAATTCCCTCTCAAAATCCCTAGTACCTTGGTAGCTACCTTTCTAATGCAGCCAATAGCAGTGTCCCACATATTGTTCACATTTCCACCATTATTCCAAGCCTCTAAGTTTCTCAACTATTCTTCCATCTCTTGGGAGAGGGAAGGAGTAAGGCATCCCCATCTAATTCTCGGTTGGACATAAATAACCTTCTTCTTCTTTTCTCTCTTGATATCTAAATCCATCACCAGAAGCCTATATTGAGTGGAAATATTTTCACTTGGAATAACCTTGCAATTCTTACATAGACTTCTATCACTCTTCTGGAAAAGTAGGAAATCTATCTGAGTCTTAGCTACTGTACTATGGAAGGTAATCGAGTGGTTTTCCCTATTCGGGAAACATGAGTTAGCAATAACTAACTCAAAGGCGTTGGCAAAATCCAAGAGAGACTTCCCACTTCAATTCCTCCCCCAAAACCAAAGCATCCATGAACATCATCAAACCAGCTAGTGGTTGCCCCATTATGCCCATTAAAGTCACCCCTAATGAAGATTTTATCTGTCGCCAATATGTCTCACACAACTTCATCTAGATTTTTCCAAAAGAGCCTTTTGACTTCCTCATCTAGGCCTACTTTGGGCGTATAAGCACTAACTACGTTCACTACATGCCTACCAACCACGAGTTTGATAAGCATCATCCTACCATTAACCCTCCTAACCTCAACTACATAATCCTTATGGTCCTCGTCTACTAGGATATCTAAGCCATTTTCTATCCCTAGAACCACCCAAGTACCATATCTTAAACTCATATACGTCCCGAGCTTTAGTACCTACCCATCTGGTCTCCTGAACACACGGTACATTAACGTGTCTCCTTTTAAGACATTTTGCTAGCTCTATTTATTTCCCTATTAGTGATCCTATATTCCATGACGTTATCCTTAACTTACATAAGCCTGTGACCCTCTCACCACCCCTACCCCTTTCCTTCGACCCCAACCCCAACCTTAACCGATGACATGAACCTAGTCTATCATTCAATCCTAATGCCGCTAAGCATAAGAAGTCATAGACTACTAAGCTACCAAGATCAGGAATATACGGTATACTACTTACTTATCCCAATATGAAAAACAAGTAAAAACAAGCAGTTGAAGCACAATAACACCAAGCTAAAACTAAACAAATCAATGCACAATATTAGTGAGAAAGAATCAAGAATAATAGGTAACCACAATATTAGTGAAAAAGAATCAAGAAATGGATGTTGATTGATATCTTGATTTTCTTTAGATATGTAATAGGCAAGAAATATTTGCGAGAAAGAATTGCAAGAAAAAAGGTTATTGCAAGGTAGTATGTAACAAGCAAGAAATATGTAATAGGTAAGAAATATGTAGAAATTGAACAAGGAAACAGAAATGGCAAAAAATTGAACAAGAAGGAATCAAGAATTATATATAAGCGGAGGAAAATGGGAAATATCACCTGAATAATATTTGTATCGATACTTTCGAAGGTCTGATCAGCCAACATGATAAATCTTGATATTGTTAATTCATAGAAACTTAGTGTTTTCTTCTAGGAATCAAAAGGAGAAAGAGTGCGAGAGCAAAAGTAGCTTCCTTGAAGATCGATTGAGTAAAAAAAGATGCAGTAGAGTAATTTCTTGAAAGGGATCAAGAAAGTGACTGAGGTGCAAATCAACACCCCAAAATTGCGGAAAGGATCGAGAAATCAATGGTGGTTAAAGAAATTAGAAGAAACCCAAAACTGAAAAGCAAAAAAGAACTGTTTTTGAACCAAGAAAAGCACAACCCAAATTTGATCTTCAACCAAGATTTGCATTCTAGATGGAAAGATCCAATTTTTTGTTTTCAAGAACCGTCAAAAATCCAATTTTTTCCAGAATCCCAACAAAGTAGGGCAATAATAGAGAGAGCAAGATTAAGGTTTTAGAAAGAGAAGAAAGAAGCCAAGAATCTTGCAAGGATAACAAATGTTTAATATACTAAATTCCAAAATAAAACCCTGATATTTTACTCCATGATAATACCCAAAAATAAACTATTATAGAATGCATAATTGTAATGTCATATGCAAGAGTCTATAAAATACCCCTAAAGATTCATAAACTTCATGTAGTAGGAGAAGAGAAATGGTTGGACTTGTAGGAAAGAAGGTACCCCACAATCAAACCCACATACCTTAGCCAAAGTTTTATGGAAGAAATCACTAATTTGTTAAAGAAACACAAAACTTTGGATTTATCCTTCAATGAAGAATCTTGGAAGACTTGAGAGGAAACTTGGAAATTAGGTTTTGATGAATGATTTAAGAATAGGGTCATTTGAGAGAGTTTACTGATATAGGGCGTGTGAGATGTCAAAACGATGTAAGGTTGCGCTTAGGGTGTGAGAAAAGGTCAAAAACATCCTTTTTGAAAGCTGGCCAGATAGTTTAACGAAACCCCGTTTGCAGGATGTAAAACATTCCACGGCCCGCAGAGTGGCACCTAGAAGCTGGCAGCCTGACAGTGCTTCAGTAAAATGGGCATAACGTTTTTATCTGTACTCCAAATGAGGTTAAACTAGTTGCATTGGAAAGATAATTCAAAGAGCTTTTGTTTGGTAGGTTGTACAGAACCTAATTCGAAGTTTACTAAGAGAAATAATCATTTAAAGTAGACACATATACGAAATCATGTTAGAAGTTAGGCTATTGGAATCGTTTGCACTCGACTTGATGAGAGAGGGGCTTGGTATTGCAAGAGGGGTCATGGAAGGACTAGATACGGATGTTAAGAAAATAGAAAAAGGTTGGAACTTCACTTTATAAAAATCCAATAGGTAGGACCATGCGATTTTATTTATGGGTTGTGGTCCATTCTATGGTCTATAGAAGGGGTTCGTCTAATAGATTTTCAGAAATCCCTTCTCTTATTCTCTCTCTACGATATGGTTTACAACTCGTAAAACCAATTAAGGGTCATCTGATGTCGTAAACAAATTCCCTGAAAGTTTCCAATTTCACAAAGTTTACCCTTCAATCCACGAGCATAACTTACGACTCATGGAACTCTTTACAACTCATAGGACCCCTCATACACGTGAGCCACTAGAATACACACTTTGGGTTTAAGAACCAATGTACAGCTCGTACATCAACATATGGCCCATAAGGCGTCTCATAAGGACCATTAATACTTTGAAAATTCCCCCGATTCCATTTTCCTTTTGCACTATCATATGTTTCGACATGTAGGGTCACTAAATATCTCCCCCTTGGGAACATTCTCCCCCAAATGTGCTAAGGGCAAGCTCTAAAGAACGAATTCATGCACCATATTCCAAATGCACTATATACAAAAATGCAACACATGCACCATTTAAAATGTTTAAACCATGTTTCAAATAAAATTTCCAATTCAACATCAAAATCACATAGCCATACACCAATAACATGTTTATGTCATGCATGGAGAAGAGGTTATAAAATAGGATGGATAGGAATAACCTTAGCTTGATTTGTTTGCAATAGATAGGGTTATCTCTTTTTCATATCCGCTTCAGCTTTCCTAGTAACACCATTAGCCTGCTGTTCCCTCCAAAGAACCTCGATAGATGTTACACCTCTATTCTTCAACCTCTTTACTTATCAATTCAATATTTCCATGTAACTTCTTCATATGTCAAGTTACCTTCCACAACACCTACAACTTCCAAAGGCACTACGGAGTTTGGGTCACCTACACATTTCCTCCACATAAACACATAGAATATGGGGTGAACCAACCCCTTGCTGTTAGGCAAGTTAGGTCCAAAAGTTACCTTACCAACCCTTTCAAATGTCCTATAAGGACCCACGACCCTTGGGCACAATTTACCCTTCATGCCAAGACGATCAATACCCTTCACGTGTGAGACTTTCGATTACACCCAAACAATATAACTCCTTCAAACCTCTGTACATTCTTTTATGAATTGGGGTTTATGATAGGAACAGTTATGTGCCTATCTACATTTGGCACAATATCTCTCCCTTGGGAAAAAACCTCTACCTTGCCATCCCTCACCATTGCTTTTAACTCTAACAGAGCGGGGTCAAGGTTTCACTTAAATTTGACCTCTTCAATCAAAAAGGGTTGGAACAATCTAGAACCATCATCACTCCATTTTTAGGCCTCATCTACCCTAACTCGCAACCAAGCCAAACAATGAACTTCCCTTTTTCTTGGGATTAACTTTGAATCCCTCACCTTACACCACTTGATTAATGAATGCAACTTCTTCTAATAATAGCCCCAATTTATTAAA
This sequence comes from Solanum rostratum, assembly GCA_029948455.1. Lineage (NCBI taxonomy): Eukaryota > Viridiplantae > Streptophyta > Magnoliopsida > Solanales > Solanaceae > Solanum > Solanum rostratum. The sequence goes on from CM057055.1 coordinate 23,386,386, forward strand.
CTTGGCAAACAACTTTCCTTCCTTAAAGGTTTGCAAAACTACCCTCAAAAGCCTCACATGCTCTTCTTCGCTTCGGGAGTAAACCACAATATCATAAATTAATTCCACAACAAACACGGCAAGGTAGGGCTTAAAAACCCTATTCATGAGATCCATCATAAATATTTTATCAAAATCTACTAGGTCAAGCTCACAAAAATCATAAGGCAAGATTCCATGTAGTATAGGCACGTGATAACCCTTACAAACTCTTCTATAGATAGTGGACTCACCAATGAGGGTAGACAACTCAAAGGGTTCACACAATAATTTTGGACACACATGAAATCTATTAGCAGCAGTTGGAGTAATGAATGCAAAAGTGGCACCCAGATCCATTAAATCATAGACATCATAATCATAAAAATTTTGACATACCAGGTGAAGTACCATACCAAATTTAAGGACCATTGGAGGGGTATGGTTAAGATAGCTGACGGTCATCCTTATAAATGGGTAGTGTTGCAACTTATGATCCTTTGCACCACACCAAAAACATGTATTTGAACTAGCTAAACAATCTACCGAATGGTACCTTCCACCCTTAAGGCATGTAAGAGAGGCTTGAACACCAAAACCTTTGCCTTGAAACTGGGGAATAGAAGAACCACTGCCCTTAGCACCACCTTGTGCCTTGTGATTTTCGTGAGCGCCATGCCCTAGAGGACAATTATCTTTACCTTCCCTTTGAGCATATGGACAATCAACAATCTTGTGTTCTATTTTTCTAAAGCAAAAATATGCACCCGTGTTTCTCAGACATATGCTGGCATGATTGTTTCCATATTTTGGGCACCTCGGAGGATTTGGTGCATCATTACCATCGAACTTAGCATATGAGAGTCTATCTTCAAGTTGAACCCTTCTCCTCTCTTTTGCGGAAGCCACATGACTCTCTCTCATGTTATGCCCAATACCATCATACTTGAAACAACCCTTAGTCCCGGCAAAACACATTTCTTGATTCTTCTAGCCATACCCGTTACAAATGGTGAAGGGATCCTCTCCTTTTCGTACATGAGTGCCAATAGACTAATAGAAGATGATTCACCATCAACTCAGGTCCTCTTAGCCTTCCTCTCTCTCTCTTATTATCATTTGAAATCTCGAGGGAACCCACTTGTTTGTTGAGTTGAGCGGTTATAACTTTGGCCAATAGCCATAGAGCATTACGAATCTCCACATTTGATATGTCATTGTTGGGAAGTTGATCCACAAACGAGGCATAATTACCATCTTTTCTACCATCTAGAATATCTTGAGACATATTCTGAAATGTAATAGATATGAATTAGAAATAAACCTTGGAGAATTTTTCCTACCGCACAACATGGATCATAAAAAAGTGATACATTTCCTAAAATGCCTAATAGCCTACTATTCATAGTTGTGGTGAACTTAACAACCATGAAAAAGATTTTACTTGATGTAGTATGTTGAATTTTTAGGACCATTTATAAACCTAGTACTCTGATAATAAGCTTGTCATGCCCCAAGCCTCGGGCCTAGACGTGACATGGCGAATGGGAACCCGAAAGGATCTCAGACAAGCCTCTTAAGCATGCATAACACGTCCTTGATTTCGTGGAAGCATAAAAGAGCAATAAACATATAAAACATAACTCCTAAGGGAAGCGGGGCGTTTGACTCACACTATAGCGATGTTGTAGGGAAGAGGATAAACATGAATTACATAGCAAATAAGTCTAAGTTGTGGGTAAGTATGACTCACTCTATGGGGGCATTAGGGACTTCGGACTTCAATCTTGTTTATATAACAAATATTCACCATAAAAGAGGATAAGGGACTAAGGGAAAACTCCGTCAATGCATAGATATAATAAGAGTTAAGCTCATAACATACAACCCATCTATCCAACAACACCTGTAACTATAAATAGAGCAGGGTCGAAGACGTTTCTTAGACTCTTCCTCAAAGATAGTATCAAAAAATAGAATAGACTAAATAGAAGCATGAAAGTAACTGATGTTGTCACCGAATGTGGAAGACTCACCAATAGCAAGCCTTCACCAAACAAATTAACTGTGTGGAGGAGGAGGATGGAAAGAAACTCCAGTTCTTACATGGTCAGAGCATGTAGGAAAAATGTATGCGTTAGTGCATTTGAATGAACTAAGTATGCGGGGTGCAAATGCAACAAGGAACATTAGTCAGAATTAAGGAATATGAATGATCATAATCAACGGATATAAGCTCAATATGAATTAAATGCTCAATGCCATAGTCAAACCATACATGAGGGTTGCCATACAACAGAAACCCATCATACATAGATGGGAAAAGACCATAACCGATAAATAAGACCAAGCAATCTACTACTCGGTAAGCCAGTGTTCACCGTACACCGTATAAAGGGGTGGCCTACCTAGCTAGGGTAAACCAAACACTCACCATACAGGAACATTACCCCTTTTAGAAAGTTCCTTATAGTTACCTTACGGGTTTATATCCCATTTCGGCACCCATAATTAATCAACCGAACGGGAACGTCTCCAATTTCAGTATACATACTTTATTAATCTTACGGAAACATCCTCCATTTCCGTATATATATTTTATTAACCTTATAGGAACATCTGCCATATAGGTATACATATATTTTATTAACCTTAAGAGAACATCTCTGTGAGACCCTGTGTTTCTCGTCTTCCATTATTTAAATAGCGTGGTGTTATATAAGGCACGTGTAATTTTTGTTAGGATCTAGGGATAATAAATCTAACAATAAGAGGTAATGTCAAGGACGTAATGTTTCAAGTTAAAGGAATCCCCTAAATACACATTCGAAGTTAAAGAAATGGCCCGAGTGGCACCTCACCCTTTTTGGAAGGTTTAAATTTGGTTTCACATTTCATATGGGGATTAAAAGTGTATAATTTGCTAAAAATGGATTTTTAAAAGTTATTTTATATCACAAAGATCATTCAATAAGTTTTGGAATCAAAAAAGTTGCAAGATAAAGGTTGGCCAAGGTTACCGTAAGTTTCTTTAGGAAATCCTTAAATTTGTGTCATATGTAATAGGCCATATCTCCCAAAATATAAGGATTTAGATGGTCCATAACCTATCACATTAAAGACCTATGAGTCTAGTTATCACTGCATAAAACCATGCATCAAACCGACTTCAGAATAAAAGGTTATGACAGTTTTAATGGGACTGCCCGAGCAGGAAATCAGGTCATGGACCGGGTCGGGTTAAGCCAAACTTTAAGTTAGTTATTTTGACATTTAAAGCTCAAAAATGAACCATTTTCGTCCCAAAGTAGTAAGAAACTGAAGAGAAATCTCGCATAAGTTCTCTAAGCGACTTAGGTAAGTTTATTCACATTTTTACCCTTAAAATTCGTCCAAGTGCCTAGAAATGCGTGCCTTATGCTTTGCGATTGTTTTCCCCCTTTTTAGCTGAGTTTGGGGCTGTTTTTGGAGTGTAAAAAATTGTGTTCTTACTGGTTATTGTTAGTTTGCAGTTTGTATGTTCAGGTAATAATTTTGGGGCTACTTTACGGACATTTTCTCGTGTAAATTCTCCTTGCCGAATCTAGTAACTAATGCTAAATTTTTGAATCATTGTAGGTGTCTTTAAGCTGTGTATATATAGTCATTATGAAGCTTAGGATGTAAGGAACAACTTTCGTGAAGAAACTTTTGGAAATTGGATGTTTGTTGGAGAGGTATGTTAAGGCTAATCTCCATCTCTCTTTTTAACACAAAATACAACAAGTTTCCCAAAATGTCAAATGCGATATCTTACTATTCTGTTTCTAGAATGACCTTCTGCGAAAGGCAGTGGAATTGCAACTGAGTTATTTTCATGATGGTATTAAGTTGAAATTCCATTCGTTCGCTTAAAGTAGACATTCAATATCTATATATCATTTTGTCGGTTTTCCCGGCTACCTATTCATATGTTCGAGGTGTTTCACTTCTTGGCATAGTGACATTAAAATAAATGTAGAATGCAAAGGAAAACTAGTATTCAAAATCAGTCCTTCTTCCATACTAAAATATAATTGAAGCATTTAGCAAGTAACGCGTTGGTTTCCAATATTCTCCAGTGACATGTTCCTATTTAAACTACTAAAGCGCTTGATCCTGTTTTAAATACTTTCCTTTACTAATTGACATGAGACCAAGTATAAGCATTATGTAAAGGGCCTTTATGAACATTTTCAAAGTTAAGGCGTAACTCTAAATGTTGTGTTTAAGTTCTCAAACTTGTTAAAAAGAGACATATAAGCTCGCACGAGTCATGTTATACGTTATGACAATGATTATGTGTTATGAGAATAAGTGTACCAATGTGCTAAGATTGGCTAAATGACAATGATTATGATGCTATAAGAATAAATGTACCAATGAGCAAAGATTGGCTTTGTTCTTGCTATGGTCTACTATGTGCATTCAACATTCAAATCATATATTGCACGTTATGCATGGATTCCGAGCTATAATCGGAGGTATGGGGCCTATTTTCCCAAATAATTATATATATATGTATATGGTATAGATGGGAACAGGTTGGCAAATATGATGCCGGTTAGCTACCGGAAAAGACCACCATTGCTAGCATTTGGTTGGGTATGTCATGCATTTGAATCTATATATATGTATTCACGACATGCGATACTCGAGCATACCATGCACATTTGATAACTAGGAGGTTGTTTATTGGCCATTAAGGCTACATGAGTTTTGATTACAGGTGGTATTTATATTAACCTTTTTACTATGATTACCTATGATTTTACTTCCTCCCTTACATGCCAGTACATGTTTATTTGTACTGACGTTCCTTTGTCTGGGGACGCTGTATTTTATTTTGTGCGCACAGGTTCAGGTAGGGGTTCTGATTTACCCCTCCACTAGGAGCCCCGTTCAGCTATGAGTTGGAAAGCTCCACCTCTTCCTGGAGCTTTCACAGGATGCATACTTTTTATTGTACAGTTGGGTATAGTTGGGGCCCTGCCCCAGTAGTGTTATTGATTAGTTATTGTGGGTTGGTTCTTTTGTGTCTTTTATTCTCTAGTCATCAGATTGACATGTATATATAGTGTGTGCCTGTACCTCTGTTGTTGTAGCCTTGTCGGCTAACTAGTAGTCTATCATATTGGCTTATCTATCTTGATGTACATGAGTTACTGTTGACCATGTCATGACCTAAAATGTCCAGGCTTAGTGTTTCAAACATCATGCTGCCCTATTTTCTTTTGGTCCCTTGTTTAGTTAACTAGAATGTTTAGTGGCTTACTTGGCAAATAACAGTATCTGGTGCTAGTCCCCCCTCCCCCCTCTATACGGCGTGACAAACATGGTATCAGAGCCACGCATGTCCCAAGGAATCCACAATGCCCTGTCTTATAGATTCTTGCTTATGGGTGTATTGTGCACCATACTTATAATCAGTAGGCTACGAGGCATTTAGGGATGGTTACATTTCTTCACTTAATAGATCGTGCTATAGAACAAAGATATGGGAACATATGAAATCTATATCGTGTTATGTTGTTTTTAGTTAATGGGCTACCTACGCTCAAGAGATGGCACATCATGAGATATGTATGGATCCCAGAGAAGGTACCAATCGTGTCTTGCCTAGTCAGGCGGATATATTCCCCATTGAGGTTCATACGGAGTCTCCAATGCCTACAGTACCAGATTCACCAATACTTGTTGGGGCCCAAGGAGATCTAGTACCCGAAGCCCCATCAGAGATGTGGAGCAGGGGATGAAGGAGGCTATTCAGCTACTAACTAGGATGGTTTCTATTTATGAGAGACAACTAGAGGCGAGAGTAGACACCAGAAGGGATCAAACAGAAAACTCAAAAGTACGAGAGTTTCTTCACTTGGCCCCTCCAGTATTTACAAGGTCAAATCCCACTGAGGATCCATAGGACTTCATAGACCATATGTATAGAGTATTGAGAGTGATGCATGCCTCTATCACTGAGGCAGTGGAGTTGTCTTGTTTTCGACTACGTGATGTCGCCATCTTGTTGTACGAGGCGTAGGAGAGATCTAGAGGGCCTGATGCTTTGCCAGCAGAGTGGGAAGACTTCTCTGAGGCATTTTTAGTCCATTACTTACCACAGGAGGTGTGGGAGGCTCGTCTTGACCAGCTTATCAGTTTGAGGCAGGGGGATATGAGTGTAAGGGTGTATAGCTTTAGGTTTAATTCTTTGGCTAGGTATGCTCCAGATATTGTACGTACGATGAGTGCTAGAGTTCATTGTTATGTGCATGGTTTGGGGGATCATTTTATCAGAGACTGCAGGATAACCTCTTTACAAGATAGTGCAAATATTTCTCGTATTCAGGCTTTTGCTCAGACTATAGAGGACCTTTTTCTTCGGATTTGGGATACCCGTAGAGACAGGGACAAGAATAAGAGGGCTCGTACTATAAGTTCTTATAGGTAGCCAGTGGTTGATTTTAGGCCCTCATTTCACTCATATCTACCTCAGGCAGTAGGCAGTTTGCCACCATAGATGCAGGGCCAACGATTTGATCATTATATTCAGTCAAGGCGGGGGTAGAAATTAGGCCAGCTTGATAGACATCGAAAGAAGCGTTCTACACAAAGTGACAACCTACTCCCCCATGCACACAATATAGTAAGCTTCATACTAGGTAGTGTAGAAAGGGTTCAAGTGCATGTTACCATTACGGGAAGATGGACACTGTATTAGTAACTAGCCCTTTAGTTAGTCCCTATTGTGAATGAATTCCTGATAATATTCCCCTATAAGCTTCCAAGGATCCCGCGAAAGGGATCTAAATTTTGTTATAGATGCTCTTCGTGATTTACAATCTATATCCATTCCTCCCTAAGGAATGGCTCTTGTAGAGCTAAGAGACTTCAAGGAACAACTGAAGGGCTTGCTTGATAAAGAATTTATTAGGCCTAGCACATCTCCATGGGGTGATCTAGTGCTCTTTGTTGGAAAGAAAGATGGCTCCTTACGGATGTGTATCAGTTACAGATAGCTAAATAAAGTCACTATAAATAATAAGTATCCTTTTCTGTTGATTGATGGTTTTTTTCAAAGATCGACTTGTGACCCAGGTACTACTCGCTATGAGTCAGGGATGTTGATATTCCGAAGGCAATGTTTAGGATGAGTCAGAAGCTGAGCATGCAGACCACTTGCTAGTTATATTATAGATTCGCCAGGACAACAAGTTATATGCTGAATTCTCCAAATGTGAATTTTGGTTAACTTCTATAGCTTTTCGTGGCCATGTTGTTACTGGCAATAGTATTAAGGTCGATAGCCAGAATATTAAAGCAGTAATAGCCTGGCCGAGAACCTTGAATCCGACAGAGGTCCATAGCTCTTTGGGCTTGGCAGGATATTATAGGAAGGTTATTCAGGGATTCTCCACTATCTCTACACCACTAACGAGGTTGACGCATAAAACAACTAAGTTTTAGTATACTGAATCATGTGAACAGAGTTTTCAAGAGCTAATGAAAAGGCTTACCACCGCACCTATTTGGCTCTTTCGGATGGAACCAAAGGCAACATTGTATATTTTGATGCCTTGAGAATTGTCCTAGGTTGTGTTCTTTTGTAGAATAGTAGGGCTATTGCATATGCTTCCAGAATGTTACTAAAACATGAACAAAACCATCCTACCCATGATCTAGAGTTTGCCGCAGTTGTTTTTTGCCCTAAAGATTTGGTGGCATTATCTATACGGAGTTCATATTGATGTTTTTACTGACTACCAGAGCCTCCAATATTTATTCAAGCAAAAGGAGTTGAAGTTACGACAAAGGAGGTGGCTAGAATTACAAAAAAAAAAAATTATGATTTTGACATTTTATACCCTCCCAGTAAAGCTAATATTGTTGTTGATGCACATAGTGGAAATTCCATGGAAAGTCTAAGTCATGTTGAAGCTGATAAGATTGAAATGACAAAATATTTACATCAGCTAACTAGTTTGTAGGTGCTATTAGTCGATGCGAAAGGTGGAGGTGTGATTGATCAAAATACAGTAGAATCTTTCATTGTTACTAAAACAAAAGAGCAATAATGTGAGAATCCTAAGCTTATGATATCGAGGGAAAGTGTTCCACAACAGCAACATCCTCTAATTGATCTAACATGAGAAGGAGTCCTTCAACACCAGGGCCGCTTATGTGTTCCAAACATCGGTCGGCTCCGTGCCATGATTCATTTTGAGGCTCATTACCCTAGATATTCGGCTCACCCTGGGGCAATAAAGAAAGGGATATTGAGACGTACGACATATCTGTTGGTGGAATGGCATAAAAAACATATTCCAACGATGGTGGCCAATGCCCCAACTACCAACATGTTAAAATAATACATCAGAGACTTAGAGGCTTAGCTAAGTATATTGATTTTTTATTCTTAAAATGGGATATGATAAATATAGACTTCATTGCTGGTTTGCCTCATACGCCACGTAGGTATGATTCTATCTGGGTAATCACTGATAGGTTGACAAAATCAACTCATTTCTTGCCAGTAAGAACGATATATTTAGCAGAGGATTATGCTAAGCTTTACATTCAAGAGATTGATGCCTTCGTGGAGTTCCATTATATCTGATCGAGGGACCAATTTACCGAACATTTTTGGAAGTTTTTTCATACTCACGTGAATCTCAACACAACTTTTCATCAATAAATTAATGGGCAAGCAGAGCGTACCATCCAAACCGTTGAGGATATGTTACGTCCCTGTGCGCTGGACTTTGAAGGAAGCTGGGATGATCACCTACCTCTTATTAGTTTGCTTATAATAATAGCTTCCAAGTTAGTATTCGTATGGCACCTTATGAAGCACTATACAGGCAAAGAAGTAGGTTGCTGATCGGTTGGTTTGAGGTTGGGGAGGCAAAAATTGCTAGGCCCTAATCTAATTTAGCAAGAAACGGAAAAAGTAAGACTTATTACAGACTTACTACAAATGGCCTAGAATCGGCAGGAGTCTTATACATATGTTTAACGACGAGACATAGAGTTTGATGTAGAAGATTGGGTGTTCTTGAACATATCATCTATGAAGGGAATCATGTGGTTTGGAAAGACAGGAAAGCTCAGTCTTAGATATGTCAGACCGTATAAGATTATTAAAAAAAATTTAGCAAGGTAACATACGAGCTTAATTTCCTTCAGAATTGGGAGCAGTCCATCTAGTGACTCATGTTTCTATGTTGCAGAAGTACATTAGAGATCCTTCGTGTATTAATCGTATTAAGGATACCCACATTGCTGAAGACTTAGCTTTTGATGAGGTACCAATGGCTATTTTAGATCGATAAATAAGAAAGCTTCTAAATGAAAAGTGGCCTTCGTGAAAATCTTGTGGCAGAACAAAAATATTGAGGAAATAACTTGGGAAGCCAAAGAAGAAATAATGAAGAATGTTGAAGATGTTGCCCCAACTCATACTCAAAGATAGTATCCAAAAATAGAATAGACTAAATAGAAGCATGAAAGTAAACAGATGTTGTCACCAAATGTGGAAGACTCACCAATAGCAAGCCTTCAGCAAATAGATTAACTGCGTGGAGGAGGAGGATGAAAAGAAACTCCATTTCCTACATGGTTAGATCATGCAGGAAAAATGTATGCATTAGTACATTTGAATGTACTAAGTATGAGCAGTGCGAATGCAACAAGGAACATAAGTCAGAATTAAGGAATATGCATAATCATAATCAATGGATATAAGCTCAATATGAAGTAAATGCTCAATGCCATAGTCAAACCATGCATGAGGGTTGCCATACCATAGAAACCCATTATACATAGATAGGAAAAGACCATAACCGATAAATAAAACCAAGCGATCTACTACTTGGTAAGCCATTGTTCAACCCACACCATATAAAGGGGTGGTATACCTAGCCGAGGTAAACCAAACACTTATCATACGAGAACATCACCCATTTTGGAATGTGCCTTATAGTTACCTTACGGGTTTGTCTCCCAGTTTAGCACCCATGATTGATCAACCTAACGGGAACATCTCCCATTTTGGTATACATATTTTATTAACCTTACGGAAACATCCTCTATTTTAGTATATGTATTTTATTAACCTTATGGGAACATCTTCCATTTCGGTGTACATATTTTTTATTAGTCTTACGGGAACATATCTTTCTGACAATAAGAGGTAATATCAAGGACTTAATGTTTCAAGTCAAAGGAATCCCCTAAATATATACATTCGGGGTTAAGGAAATGGCCCGAGTGGCACCTCACCCTTTTTGGAAGGTTTAAATTAGGTTTCACATTTCAAATGGGACTAAAAGTGTATAATTTTCTACTAATGGATTTTTAAAAGTTATTTCAATAGCACAAAGGTCATACATTAAGTTTTGGAATCAAGAAAGTTGCAAGATAAAGGTTGGCCAAGGTTACCATAAGTTTCTTTAAGAAATCCTTCTTAAATTTAGCTAAAATGTAACAGGCCATATCTCCCAAAATATAACGAATTAGAAAGTCCATAACCTATCAAATTGAACATCTATGAGTCTAGTTTGCAACGTATAAAACCGCGCAACAAACCGACCTCAGAATAAAAGGTTATGAAAGTTTTACTGGGACTGCGCGAGTAGGAAACTGGGTCATGGGCCTGGTCGGGTAAAGCCCAACTTTAAGTCGGCTATTTTGACATTTTAAAGCTCAAAAGTGAACCGTTCTCGTCCCGATGGAGTATGAAACTGAAGATAATGCTCCAAATGTTCTCTAAGTGATTTAGATAAGTTCCTTTTGCGTTTTTACCGTTAAAATTTGTGCCTGTGCCTCGAAATACATGCCTTACGCTTTGCAATTGTTTTCCCCTCTTATTAGCTGAGTTAGTGGCTGTTTTTGAAGTGTAAAAAATGGTGTTCTTGCTGGTTATTGTTAGTTTATAGCTGGTGTGTTCAGATAATAATTTTGGGGCTACTTTACGGTCATTTTTATGAAGTTTTACGGACATTTCCTCATGTTAATGCTGCTTGCCGAATCTGGTCATTAATGCTAAATTTATGACTGTTTATAGGTGTCTTTAAGCTTCGTATATATAATCGTTTTTATTCTTTTGATGTAAAGAACAACTTCCGTGAAGAATCTTTTGGCAATTGGACGTTCGTTGGAGAGGTTTGTTAAGGCTAAGCTCCGTCTCTCCTTTTAGCACGAAATTCGGGAACTTTTCCAAAATGTCAAATGCGATATCTTACTATTCTGTTTCTAGAAAGACCTTCTGTGAAAGGCAGTGAGATTGCAACTGCGTTATTTTCATGATGGTATTAGGTTGAAATTCTATTCATTCGCTTAAACTGGATATTCAATATCTATATATCATTTTGTCGATTTTCTTGGCTACCTATTCATATGTTCGAGGTGTTTCACTTCTTGGCGTAGTGCCATTAAAATAAATGTAGAATGTAAAGGAAAAGTAGTATTCATAATCAGTCCTTCTTCCGTACAAAAATATAATTGAAGCATTTAGCAAGTAACGCGTTGGTTTCCAATATTTACCAGTGAAATGTTCCTTTGCAAACTACTAAAGCGCTTGATCCTGTTTAAATACATTACTTTACTAATTGACATGGGACCAAGTATAAGTATTATGTAAAGCGCCTTTATGAACATTTTCAAAGTTAAGGCTTAACTATAAATATAGTGTTTTATTTCCCAATTTATTAAAAAGAGACATATAAGATCCCACGAGTCATGTGTATATGCTATGACAATGATTATGATGTTATGAGAATAAGTGTACCAATGAGCTAAGATTGGCTAAATGATAATAATTATGATGCTATGAGAATAAGTGTACAATGAGCTAAGATTGGCTAAGTTCTTGCTATGGCCTACTATGTGCATTCAACAATAAAATCATACATTGCACATTATGCATGGTCTCCGAGGTATAATCAGAGGTATGGGGCCTATTTGCCCAAATGATTATATATATATGTATATGGTACAGATGGCCACAGGTTTGCAGATATGATGCTGGTTAGCTACCGAAAAGGACCACCATTGCTAGAATTTTGTTGGGTATGTCATGCATTTGCATCTATATATATGTATTCGCGACATGCGGTACTCGAGCATACCATGCATACTTGATCACTAGGAGGTTGGTTATTGGCCATTAAGATTACACGAGTTTTGATTACAGGTGGTATTTTTATTAACCTTTTTACTATGGTTATCTATGATTTTACTATGGTTATCTATGATTTTACTTCCTCCCTTTGTCTGGGGACGCTGCATTTTATTTCGTGCGTGCAGGTTAAGGTTGGGGTTTTGATTTACCCCTCCACTAGGAGCCCCATTCAGCTATGAGTTTGTAAGCTCCACCTCTTCTGGGAGCTTTCACAGGATGCTTACTTTTTATTGTACATTTGGGTATAGTCGGGGCCCTATCGTAGTAGTGTTATTAATTATCTTAGAGGCTATTATGGACATCTTATTGTGGGTTGGTTCTTTTGTGCCTTTCAGTCTCCAGTCATCAGATTGACATGTATGTATAGTATGTGCCTGTACCTCTATTATTGCAGACTTGTTGGCTAACTAGTACTCTATCTTATTGGCTTATCTATCTTGATGTACATGAGTTACTGTTGACCAGGTCATGACCTAAAATGTCAAGGATTAGTCTATTAGATGTCATGCTGCCCAATATTCTTTTGGTCCCTTGTTTAGTTAACTAGCATGTCTAGTGGCTTACCCGGCCAATAACAGTGCCGGGTGCCAGTTGCGACTCCCCTCTCTATGGGGCGTGACAAACTCCCATTTTGGTGTACATATTTTACTAACCTTAAGGGAATATCTCCCATTTGGCATATGTATTGTATTAACCTTCTGGGAACATCTCTCATTTCGATATACATATTTTTCTAACCTTACGGGAACACCACTCATTTTGGTGCACATATTTTATTAATCTTACGGGAACAACCCCCATTTTGGTATACATATTTTTTAACCTTATGGGAACATCTCACATTTCAGTATATCATGCAACTTAAGCTATATGGATCCATTGGCTTATTCCCAATCCTATAGTAGCAACATAGTCGTGGGATAATGGTTATTTACCAAGGTCCGCTACGTGCTAGGTTACAATGCCACAGAATACTCAAATTATTCATATTATATTAATATGCAAAGCATTTTAGTACCTTCATAGTTTATAGAGTAGCTCATAAAAACCAAGGCTTCATTATATCAAACATAGGGCTCATAACTTTTCATAGCTTTCACAACATTTCATAATTCATAGCATACATAATAGCCCTTCACAATTTATATGATTCGTAAATCATATATCTTGCCATAAAGACTTTGTTAACATAAGAAGCTTAGTTCATGATCTAGTAAAACATAGCAAGTATGCATTTGTGCTCAAAACAATGCAAGAACAACATCTTTAGACATAAGAAGAGTAGCAAAACCCCTTTTTCAAATCACGCTAAATAGCCCAATGTATTATAGCAAAGCATAGTTAGGGCGTTCGTAAATCCTCACATTAAATCACATATTTTCATGACTTGTTATCTCGTAATGTTCTACAAAGATAAAATAATATAATGCTACTCATAATATCATCATAGTTTTCTTCATGGTCATGTCATGCAAATAGTTCATGAAATCTTCATGAAAATCCTTGTCAAGTAAAGGTAGTCAAACTTGGTCTGTACATGTACATGTAGTTAAAATCAAGCATTTCAAGAGTCTTAGACAAGAGAGGAGTAAAACCAACTCATTTTAAAGTCATTTAAACCAACCCACCAATATTATAGTAAAACCCTCATTATTTAAAAATCATACGTTAAGACACATAGTGATAAATAGTTAGTTTGAACCATTTTTAATCAACACATTGCAACAATATACATCATCTTCCAAATTATGGACATGGGAACATAAAATTCATCTTATCAAGAGAAACCTAGTTAGACATCCTCAACACACATATAAATTCATAAATTCCACATAATATTTTACTTCATGATAATGCACAAAAATGAACCGTCATAGGATGCATAATAGTAATGTCATATGAAAGAGTTCATAAAATACCCCTAAAGATTCATAAACTTCATGTAGTAGCAGAATAGAAATTGTTGGACTTGTGGGAAGGAAGGTTCCCCACAATCAAATACACATACCTTAGCCCATGTTTTATGAAAAAAATCACTAATTTGTTAAAGAAACTCGAAACCCTAGCTTTTCCTTTAATGATGAACCTGAAGAGACTTGAGAGGAAACTTGGAAATTAGGTTTTGAAGAAGAATTTATGAATAGGGTCATTTGGGGGAGTTTTAGACTGATATAGGGAATGTGAGATGTCAAAACGACGTGGGATTGGGCTTAGGGTGTGAGGAGAGGTCAAAAATACCCTTTTTAAAATCTGGCTAGATAATTTCATAAAACGTGTAGAGTGGGTCGTAGAAGCTGGCAGCCTGACAATGCTTAAGTAAAATGGGAATAACCTTATGGTCCGAACTCCAAATGAGGTAAAATCACTTGCGTTGGAAAGATAATTCTAAGAGTTTTCATTTGGTAGGTTATAAAGAACCTAATTTGAAGTGTTCTAAGAGAAACAATTATTTAAAGTAGACACATATAAGAACTCATGTTAGAAGTTAGGCGATTTGAATCACTTGCAATCGATTTGAGGAGAATGGGGCTTAGCATTGCATGAGGGGTCATAGAAGGACTAGAAGAGGCTGTTAAGAGAATAGAAAAAGGTTGGAACTTTTCTCTATGAAAATCCACTGAACAGGATCACGAGACCATATTTATAGGTTGTGGTCCATTCAATGGGCCGTAGATAGTGTTCTTCTGATAGAGATTTAGAAACCTCTCTCTGATTCTCACTCTTTGATATGGTCTACGACTCGTAAAACCTATTACGGGTCATATGTTGAGTTGTAAACAAAATGCCAGAAAGTTTTTATTTTCACCAAGTTTAACCTTCAAATCATGAGCATAACTAATGACTTGTGAAACTGTTTACAACTCGTAGGACCCCTCATACATAGATGGCCTCCAATAATTGAGTCACTGGAATACACACTTTGGACCCACGAACCAATGTATGGCTTCTACATAAACATACAACCTATAAGGCCTCTTGTAAGGACCCCTTATACTTTGAAAATTTCCAAGGATCTATTTTCCTTTTCCACCATCATACATTTCGACATGTGGGGCCTTACACTCCTAAACTCAAACCATGATTAAAATGGATCGATATAAGCATAAAAAGGTAAAACCCAATTCTATGTCCTTTCTATGTTCCTGAAAAAGACTAGTACTACAGAAAAGAGAAGAGGAGCATAAAATTTAAGAGATTGTGGAGAGTTCTTGAGGATTAATTGTCCAAATGCTTCAGACTAGGTATGTAAGGCTAAACTAAATATGAGATTTGTTCTCTCATGTTCTCCATTGATGATAATAGAGAAGTTAAGAGTCTAATTAGTCTACGTATATGGATGTTGATTATTTTCTTGAAACTTATACCTATTTACATGTATTTTCATATGTTGATGATCATCATAAATTTTTTTCCTTGAATTGAATACTTTCCATGAGATATTGAATAAACTCTATATGAAATTTGTGTAAGGATGCATGAATGAACCTGGGGATGGAGTCTAGAGCCTTGACTTGAGTATGTTGATGGAAATCCTGATGTGAGTATGAGGTTGTGTTAAATGAGGTTGATGATCCTATGAGTCCCCGTATTTGAGTTCTTGAATTCTGTCTAAATGACTTTTTTGAAAATGATGATCTGAGTCCTTGAATTCTTAATGACAATTGAGTTATCTTAGATGACTTAAAGTCTCTGAAAATAATATAGGTCTTTACAGTTTGAGTTCATGAGTTGTTGAGAGTCACCATGAGACTAATTGAGTTGATGGGTGCCTTTATAAGGCTAATTGAGATGAGGAAGAGTCTTATGAGCATTGACTCTTAGGAGGAGTATTGAGCACCGAAATGGATAAGAGTGAGTCCAACTCACACTTATTCACTACGTCTCCAAGTGTATGATGAGGATTGAACCATTACTTCACAATGTCCTCTCTTGAGGTAAAGTCCCTAAAAGCAATATAGGACTTTAGAGTTTAGATTCCTTGTGGATCATAGGTGTTCCTTACATGACAAGTATGGAATGGCTATGGCAACATCAATGGGATTGTTATAGAATCTCTAGCTCATAAGTGATTGTTGTCGGATAAGAGAAACTCCTAGAAAGTTCCTACCTTGAGTACTTTGAGTGGAGTTGATTGATGAGGTTTGATTCATTGATGGGTCATTTGTCTACTCTTTATTCTTACTTTAGATAGACACTTGATATTCTGATTGAGTATTATTTGAGTTGATGTTATATCTATATTATTCTACCTATTTCTGTTTTATTCAACTACTTTAGATATCAGTACATTAAACATACTGATGTCCCCTTTTTGACTGTGTCATTACATGATGCGGTGGAAGATATTAGAGATCGTCAATAGGCACATCATTGAGGATCTGAGCATTTTAGCCGAGTTAGTGAGCCTCCTTTACTTCAGAGGATGATTAATTATTTTCATCTTGCTTATTAGAGTTAGACATTGAATTAGCTTTACTTTATTTTGAGGTAGCCATGGATCTGTCATTGGCACCAATTGATAGTGATAGAGGCTTCATAGACAAGAATGGAGTATTGATGTAACCTGTTGAGCTAGATTCTTTCCGACTAGCCTATTTTATTTATATTGCTTTGAGATTTAGATTACCCATTCATATCTCTAGTCTTCTGCTGAGTTTTTTGAGTTATACTAAATGAATGAATGTGATGAGGCCAACTGGTTTTCTTGGGGATTGCAAAGTCTCTGAGTGTCAGCCGCGTCTAGGGTACCTTCCCGGGACATGACATTACCCTTCCAAACCCCCATTATTTTAAAAATGCAAGTATCAAAATAAAAAATAATTAAGGCCTCTTTTGTTTTCATTAAGAGTAAGACATCTGCGGTGATGCAAACAAAAGTTTTATCATTTTTTTTATAAATGAGTTGAATATTATTTTGTTTAACCTAAGGATTCTACCATGTAGTATCCCAACATCTATTTTTATCTATACAAAGAATCAAGATTTTTGTATACTGCATTGATTTTATGTAACTAAAATACGTGAATCACTGCATATGAAGTGAAGTACCAATTGAACGAACTAGTCTAGAGTTGTACTAAATATAAATCACACAATCAAAGAAAAATGTATTTTCTAAAACAAGATAGAATTAATTCATCAATGTTAGATTTAAGTTTATCATACACAGATGGAGGTATGTATGTAAGTATGTATGTATTCTGGAGAACATACATATTTTGCCTTGTATAAACATATCTCTCATTACTTAGGCTCCAAAAAAGAGAGAATAGGCATGTTCCTCCATTGTCACGTTTCGAGTCTAGACCCTTGAATAAAGTAGCCGGCACTAATCATTGTTAATTCCAAGAAAACCCTTGACCTAGCTAACTCACTCAGTAGAAGACTCATTCATTAAGTGAATTATCTAAAATGGGCAACTCAAACATTTTCCTCAATAAGTAAATGATTTAAGTACTCAAAATAAAATAAAACTTAAACATCAGAAACTCAATGATGAAATCTAATCTTTTAAAATAGACTCTTAAACCACACATTGACTCTACTCTGTATATGAAACCATTAAATACTAATCAGAAGGTGCGAGATAAGTCCGCGGCTACTTCAAAGAACTTC
This sequence comes from Solanum rostratum, assembly GCA_029948455.1. Lineage (NCBI taxonomy): Eukaryota > Viridiplantae > Streptophyta > Magnoliopsida > Solanales > Solanaceae > Solanum > Solanum rostratum. Next base: position 23,404,213 of record CM057055.1, read on the forward strand.
TAAATAAAGAAAAGCGAACGAAGTAAACAATTCCTCCAAATGTAAGGAGGCCTTACCAAATATGAAAAGGGGATGATCTTTAACGATATCCCTATTGAGGATCTCTAACATTTATATCTACATCATTAAAGGTGCAACGTCGAATGATATCGGTACATGAAATGTATGGTATGTAACATCGTTGAAAGAACAGATTCCCAAAAGGTACTCAATAGAATGAATGATAATATAACTCAAGTCAATAAAAAATACGCAAGTATATGAATAATGCAATGTTTGATAAATTATAAGCAATAAGTGAAATTCAGTTAAATTCTAATAATGTTTACTCTTTGGAGAGTTTCTCTAACCTACAACCACCACTTATGAACTAGTGACGGCACAAGGAACTTTTGTCATTGCCACAACAGACCAATATCTTGCCAGACCAAGGATGCAATTTCACTAGATCCATGGTAAAAGTCCCTTTTCAAGATAAGTGAGGAGTGACCACAAACCAATGGCATAATCCTATTCTATGCTAACTAAGTGGTTTATGAGTTTTGAGTTGTATGAACTCTTACCCAAATTAGTGCTCGACACTATTCTCAAAAAGAATTACTATGCTTATACATCAAGTGAGTAAAGTATTGAAAAATCATCTTGTCTAGTCTCATTGAACATTATTCAAAAGGCTAAATACTCCTCAACTGTTCCTGATCATTCATTAAAATTATTAGTTGTCTATGAGGACCCCACTCATCTACGCTTAACTAAAACAAACATAAAATCAGAATTTATCAATCTCATAACTCAATAAAGTTTATATACTTTTGGACACTCATGTTCCCTAGAACACTCCATGCTAATGCATTAAAATAATCATTCCCAACTTAAAAATATAAATAATTAAAGAAAAGAACATTAACTCAAGCAGGATTTGTGTGAATGTAACCATAAGAAAAATTTCAATAATTAGAAGTGCAAGAGCAATTATGATCACAATAAATAATTATAATGGCAAGTGCTTTTTCTTGTGTGGATCCTATTTCATTGGGAACTTGATGAGTCAATCCACCTACACATCTTGCTTTCACTGTTATATTGGATAGAACTCAATAAATTAAGGATTAATTCATTCAGAACTCAAGGACTTAAGGATAAAAATCATTTTGAACTCTTTAACAAAGAAATTTCGTTGTAGGGAGTGTAGATTGAGTCAATACAATAGTATGAGTAGCCTTACATATCTAGAAGATTGATGTTTTATTTGAAACTCGAAGAACTTGGCAGGCATACATGAAATCTAGCTTTTCTCCTTTCCAATTCATGATCGCAAAATATTCTAAATGCTAGTGAGAGAAAAAACACGTAGGGTATTTATAAGGGACCTCAACTACTCCAAAAATGTAATATCCCATAAGTAGAAAGGTAAAAATAATATTTTAAAAAAAATTAGACTAGTGCAGGTTCCACGAGCAACATCGATGGCTCATAGAATCAACCATCAGTAAAAGCTAGGGGTTCATAGATAACCCTCAGATTAGCAAAATTTTGAGAAATTAGGCTTGATTGGATTAGAGGTTTATACAGACGTAGATGGATTGAAGGGTCATGGAATGGATTCGTAAAACTATTGGATACTTGAGTATCTTTTGGAGTTTAGGGATAATCTATGAAGGAGATTTAATAGACCATAAATTAATCTACGGTTAGTGGAATCAAACCATCATTTGGGTCCAACAATTTGGGTTTCTAACATTTGTCTTAAGGACCAACCAGATGGGGCCTTAGAAATTTCGACACGTTGTAAAGAGTGTCATGTATTTTGGAACTAGAGTCTTGAAAGATCCTCAAGGCCCACAAGACCCCTTGTAAAAATCATACATGGTTCTATGACCGTAGAATGTTCTTGTAGACAGGTCCAGAAGAATTTAATGTAGGACATTCTTATAATTTTCTACCTTCCAAAAACTACTCATTTTGACCGTATTAAACTACTTATAACCATTTTGTTCAATAACTTCACCCCAAAACCAAATTATTTCCCCCATTCCTCATAAGAACCACCTAAGTCTTCTTCTCCAATTCTCTCTCAAGATCAACGAAGGGTATCTAGAGCTTTTCCGCAAATTTCACCATTAAAGTCAAGGTTTTTCAAGTTATATTTGTACTCAAATGTAGGTTTTCATCCATCGGACCTTTTCATCCATGGAGCCCAACAAATTCCTCTCTTTTTTCCAAATTCAATTATATATTAAGAATCTTTATGATCTCAAATTCAATTGTACGGATTATGATTTATATAATATTCATTACCCAATTACGCATACTTTGTTATAAATTACAAGATACTTATGATTTTCAAGTGAATTCTACCACACAATATCTATGATTCATGGAACTACTTATTTTGTTCCCTAAATTATAATTTTATTGTTATTACTTTACATTATATGCATGTTTTCAATCTAATTTCATGATTTTAAGTCGATTATGTAAGAACCCAGTTTTTTTTTTGAATTTTCACTTACAAGTCACGATTAGGAAATTTCAAGTGTTCAAGTATGTTTATGAAAAGAGTGACCTTATGACCCTATTAATCTATGATTTGTAATTGTCGAAGATCTATCCCCACATTACATCAATAACATAAAGATGAGTTATTCGACGAATATAATTTATGAATTGGATTGGTTTGTTATGAAATTGGATTTGCTATATCAAACATTTATAGAAATTATGAACGAAGAAACTTATGTAAAGCTTATGAATTCACGATATGTATGATTCTTATGACAAATATTCCGTGGATATTGACCTAGCACTACATAAAGCTTGAGGTGGGGACTCAACCTTTGGGATCCTTATAAGCAACCTTTAGTCCCATAACTATGTGCCATTGCAGTATTTTTGCCAATATGGTCTAGCTAGTGGTATATCACATGTTTCATGAAACCCTCTTAGCAAGGTAGACTTCTATCTTTGCAAGTAGGCTCATTTTTTTATGCACAAGTAGATATTGAGATTCTGTTAATAACTCATATGATCCTATTGACGATTATGTTATGTACCACATATATTTGACTCTTTATGATGCTTTACATGACTCCCTTTATGATTTACTTATGCATTGACCATTATCTTATTTACTTGTTCTTGTAAATACTCTTCATATCATGATGTTTTACTTGGTTACTTGCACTATATAATCTACATTTTTTGCATTGCCTACATATATAGTATATTCATATATGCTAACTCAGACTCTTTACCTACATTATGGCACAATATAGGGTCAGACGTTCCATACCATCATGGTCGTACCTAGATCCCGGACTATTCTTAGAGATCGTGTGATGAGTCCTCATGCTTCGAGGGTGAACTGAGTCTATCTTTTCCTTGTTATTGATGGACTATATTAGTACCTTGAGAGTATGTCATTACCTTTGAGGATGGGATAGGAATATGTTCATAGCCTCTACCAATGTTGGATGTATTATAGGCATGTTAGATATATAAGATGAGTCTATGTTGTCTAGTTATTTAATTTATTATACCTTGCCTTACTTATTTTATAGAATCTTCTGCATTATGGTTGCTCATTTCATTACCCATAAATGCTTATGATATACTAAGAGGCTCAGTTAGGGTTTTCTCGAGAATTCTAATTGCCATGTCACACCTTTGTAACTTGGGTCATTAAAAACATGGTATCAGAGAAGAAGATTTTGGAGTGCTCTAGGGAGTTTTGTATGCAACGTTAGGTAGATTTTTATTCATAGGTGTGCTAGATCTATGAGTAGGATTTTGGCAAATCTATACTTCTTTCATGATGTATGTTGTGCAATAGAGTGTATTATAGGACTCGACTCTCTAATGGTTGTTATTTACAATTTTCAAAAGATGAGTCCAAGATAGTAACCAATGCAAAAAAGACCCAATGCTAACAAGGGCCAAGCTCCTCAAGCTCCACGTGACACTATGGCCAAACCAGTCAGTAATGTAGAATTTTGAACAACCATTCAAACTCTATCCTAAGTCGTAATGGCACAAGCCATCCAAGGAGAAGTGGTTCCAATAATGAAAGCTATGACAATAAAAATTCGAGACTTTATCAGAATCAATCCACCTAATTTTCATGGTTCTAAGGTGAATGATGATCCACAATAGTTTATTGATAAAGCGCACATAATCTTAGTTAATATGGGGGTATCTTAGTAAAAGAAGGCGGTCTAGCTACTTATCAACTCAAAGGTGTTTCTAGGGTGTGATATGGTCAATGGATGGATAAACGGGCAAGGGAGGTTGGTTATGAGCATGGGAAGAATTCAAGGGTACCTTTCTTCATTCATAATTGTCCTTTATAGTTAAGGGAAGCAAAAATCCATGAGTAAACTTATGCTGGGTGTATCGAGCATGGTTTCCAAAGAACGAAAAACAACCATATTTATCAAAGAGATGGACATTTCTTGGCTTATGACATATCTTGAACAAACAGAGGGGAAAAAGCTTAAGAAGATGAAGGTGGGGAAGTCAATTTAAAGGTTATTTTTTCTCATTCCAAATCCATGTTCTAATGGTTGTTTCCAACTAGGCCAAAGATTCCAAGGCCAAGGTTCTTTACAAGCTTTGGGACAAAGGTTTGACAAATATAGGGTGCTCAATCCAATGGTCCAAGGTGGAGGTTATTATGCTAGGAATGTACTTTTCCTAAGTGTCCTATGTATGGAAGCAACCATGTGGGTAGTTGCTTGATTGGTGCGGGTGCATGTTGTTGGTGTGGTAAAATATGGCTTAAGATTTCTAACTGCCCTAATCATGCAATTAAGGGGAGAAAAGGTCATACTTAAGTCTAAGATACTTCAAGTGTATAAGCTCAATGATGGTGATCAATATAAAAATAGGTTCTGTGCACTTCATACTAGGAAAGATATTGAGGAGTCTCCTGATGTTGTTATGGCAATATTGCAGATTTTGAATTTGATATATATGCTTTGCTCGATTCGGAATCCAATTTTTCCTTTGTTAATACTTATGTTTCCATATGATTTAATGTGTCTCCAAAAGTCTTATTAAATCCAGTTTCGATTTATACCCAGCTGATGATTGGTTCTTGCAAAAATTGTCCATATAGATTGACCCTTGTCGGTCTTCCATAATATGATTCATATGACCTTATTGTAATTGATATGACTGATTTTCATAGCATTCTTGTCATGGATTGGCTACACAATTTTTATACGATAATTGATTGTAGAACCTATGTGTGGTCAGATTCTAATTTCCTAATAAACAAGTTCTAAAATAGAAGGGTAATGATTTGGTGTTTAAGGATCTATTCATCTTATCTAAAAGCTAGGAAAATGATTCCTAAGAAGTGAATCTATCACCTAATACAAGTTAGGAATACTAATTCTAAATTCCCAATTCTTGAGTTGGTTCCCTTTGTAAATGAATTTTTTGATGTTTTCTCGATTATTGTCCGGTAATCCTACTGAAAGAGAAATTTATTTCGGTATATATCTTCTTTTGTTACCCAAACTATCTCTATTCCTCCTTATCATATATCCCCTATGACAATTAAGGAGTTAAAGGAACAATCAAAGACTTGTTGGATAAGGGTTTTATAAGGTTAAGCATTTCACTAAAGAGTGCTCCCGTGTTGTTTGTTGGAAAGAAGGATAGGTCACTTTGCATGTATAGATGATTTGTTTGATCAACTCCAAGGTACAAGTTACTTCTCCAAAATTGATCTTTGGTTTGGCTATTACAAGTTATGGGTGCGGGAGTGTGACATTCCAAAGATGGTGTTTCGAACAAGGTTTCATCATTTTGAGTTTTTGTCTATGGCATTTAGGCTAACATTTCTCCTACTATCATCATGGAGTTGATGAATCAGGTTTTCAAACTCTATTTAGACATGTATTTGGTGGTCTTCATTAGTGACATATTGGTTTATTCCCAAAGTGAAGAAGATCATATGGGTTTATTGAAAACTTTGAGGGACAACCAACTATTTTCCAAATTCAGAAAGTGTGTATTTTGGTTGAGGGAGATAGCCGTTCTTGGTCACATTGTGTTAGCTAATGGGGTCATTATTGCCCCAAAGAAATGGAGGTAGTGAAAAATCGTCCTAGACCATTGTCCTTTGGATATTCAAAGCTTCTTATACTTGGACGGTTACTATAAAAAATTAGACGATGAGTTTTTATCCATTTAGTTGCCTTTAATCGAGACAACCCAAAAGAAGGTGAAGTTTCAATGATTTGAAGAGTGTGAAATAAGTCTCAAAATTTTAAAGGATGACCTTACTTCGACCAGTATTTTGACGTTACCGAAATATTTGAATAGGTTGTTGTTTATTATGATGCGTCACGGGTTACATTGGGTTGTGTATTGATGCAACATGGCAAGGTAAGATTCCTCTAGGCAATGAAAAGTGCATAAAAGAAACTACCCAACTCATGATCTTGATTTGGCTATGGTTGCTCTTGCCTTGTAGATGTGGCGCCACTATATTTATGGGTACACGTAGACACATTCACCGACCAAAATATCTTTCAATATGTATTTATCCAAATATACTTAAACCTTAGGAAAATAAGGTGGCTTGAATTATTAAAGGACTATGACCATTGAATATTGTACCATTTTTGCAAAGATAATGTTGTTTCCGATGCACTTAGATGAATGTCTATATGTAGCATTGCTCATGTTGATGATAAAAGGAAAGAGTTGGTTAAAGGTAGTCAAGAATTGGCTCATTTAGGTGTAAAGTTGAATGACGCTAATAGGGTGATATCCTTGTTCATAATGGGCCAGAGTCGTCATTGGTAGTAGATGAAAAGACAAAGCGAAACATGGATCCACCTTTGGTTGAGTTAAAGCAATTGGTGGTTTCTTAAAAGGTTGAGGTCTTCTCACAAGGGAAAGAAGTGGTATTTTGTTACCAAGGTCAACTATGTGTTCGAAATGTTTAAGGCCTAAGGGAGATAATTTTGGGTTAACCTCATAACAATCGGTGTTTCATTCTTCTAGGAGTTCTCCAAAATGTATAGGGACTTATGAGAAGTATATTGGCAAAACACTATGAAGAAGAACATAGAAAACTTTGTAGCAGAGTGTCCAAATTACCAAAAAGCAAAGGTTGAACACAAAAGGCCAAAAGTTTTATCCCAAGATATTCAGATTCCTACTTGGAATCGGGAAGATCTTAATACAGACTTTATAGAGAGTTTTGCTCATACCTATAGGCAACATGATTCTATTTGGGTGGTTTTGAACAAAATGACTAAATCAACAAATTTTTTACAAATCAAGACTTCTTAGAGTGCAAAAGATTATGAAAAGATATATATATATATATATATATATATATATATATATATATATATATATAGGACTTACGAGAAGTATATTGGCGGAATACTATGAAGGACATAGAAAACTTTATAGCAGAGTGTCCAATTTACCAACGAGTGATGGTTGAACACCAAAGGCCAAAAGGTTTATCCCAAGATATTGAGTTTCCTACTTGGAAGAGGGATAATCTTAATATAGACTTTATAGGGAGTTTCGCTCCTACCCATAGGCAACATGATTCTATTTGGGTAGTTTTGGACAAAATGACTAAATCAACCAATTTTCTACCAATCAAGACTTCATAGAGTACCAAGGATTATGCAAACACACACACACACACACACATACACACACACACATATATATATATATATATATAACATATACATATATATGTGTGTGTGTCTAAGAATTAGTAAAACTTCATGGTGTTCCTTTGTATATTATTTTGGATCATACTTTTCAATTCACTTCAAATTTTTGGAATCTTATCAAAAAGGTCTTTGTACTAGAGTTAAACTAATTACGCCTTTGACCCTAAAATCAATGGTCAAATTGAGGGAACGATTCAAAACTTAGAAGAAATGTTGAGGGCTTCTGTACTTGATTTCAAGGAAAATTGGAATAATCCTCCACCATTGATTAAATTTTCATACTACAATGGTTACCACTCAAGCATTGGAATGATACCTTTTGACGCTTTTTATAGAACAAGATTTACGTCTCCTATGGAATGGTTTTAAGTAGGTCAAATAGACTTTATCGAATTGTATTGGTGTTTGATGCCTTAAAGAAATTGATGTTTATAAGGGGAAAGTTCAAGGCTACCCAAAGTCATCAAAAGTCCTACTCAGATAAGATGGAGGAAACTTGAATTCGATGATGATGATTGGGTCCACTTGAAGATTTTACCCATGAAGAGTGTGATGTGTTTTTGTTAGAAAGTGAAGCTTAGTCCCCGGTATATGGGCCCATATAGGATCTTAAGGATAATCGATAAGGTGGCCTATAAGTTAGATTTGCCATTAGAGGTTGCATCGATTCATCTAGTATTTCATGTATCATTGTTGAGAAAATATATGAGTGATTTCAACTCCATTATGCCATTGGAAGGTGTGTATGTTAAGAAAAATATGTCTCATGAAGAGATTCTTGTAGAAATTCTAGATCGATAGGTAAAAAGGATGAGGAACAAGGAAATAGGATCCGTAAAAATGTTATGGAGGAATAAACAAATCAAAAGTGTTACATAGGAAGCACATATGTACATGATAAATAGATATCGTTACCTCTTTTATTCTATTCAAGTCCAAGGTATTTAGTTACTCACGCTCCAACTCTCCAAATTCTTCTTTTCAGCTTTTTCATGTTGTATCATATACATACATGCTTATGAAATTTATTTTGAATGATATTTTGTCCAAAATTTTGAAAATTACATAAAATTCATGTTTAAGTTAAATTTATTAAATTCATGTTGAATTGTTAATTATCCAGTCGATCTACTAAATAAGTTTTTATCTCATTTAAGGACTAGTGTTTCCTAGGGTAAAATATTGTAATACCTCATAAGCTAGATAGTTAGAATGAGGAGGACATTTTAGAAACTAGACTACTGCAGCTTCTACAAGCACAGTCTATGGCTTGTACAACCAACAACGGGTCATAGGTAAGAGTCTCATAGAAGAACCTTAGACTTGGAAAATTTTGAGAAATTTGGGTTGAATTGACGAGAGGCTTATATGGATCGTAGATTGGTTAATAGGTCATTGAATGGATCGTAGAACCCTAGGACACTTAGAAAATTGTTGGAGTTTTGGGACTAGTCTACAAGAGAGCTTTTATGGCCGTAACTTGAACTACAGATGATGGAATCAAGTCATTGTTTGGGTATAGTAATTTTAGTTTTCTAAAGTTTGTTCCACAAACCAACAAGACGGGCTCGTAGAACTTTTGATGGGTCATAAAGAGGGTCCTTTAGTTTGGGACCTTGAGTGTTCAAAGCTGCCCCAAACCCACGGGACCACTTATACAATACATGGGTCTATGAACCTTAGAAGGGTCTTATCGACCCTATATAGTAGAATTTAATGAAGAAACTTCTTGTCATTTTCTATATTCCTAACCCTTAAAGTACGTCATTTTTTCCCTATTAAACTATCTATAATAGTTTTGATTGATTACTTCACCCCCAAAGGTCAATTATTTCCCCATTCCTCATAAGAAAGACCTAAGTCTTCTTCAATTCTCTCTCAAGATCAAGGGAATCTAGGGTTTCCTGTAAGTTCACTATTTCAGTTAAGGTTTCAAGCTAGGTGTTTTCTCAAGGTGTGTAGGTTCTCATCTATAATACCCTTTAACCAATGGATCCCGAAAAATTCCTCTTTTTTTTTAATCAAAATTTAAGTATGTATTTTAAGGATTTTTTATTAACTCCAATTCAACCACATAAATTATGATTTATGTAATGTTTATTTAGTCAATTACATCTCAATTTCTATAAATTGCATCATTTTGATAGTTTCCAATTGAATCCTATTAGATCCGGTCTAAGACTTGTAAATTATTTACGGGTTTCCTAAATATTTATTCAATTGTTATTAATTTACATGACCACTCATGTTTTCAATCTAATTTCATGAGTTCAATTCAATTATGTAAAGCCTATTCTTTTATCCTAATTTTCAATAAGTTATGATTATGGATTTTATAGGTGTGACGCCAAAAATTTTAAGCGAACCCATGCTATTCCTCGTATATGTATAGGTCCAACTTGATAACTTCTAATATGAAGGGTTCAATTATTAGATATTCAAAGTGTATTACATGTGGTGTAGGATCATCAGGGAACACTAAAATCACGCAAAGTCCAAAGAATTCCTATTAGTTAAGTTTCAGTATAAGTACATATAAGGTCAACTTCAAATGGTCATATCCCTTACTGCACAAAGTTTTAGGTGGCCAATTTTTTATCTAATTAAAGTTCTTTGAGTCTTTTTTCCAATGTATCCAATTTTTCCTTATTCGGAGTTCAAAGTAATAAGTTATGGCCATTTTACTAAGTATATTTAGGCTACAAAATTCGGCGAGCTGAATGCCTATTCGACAACTCGCCAAATACATTTTGTGTATCACCAAATAGTTTTGAAAACCCTCAAAACCTAGCATATTAGGAGATTTAAAAATCCTATTTGGTGATTCACCAAATGGTTTCGTGATAGGACCTCCATATTGCTATTTTGGCTGATGGTACTCATTAAAAGGTCATTATTCCTTTACATTCTTAGAAGGGCATTTTTACCCTTTTGCCCTTAATTCACTCCCCTAAGCCTATTTTATAGCTTAATAACATTGTGCCTTTCACTTACTTCAAATTTCTCCCTCAAGGAAGAAGAAGACCCTAAGTCCTCCATTGAACAACAAGCTCCAATTTCTTCTAAGCTCTTCACTCAACTCAAGACTTCTTCAACATCCTTATCTATTTTTCTCTAAGGTATGTGGGTTTTGTTTTATGGGTTTCTTTCACGCATAATTCCCAATTTTCTCTATCAATTTCTCTTAATTTACTTTATGTAATTTCATGGGATTTCATGCTACAGCCCAAAATGCATAGATTATGGGATAACTGACATTTATTTACCTATTTTGATATAAATTGACTCTCAATAGCATGAAATTGTTTGTTTTCCATGCATTCCTATATCAAGCTATATTGGGTCTTTGAAATGCATGGCGGGTTTCTTGGATTGTGATTTAAATTGATGAATTTTATCATATTTATGCATAATCGCATGTAAAGATGCTTTAACTCCAATAAAATTTTTATGAAAATTATCGTTTATGTATGTCGGACTCTTTTGAATAAAAAGTAAATGCTGGTGAAAAATTTTCTCACCTCAAATGATGGATTCTTTATGTAACAAGGACGATTCCCACAAAGTTAAATTACTAAAAGGTTTTAATGAGCTACTCTGTATACATGAAATCTTGAAAAGTTTTGAACCGAGATTATTACTAAAATTATGAATACATGACTGGTATATTTTCATGATATCTATTCTATGGGAATTGACTTAGCATGAAGTCAAGCATAAGTTGGATGATTATCTCCAAGAGTCACTATATAAATCCTTTTGTCTCATAACTATGTATTGCCGCAGGTTTATATTGCCAATATGGCCTAACTAATGGATCTACATATAGAATTATGTTTCATAACACCCTTAGTCAGGTAGAGTTCTACCATGACATGTAGACTCCTCTTTCTCTGTTGTAGAAGCAACATCAAAATTCCATACCATAACTGATGTCGCCCAAGTTACACCTCCTTTTTAAAGATAAAGTAGTTGTTGTCAAGAAATAGAACCTAGCCAAGGTAAGGGTCAAACTGAAGGAAATATGTAGACTTAGGTGAACTCAATTAATGCAATTTGGGTGATTAACCTACTTAATTACCCCGGGGGGGGGGGGGGGGGGAGGGGGGTTGCAATAATCAGTAGAAAAGTAAACTTAACGAACATAAAAATTTAACCAATATGGAAGAAACTAGTGTTTTGTGTTCCCCATGATTCCCTAACTTAGTATCACCGGATAATTAATTCTTTTCTAGTGTGTAACATGTAGGACGGTAAGTTAAGTTCACCAAACCCTTTGGTCCAGGCAAGAGGCGAATTTCACTACGTTACTTGGCCCATCTCCACATTGTGCATTACTAACCTTTACTTATTAGTCCAGTACAACCTCCCCTTGGCCTAGTTCGGCTGATTAGACTAGAACACATCAATCAAATCCTATTATTAATCTCTTGTCCTACTCAATACTACCTTGGTCCAATCAATAACACTAGGCAGGTCCTAATATTGATCACCATTAGACAACATGCAAAACGAAGAGAGTTAATAAATACATACATGCACACTTTCCAAGGATTATGAAATATCTAGTTTTACCTCGTTAGTTCTTCATGGTTCCTATAACCCTAGTTGTAGATTTAGCTACTTATGATTTGTGTAGATGCAAGACTTATGAATTGGAATAACATAATAGAGAACTTACACAATTCAATTAAGAAGAAGCGAATCCAAACTTCAATGAGAATCACCAGATTAAAGATCAAATCAAAGTACAAGTGTTTTTCACAACTCTCCAATATTTTCAACTCAATCTCATTATTTTCCTCTCTAACTGTTGAGCTCTCTGTGTACTTCATAAAAAATAACCTAAAAACCTATTTATATTATTTATAATACAAGTCCTAAACAAAATAGGATAACTGGGTCGGCACGCCTCATGGATAGGACTACGGTCCATATTGCATTCCATGGCCCTTTGTCGAGGTCTCATAAAGTGTTGCTTGAAAACTGGGCTTGTGATCTATGATATCCCTCTATGACTCATAAAGTGGTCTACGACCCATAGGGGGTTTTCGTTTGATAAATCTTCAGAAAGTCCCTCATCTCTGATCCTTAGGGCGTGAACCATGTTCTACGACTCGTGAACCGATCTACGACCTATCTGCATGTTAATAGAACAACTTCAGAAAAGCAGACCCTTACTGGAATTGTACACAAAATCTCCTTCACAGCCCATAGAATGTTCTTTGTCCCATAAAGGGTCTCGTACTTCACCAAAATTAGTAACTTATATATTTTCTCCCCAAAATTAGGGCCAACCTTGGAATCCTTCAAATGAACATAAAAACATATAAAACCAAGTAACATCACATTGAAAACATACAAAATTCTAAGTTGTAAGCATCAAAGTGCTATAGATTTACAGTACATCAACACCCTCAACTTAAAATTATTGCTTGTCCTCAAGCCACACACTCAATCTATATATGTAATATAGTAATACACAGACTTCTACCCGACAATATATGTCACATCAAACTTGACCTCAGATACCCACACCACTTTTTCAAAATAGAATCAGAAAGTCATCTAGCAAATCAATATAGACTCATGCATGTGACAACGAATCTATGACAAGTGAGGTAATATCAACAATCCACAATCACTTAATAAGTCTAATGCTAATAATGCAATGCAAGTGCCCTTAAAGAAAGAAGTTACATATCTTACTTTCAATGATGTTCTCATATATTACTTTGGAAATATTCAAAATCACTCACCCTCACAACATATATTCCTGTATCATGCCTAATACCATAGGCTTGCCCCTATACTCATGAGTAAAATCTTCGACCATTTGGACTAGGATCACTTTAGGACTTCATAGGCTTGTAAGGTAGGCTTGGGGGCTTTGGTATGGCATTTTTGGAATACAGTGACTAAAGGCCCTCCTTAACACTGCAGTTTCCAACACTATTTCCCTACCAACACTGTTATTTTTCAGCTCCTTCCCCTTGTCTCCTATTTCAAGTTTTTTTGGGTGCTTTCTTTTCATTTTTCAGATTTTTGCCTTGTTTTTACACTTTATTTTTCTTTTTAACTCACATCTAAGGCATCACTTATTTTTCATGCACCAAGTACATAATTTTTCTCCTTTTCTCTATATCATATTCCCCCTTATTTTCGTGTTTTACCCTTACACCAACCACCCTCAACTTAGGCTTTTGGCCCGAGTCAAGGTGAACAATATCCATCCTCAGAAGTAGGACCACTTTTTGTAGGCACCCTAAACTTAGTCTTTTTGCCTCAATAAAGGTGCACAATGTTCAAGGGAGGACCAGAGCACATCTTAGGATTTTACAACTAACAATGCTAGGTTCCTTAGATGTCGCAAAGGATAGGTACATGTTAGGCTTCAACATTGGGATCAAGAGATAATCTGCAAATTTGGTTGGTCATTTAAGTTAAGTGGACTTTTAAGAACAACTGACCAAGATCCTCTCCTTATCCAATTAATCTACAATCTAACTTAAATTAACAGGGCAAGTTCTGAATTAGCCCACAACATATGAATTTACCAATTTAAGCACGCCCTCACATGGCACTGACTACATTATCAACAAAAGACTCTCAAATCATGCTTTTTATATCAATTTTTAACCTTACTTATTAAAACAAGCATTGTCAACACATCTAAATATGCATGTTTGCTATCTTGATTAACTAATCAAAATTTGGTGCGTATCAATTTTGTCAAAAAGATACAAAAACATGTTATATGCCACATATATCAGTACTATATGCGACAAATACTACTTAAACATCCTAAACATGCCAGTTTAATAGAGATTAAATATCCATTGGGAAAAACAACACATGCAAAAAATCCCTGGGTCAAAAATTAGGATAGTTATGGATCCAAACTAATAAGAATTCACTGAGGCCCATAATTACTCACATTCCATAAAAAAAGAGGTACATTGTCCCTAATGTACACAATCAAAGCAAAACAAAGTATAAGGGGTCATGAATCATACCCGGGAGCTTAAGCACCGGTGTCCACCTTTGGTTAACTCCTAAGCAGCGCCTTGATTTATTGTCATGGCACGACATAGATTTCTTGAGTACTCAGACTTACTCAGGGTCCCATTCTTCCACAATTTTAATTTCTTCTACGTTTCTAAGGTATGGCTTGACTTTTTGGCCATTTACCTAGAAAGTTCCTCTATTTCTTCTTTACAATTCAATAACTCCATGATCAAAGACACGTGTTACTTGAAAGGGTCCTAACTATCTAGATTTGAGCTTCCAAGGGAACAACTTTAATCTTGAATTGTAGAGTAGCACCAAATACCCAGGTGAAAACTGATGATTCTCCATGCGACGATCATACTGAAGCTTTATTCTTTGTACAAGGCTGAGCTCTCATATGCCTTCAATCAAAACTTAACAAGCTCATTGAGTTGGCTCAACCGTTTTGTTTTGCTGCATCATTCCAGTCTAGATTCAACTTCTTCAGCACCCACATTACTTTATACTCAAGTTCCATTGGCAAATGACATATCTTTCCAAAGACAAGTTGGTAGGGAGACGAGTGGATAGAGGCCTTGAATGATGTCCGGTATGCCCATAATGCATCGTCCAGCTTCCACAACCAATCTGTCTGATTTGTATTCACAGTCTTTGATAGAATCTATTTAATTTCCCTATTAGACAGCTCCACTCCCTTTTATTGAGAATGGTCAAGAGTTTCCAACCTATGTTTCACCCTATACTTTTCAAGTAGATCCTTGAACATCCGATTGTAGATGTAAGAACCTCGATCGCTAATGATCACTTGAGGGGTACCAAAACTTGAGAAAATATTCCTTTTTCAGAAGCATTGTGTCACTTTTGCCTTAATTGTTAGGTAGAGCAACGATCTCAACCCACTTCAATACATAATCCACTAAGACTAAGATGTACTTATTTTCATGCGAGCTAAAAAAAGGGGCCATAATGTCTATCCCCCATACATCAAATAACTCAATAACCATAATAGGGTTTAGAGAGAACTCATGTTTTTGGGAAACACCATCTTCTCTTTGGAGCCTATCACAAGCTTTGGCGTCGTCGTGAGCATCCGAGTGAATGGTAGGCCAGTAATACCCACACTACAAGATTTTATGTGTTGTATGAACTCTACTATGATGTCCACCTACCAATGACGAGTTATATATCAAAAGAATACTCATCATCTTAATCTTAGGAACACAGTGATGAATAATCCCATCCGTGCATACACGACATAAGTATAGGTCATCGCAAAGGATCTTCCTCACATCAGACCTGAACTTCTGACGCTTGTGTGTGTTTAGATCAGGTAGTACAATGTCACCTACCAAGTAGTTTGCATAGTCAGTGAACTATGATGATAAATCGTGGGATACTGCTCACACTCTCTTGGATTGAGTCATCGATCTCCAATCCATCATCAGATTTTGCCATTGCCCCATCTTACAATCTGGAAAGTTGATCACCGACATGATTTTTTTCCCTTTCCTATCAATGACATCAAAATTGAATTTCTGAAGGAGAAGGACCCATCTCATCAACCTTGGTTTCACATCCTTCTTTTCCATCAAGTACTGCAATGCTGAGTGGTCTGTGTGCACCACCACTATTGCCCAATAGATATGACCTGAATTTATCAAATACGAAAACCACGACGAGTAACTCCTTCTCAGTGAAAGTGTAGTTCTTCTAAGCTGTCTTTAGGGCCTTGCACAAAATAGGATCGCTGGGTTTGCACACCTAATGAACGAGTCTACAGGTTGTATTACATTTCACTACCCATAGTCGAGGTCTCATAGAGTGTTGCTGGAAAACTGTGTTCGGGATCTTGATTACCCCTCGACGACTCGTAGGGGGGTTTCTCTGATGAATCTTAAGAAAGTCCGTCATATATGATCCTTAAGGTATGAACCACATTCTATGACTCATAAACCAATCTACTACCCATCTACATGTTCATAGAATATCTTTAGAAAATCATCCCCTTAGTGGAATTGTTCACGAAAACTCGTTCACAGCCCATAAAATGCTCTACGGCCCGTAAAGAGTCTCTTACTTCACCAAAGTCAAGACCTTCTATATTTTCTCCCCAAAATAAAGGCCAACCCTGGAATCTAGTAAAAAAAACACAAAAATACATAAAACCAACTAACATCACATTGAGAACACACAAAATTTCAAGCTGGAAAAATCAAAAGTGTTATATTTTTTAGCACATCAATAACACACATGGTCTTATTTTTGGTTATGATCCCATCTTAAACATTTACAGCAATTGAAGTTATTACTTGCCTTATTCATTCATGCACTCATTATGTTTCTACTTTGCAATTAATATAAATGCTTTATTTCATTTAATTGCATGATCACATACTTCTTACATTCCATAGTACTAACACATATTTTCCCTACATGATATCACCATGTACAGTTCAATGATTAATAATGCTTAATTGTATCCCAAAAGTAATAAGGAATACAACGAGCATTGTTAAGAAAAGATACCCAACTGAAGAGTAGGGGTTGATCTTATGGGGAACATCGTTATGATTCAAAGCTTGAAGTAAAGCTTGGTCTAATTGATTGGAGGTATAACAAATGACCAAACCAATTAACTAAACAAGATTGTTAACCAATAAACAAATATGAAATTAATTATGCAGATTCAAAATCGATAAAAAGTAACATGTTTGGGGATGTGAGCAGTTGAATGTAAACTATGTGAATGAGACTCCGATCTAAATAGTTAGCACAAATTGTGTATGGGTAGGTTAGATTTCTTGTAAGCACTATCATTATTACACCAAAAGCACATTTCATGTTAATCGAAATCAATCTCACACCGCATACACATAAGAAATTTGAGTAACTTACACTTAATGATAAAACACATCCAAGACCTTAGTCAGTTGAACCCAATTATGGAATTCATCTTTATTAATAACTACCCATGACTATTATGTGATCTACCAAGGCTACTTACTCATAATTATGTTGTAATTAGAGATCTAAACATAAATCCTTATTATGTAACCTTCAGATTTAAATTATAAATTGTAGAAAACACAAATCCATATCAATTGGTTCATAATTACTCAAGAAATAGAGACCTATTACATAAATATTACACCCAACTACATTGCACACCCCAAGACAAGAATTTTTAGCCACACACAGTAAAATATAAAGATATTATACCAGTAAGTTCATCCATAATTGCAAGATTGAATTGGAATTAAAAGATGATAGTATATGGTCACAATTCTCATTCCCCAAAATCAAGTACCAAAAGCATTCTATCTCAAGAACAAAGTATTCAACAATGTTTAGAATTGTAAGTAATAAGTGATTTGCCAATTTGTTACACCATCACTGACTGGTCACTTTACATTAATCCATGCCATATCTGCAACATTTGCAATTCCCTTTTGGGTCTGTCAAAGTCATATGGTGATGCGGAGTACAAAATCATCAATTTGAGATGTCTTACTCCCTTTGACCCTTGCCAGATTCTGCAATATTCAACAATGCTCATTAAACCTACCAAATTAATTTGGGGATGTGCTGAAATACAAATTGACCATCAAGTTAGGACATTTCTCAAGAGTCCATTTGTTGCAACATTAGGTGATGGCCGTGGCAATTTGGCAATGCTCCGAATTACAACAATGATGCCCTTTTTGATTTCCTTATTCACCTTTTTGCTTTTTCTTCTTTTTTTTTGCACTCAAATTCCCTTTGATCCTTCTTGGAAATCTAACCTATCATTTATCAACAACTTACGATTGATTTCAAGGTGAAACAACACATTGAGAACAATATTATTCTCCATTTAAGCTCAACTATGAATCCAAATCTAAGTCTCATTAACACCCCCAACTTAACTTTTTGCTTGCCCTATAACAAATCAAACATCTAATTTCGAGCACACATTGCCTTCAAAATGGGCCAAAAGAGAGCAATATGCACATGACACTCTTTTATACTCATCATGATAGTCTCCACAAACCATGTATGCAATTTTCAAGCCTCAAAGCATGACTAAAAGGTATCAAGACAATGGTATGTTCATAGTTGCTCACATGGTTGCAAACTCATGCTCAAAATGCTTCTAAGTGCTCTCTCAACAAAGAGAATTCCTCATTCTCATGGAGCATGCATTATTCTCTTTTGTCCAGAGGAATTAAAGCTACAATCACGCTTACAAAAGAAGAATGAAATGCATGTTCTTGCCTATAGTCTTTCCCTTATTTTAAATCAATGAAAGCCTCCTAAGAGTCAAATCTTGTGATCACAAGGACTTGCTATAGTGTTGTAACATTTCGCTTAGGGATGGGTAGGTAAATTTTGAGTAAAAGTCGCTTAACCCTCAATTATTCGCCTTATACTTGTCCTATCTTCTTTTCTTACTTCAAACCCATACTTTCTCACATAGTTTTTTTATTGTTCAACCAACTTTTTGGTTTTTCAATTCCCACAACTCAAGCTTTTCTTTCTTTTATGCGCTTGAAGGATTCTTTATACAATCTTTCATTCATTTTGACCACTCATCCATTCCTTTCTTGGTTTTTCTCGCATAAAGGTGCACCTTCTTTTCCAATTATTTGTTCAACCATCTTATAGTGTTTCCAACACCCCTAACATCGGCCATTGGCCTTACTTCCAGCAAATCCAGGAGGCTAGGGTTCAAATAAGATTATATGATTAAAGAAAAGATAAAAAGGGATGGCTCATGAGAAGGGTACGAAAGAAATGGTTTTTGGCTCAAATGCAGGACACTAAGGGCATCATTCACAATTCTGGTTGGCTTTTAGCTTAAGTGTGTCACACAAAGATGGCCTTTGATCCTCTCCCAGAATTAGTTCCAATGGTTGCTTATTCCAAAGATTATTCAGGTAAGTTATTAGTAATCACACACACCTTCCAAGTATAACTCACTGCACCTGGCATAATGGACTTCACATAAAAACATAAACCCAATAACATTAGTTTGCAAAGAACGATTATAGAAAATCCAATCTTATTGATCACTTAGTCACATCAAGATGCTACAAATCCATGAATGGATCATTTACACTTGAATTTAAACTAATTGGTGAGTCACTAATCATTTTTTTCCAAGGCACTATTTGAGTCAAAGATATTGAAAATCTATACTAGAATTGTTTCAAAGGCTAAGAACGTGTGAGCTACTTCTAAAGATATGGCTTTTCACATATGCTCTATGTTTTCAAAATTGGTATTCAAGCGCAAAAAGAATATGAAGTAATATCAAGCATCATCATGTGCAAGTCATTAGCAAATAATAACTATTACAAACCAATAATGTAAATATTTACAAAATAACCAAACCAAGCGAACCATTATTTAAATTATATATCATTATAAACAATATAGACCAAAAATAACTATGACCTTGTGGACTACCAATAAAGTCACACACTCAAAAAGATGCATTGTCCTTAATCCGAATAAAAAGCATGATAAAAGAAAATTTAAAAAAGTGTGAGAAGTCCCCTAGATCATGTAGATGAAGGTGGTGGAGCTGACTAATGATCAATCGGGATATCAATGCCTTATCCAATACTCACCTTATAAGGTGCACTAGGTTGAGCAATAGGAATCTGAATTGATGGTGTTGCAGATAGAGGGATGGAAATTTAAGACTCTAGGGCTGGTACAAGAGGTTCTTATGTTAGACCAAATCCATAAGATCCAATCATGGAAGTGTCAACATGAGACTACAGAATAATAACCTCTACTATGGTCTCTTCTAAGATTGGCAACTTATCATGTGAGACAAAATGGCCTGGTGTTTCTGTAGTCATCAATGCCTCCTCATTAGTCTCTAGGCTCATATTAGTATCTATTGGCTCTGTCACCCCAATACTCATAGGCTTGATCTCTAGGCTTGTACCTATGACAGGGACATCAATGTGCTCCTCAAGAGACTCAATTTTAGTTGATTCTAAAGATTCCACATCCCGTTGAAAACTCACCATGTTTCGCTTTAAGGCCTTCAACTCATTCAACGTATTGGAGTTCTTTTCTATATCCTTAACCCTGACAATCAGCCTGTCAAGTCTTAAACCATACTCATCCAACAACTTCCCTTGGAAATCTATACTCTTCTTGATGGGTGCAAGCATGGTCTTGATAGCTCAATCAGTCATGCCATGAACTAAAGACTTGACCTAGGCTTAATGTACATCAACTACATAGGCTAACTGGCGCATGTGAAGAATGATTGTCTGGGTCAACTATGGCCTCGGATAAGTTGCAGGAGTAGAAGTAGGAGCATGTGAAGGAGTAGGAAAAGTAGGAAGTACTGAGCTAGTAGACATCTCTGTGACATATAGATGGTCCATTGAACCCTCCTCAAGATGCTCGACCTCAACCACCGATGTAGTATCCCCTAGTGCCCTCCTAGCCTTCTCCTCCTCATCCTGTCTTTACTTAGCCTCAATCCTATGTATATTTGTAGAAATGTGATCTCAGCATCAATCTTATTATCAAAAGAAAGACTCGCTCAATGACATAAGGTTGTGATCAAGACTAGAAATGGCAAGGGGATCTGTTATTGATTTTCCTTTAACAACATCCTAGGGACAATAATAACACCAAGGTTCAAATGCATCCTATCTATAATGCCACCTTGACATGCTG
Organism: Solanum rostratum; assembly: GCA_029948455.1. Classification (NCBI taxonomy): domain Eukaryota; kingdom Viridiplantae; phylum Streptophyta; class Magnoliopsida; order Solanales; family Solanaceae; genus Solanum; species Solanum rostratum. Next base: position 23,425,629 of record CM057055.1, read on the forward strand.
TCAAAAAACAACACTTTTGATGCTGAAAACTTGGAATTTTGTGTGTTTTTAAAGTAATGTTAGTGCATTTGATGTGTTTTTCTATTTGTTTTTCAGGATTATAGGAGTTGGCATTATTTTGGGCAAAGTGTTACACATGATAAGTTTTTGAGGAACTACGAGGCACTCTACGGGCCGTGGATACTTCCACGAGCCGTTGAGAGGTTTTGTGGTTGAGATCCAGTGAAGGGCCTATTTTTTGATTTTGCATCCATAAATTGTCAAATGAGTTATAGAAGATTGTATGGGTTGTGGATTGGTTTCGTGCCTTACCAATAAGATTTTTCCAAGTTTCTAAGGAGTTGTCAGATAAAACCCTATATGGGCCATAAGTCTTAATATGGCCCGTAGAAAGTTCTCATAGAAGTGAAGCAAAATTTTGAAGATTGTAGAGTACGACACCCAGGTATGGATCGTGGAACTTTGTACGACCAATAACCCGATCAGTAGAAGATATTGAACCCAAATTTTCCTATTTAATTTTGGATTTGTATTTTACTTATTATAATTAGTTTTTAAGATTTTTTGAGAGAGAGACTCATGAGAGAACTGACAAACACCTTTTGACTTCATACTTTGTGATTTTATCATAAAAAACATTACCTTGTAAATTCTATTGAAGAATTTGGGATTTTTCATTCTTAATTTAATCATTTTAAGTTCTTAATTATGTTATCCTATATCATGGTTGTTTCATCTACAATGATTATGCATAGATAAAGCCACAACTAGGGTCATGATGAACTGTAAGGTAAAACAGGAAAATCCATAATTCTTGGAAAGTGTGCATGCATGTATTAATTAACTCTCTTTATTTTGACTTCTTTTAACAGTGGCAAGCATTGGAACCTGCCTGATTCTTATTGACTTGATCAAGGTGGTAATGAATAGGAAAAAAGATTAATTAGTAGGATCCAATATGATCCCTCTCGTCTAATCAACCGAACCGAATCAAAGGGAGGTTGTACTAAAACAATAGGTAAGGTTAGAAATGTCACACTGTGGGGATGGATCAAATTATTTAGTGAAACTTACCTCTCGCTTGGATCAAAAGGTTTGTAAAAATTAACTTAATGTTCTACATGTTATATACTAGAAACGATTATGATTATCTAGTGATACTGATTTAGGAATGCATAGGGAACATGATACCCTTGTTACTTCTCACTCTAGTTTTATAACACTTACATCTAGTTTAGGTTTACTTTCTTACAATTGTAAACTCCCCTTTTCGGGAGATAAGTAGGTTAATTCATTCGACTTCCTTGAAGTTACTCTAGGTCTAACCATATTCCCTGTAGGTCTGACCCTAAACTTTGTTAGGTTATATATCATGACAACGACTACTCTAACCTTACAAAATGAGGTGTAGCTTAGGCGATATATAGATTTTGGTGCCGTTGTTGGGGAATATGGCTTTAGACTTGTTTAATTTGAGTAATTCAATAATTAATCCTTATTTCCCTCATTTCACATTTCTTATTTTTTTATTACAACATGTAGGTGTAGTGTATGCCAAACCCTCGTAGTCGTGGCCAATTCTTGACTCTATTTTACCATGAGATCCAGAGGAAACTGAGAAGAATGGCCCAGAACAATACGAATAATGTTGCAAATGATGCAGCAAATGCAACCCTAAACTAGAACAATAACAATAACAATCCACAACCACTTGATGATGCTAATCCACCACCATAGGTTCTTCAAGTCGCGGCTTACGCGTGGAACCAATACTATCTTGATCATATGGCGATGGATGTCATTGGAGCTATTGTGTTAACTCCATTACCAGATGATACAAAGTTCATCGTTTCGAGTGGATTACTTCAAATGCAGCAAAATTGTTAGTTGTTCACGGGCTTACCATCAGAGGGTCCACATAACCATCTACACAATGTTATCTTTCCCTAAAATAACATGATGAGAAGTCAGAATCTATCCATGGATTTTGTTAGGCTTCGTGTCTTCCCATTATCTCTAACATGGTTATCCGAGCTCCCAAAGAGTTCAGTAACCAGCTGGGCAAAAATGTAGAGAGCTTTTCTGTAGAGGATTTTTCCTAGGTCAAAGAAGCTTAATTTGAAGGACTTGGTTAACAACATCGAACAATTTCCTGGTAATTCAGTCAGAATTATACGGGAGAGGTTCACAATGTGCCTGAGAAGTGTCCCTGACCACAAAATCATTGATGATGCCTTGGTGGAAATCTTCTATCTAGCCCTAAATGAAAATAGCCAGGCTGGTTCTAACACTATCATGGGAGGCTCATTTTGTAGATTGTCCATTTCTAGCGATAGCTGAAAGGTTGGAAAGAGTGGTCAAGATGAACCTTCATGGGGGAGAAGAGACAAGTCAAAAACTAAATGCTCGTTCTTAGTTAGTACTGATTCAGCGCAAGCGAAGATGAATGAGGAGATGATGCAAGAGCTTACTTGGATTAGCACTAATGTTGGGTTGTTGATGACGTAGAGCTAAGAATGTGTGAATGAAGTAGCTCACCATTCTCCACGAGCAGCCGTGTACGAGGAGCCTTACTATGAGGAGGACACTCGCTTCATCACTTATAATATGAGTAAGGAGGACACTCGCTTCATCACTTATAATATGATAGGTTTCAAAACCAACGCCCAAGGGTCCAATCAATACTATTTGTGCCAAGGTCAAGGAAAATAGTGTTGGATCTTTAATAGAAATGATGCTTTCAAAGACGGTAATCGAGGATGCTACTATGAAAGAAACAAGGGCCAAGATAGAGATGCTAATAGGGGATGCAGAGATGGTTGCAAAAAAGGTCCATATGTGCTACCACATAATCGAGACTCTAGTAGTGGTAGCTCTCGAACTGGGAGATGTTCGACTGATATTTGAAGAAGTCTGATACTCAGGATGAGACTTTGAAGGGGATGAAAGCTGACATATCTAGTAAAAATCAGAAAATTGAGTCTCATTTTGTTGCTATCAAGTAGCTAGGAAAACAGTTTGGTCAAATGTGGACTTAATTGAACCAGTGTCAGAAAGGTACATAGCCTAGCAAATCAGTTTAGAATCCCAAGAATGAGGGGCACTGGATGGAAGTGACGACACATGGCGGCAAACAAACCATTGACCATTCGATGCTAGTTGATGATGATGATGTTCACAAGTAGATGGTTGAGAGCAAGGATGCAGAGACCAGAGATACTCCTGCCAAAGATGGGGTGTGTGATGCAATAGTGACGCCACAAAATATAAAACCCATTCCTAGAACTCCCCCTTCTTTTCCTCAAAGGCTTAAAAAGAAGAAGGAGAAAGGTAAATTCCAGCACTTCATCTCTATGATGAAGAAACTCTCCATCACAACATCCCTCTCATTGAGGCATTGGATAGGTTTCTGCATATAACATAGGGAGTTTAGTTTGTGTATGCTAAGTTCATGAAGGACTTGGTCACAAAAAAGAGGATTGTAAGCCAAAAGCTCTCCCAAGAGGTTCAGGATTGTAGTGCGATGTCAACAAGGTCCCTAGTGCAGATAAGAGAAGATCCTGGATCATTCACTATGTCCTATTTATTAGAGATGTTATGTTTTCAAAGGCATTTGTTGATCTAGGCGCCAACATCAATCTAATGACTCTTGCAGTGTTCATGAAATTAGGCTTAGGAGCCCCTACTCCAACAAATATGCGGTTGTTGATGGCTGACAAGATGATGAAGAAGCCTGTGGGGATATTATCTGACATCCTTGTCAAAGTGGAAAAAATCATCTTCCTTGTAGACTTTGTGATTATTGATTGTGAGATTGATTTCAAATTCCCAATCATCTTGGGGAGGCCCTTCCTAGCCATCGAACCAACACTAGTGGATATGGAGTTGGGTCAACTCAAGTTCAGATTCGGTAATGATGAGGTCATCTTCAATATTTGCCATCATGAAAAGAAGAATGATGATATGAAGATGGTCTCTGTCATTAAGAGTGTTGATAAGGTGAAACCAGAGGTACCTATTGAAAAAGACTTGGTGTCGAAACTCTAGGAGTAGTGTTAATCAATTTTGAGAGTGACTTCATCCCAAACTATGAGGAGAAAGAAAAAGCCCTAAAAGTATCTGGTTTTACTAGTCGCCAAGCTAAACTTGAGTTGGACCTAAAAAATTGAGAGTCACCACCTACTAAAAGAGCCACCAGTGTTTGAACCGAAGGCTCTTCCAGCCCATCTGAGGTATGTGTTTTTGGGTACTAACAATACTTTACCTGTCATTATTGCTGTAGATCTTAATGATTAATAGGTAAGTGCATTGACCATGGTACTAAAGTAGTTTAAATTTGCTATTAGATGGATGATTGCTGACATCATTAGTATCTTACCTGGAGTGTGCACTCATAAAATTCAACTGGCACCTCAACCAACCTATGCAAGAGGTCATGCGATAGAAATCATTAAGTGGTTGGATGCAGGTTTGATATATCCAATCACTGATGGTTAATAGGTGAGCCTGGCCTAGTGTGTTCGAAAGAAGGGAGATATCACCATGGTCCCAAATGCTAGCAATGAGTTGATTCCCATGCGACCAATCACAGGATGTAGGGTGTGCATGGACTATAGGAAGTTCAATGCATCAACTGCAATGGACCACTTCCGTATGCAAGTCATAGACCAGATGCTAGATTGCTTGGCAGGAAAAGGCTGGTATTGCTTTCTTGAAGGTTACTCGGGCTGCAATCAAATCTCTATTGCTCCTGAAGACCAAAAGAAAATTTCTTTTACATGTCCCTATAGCACTTTTGCATTTAAAAAGATGACCATTTGGGTGGTGTAATGCGCCAACGACATTCTAGAGATGCATGATGCCCATCTTCTCAGACCTAGTGGAAGACACTATTGATCTATTCATGGATGACTTTAGTGTGGTTGGTGACTCATTCGAAGATATCTTGAAGAATTTGCATGCGGTGCTTCAGAGATGTGAAGAATGCCATTTGGTTCTTAATTGGGAAAAGTGTTACTTCATGGTGAAAGAGGGCATTATGTTGGGGCTAAAAATCTCCATCAAAGGCATTCAGGTAGATAGAGTCAAATTGGAAGTGATTGAAAAGTTTTCTCCACCTATCTCTGTCAAGGGTGTGAGAAGTTTCCTAGGCCATGCATGTTTTTACAAGCGCTTTATAAAGGACTTCTCAAAGATTGCACCCCCTTTGTACAAACTACTTGAGAAGGATGCTAAGTTCATGTTTTACGATGCATGCCTGATAGCTTTCAAAGGGTTAAAGTAGAAGTTAATATCATCACCTATCATAGTTGCTCTATATTGGTCAAAGACTTTTGAGATCATGTGTCATGCAACTGGAGTTGCACTTGGTGTGGTGTTTGTACAAAACATAGAGAAATTCTACATTCTATCTATTATTTCAACAAAGCACTAAATGTAGCATAGAAAAACTATACTATCACGGAGCAGGAGTTACTTGTAGTCGTCTTTGCATTCGAGAAATTTAGGTCTTATCTTTAGGGAAGAAAACTCATTCTACCTATTGACCATTCAACATTGTGGTACTTAATGGCGAAAAAGGATGCTAAATTGAGTCTGATTCGATGGGTACTTTTTCTTCTAGAGTTTGACTTTGACGTGATTTTTTAACTGAAAGCAAACTAAAATTCAAGTTACGGACCACCTATCCAGATTAGAGGATGAGGCCAAGGGAAAGTTCAATTATGGGATGGACGTTGATAATTCGTTACCTGATGAGAGAGTACAACAGTATTGCATGCCTTCATACCATGGTTTGCAAATTATGCAAACTATTTGGTTTGTAAAATTTCGCCACCATACTTGACTACTCACTAGCACCGAAAGTTCATGTCTGATGTGAGAAAATTTTTCTGGGATGATGCTTATTTGTTTCACGTATTTCTGGATGGGATTATTCATCATTATGTTCTTGAGGTCGAAATGATGAGTATCCTAGAGGTGTGCCACTCATACTTTGTGGGTGGGTATCATAGTGAAATTCGAAGAGCACACAAGATCCTGCAGTTTGGCTAATATTAGCCAACAATCCATCTAGATGACCATGAGTATGCCAAGGCATGTGACAGATGCCAAAGATAAGGTGGTGTTTCCCGTAAGCACGAGTTCCCACTAAATCCTATTATACTAATTAAACTATTCGATGTTTGAGGGATAGATTTCATGGGCCCATTTGTTAGCTCTTGTGGGAAAAAATATATTCTAGTAGTTGTGGACTACGTATCAAAATGGATAGAGGCAGTGTCACTTCCCAATAATTAAGCCAAGAGTGTCACAACATTCCAAAAAGGAACATCTTCTCAATGTTTTGTACCCCTTGGGAGATCCTCAGCAATGGAGGTTCTCATTACTGCAATAGGTTGTTCAAAACTCCACTTTAATAATATGAAGTAAAGAATCGAGTGGCGACACCCTACCATCCACAAGTTGAGGTGTCTAATAGTGAGATAAAATAAATTTTGTCCAAAATTATGAATGCAAACCAGAATGACTGGTCATGAAAGATTAATGATGCATTGTAGGCGTACAAGACTGCATTCAAGATTCCTATAGGTATATCTCTTTACCAGCTTGTCTTTGGCAAAGCTTGACACCTACTGGTAGATCTTGAGCAAAAGGCAATGTGGGCTCTCAAAAGGTTAAATCTAGATTAGAACAATGAAGTTAACTCGAGGGTGAACAAACTAAACGAGCTTGATGAGTTTCGTTTGAAAGTATATGAGAGCTCATCCTTATGTAAGCAACGAATAAAGCTGTGACATGATTGTTGGATTGAGAATCACTAGTGGATTTGGTATTGCTACACCACTCCAAATTGAAGTTGTTCCCTGGGAAACTCATGTCAAGATGGTTGGGGCCTTTCAAAGTTTCACATGTTTTTGACCATGGGGCTGTTGAGTTGGAAAAGAGAAATGACATAAAATTCAAAGTAAATGGCCAAAGAGTCAAAATATATCTCGGCAATGTTCAAGAAGTCAAAACAATTGTAGCATGGACACTTGGTAAAGTTTGAGTACCCAAGTTGTCTAAGTCGTGCCGCGATAATAAATCAGGCGCTGCATGGGAGGAAACCCGAGGTGGAGATTGGCGCTTAGGTGCCCAGGTAAGTTCTTTTTAAAACCCGTGCTTTGATTTAGTCATATTTTGTTGCATTGAGGACAATGAAAAATCTTTTCAATGGGGTATGGGTAGTTGCAGACCTCGGTGAAGTCTAAGTAACCATAGCTTATAACTATTCCAAATTTTGAGTTTGAGGAGTTTTCTTGCCTATGATCTTTCCCTAAGAACATTTATTTTCTATTGAACTGACACGTTTAGGGCGTGTAATTAGTATTAGTAGCATATTATACTATAGTCTATGGCATTTGTTAATTTTTGTTAAAAATGATACCCATCAAATATTTTAGGTACTTTTGATAACAACCATGTAAAATCAATGATTGACAGTTTTTTTTTATAATAAGTGAGGTTTAATTTTGATGAAAAGCATGCTTTGAGAGTCTATATTGATAGTGTAATCAGTGCAAGTGTGTGTGAGCTTCTTTGTTTAATTCTTATATTATGTTTCAATTCAGAACTTGCCACGTTACTCTGACTAATATTGTAGGATAGTTGGTTAGGAAAAGATTGTAGGCCATTGTTAATATTAGTCCACTTAGCCTGAATTACCAACCAAATGCTTGATGTATCCCTTGATCACAATGTTTGAGCTTTGCATGTAACCTTTTCTTTAAAAGCACCTAAGTTACCTAGCCTTATTGAATGTGAAATCCTCAATTTGTCCCTATTCCTTGAATATCGTGCACCTTGACTGAGGTGAAAAGCGTAAGTTGAGGGTGGCAACCAAAAGTGTCCCTGGTTCATAGGTTAGATATTGTGCACCTCAACTCAGGCCAAAAGTCTAAGTTGAGGCTAGTTAGTTTAAGGAAAATCACACTAAATAGGGTGAAATCTAGTGATACATGAAAAAGGTGGGGAGGAATGAGTTGGGACCGAAGAAAAATTAATAGATGCCTAAATAGTGAGCTAAAAAGAAAAATAATGAGAAAATAAAAGGCAATAAGCTAAAAGTATGAGTAAGACACCCACAAATGTTTGAAATAGGAGAAGGGGAGAATGCGTTGAAAATTACAGCATTGGTAGGGCAAAAGTGTAGAATAATACAGAATCAAGTAGGGCCATTAGTCACTATGTTCCTAAAACATCATACCATTGCCCCATAAGCCTGCTTTACAAGCCATGAAAGTCCTATAGTAATCCTAGTCCAAGTAGTTGAAGGTCATAGTTGTGAGTATAGGGGAAAACATATGGTATTGAGAACAATGTTCGAATATCTTTTGCGAGTATGAGTGATTTTGTTTAGTCCCAGGCATCAAATATAAAAATGCTATCATGAGTGGAATCTGGGACTTCTCTTTTTGAGGGTACTTGCATTACAGTGTTGAATCTAGGCTATTTCAGTGATTCTTGCTTATTGTGGTTACCTTGCCTATCATAGTTGCACTCTCAATTGTATTGATCGACTTTAGTTCATTTGATGACTATATTATATGCATTAATGAGTTAGTGGGGGTATCTATGCTTGATTTAGAGATTGTATTCCATTAGATTGGGGTCTGTGTGTTGCTACGTTGTTTATGTAGATTGAATCCATCACGTGAGGACAATAAACATTTTTAAGTAGGATGTTGATGTGCTGTGAAAGTACAACACTTTTAATGCTTAAAACTTGGAATTTTGTGTCTTCTCAAATCGATGTTAATGAATTTGATTTGTTTTTATGTTTGTTTTTAGGATTACAAGATTTGGCATGATTTTATGCAAAGTGGTGATGATCCTATATTTTTTAGGAATGAGGCACTCCATGGGCCATGGATATTTCCATGAGCCATAGAGAGGTTTCATGGTTGAGATCTAGTAAAGGGCCTATTTCTGATGTTGCATTCACAAACTGTTAGACGAGCTATAGAAGTTTGTAAGATTCGTGGATTCATTTTATGCCTCGAGGATCAGATTTTTCATAGTGTATGAAGAGTTTTAGACGAAACAATAAATAGTCTGTAAGTCTTAATATGGCCCGTAGAAAGGACTTGTTGAAGTGAAGCCATCTTTTGACGATTGTAGAGTACAAAGCCAAGGTACAGGCCGTGGAACTTTCTACGGCCCCTAACCCAGTACGCAAAAGCTGCTAAATCCAATTTCTCTATTTTATATTGGATTTGTATTTTACTTATTAAAAATAAATTTTTAGGTCTTTTTGCCGGAGAAATGCACGAGATTTCTGGTGAAACATTTGGGATTTTTTTCTTCTTAATTTGATCATTGTAAGTTGTTAATTATGTCATTCTATATCATGATTCTTTAATCTACAATGATTATGCATAGCTAAATCCACAACTAGGGTTTTGGGAAACATGATGAACTACCAAGGTTAAACTGGATAATTCAGAATTCTTGAAAAATGTGCATGCATGTATTAATTAACTGTGTTCATTTTGATTGCTTTTTAATAGTGATGGCACTCGTCTTATCCCACCAAGACAAGTCAGCCTAAAACCCAATTATAACCATAAAATATGAAAGGATAATACAAAGTGAAATTTTAACTACCGATAATAAGTCAACTTAATTAAAATCTCCCAAGACCTGGTTGTCACGTGCACAAGCCTCTATAGTATTACAATAGATTTGAAAAAAATGCAAGTCACAAATGATGTTGTCTCTAAAGTAGAACAACATCATAAATAGAAGGATGAGGCTCGCTGAGATGACAATAGGAACCTCACTAATCTCCAAGGAAAAGCCTCGGATTAAAAAAAGAGAGAGAGTATCACAAAGATCCGAGCGCATAACCTACAAAAATGTAGAAACAAGGGGTGAGTACCAACCACACGGTACACAGCAAGTCAACTGAAAAAAAAGCAAGTCCAATAGAATACACAAACTCCTTTCATCCAAACCGACCTCTAAAACTATAACCAACACAGAAAATCAGTCCATCCCAGCAACACATAATACATAATAAAGATAGCTTTCACAATGTCAAAATTGAAAATCACAAGCCAAACTCACAAGTGATAACACAGTCAATCACATGAATAATATCATGCCACACAAGGATATGCAAGGATGAGATGCAATGCTTATGCAATAATCGCCGGAAATGACATCGGCATCATCACATCACTAAAAAAATACGTCAGCATCACAACATCGCCGGTAAAGACCTCATCATATTATCATCGCCGACAAAGACCTCGACATCATAATATCACAAAAAAAATACTTCAACATCATAACATCGCCGGTAAAGACCTCGGCATATTGTCATCGCCGGCAAACACCTCGGCATCACAATATCACCAGTAAAGATCTCAACATCACAATCTCGCCAGCAAAGACCTCGCATCATATCTCGACCGGTAAAGACCTCGGCTCCAATTTTTACCATCTCACTCATACCAATATCCAGAACCAATAGAAAAATAAGCGACATAGAATGAATGAACATAAGATGAAGTCCACAAAAAAATTCACTGATAATCACCAACCACAACCACATATTTCAATATAGAATTCACACCACTTCACCACATTTTCAATTCAAGTGTTACAACATCCCACCATTTCACATTTACATTTAATCACCCCATATTTATAGCATTAATAACATTTCATGAATCACACATAGGCGAAAGGAAAATTTGAAAATTTTACGAGAATTACAAAGTTTTGAAAGTCCACTTGCCTCAATTAATGGAATAACACTCTGAATCTTGAGTCTTTCATAACGCTTTCAGATGATCAAAATCTATTCACATACATAATCTACATAAGAATACGAATCTAATGACACCCATATTGCTATATTTATCTTTTTTTCTTAAAAATCGAGGCAAAAAGTCACCCCGAGCCCTTAAATTCAAATATGAAATTTTCTTACAAATTATGTTTACCCACCATAAAATAAACTCATATGTTAAATTGCAGCTAAAACGAATCATTATTCGACCGCCAAATCAAAATTTTATTCTAAGAACCCTAGAGCTATATTTACTTAATTAAGTATAATTTATACACATTTTTACCCTAGAATTTGTTCCTAAACACATAAAAGCTTAATCGAAAGGATGAGAATAATTGCCATGATAATTTAGGACGAAAATCCTAATTTTTCTTCTCTTCTTTTTCTTTCTTTTTTCCTTCGTGTAATATGTTTCTTCTCCGTATGTGTGTGGGCGCTCCCCTTTTCTTTGCTTTCTGTTTCTTGTTCTATCGTCAGGCTGCTGCGCAACCCTTTTTTTCGTTTTCTTTTTCTTATTTTTCTTTCTCCTTTTTATTAATTTTTATATTTGCTTATTTTAATATACTAAAATTGATAAATTCTATTAGCCTATTTTTGATAAATCTGGGATATATAACATAAGATATCAATTAAAATATTATTTTAATCCACCCACTAAATTAATTATCTAAAATTATCCATCATCTAAGTAGCCATAATTATCAAATAGTCTAAAATTTTCAATTTAAATTTACGAAAAGGGTCTTTTATGAAAAAGGGTGAGGATTCGTTCTCAAAATGACCTATCGAGTCATTACATTATCCACCATTAAAAATCATGTTCGTCCTCGAACATAAAGAAGGAGAAGGAAGAATAATCGACATTACCAAAATCCAAAGTTATGATCTTCTAAAATCAGTATTTATCTCTCCAAGTAAGCTCCTCCTTAAGACCATTCCACAAATATTTACTATAGAACTGAATTGTTTGAATCAAACCTTTGATAGATTTACAATTCTATGGTGATTTTCAAACCACTAGCTAACTCATGAATTCGATATGAATAACAACTCACTAGCCCATAACTCAATAAATATTTTCTCATGTAATCATGATAAAATTCAAAATCAATACCAACCATAATCAAAAGCAAACCTAAATCAACTATCTCACACTTCTGATGCACAAACTCTCACAGATTTTGTTAAGATTTCATTCTAACAATCAAATCTTCCCACGAACTAAAGTTATAAAATGTGATCTTTCGACATTGAACACTCATCATAGAGAATCAAATTCTTTTGTGACCTAATGAAGAAGAAGATCAAGTAACAACTTTGCGAATGATTCATTCAAACATACAGTATCTCTAACAACCCTATCAGGAATACTATATCAATAGCAGTGATTATAAACAACCCTGTAGAGCTAGACCCAATATGCCTCACATTCATTCATACATAGCCAGAACATAACCTAAACGACAAGATGAGCCTTAAAACTGTTGGACAACTATAAATATTTATGGTAGCTCTTTTATAATTTGACATAAACAAAGTTGTTATGTAGAACAACTTGTATACTTCAACTATCCCAAATAATACTAAATATGTCAACATTGAAATAATCAAGTCTGCATAAGCATCCTATCTTACTAATAGGAAATTGTAGGATCGATTTACCCGGTCCACCACTAAGGATTCGTCTATAAAGATGAAGACACGAGTGGGAATAGGCAAGGAATAATACTCTAAAACATGCTCTTAACGAGGTAGGTATTTTTAAAGTCACATAAGAATGCACAAAATCGAGGTCGAATGATACAAAATACTCCTTTCATATTGCTCCTATCAAATATTTTCATTCATCTGACCCTATCTTTTTTTTTAATTCCATTTTTTTAGCAGCACATAATCAACCTATCTAGTCCAAATACAATCGTACACATACTTAATTTATCAAACTTCATATACTCTTCACTGTACTGCATCAAAGACAACACTCTTAATACTAACAAAATATCAGAGTAATACTTGTCATTTACCATTCTCTCAAATTGTTACTAGTATTAAAGTCTTCTTAGCTACACATTATCACCTTCAAATATTTCACACTATTGTTTCCACTCTTTTTATTTAAGTATTTTCTTTATAGACATAAATCACACACAAAGCTGACAACGTTGATGTTAAATTTGATAGTACTTTTCTCATCGAGGTAGGTTATTTAATTATACCTAAAGTCAATTTCATGCAATCTTTCATATACCGAATTTCAACTACCATTCGAAACATCATATACCTCATGCCAAAACATAGAGAGATTCAGTCACCTTAATAAATCTACATAGCATAAGCACATAACCTCTAGTCATCACAATAATCTATGTAATCCCATTAACAGAGTAGGTTCAACCCCCTAAATATCCTCAATAAGTGTGTAGAGCTATAGGTCTATATCGCAGTGCCCTCATAAGTCATCTATCATGATTGGACAATCTAGACAAATATAAAAATGTAGCATATTTCAAACATCATTATTTGTCACTCGAATCAAAACTCGATCTTCATAAAAGTCACTAATACAATCCTAGTAAATTTGTGCTAAACAAGTACGCATTGAATTATCACGTTAGAGCTCAAAGGCAAAATAAGTAAAACCTTCAATTCCGAACCAAGGGTCCACACAAGAGGTCCTATTCCTTCACTTTCTTAAATTCTTCCTATGACACAAACTTCAGATACCCTGAACTCTTCAATGTATTAGGTTCTCATTCCTTCACTAACTCACTTATCAATTTTATTCTCTGACCAACACAAGATATTTTACCTCATGTTCTAAGCTAAACTTTAAGTGGAGCACTTCTTTAGGTCTTTCAACAATTAAAAAAAAACTAAATTTATGACCCAAACCTCATGCAGGTTCTTCCAAATATTAAATACTCATTGCTATCCATTTTTTCTTATCTTATCAATAAATATCTTGGCAAAATATATAAATTACCAAAAATATAGACTAACAATGAAAAACTAGAATCATTATTTTAACTTATAACCCAATTTCATTATCTATTGGCATTAGCTCATACTTGAGATATTTATGAATTCATATATGTTAACTTATTATCAATCCCCTTTTTATCGACCCTACAATATCATTTATAAAAATCTTAATGTACTAATTACCAAAATCAAAATCACAAAAACTGCTTATTAGCATATTCAAGATGCACGTATATAGGATTTTTTTCAAACATTACCCAATAGTTTTCTAACCCAGATCAATGATATGTAACACTATCACCATAATCAAACAAAACAAATGAAATCACATGGCTTTAAATTGAATTTCCTACTCTGTCGAAAGATACATTTTTGACATTTACTGTCAAAGTGAATATCCCTACATCTCACTAATTTATTTATTTATGACTCTAGCTCATTTCAATTCTATTGAAATAGTATCTTAACAGATTTTATGTCTTTCTTAGGATGACATTACTCATCAAATAATAACAAATGTAACTTCTGATACCTGCAGATTGTGTTTACCATACTGAATTCACTCAATCAAGAAAATAAAATTTCTCATCATATGATTGCATCTTGATCATAATCTATCATCAACTCTTATTACCATTATGCTTTATAGCCATTGACATAATCTCAAGGTTACCCTCATTATTTATATGACACCAAAACTATATCGGTCAAATAGAAAGAAGTAACTCCCTTGGATCTTATTATGGAGTAATAGTCCTCATTTAGAATCCCTCGTATACACCTCACAACTTAAATACATTAATACCAATGATCCACCACTAATATTTTTGTTATAAATAATACTTAACCCAAGCATCTAGAGTAGCAAACTAGTTGATTTCTCGAATATGAGTACAAAATTAAACCTTATTAAATGAGCCCATGATTCAGTAATAATTTCTAAAATAGTTTATATTCACACTTGACAATTGACATATTCATTTTCATATGCCACTAGTACTATACCGAGAAAAGTCCATTAGATCCACCACTAGAACACATCATACCTATCAAGAAAGTAGGACCAAAATAACCAGCATGCTTCTACCAATCAATTGCTGCAATACGTTATAAAATCCATCACAACTCTATCTAAGTAATAAATATTCTTTTCATAAATTCAGTCGCTAGCAAAAGAAGCGTACTCCATAACTCTAATCAAGTAAGCATTGGTATCGTGGTGATAGTTGTATCATGACCCACCTTGATACCCACTTGATCTATGAAACCATAATAAAGATTCTGACCTCAATTGGCACAAGATCATTCTTATCATTATCTAAGCAACCCATACATATTATGAAAACTTTAGTAGTATTAGTTTACAGAACAAAATTTATGATCCACCTATCCTTTTAACATTCAACCTTAAATTGTTGAACGATTTTCAATATCATATATATCACATTAATACTGTTTGTGTTGCTGGATAACTAACCCCCAAAAGGATAACACATTCATAAGATCCCTCAATCATTGTTTGACCTTACTACTCAAATATCCTCAAACTGTCTCATCGAGTCATTAGCTTACTTAATATTTTCTAATCGTTGAACATTTTAACTCTTATAATTATACCACTTACCCTTTAATACAAGATCTAACATTCAAGTCATATACAACCCACTAACTGCTAATCTAAAGAACCAAGAACGAATCATCTCTATAAATCAGAGAGAATGAATAAAATGATAATAATCACATTAAATCAAGGACGCACAATGGAGAAAGAATAAACAAAAGGAAGTTTCCTAACAATCTTTATAACCTTTCTAAGATGAATATAGACGTCTCTATACCGATCCGTGAGACTCTACTAGACTCGGCTTGTACACACGTGAGGCCTATGAACCTGGGGCTCTGATACCATTTTGTCACGATCCAAAAATGGACATGATGACACTCGTCTTATCCCACAAAGAAAAGTCAGCCTAAAACCCAATTATAACCATGAAATATGAAAGGATAATACAAAGTGAAAATTTTAACTATCGATAATAAGTCAACTTAATTAAAATCTCCCAAGACCTAGTTGTCACGTGCACAAGCCTCTAATGTGTTCCTATAAATTCGAAAAAAAAATGCAAGTCAAAAATGATGTTGTCTCTAAAGTAGAACAAGATCATAAACAAGAGGATAAGGCTCGCTGAGATGACAAATTGCTACCTCACTAATCTCCAAGGAAAAGCCTCGGATTAAAAAAAGAGAGAGAGTATCACAAAGATCCGATCGCATAACCTACAAAAACGTAGAAGCAAGGAGTGAGTACCAACCACATGGTACCCAGAATGTCAACTAACAAAACAAAGAAAGTCCAATAGAATACACAAACTCCTTTCATCCCAACCGACCACCACAACTATAACCTGCATAGAAAATCAGTCCAGCCCAGCAACACATAATACATAATAAAGATAGCTTTCACAATGTCACAATTCAAAATCAAAAAAGCGAAACTCACAAGTGATAACACAGTCAATCACATGAATAACATCATAGCACACAAGGATATGCAAGGATGAGATGCAATGCTTATGCAATAACAACCGGCAATGACCTCGACATCATCACATCACTAAATAATACCTCAACATCACAACCCGGTAAAGACCTCGACATATTATCATCGTCGGCAAAGACCTCGGCATCATAATATAACTAAAAAAAATACTTCAACATCACAACATCGCCGATAAAGACCTCGACATATTATCATCGCCGGCAAACACCAGGGCATCATAATATCACTAGTAAAGATCTCAACATCACAATATATCTCGATCGGTAAAGACCTCGGCCCCAATTTTAACCATCTCACTCATATCAATATCCAAAACCAATGCAAAAATGAGTGACATAGAATGAATGAACATAAGATGAAGTCCACAAACAAATTCACTCATAATCCCCAACCACAACCATATATCTCAATATAGAATTCACATCACTTCACCATATTTTCAATACAAGTGTTACAACATCACATCAATTCATATTTACATTTAATCATCCCATATTTATAACATTAAAAACATTTCATGAATCACACATAGATGAAAGGAAAATTTAAGAATTCTACGAGAATTACAAAGTTTTGAAAGTTCACTTGACTCAACTAATAGAAGAACACTCCGAATCTTGAGTCTTTCGTAACGTTTTCAGATGATCAAAATCTGTTCACATACATAATCTACATAAGAATACGAATCTAATAACACCCATATTGCAATATTTATTTTTTTGCTCAAAAATCGGGTCAAAAGGTCACCCCGAGCCCTTAAAATCAAATCTAAAATTTTCTTTCAAATTATGTTTACCCATCATAAAATAAACTCATATGTTAAATTTTAGATAAACAGATCCTTATACGACCCCCAAATCAAAATTTTATTCTAAGAACCCCAGAGCTATATTTTCTTAATTAAGTATAATTTCTACACATTTTTACCCTAGAATTTGTTCCTAATAACATAAAAACTTAATAGAAAGGATGAAAATAATTACCTTGATGATTTAGGGTGAAAATCCTAATTTTTCTTCCCATCTTTTTCTTTCTTTTTCCTTCTCGTAATTTTTTACTTCTCCATATGTGTGTGTGGGTGCTCCCCTTTTCTTTTGTTAATTTTTCTTTCTCCCTTTTATTTATTTTTCTATTTACTTATTTTAATATACTAAAAGTGATAAATTCTTTTAGCCTATTTTTGATAAATATGGGATATATCACATAGGATATAAATTAAAATATTATTTTAATCCACCAACTAAATTAATTATCTAAAATTATCTGTCAACTAAGTAGCCGTAATTATCGAATAGTCCAAAATTTTCAATATAAATTTATGGAAAGGGTCTTTTATGAAAAAGTGAGGATTCGTTCTCAAAATGACCTAACGGGTCATTACAACTAATTTTTACTAACTACATCAAGGTAGTAATGAATAGGAAAAAAGATTAATTAACAGGATTCTGTGAAATCCCACTCGCCTAATCAACCAAACAGCATGCAGGGGAGGTTGTACTAGAACAATAGTTAAGTGTTAGTAATGTCACACTATAGGGATGGATCAAATCACACAGTGAAATTTACCTCTCGCCTAGATCAAATGGTTTGGTAAACTTAAATTACTATTATACATACTACATACCAGAAACGATTATGATTATCTGGTGATACTGATTTAGGAATCCATGGGAAACACAATATCCTATATCTTCTCTCATTGGTTTCACAATACTTGCATCTAGTTTAGGTTTACTTCTTTGCAATCACAACCCCCCCCCCCCCCGAGAGATAGGTAGGTTAATTCATTCAACTTGCTTGCAATTACTACAAATCTAACCATATTCCCTGTGGGTTCCACCCTAATCTTGGTTACCTTATATATCTTAACAACGACCGCTTAAACCATCAAAAAGGAGGGGTAGTTTGGGCGACATCATACCTACCAAAGCATCTTTCGTATGCTGGAGGATGGTCTCACTCTATGATAGCATCAAATTGCTGCTGATGAAGCCAAACCAATATGGAGCTGGGATGTTCAAATCTTTCTTCTAAACTACAACCCCCTTAACAAGACACTGGGGTCTTACACTACTCAACATTGGCTCGAACCGTGCTTTCAAGTCATAGAAGGTATTTATCTCAATCCTTTTAGGCAAATAATGTTAGCCCCTTACCATACAACTAAATAATCATTGATCTCGATCTTACTACACTGAATGAGCTTCTCACTCTCATCAACTACATCAGTAGGTTTTGGTACAATTTTTACCCTACCCTTGATTTTAAGAACCAATAGAGCATAGGACGCATAAAATTCTAGAACCCAAGATGGAATGTATGGATACCTAATCTGGTGAATATCTAGAAATTGTCTAATTTGATTGTAACCCAAACTTCAGGATGATTTTGAACAACACTATTAGTAGATAGTGTCTTCTCCTTAAGTATGGTTCTCAAATCCATAGCCTTTAACCTATTCAAACTCTTGGGTGTGCAAGAGATCCTCACAACCTAACCAAGAGGTTGTGAGCTGCGTTGGATTGCTTTTGAGTATAAAGCTTCTTAGGAGTTGGAGCTGGAGCAATAGAAAATATGCATGAAGTTTTGAATCCCCCTTCCTCACGGTTTGACTTGGTCCACTAAACTTTGAGTGAATGTGCAGTGTCACTACGTGTAGGTTCAACCCCCTTTCACTTTCCCTTACCCATATGTTCTCAATGGGATTGTTCAAGTATTTGTGGTTCCTCAAATAGCATGATGCCCTACTTCTTTGGGTCTGTTTTCTTTGAAATATGCTTCGGCATCCTACAAACACAACAAAAGATGACACGTGAGTGAAGGGTATGATGTATGAAAACAAAGACATGATGGATTGAAGAAGTAATTAAAGAGGTAGATAATATAATTGCTAAATCGATTGGACACATCACCAAAGTGATTTGGCAGGCTTGGAAACCATAGTCAAATGTAGTAGAAGGGGGTTCCCAAGTGTGGTCATATCTAGAAATGAATGTGTCAAATAGGTGCATCACTGAAGTAATTTGGTGGCTAACGTGGCATCGCCGAAAGTAACAGCAACTTGGTACCGTAAGACTGTCCAATTGGGGGTGGGTTGATTTTCGGTGGCTCATCGAATCACGTCAAACAGGTAAAGTTAGCTTGCTAAAGTTGATTGGTGCCTCGCCATATATCACACCCAGTCCTTCAACCCAATAAAGATGTTAATTACATAATTACACCCATGTATTAAAAATCACATGGGACTTAGGGTACCTATACTTCTTTTAAACCTTAAGAATCTAACAAAATGATGACTTAACCCTAAAGAAAGATGTCACCCACACCATCATCAAAAAATTTTGAGTAATTTTGTAGACACAGGATACTCAGACTACCCCATTACACAACCCGATGATCACATGATAAGAATGATTTCACAAATCCGATTTGAATGTTAATCAAACCAAGGATACCTAGAACCAAAGCATGTTGACCAATTAGCCTAACATAATTATTTGCAAATTGAACATCAATCAATAAATACACGAGGCTTACAGCAACTACAAAAAACCAAAAGAGATATGAAAACATAATTATTGGTTTACAACCTCCATCATTGCATAAGTCCATTTTTCAAATTCAATGATTGACTAGTACATATCAAGAATAACTTATGGGGCTTTCAAATAGTCGAAACACTCCCACGTCAAGACCCTAAATATGACAATTATGAAGGAGTACCAAGGATAAACATCTACGAGCACTAATTCAATCAGACCCATTCAAACTTCATAAGGATTTAAACAATTAAGTATTAAATCCCAAGATTTGTCTAATTCCCATGTATAAACACGTTCCATATGTTCTAAAGAACCCTAAACCTCAATTGAAATCATATCCATACTACTAATCACACATTCAACAAAAGAATGTGATAAAGGACATGGAATTTAAAAGTAAGGGCCAAGAACATACCTTCAATGATAATGTGCAGTAGAGGAGAGTTAAGTGATCACTAAAATTGATGCAAGAATGATGGTGACAATGATTTTGTAAGTGGAAAGTTACATATGTTTAAAGAAACTGGAAGAGAAAGCAAAATAGATCGAAGGAAAATATACTTAAAAAGTTAAGGTAGTGGGAAAGGTGAGTGAGTGGTGGTCGACTTACCTCGCTGACATTTGATGATGCGTTAAATGTGATTCCCATTGTCAAACTTACCAGCAACTTATGGGTCACATACTAGCAAAACCGGTAGGCTCATTAGCCATTTAGAAACACATACAATATGTGTCGAATGTGCACATACCCATAGAATTTTGCAAAAAGTCCAAGTACCAATTCTTTACAAAAGGACGATATGTGCCTACATCGATGATAAAACTTGATGATATGTCGAATGATCACCAGCTTGCCTAACTGCTACATTTTTCAACATTTTTTCATAAACCTACAAAATTAACTTATGTTATTGAAAGATCGCTAAAACCTTGGGTTGCCTCCCAAACAATCCCTTATTTAATGTCGTGGCACTGCAGAGTCTAGTACAATCACATCTGATCAATGTATGAGACCTCAGCCACCCAGATGCTCAATGGTTTCCAAAAATACATCTTCAAACACTTCCCACTGACATTGAATTGCTGTCCTTGGACATTCTCAACTTTCACGATACCCCTAGCCAGAACTTGAACCACGTTGAATGACCCAGACCATTGAGACTTCAATTTACTCGAAAACATTCTCAATCATGAATTGTACAACAAGACCGCAGCTTGAATCTTGCAATCCCTTTGAAAAATCTTCAATTCATGCCACTGTTTCATTTTCTTCTTATGCAAAGCAAAACTTTCATAAGCTCACAATATAAAGTTACTCGTCAAGTGAAGGTGGTTCAAGTTCTCATTGATAACATCATCCTTATTGAAATTCAACTTCTTCATTACCCATAATGCTCGGTGTTCAAGATCCACAGTTAGATGACAAGATTTTCCAAATACAAGTTGATATGGAGACATCCCAATAGGAGTCTTATATTCTCTAAGGTAAGCCTATATCGCATCATCAAGTTTTCTTGACCAATCTGTTTGATTACCATTCACCGTCTGGGCAAGTCTACTTTTGATCTCCCTATTTGACACATATACTTGACCATTTGTTTGAGGATGAAATAGGGTTTCCACAACAGGAATAGTGGACCTAAGCAAAGTAAAATATCAACCATAAAGATGAAGGGGATTACCAAAAGATATTCCCAAAAAAGATAGGATTACTTCTAGCAGGATGGAACTCTACAAATTTCCTTAATTAAATCAGTATAATAGTAACAAGACAGCTAAATAGAGGATGACGTAGACATGAATCAACCTCTATGAAGTTTCACCCCGTATTTGCGGAGCAAAGAGCAAAATATCCTGTTATAAAAATATAAACTATGGTCACTGATTATGACACGAGGTAGCAAAATCAGGTAAATATGTTCCTCTTCATGAAATTAATAACATCTTTACCATCATAAGTGGGCAATGCCACCACTTCTACCCATTTTGATTCATAATCAACTACTAGCAAGATGTAACGATACCCAAATAAAATTATAAACGGCCTCATGAAATCTACACCTCATGCATAAAAGATTACTATCTCAAGGATAGGAGTAAGAGGAAATTCATGCCTACTACAGAGATTGCCTTGCAATGGACATTAAGGGCATAATTTGACATAGGTATGAACGTCATGATGGTGTGATGGCTAGACATAGCCACTTTGCAAGGCCCTAGAGGCTATCAAATGCTTTCATAATGACTACAAGTTTGAGATGCATGACATTCCTACACAATTTCATTCGTCAATAACTATGGTTCACATCTCTTTATGATATTATCTGCACATTGTAGGAATAAGTTGGGCTCATGCCAACAATACCTCTTTGGATCAAACAAGAGTTTTCTTATTTAATTCCGATTCAAATGCTCTGGAATTACTCCACATACAAGGTACTTTGAATAATAAGCATGCCATGGAGTTTAACTAAGGGACACAACCATCAAAGCCTTATCAGAAAACATTCATCAGTAGCATTCTCACCTTTACCCATAACATTTGATTCAAAGAAAGAAAGATGATCAACAACTTGATTTTCACACCTTTTTCGATCATTCACCTTAAAGTCAAACTCTTCAAGCAATAGGATACACCTAATAAACCTTGGCTTAGATTTTTTTGTCCATCAAATATTTGATAGAATTACAGTCCATATGAACAATAACCTTGGATCCCAACAAGTAAGTTTGAAACTTTTCAAGTGCATAAACCACATCTAGGAGTTCTTGCTCCGTCAAAATGTAATATCTTTGTGATATGTTCAATGATTTTGATGCATAATACATAGAATGAAATAGATTCCCTTTCCCTTGACCCAAAACAACCCCAAAAGCAACTCCGTTTGCATCATACATTACTTCAAAAGGTAACAAGAGCCACAATGACTAAAGCCGAGTCAAGATTTTCTGTAAAGAAGTTAAATGCCTTCATATAAATTTCATCAACACAAAAGGACAGTCCTTCTTAAGTAATTTACACGAAGGGTGAGAAATTTTAGCAAAGTCATTAATGAAACACCGATAAAATCTAGTATGTCCAATAAAACGTCTTAACAACATCACAAAAATAGGAGGAGGGAGCATATCATTTATCTCAATTTAATCTTGATCTACTTGCAAGCCATCTCCGTAGATTCTATGGCTAAGCATAATACTTTTTTTCACCATGAAATGACACTTCTCACAATCGACCAAATTAATTTTCACACATCTTTGGAGTACCTTGTCAAGATGAACAAGGAATTTTTCAAATGAGGCACCAACCACAGAAAGTCATCTATGACAACTTTCATGGACTCCTCAACTATGTCGGAAAAAATAAAGAGCATACATCATTGGAAAGACACCGGTGCATTACATAACTTGAAGGACATCCTCGTGAAAGAAAACTTGCCATAAGGACATGTTAATGTGTCTTCTTTTGATCATCAGATGCTATGGAAATTTTATTGTTCCCTGAATAACTATCTAAGATACCAATATTTACTGGCAAGACGATCTAAAATTTGATCCATGAATGGCATAGGAAAATGATCTTTCTCAGACAATAAGTTCAAACAGTGGTAATCCATACACACGCCACTTGGTTACTAGCCTAGTTGAAACAAGTTAGTTCTGATCATTTTGCACAACCATGGGACTACCCTTCTTAGGTGTGTATTGTATCAAACTTACCCAACTCTTATCTGATATTTGATAGATCTCTCTGGCATCTAACTACTTGCTGATTTCCTTCTTCACTACTTCCTGCATTGGTGGGTGAAACCTCTTTTGATTCTCAATACTCAATTTTCAATCCTTGATCAAGTTTATCTTGTAAGAGAAAATGCCCGGAGGTATTCAAATAATCTTCGCTATGGTCCACCCAATTGACTTGATGAATCTAGACAAAACATTAGTCAATTCCAATACTTGGTGAACCAATAATTCAGTTAGCACAATCATTAAGAGCGTCTCACCAGTCCTTAAGAATACATACATCAAATGAGATGGGAGAGCCTTAAGCTCAAGAATAGGGGGCTCCTTGATGGATGGCTTAGCCAGAGGAATCTCCCTATTTTTCAAGTAAATTTTAAGTTTAGTTGGATTCCTATAGTACGAACCTACACCATCAAGAGTAGCTACAACTTCAGAATAATTTTCAATCACTTCACCATCATAGTTGAGCAACACAACCGCAAGTGATTAACCAATACTAAACACTTCTTCTACACTAGCCACCGCTTTCTTAATAACATAAGATAAAATATGATATTAATTGGGAGGTGTTATGAATTTGCATATGTTTAAGACCACCTCCTCAACATTCATCCTAAATTTAAGTGCTCCATACTCAACATCCACAAAAGCACTACTAGTAGCCAAAATGATCTCCCTAAGATGATTGGTATTTTAATATCTTACTCACAATCAAGTATCTCAAAATCCATAGGAAAAATAAATTTATCAACTCTTACCAACACATCATATATAATTGGCAATGACATTTTCATTGAGCGATCTGCCATGAGAAGCTACAAGTTTGTTAGTGATGGAACCTCCATACCTAATAGCTTGAAAAGTGCTAGAAGCTTGAGATTTATACTAGCGCAAAGATCACATAGGGCTTTTGAAAATTAGAATACACATATAGTACATGGGATTCTGAAGGCTCCTAGATCTTCTTTATTAACAACTAAATTATTCGACATAATAGCACTACAATGCTGTGAAACTTCAATAGTTTTGAATTCTAAATTTCTTTTCTATGTTACCATTTTCTTCATGAATTTGGAATGACTCAATATCTCAGTGAAATGCCTCCACCAATGAGATATTGATTAAAAGAGTGTTGAACATCGATTACAAAATTTGAAACTTCGCTTCATCATTTTTCTTCCTCAATCATTGAGGAAAAAATGGTTTAATTGTAACTTATGGAGCTTTCACGGAAGGGGAAGATGTTTTGAAAGATTTTGCTTCCTTGAAGACCTCTCCCTCATTTATATTACACAAACACTTTTGGGACTGCCAAGAGTGAGATCATCCCCATCAAGCACATCACTATTAACATCTTCAATATATTTATCATCAACTAAGATTTCCCGTTTTCATTAAACTCCTTCATATTAATGGGTTTCTCATCACCCACAACTTCTCTTCTCCTAGTAGTGATGTATATGCATTGTGAAAGATCATTATTATGTTTCACAATAGCATCACCTGCAAACCCTACTTTTGTCTATAATTGAGACAAGCCAAAATATTCCCAAGTTGAGTTTCCATTGCTTAATTAAAGCCGAGTGGAAGTCACTATTGAGTTTCCATTGCTCTTCATTAGCATACACTCTTTTGGTTTGGCATAATCATGTGGTGGCACATATCCATCACGATTGCATTCTTGATCATGCCACCCACCATTTTTTTTCTCTCTAATCCCAATCACTCCAAATTCTATCATAATCATTTATCCAACCTCTATTTACAACTTGGATTTGGGAGATGGGCTGAGAACCCCCCCCCCCTCCCACTTGGTTTCGAACATATTGAACCTCCTCATTATATACAACATCAAAATTAGCATTTTCCAACTGAACACCATCACTAGCACCAATAATATTAACACCTTTTTGACCACCACTCATGACATGTTTTGATAACAAATCTTAGATTAGTTCTCGTCACTCTCACGATCTTTCTCAAGGTTCTTTAAGTAGACTCACTAAATAATCTATTTTATACCAAGATCGATTAATCTTTGTCATCTTATCAAGCAAAGCAGAGGCAACAACAAAAGTTTTCCTCATAATGGGACCACGAATAAGTTGGTCTGCAATACCCTTATTTACAACATCGAGACTCTGGTAAAAATATTGCTACAAAAAGTGCTCATCCAATTCATTATTAGAATATTGAAGAAACAACTTTTGAAACCTCAACCAAGTTCTATGAAGTGGTTCAGCCTCAGTACGCTTGAAATTTTTATGGTATCATGAAGTTAGCATCTTAGAATGAGGGAAAAACCTCTAAAAGAAAGTATCGGTCAATTCATCCAAATAAATTGTTGAGTTTCTTTGTAGCTTAGCCAACCACCTTGCTGTCTCTCCCACTAGAGAAAATCGGAACAACCTCAACCTTATGGACTTCTGTGAAATATGTTCAATATAAATGGGTCATATACATGCAAGAAGTTACAAATATGCTCATGACGATCCTTGTGAGTTAGGACTCTAAAAAGTCCCTTCAGCTGGACAAGTTGAAGCATAGTACCCATAATATAGAAAATGGGGTTTCCTACAATAGAGGGCAAGTGAATAGAATCGGTATTCCCCCAATCAATCTACATTGACGCCATTCAAATTACTGACGTCTTCACCAACCACACTTCCTTGCACACTCATATCATCACATGTGATTGAGAATCAACAATAAAAAAGAAAAATAAATAAGTAAATTCGCCTATACGGAATAATTTCAAGAGAAACTTCTAAACTAGAATTAAAACACTATTCCTTGACCACGACACTATTCTGATAATGCTCAATTGTATCCCAAATTAGTATAGAATACAATGCTCATTGTCAATAAAAGTTATCCAACTGAGGAGTCGAGGTCGATCTCACGGGTAACATCATTATGATTCAAGACCTTAAGTAAAGCTTGAACTAATTGATTGTAGGTATAGAACATGGCCAAGCCAATTAATTTTACATGATTGTTACCTAATGATTAAAATAAAATTAATTGTGTATATTTCAAATTTATCAAAGGCAATATGCTCGGGGATGTGCACAGTACACTGTGTAAATGAGACTCTAATCTTGATAATTAGCACCAATTGTGTATTATTTGTCTAGATTACTTGTAATTATTATAATTATTACACCGAAAGTGATGCTTGATGTGAATCTGAATCAGTCTCACACCCTAGTCATGTAAGAAATCCAAATAACCTACGCAATTAATAAGCAAACCTGCTTAAGACCTTAGTGAGTTGAAACTACTTATAGATC
This sequence comes from Solanum rostratum, assembly GCA_029948455.1. Taxonomy (NCBI): domain Eukaryota; kingdom Viridiplantae; phylum Streptophyta; class Magnoliopsida; order Solanales; family Solanaceae; genus Solanum; species Solanum rostratum. The sequence goes on from CM057055.1 coordinate 23,452,590, forward strand.
CAAAGTAATTAACAATTACCCATGATTATCATGTCGTATACCCATGCTAGATGCTCATAATTATGCTGTAATTAGAGATCTTAACATAAATCCTAAGCTTGCAACCTCAAGATTTCAATTATAAGTGGTAGAAAATACAAACCCATAAAAATTGGTTAACAATTAGCCAAGAAATTAGAGACCCATTACACAAATATTACATTTAACTATATTGTACACCCCCAGACAAGGGGGTTTAATAACATAAAGTAAAACAAAAGGATATTATACCCTCAGTACGACATTTCACCTACAAACGAATGGTCAAGTCGAGAGGACAACTCAAACCCTTGAGGATATGTTTAAGACTTTTGCATTAGCGTTTAAAGATAGTTAAGATGATCATTTTCCACTCATTGGGTTTTCTTACAATTATAGATCACTCTAGTATCAGAATAACACCATATGAATCCATGCATAAGAGGCGATGTAGATCCCCAGTAGGGTGGATTGATGTGGAGTATATGGCTTTGATAGGTACAAATTTGGTTTAAAATGCTTTGGAGAAGGTGAGTTGATAAGGGAAAGATTGAAGATGGCACAAAGTCAGCACAAGTCTTATTCCAACATTACGAAGAGAGATCTTGAGTTCAACGTTGATGATTGGGTATATTTGAAGGTATCACCCATGAAAGGTGCAATTTGGTTTGGCCAAAAGGGAAAGTTGAGCTCTAGGTATGTGGGGCCTTATAGGATTTTTATATGTGTATGCAAGGTTGCTTATGAGTTATAGTTGCCTATGGAGATGAGTATGTTTCATCTAGTTTTGCATGTGTCCATGTTGAGGAAGTGTGTAAGGCCTTTAAATGTTGTAAATGTTGAAAAAATAATTTTACTTATGAAAAAGTCCTTATTGAAATATTTGATAGGCAAGTCAAGAGATCGAGTAACAAAGATGTTACATCTGCCAAGGTCCATTGGAGAAATCAACTAGTTGAAAGTGCCATATGGGAAGCGGAAGTAGATATGAAGAAACAATACCCTTATATTTTCATTCCACTTAATCCGAAGGTGTTAAGATATTCTTGCTAAAAAGGCCCCATTTTCCTTCATGTTACATTTTAATGTCGTAATACATGCAGCACACTCGTGGTATTGGTTTGAATAATTATCCCCCTCTATTCTTTCTAGGTTGATTCTCATTCGAGGGAGAATGTTCATAAGGAGAAGATATTGTGATTCCTAAAATTTTAAGCTAAGACCCCAACAATTTCTCATATGTGTATATGCACAACTTGATAACATCTAATGTTATTAGATCAATTATTAGGTATTCAAAATTTATTTTATGTGGTTTAGGTCATAACAAATCTCCTACATCGAGCCAAATCTAAGGAATTCCTATCGACTAAGGTCGATATGAGTTCATATAAGGGTCAAGTTCGAAGGGTCATATCTCTTAGGACATAATGATTTCGTGACCCATTACATATAACATTAAATCTCTTTTAGTCTTCTTCCCAAAGGATAAAGTTTCATCTTATTCAGAGTTTAGAATAAAATATTATGGCCATTTTACTGAAGCCTGTTTGCACTATGCAATTAGATGACTAGCTGAATGCATTCGACACATTGATGAATGGTTTTGGAAACTCTCAAAAGTTATCATATTAGGTGATTTGAAGGTCCCATGTGGCAATTCACCATATGATTCGGCGTTTAGACCTCTAGATCACCGCTTTGGCTGCAACTTTTGAAAATTCCTTTACATTCCGAAAAGGATATTTTGACCCTTTTACCCTAAATAAACTCCCCAATCTTATTTGATACCCTAATAAATTTCCCTTTTCACTTATTTCAAATTTATCTCTCAAGGAAGAAAAACACCCCAAGTCCTTTATTGAAGAACAAGCTCCAATTTCTTCGAAGCTCTTTACCCAATTCAAGACTTCTTCAATATCCTTCTCTATTTTGCTCTGAGGGTGAGATATAAATATTTCCATATCTCCCGACTATATGAGATTTATTAGAGGGATGTAAGATATGTATGCGTCTATGTTGTCTTGTTACTTTATTTACTATACGCTTTATTTCTTTTATATGATCTTCCAAATTATAATTTCTTGTTTCATTACCAATAAATGCTTATGATGTGCTAAGTGTCTTGATTGTGTTTCCTCGGGAATGCTTATCACCGTGTCGCACCTAGGCCTAGCTTGGGTCATGACAAAAAAACTTATCTAGATTTTTATTTGTAAAAAACTAATCGATCCCTTAATAAACTGTTGTTGTATGGTTCAAACAACAAGCTATAGAAACTTATATGGCTTGTATAAGATCTTCCATAGAAACTGGGGTGCATGGAGGTTTTTTTCTTCGGATGACCTTCTGCTGGTCATAAATATATATATATGAGTTATCCCATTGAGCCATAAAAACAACAGTGGGATTGGAGTTTCAAGACATCCAATGACTATGGGAAAACTAGTTAAAAATACTGAGTTCCGGACTATGATTGTTATGATGGCCTAGGATATGGTTGCGCAAGTGGGAAAGGTTGCTCCTCTTTCCCATATACCCACCGCAGCTACCAGGGCTAGTGACATTGCCCAGATGAATCCTCCAAAATTATTTGTTATCAATGTTGATGAGGATGTCTAGGAGTTCATTGATGAGATCATAAAGTGTTGGCTATTATGGGAGTGTCTTTAGAATATAAGACTAGTCGGTTGCTTATCAACTGAAGGGAGTGGCCTAAGTGTGGTACACTGAATGGTTGACTAAGAGAATGGGTGATCACAGGGCTTGTTGAAAGAGTTCAAATTTGCATTTCGAGATCAATTCTTCCCTTTTGATCTTAGCAAGGCTAAGTTGACCAAGTTTATCAACCTCAAGTAAGAAAAAATAAGTGCGAGGGAGTATACCCTCAAGTTTACTAAACTCTCAAATTATGTTGCTACACTAGTGGCTGACACTCATGCTAGAATTCACAGGTTTATCTCAGGGATTTATGACTTGGTTGTTAAAGAATGTTGCACAACTATGATTATTATGGCCATAGATATTTCTAGGCTCATGTCATATGCGGAGAAGATTAAGAGAAATGAAGGATTCCAAGAAAGACCATTTTGATGGTGGATTCTCTAATCTCTAAAGGTGTGGTGGAAATGGCCACTTTTAGCAAGGCAAAGCTTCATATACATAGGTTGCTAATGATAGAGTGCCTTACCTTAAGGTAGAAGGTGAAGGTGGTCCAGTACATCCTATGTGTGATAGGTGTGGGAAGAACTACTCAGTTAGAGGCTTTGAGGGATTCGGGTTCTTTTTATAGGTATGGATAGATGGACCACAAGCTAGAAAATTTGCTTAGTGCTCCAAAGAAATGTCAAGGAGGCTATCCGAAATGCCGAATGGCTCTGGGTGGTCAAGGCCATCCAAGGTCTCAACAAGGTGATTCTCCTCACAACAAAAGGTTCTGTGTTTATGGTGGGTAGGGGGCGGAGTAGACTCCAAATGTGGTGATTGGTATGTTGAATGTCTTCAATTTTGATGTATATAATTTTCTTGATGTGGGTACAAATTTATCTTTTGTCACTCGTTTCTTGGCTGTTAAGTTTTGTATGAGTTCTAAAATCATAAAGGAACCATTCTCAGTTTATACTCTCGTGGATGAGTCTGTTGTAGCATGTTGAAGATGTCGGGGTTGTCTTGTTTTAGTTTTGTAGATTGTCCTTCCTTTTGATCTCGTTGAACATGAGATGGTTGATTTTGATGTTATTCTCGGGATAGATCGGTTATATGTTCCACATACCTCTATAGATCATAGGACTCAAATGGTAAAATTTCAATTATTGAATGAGCCTATTTTTGAGTGAGTGAGAAGTGACTTCACTTTCAAAGGTTGGTTTTTCTTATCTTCAATCCAAAAAAAATGATTTCTAAGGGATGCATTATAAGGAAAAACATGTGAAATGTCTGAAAAGTGTATGAAATGAGTCTTGGAAATTATTTGGGTATCAGTTGTTACGAGGGGTCTTACGGTTTCAGGGGTCGTAGGTGGTGCTTGTGGATCGAAGATCAAACTTGGTGAAAATTATATTTTCTGAAGTAGGGTGAATGACTTATCAGATGTCCTGTGAAATAACTTACAAGATGTAGTCTTGTCGTAGAAGGTGAATCAGAGAAACGTTTTTGAGTGTCTGAAATTGGATCAGATGAGAACCTTTCCCATGGCTTATAGAATCGATCACGGTTCATAAATGGGGTCTCGTGGTTCTGTCCAACAAAAGTTAAGGGAGGGAATATTAGACATTTCCTATTATTTTAATGTTATACTATGTCTTTTAGCCCCTCAAATCCTCACTTTCCAGCCTTATACACGTTGCATACTCTCATTCCACTCATTCACAAATACCTTAAGTCCCAAAAAACTCTCCAGCTTGACTAAGGTCTAAAGAAAGAAGGTGCAAGCCAGGGTTCCATGTTTATCACCATTTTCTAAGGTTTTTCTGTCTTCTATCACTAAGGAATGTGGAATTTGATTGTGGGGACCTTTACTCCACAAGCTCAACCATTCCTCCTTAATATGAAGTATTTTATGATGGTTTATCCTTATGTATTATTATAAAATGAAATATCATGCGAATTTTATGGATTTTTATGAGGGTTTGATGATGCCCTAGTTAAGCATTGTTATACTTTTGGTGGATTATTTTGAATAATGTTCAAGTAAGTCATTTTACTCCTCTCATGTCATATATTCACGTATTTCATGGTTTTAAAGTTTTTAAATGCACCCAATATGCTTTTGAAATAAGATTTATGCCGAGCTTCTATGATATTCAGGGCCTTATCACATAATATATGAATGATATGCATTGAAGGGCTATAATGCACGTTATGAAACAATGAAAGTTATGAATGTTGTGAAGCCCTATTTTGATATATGAAGCTTTGCTTTTGATGAGATACTATATGAAAATATTATGAGATTATGATGCTATGCACATCATGGCTATAAGTATGATTTGAATATTCTTTAGGATTGTGACCTAGCACTAAGAGGACCTAGGTAGATAAACAATGCCATAACTATGTCGCTACTACAGGTTATGAATTAGCTAATGGATCCATATAGCTAGGATTACATGATTGACCAAAAAGGGTGGATTTCCCATACGGCACATGTTAATGGAAAACCAAAAAGGGTAGTGTTCTCATAAGATTGTTAAAGTAAGATGAACTAAAAAAGGTGGAGTTCACTTATGGTCTTTATAGGGAATTTATCCAAAATGGGGTGGTTCCCATAATGTATGTGTTTGATTTACCTTGGTAAAGTAGACCATTCCTTGTCCTATGGGGAGTGAACATCCAGATTCAAAGTGGCTGCTCGCTTAATCTTATATGTCGGTTATGGTCCCTTCTTATATATGTACGATTTGTTATGTGATATGATGATTCGATATGCATACTTTAATTATGATATTTAGCATAGATGGAATATTGAGCATATATTTGATGATTTATGATTATGCATATCATTTAATCATGGCTTATGTTTTTTGTTGCATTTCACCGCGCATATTTTTTACATTCTAAGTACTAACACATACTTTTTGTCTGAATGACCTAATCATGTAGGGACCGAAGCTCCTTTCCATTCTCCTCCTCCACGTGGCTAGCCAGTTCAAGTTAAGATTTACTATTGGTGAGTCCTCCACTTTCGAGGACAATATCCATTTACATTCATGCTTTTATTTAGATTTATCTATTTTTGGATACTATCTTTTGAGGGTGAGTCCAGGAGATGTCTAGGCCCCTATTCTATTCATGATCAGAGGCATTGTTAGATATGGTTATGCTATGTATGTATGAGCTCGATTCCTTTGGCTTATGTAATTATGGAAGATTTACCTTATTCCTCTTTCCCCTATGATCTAGTTATGAGATGATGATGAGAAGAAAGTTCCAAGTCCTTATTTATCCCCATAGCATGAGTCATACTTACCCTATCCTCAGAGATTTTTTTCTATGTGATTCATACTAATCCTCTTCCCCACATCATCCACATAGTGTGATTCCAAAGCCCCATTTCCCTTATAATGTATGTGTTATTTATTTATTGTCCATTCATGTTTCCCTGAAACCAAGGATGTGTTATGCATACTTAGGAAGGCTTGTTTTGGGCCCCTTTGCGTTCTCATTTGCCATGTCACATCTAGGCCTACGCTTGGGTAGTGACATGCATATCATATAGTAAGGGTAAGAGATGTTGAGCCCAAATCTCCTACTCTTGAGTTGGTTCAGGTGGTTAATGAGTTTTCGGATGCCTTTCTCAAAATTTTGCTTGGAATTCCTCCCGAAAGGGAAGTAGACTTTGACATAGATCTTTTTTCTTATACGCAATCTATTCCCGTTCCTCCTTATCATATGGTACTAGTATAATTGAAGGAGTTGAGGAATCAGTTGAAGGATTTGTTGGAAAAAATCTTTATTAGGCCAAGTATATCACCATGAAGGACTCCTATTTTATTTGTGAGAAAGAAGGATGGGTCACTTCATATGTTTATTGATTACAGAAATTGAACAAGGTGGATATAAAAAATAAGTATCCATTACCAAGGATTAATGTCTTGTTTTATCAGTTATAGGATGCAACTCACTTCTTCAAGATTGATCATTGTTTCTATTATCATGAGTTGACAGTAAGCGAATGTGATATTCCAAAGATAGCTTTCCGGACTAAGTATGGGCACTTTGACTTCGAGGTGATATCTTTTGGGTTAACTAATGCTTTGGCGATGTTTATGAATCACATGTATTTGGTGTTCAAGACATTTTTCATATTTTTGTGGTTTCCTTCATTGATGATATTTTGACTTGTTCTCAGAATGAGCAAGAGAATATGGATCACTTAAGCTTGGTACTTCAGACTTTTAGGGACAAGTGATTATTTGACAATTTCAGCAAGTATGAGTTTTGGTTGCATGAGGTAGCCTTACGTGGTTATGTGGTCTCCGGTGATGGTATTAAGGTTGATCCAAAGCCAAATAAGGCGGTGAACAATTGGTCTAGATAGTTGTATCCTTTCGATGTTCAGAGTTTTCTTGGGTGGCTGGTTAATATCAGAGGTTTGGTGAATGTTTTACATCATGTTTTTCACCATTAACCAATTTACTAAAAAGAAGGCCAAATTCCTATGGATAGATGAGTGTGACGAAAAGCTCTCAGATTTTGAGGATCAACTTACCTCCGCTCCTATTTTGACACTACCAGATGGTTTAGATGGGTTTGTAGTATATTCTGATACTTCTCATATGTGTTTGGGTTGTATGCTAATGCAAGATGGCAAGGTTATACATATGTATCTAGAAAATAATGGGTGCATGAGCAAAATTACCCAACTCATGATCTTGAATTGGCAGTTTTGGTATTTGCTTTGATGTTTTGGTGACACTACCTTTATGGGGTTCATGTTGACATGTTCATTGATCACAAGGATTCAATATGTGTTCACCTAAAGATATTTAAATTTGAAACAAAGGAGATGGTTTGAACTTTTCAAGGACTATGACATAAGTGTGCAATACAATCGAAACAAGGCAAATATTGTAGATGATGCCCTTAGTAGACTATGTATGGGGTAGTATGGTTCATGTTGAAGAAGCTAAGAAAGAGTTGGTGAAGGATGTGCGCCGTTTAGATAGATTGATGGATTTTAATGATGCTGGCATTCATCTTCCAAATGGTGCATAATCTTCTATGATTGTTGATGTCCAAACAAAATAAGACCTAGACCTATCATTGGTTGAATTGAAGAAGTTGGTTGCCGAAAGAGGATAGAGGTTTCCTCCAAATGGGGAGATGGTGTACTTTGTTATCAAGATCCATTGTGTGTTCCTAATGTTGATGGTCTTAGGGATGCAATTCATAGAGAAGCTCATAACTCTCCCTATTCTATACATCCGGAATCTACAATGATTAATCAGGACATGAATGAAGTGTATTGGTGGAAGAGCTTGAAGAGAGATATAACCATGTTCATCTCGGAGTGCCGAATAGCCAACAAGTGAAAATGGAACGTTAAAGGCACGATAGGTTGACCCAAGAGCTTAAGGTTCCTACTTGGAAGTGTGAAGATGTGAATATGGATTTTATGACAGGTTTGCCCCATACCGACAAACAATATGACTCTATTTGGGTAATTATGGATAGGTTGACCAAGTCAGCTCATTTTTGATTGGTCAAGAATACTTTCAATATAATACCTCCCACGCAATTCAAAATATGCATATGGATTATTTCTTGAATATCATAAAATCTATGCATTATTTGGCAATTCCGACTTCGTATTCTTCTTTAAGAGGTAAAATTGTGTAGGAAAATTGTCACCTTTAATTTTTGGGTCAACCGTATTGAAAAATAATGTTCCAGATGATTTTGGCCTTAACTAGAAGGTTGTGCAACCAATCATCCTCTGGGACTTGTTCCCCGGTAGTACAAAAATGTCCAAAACTCATTCATCGACCAAAACATGGGAAATTTAAAATTTACGCAAAAATTACACTATGTAGGACTAAAGGCCCGTCGCGCACTTATTCCCGCACAATTGAAATTTTCTTGAACTTTTTCCAAATAATGTTAGGGTAATTGGGTCATAAGCCAACACTCTAATGGATGGGATTCTTAAAATATTCAATCATTATTAGTCCTAATTCACTCTCAAAATCCTCCTAGTTCCTCCTTAAAATCCCTCATCAAATTCCAAGACTCTCAAGAGATTTCATTGAAGTTCAAGAATTCAAGTTAATCCTTCAAGTCTCCTCCATTAATTTCCAAGGATTTAAGGTATGTGGGTTTTCCTTCCTTAGGTCCATTCACCCGTAGAGTCTCAAAACTATTTTCATAATTTTTTTTTATTTCAATGACTAATTTTCTATGGATAATTCCTATTATTCATTACAAGCATGATTTAAGTTGGATTCGTGTCAAGTATGGGTTTGTTTATGCATAAACACCATTGAGGTTTAATACCATGAATGGTCTTATGATATTTTCATTATACATGCTATGATATCTTGAAAACAATGAACGGTTATGGATTTGTAAATACATTTCATGATATCCGAATTAGGGTTATGTTATTATTATGGTTTTTTGCCTTAAATGACTTCTAAATGATCATGTTTTACTACATTCACATCCTAAACTATTTTATTTCATGATTTTATGATTTAATGCGTAGACCCACCATGTTTGACTATGTTTACATGATGAAGTCTCATATGTTGATGAAATGTTTTATGGCATGTTATGCAAGACAAGTATGTTCTTGAAATATATGGGCTCCTATGTTTGTGTTGAACTCATGAAAAGTTCCTATGATTGATAAGCTAGATTTTTAGCCCTTTATGCTATATTTTACCCTAATGTGCAAGGCAAATGCTCACTTGGAGGGGTTAAGTATAATAATGAGCTACTCTTACAATGTTGATATGTTTTAAAAAGTTCAAATCTTGATTACACTTATAATTATGTTATGTAGTCTGTTGGATTAAACATAGCACCAAATGAGGCTTAAGGTGGGGCTCGACTTAAGGGGTCCTTATATAAATTCTTAGTCTCATAACTACGTGCCACCATAAGATTATGTTATTTCCCTAAATGGGCTTTTACTAGTGGATCTAACTAAGTGAAGTTGCCTACCAAGGTGGGGTATGGTTTTCCTTGGCAAGAAAGCCTCTCCTTTCCTAGTGTGGAGGCAACATTGGGATTCCATGTAGTTGCTCACATGTTCTAATATGTCCGTTATGTTTTCCTCCCATATATGTATGATATGTGATGTGATTTGGCTATCTACGTGCATGTTTTGACTAAAGCATTGTCATTAATGTAATATTGATTTTATATTTCTTGCATATGATTATGCATCTTGTTATTTATAGATTATGCCTTCTTGTTGCATTACACCTAATATACTTAGTACACTCTAAGTACTAACACATACATTTTCCTATATGATCTAACCATGTTGGAACTAGAGCTCTTATTCATCAACCTTTACTTGGCTAGTCAGCTTGCTTAATGATTTTTTATTGGTGAGTCCCCCATTTTGAGGACAATTACCACTTTATTTCTTGCTTATGTTAAGACTTATTTATTTTTTGATACATACCTTTAAGGTTCAACCTAGGAGCTGTTGCTGCCCTTGGCCCACTCATTATGGAGGTGTTGTTTGATAATGTGATGTGTTTGAATCTTATGAAGCTTATGTATTAATTTAAGACTTCCTTTAGTCCTTATCCCTTGTACGTGTTGTTTAATGTTGATGGCATGTGATAGAACTCCTAAGCCCTTAATTGTTTCCATACATGGAGTCTTACTTACCCTCTCCTTAGTATTTGCTGTTATTTTATGGTTAAAATTCCTATGAGCTTTGTATCTCCATAGCTTGAGTCCAATGCCCCATTTTTCATAGATTTAATTGTTTGATGTTTGCTTATGTTTCCGCAACCAAAGATGTGCTTACTTAAGCTTAGAGACTTGTTTGGGGTATCTTCGAGTTCCCCATTAGTTGTGTCACACCTAGGCCTTAGGCTTGGGTCGTGACAAGATTGGTATCAGAGCACTCAGTTTGTAAATGTTCCTAAAAAAATCCATGTATCACATTGATAGAGTTTTATTCATAGTTGTGAAGCGTGCCATAACTATAAATAGGAGGCTATTAGGCATTTTAGGAAATAACTCACTTGTTCATGATCTATGTCGCACTTTAGGAATTAATTTAAGACTTCCTATCTCTAATGCCTTTTTGAGCTTCTAGATCATGCCACCAAGGAGAATGACGCTAAAATCTCCTACTTTCGAGGGTTATCCGACCCTTCCGCCCAAAAAATCTCCCTAAGAAGAATTTAGGGTCATACATGATTAGTGCTGGAATGTTGTTACCTTATTGTCAAGGGCCGAAGCAAATCAAGTGGACCATCGGGCCCAAGATCCTCATGCTTCTACTCCAGTCTCCAAAGTTTCGTGGCTCTAAAGTGGAGAAGTATCCTCAATAATATATTGATGAGGAGTACAATGTTCTTGCTACTATAAGGGTAATCTCGGAGGAGAAGGCAAAACTTGTGGCCAATCAACTCAAGGAACTTGCTCAATTATGGTTTGCTCAATGGAAGATAGAGAGGGAGAATGATGAGCCTATTCCATGGGATGAATTCAAAGCTTCCTTCCTCAAACATTTCTTTCCTATTGAACTAAGGGAGGCAAAGATGATGGAGTTAATGAATCTCAAATAAGGCTCCACGAGTGTGAGGGAGTGTTCCCTCAAATTCAACAAGTTCTCCAAATATGCTCCTCACTTGGTTGTCGAATCTTGGGCAAGGATAAATAAGTTTTTGTTAGGGATATCCGATTTGGTCAATGAAGAATGTCGCACCGTTATGCTTTTTGGGAATATAGACTTGTGTTGGCTCATAAGTCATGCTGAGCAACTTGAAGGGGACTCTTAAAAAGAGCTAGAGTGGGGAGTCCTAGAAGGCTCGTTATAATGGTGGATTTTAAGGTGCTAGAGGCGATTGTTTCCAACAAGGCCAAAAATTTCAATGTCAAAGGTCAACAAATGTTCCAAATCAAAGGTCTTTCTATTATAGTGTGGACAACCCAAAACTCAATGTAGAGATAGTGCACCAACTTTTCCTAGATGCCCAAAATGTCGAAGGCATCATGATTGCAAATACTTAAGAGAGTCGAATACTTACTATGGGTGTGGACAGGAAGGCCACAAGATTGTTGAATGTCCTTATGCTCAAAACAAGGGAAGAGATGGTCGTCCTCAAGGACTTGGTGTTGATAGAGATCAAAGGGGACAAACTAGCCAACAAAGAGGTACTCCATGGCATAATTAGTTCTATGCTCTTCAAGGAAAGCAAGGAATGGATAGGATACCCGATGTTATGACCAGTATTTTATGATTATGATGTGTATGCTTTAATGGATCCTACTGCCACTCTATCTTTCATTACACCATTGTTCTCTAATAGCCTCGACGTATGTCCTAAATTGTTGTGTGAACCCTTCTTGGTGTCTACCCTCATTTGTGAGTCTATTTTTGACAAAAGAATCTATAGGGGATGTCCCATGTATACATTGCACAATGTCTTGCCTTATTTTGTTGAACATGATATGGTAGATTTGACATTATCCTTGGGATGGATTAGTTACATACATATCAAGCTTCCATTAGCTTTAGAAGCTGTAAAATTAGGTTTGAATTTCCTATTGAACCTATCCTTGAGTAGGAAGGTTACTATTTTGTGGTTACGGGTGGGTTCATCTCTTGTCCTAAGGCTCGAGAATTGATTTCTAGGGGACGCATCTATCACCTTGTAAGGGTTAAGGATTTAGAGTCTAAAGTTTCTCCTATTGAGTCAGTTGTTATGGTCAATGAGTTTCTTGATATCTTTCCCAATCAACTCTCTGGTGTTCCTCTCGATAGGTTAATAGACTTTGGTATAGACCTCCTTCTCGATACACAACCCATTTCCTTTCCTCCTTACCGTATGGCCCTGGCAGAATTGAAAAAGTTAAAGGATCAATTCAAAGATTTATAGTAGAAGGGTTTTATTAGGTCTACCAATTCACCTTAGGGTGCACCTATGTTGTTTGCAAGAAAAATGGATGGCTCACATAGAATGTGTATCGACCACTAGCCACTCAACAAAGTCACCGTAAAGAACAAGTATCCTTTACCAAGGATAGATGACCTATTCGATCAATTGCAAAGGGCTAGTCATTTTTTTAACATTGATCTTCAGTCCAGATACCATCCAATGAGGGCGAGGGAATGTGATTTTCCTAAAATGCCTTTTAGGACTAGATATGGGCAATTTGAATTTATGCTGATGTCATTTGGCCTAACCAATGCAGCGAAAATATTTATGGATCTTATGAATATGGTCTTTAAACCCTACCTTAATATGTTTTTTGTGGTATTCATTGATGATATTTTGATTTACTCCAAGAGTGAGGAAGAACATGTGAAACATTTGAGGGTAGTATTCCAAACCTTACGGGTTAGGAGATTGTTTGCTATGTTTGATAAATTTAAATTTTGGTTGCAAGAAGTTTCATTTCTAGGATATGTGGTGTTGGGTGAAGGGATTAAAGTGGATCCTAAGAAGACAAAAGTAGTGAGAAATAGGCCTGAGCACTTGACTGCAATGGATATTAGGCGTTTCTTGGGCTTAGCGAAGCAAAATTAGTGATTTCTTGAGTGCTTCTTTTCAATTGCTTCTCCTTTGACAAAATTTACACAAAAGAAGGAAAATTTCATATAGACTAATGACTGTGAAAAGAGTTTCAAAGGCAAGCTTACATTCGCTCCTATTTTTGCTCTATTGGAAGGGTTAGAAGGGTTTGTTGTGTATTGGGATTCTTCCCGAATTGGTTTTGGGTGTGAATTGATGCAAAGTGGCAAGGCCATTGCCTATACTTATACGAAACTAAAAGTGCATAAGCAAAATTATCTTACCCATGATCTTGAGCTAGTAGTCATGGTATTTGCTTTTAAAATATGGAGTCATTATTTGTATGGGGTTCATGTTGATGTGTTCACCTACCACAAAAGTCATCACTATGTGTTCACCAAAGGAGATGTCAATTTGAGGCAATGCAGATGGATAGAACTACTTAAGAATTATAATATGAATGTGCATTATCATCCGAGCAAGGGTAATGTTATGGCCGATGCTCTAATTAGGGTATCCATGGAGAGTATGGCTCACATTGATGGTTATCAAATGGAATTGGCAAAGGAAGTCCTCGGTTGGCTAGATTAGGGGTTAGGTCATACGAAGTGGAAAGAATCTGTAGAAGATTATAAATATTCATTGTTTAAGGATGTGAAATCCAAAGAATATGTTGACCCTATTTTATTAGAGTTGAAAGCAATAGTGAAAGAGGGAAAGGTGGAGGTTTTCTCATAAGAGAGAGATAGTGTTCTTAGATATCAAGGTATATTGTATATGCCAAATGTTGATGGGTTGATGAACTTGATTTAGGAAGAGGCACATAATTCCTCCTATTCTATTCACCCTGATTCTATATAGATGTATAGAGATTCAAGGGAAGTGTTTTGGTGGGGTGGTAGGAAAAGAGACATTGTGATGTTTGTAGCCGGATGTCACAATTGCCAATATGTCAAAGCCAAACATCAAAGGTTAGGTGGCCTAGCCCAATACATTAAGGTTCCTACTTGGAAATGGAAAGAGATAAACATGGACTTTGTGATTTGGTTTCCTAACAGTAAGAAGCATTTTGATCCTATATGGGTTGTTATTGACAGTATAACAAAATCAACTCACTTCCTACTGGTTAATATGACCTATGATGATGAAGATTATAGTAGGTTGTACATCGATGAGTTAGTAAGATCTCATAGGGTGTTATTGTCTATTACTTCAGATCATGGTGCTCAATTTACATTATACTTTTGGAGATCTTTCAAAAGAGGCCTTGGTACTAAAGATAAGCTTAGCACTATCGTTCACCCCCAAAAGGATGGTCAAGCCTAAAGGACCATTCAAACTCTTGGAGATATTCTTACATCTTGTGTTTTTTAATTTATAGGTACTTGGGATGAACATCTTTCAATTATTGAGTTTTCTTACAACAAAAGTTATCACTCAATCATCAAAATACCCCCTTTGAAGCTTTATATGGTAGATGTTGTAGATCCTTGATAGGGTTGTTTGTAGTAGGTGAAATGGATTTAATAGGTCAGCATTTGCTGATGGAAGCTTCGGAGAAGGTGAGGTTGATAAGAGAAATATTAAAGATGGCTCAAAGTAGGCAAAGGTCCTACTCTGATGTGAGGAGAAGTGATCTCGAATTTAGTGTTGATGATTGTGTGTATTAGAAGGTCTCACCTATGAAGCATGTCTTCAAGTTTGGCAAGAATCTAAAGTTGAGCCCTATGTAAGTAGGGCCTTATAGAATCTTGAGGAGATCGATAGGGTTGCCTATGAGTAGAAGTTACCCACGGATATGTGTACGGTTCATCTGGTCGTTAATTTTCTAATTTGAAGAAGTGTGTAAGTGCTCCAAACTCAATAGTGCCTTTAGAAGTTATATGTGTTGTGGGGAAAAACATGACTTATGAGGATGTTCCAGTGGAAATATTTGATAGACAAGTACAGAGGTTGATGAACAAAGATGTAGCCTCGGCCAAAGACCTTTGGAGGAATGGACAAGCCAAAAGTTCAACTTGGAGAGTCGAAGTTGACATGCAGAAGCAATATCCTTATCTCTTTCACTCTACTCAATCCTAAGTTAATAAGTTAACCCTATCAATGGTGTCAAGCAATGTATTTCATCCCTTATGTTATTTTGCACGCATACATAAATATTTGATGCCTAAATTTGAGATTTCACAAAAAATTGAGGCTTAAGTTGCATTAATGCATTCATGTAGTCTGAAAGAAGTCTAATCACTATTTTAAGTATGTTTCCATCACATTCAAGGGTGAATGTTCCCATGGGAGAGATATTGTAACACCTCCCATGCGACTCGGGTTTTCCTTATAGCATATTTATGGAATATCATAAAATCCATGCGTTATTTGGTAAATCCAACTTTGTATTCTTTTCAGGAGGAAAATCTTTGTAGCAAAAGGGTCGCCTTCGATTTTTAGGTCAACCATTTTGGAAAATGACTTTTTGGTTGATTTTGGCTTTAACTAGAAAGGTGTGGTACCAATCCACATCACAAACTTGTTCTACAATAGTACAAAAATGGCCAAAACTCATTCTTAGGCAAAAGCAAGGGAAAATTGAAGTTTGCACAAAAAACCACTTTGTGGGAAAAAAGGCGACCACTTGTTCTCCCACAATTCAAAATTTTTAAAACTTTTTCAAAATCAAGTGGGGAAATAGGGTCATAACCTAACACCCTTATAGATGAGATTCTTCAAATATTCAACCATTTTTAGTAATTCACTCTCTAACACTCTCAAAATACTATTCAACATTCCTCATCAAATTCCAAGACTCTCAATAGCTTTCATTGAAGTTCAAGAATTCAAGTAAATCCTTCAAGCCTCTTCAAGTTTCCTCCATCAATTTCTAAGGATATAAGGTATGTGGGTATTCCATCCATTGGTCATTCCACCCTTTGACTCCCAAAACTAATTTCGTTAAATTTCTTTATTTCAATGACTAATTTATGAAGGGTAATTCCTATTATTTACGACAAGCATCATTTGAGTTGCATTCTTGTCAAATATGGGTTTTTTGTTCAATGAACACAATTGAGGTTTGATTCTATGAATGGTTTTATGATATTTTCACTATGCATGCTATGATATCTTGAAAAACTATGAAAGGTTATGGATATTTGAATGGATTTCATGATACCAAAATTGGAGTTTTGTTATTATGATGGTGGGTTTCCTTGAATGACTTCTAAATGATAACCTTTTACAATATTCATGTCCTATACTCTTGTATTTCATGATTTTAAGATTCTATGAATAGACCCATAATGTTTGATTAGTTTATATGATGAAGTCTCATATGTTGATGAAATGTTTTATGGAAAGTTATAAAAGACAAGTATGTTATGATAATTTATGGGGTCCTTAATATGTGTTGATCTCAAGAAACATTCCTATGTTTGTAAGCATGATTTTGAGCCATTTATGCTATCTTTTGCATACATGTGCTAGGAAACGCTCAGTTGGAGGGGTTAAATATATCAATGAGCTATTCTTACTATATTGATATTATTTTACAAGTTATTCATATCATGATTATACTTATGGTTTTGTTATATATTCCATGAAACTAGACTTAGCAGTGAATGAGGCTTAAGGTGCGGGCTCGACCTAAGGGGTCCTTATATAAAGTCTTAGTTTCATAACTATGTTCCACTATAGGATTATGTTATTTCCCTAAATAAGATCTTACTAGTGGTTCCAACAAGGTTGAGTTACCTACCAAGATGGGGTATGTTTACCTTGCCAAGTAAACCTCTCATTTTCTAGTGTGAAGGCAACATCGGATTTCTTGTAGAAGCTCACATGGTCTTATATGTTGGTTAAGGTCTCCTCCCACATATACATAATATGATATGTGATTTGGCTATCTTCATGCATGTTTTGACTAAATCATTAATCATTCATTTTATATTGATCTTATAGCCGTTGCATATGATTATGCATTTTGTTATTTATGGATTATATCTTCTTGTTGCATTGCAACTCGCATACTTAGTACATTCCAAGTACTAATGCATACTTTTTGCTTACATGATCTAATAATGTAGGTACCATAGCTCCTATTCATCCACCTTCACGTGGCTAGTTGACTTTCTTGAAGATTTGCAATTGGTGAGTCTTTCACTTTGTGGATAATAAACACTTTCTTCCATGATTATGTTAACACTTATATATTTTTGGATATTTAATTGTAAGGGTGAGACCAGTAGATCTCTTTTTCCCTGTTCCACTCATAATAGAGGTGTTATTGGATAATGTGAAGTTTTTGACTCATATGAATCTTATGTATTAATTTAAGAATTCCTTTAGTCCCTATCCATGTATGTGTTGTTGAATGTTGATGGCTTGTGATGGAAGCCCTAGTCCCCTATTTTCCCCATAGCTAGAGTCCTACTTACCCTCCCCTAGTTCAACAATCTCATAGAATCATCAATTCATATACTTAATCATATCTTACATAATTTTATAACTCATGGTAGCATCTTAAGAGTAGCTCATCATAACATCACATCATAATATCAAAAAATAGGTCTTACATCATTCATAATATTCATAATAATGTCATGAGTTAATAGCACGCTTATTAACCCTTAATTCATCATCACATTCTTATCTTGCATAATTTTTCATGATCATATCATCAACATAAGATACTTGTCACATAACTTTAGTCAAACATGGTGGTATATGCTTGGAAACTTAAAATCGTGATATGAGAGGAGTAAAATCAATTCATTTAAAAGTCATTAAAATCAACTCACTAATATTGTTGTAAAATCCCGAATTTGGGTTGAAATCAAACTAAAATCCATAAGTTCTTTCATAGATTTTCATGGTATTGTAGACTACATAGCTTAAGTATAATAAACTCCATCATAATGTCAAACCCCAAAGTGTATCCATGGATATTCAAATCAATACTTGAAGAATTCTAACATAAATCATGTTTATAGTGCATGATAGGAAGAACCCATAGAGTACTCAAGCTTAAAATCATCCAATTTTCAGAAAATGGAAAAGTTAGGTTCCATGGGTGAAAGGATCCACTGACAAAGACCCACATACCTTTAACTGGGATTTTCTTTAAGGAAAACATTGGAGGACTTGTGGGGTTCACTTGAATTCTTGAAATCCAAAGAGCGTTCTTGAGAGTCTTGAATTTAATTGAAGCATTTTATGAATATTAAAGAGGATTTTGAGTGAGGTTTTGTGAGTTCTAGAGCTTGAGATAGATGACAAATAAGGAATTCCAATTTATATAGGTATTGGGTTATTGCCCAATTGCCTTAGAATGAAATAGAAAATATTTGAAAAATTGTGACCCAAGGTGAACTAAATCCGCGATGTGGACTTGTTCCCACACATTTCACTTTTGCATGAAGCTTAATTTTTTGGATGTTTTGGCCTAGAAATGAGTTCAAGCCATTTTTGTACTATGGGAGACCAAGTCCGTTATGAGGACTGGTCACGTAATCTGCTGGTTAAACCCTAGATCACCTAAAAAATATTTTTTGTATATGAGTGACCTAAATACTGAAGACCACCCCTTTCCTACACAATCCCCCTCCCCCCCCCCCCCAAAAAAAAAAGAAAGATTACGAAATGGATTTGCAAAATCATGCACTGATTTTAAGATATTTAAGAAATAAATTGTTGGGAATCTTTGAGCCTCATAAAACGTGTTACAATATCTCCCCATTGGGAACATTCGTCCCCAAATGTAATAGAAATGTACTTTAGAAGAGTGATTAGATAACTTTCAGCTTACATGAATGCATCAATGCAGCGTAAACATTATTTTTATGAAAATTTCAAACTTATACATCATAAATCATCAAAACTTGTCATTTGTAAGGATATTTGCATGAAACATGACGTAGACGGGCTGAAGTACAAGACTTGACCTGATAGATAGGATTAACATGTTACCTTAGCTTGAGTATAGTGGAAGATAAGAGAATCACTTCTTTATCTCTGCTTTGGCTTCCTAAGGGGCACCTTCGACATGTTGATTCCTCCAAAGAACTTTGATGGATGCCACATCTTTGTTTCTCAACCTTTTCACATGCCTATCTAATACTTCCACTGGAAGTCTGGAACTTCTTCACAAGAAAAGTTATCTTCCACAACTCTCACAACCTTCAAAGGCACTATAGAACTTGGGTCACCTGCGCACTTCCTCAATATAGATACATGAAAAATCGGATGAACCATACGATTTGATGTGATGTAAAAATACAATACATTTGATGCTTAAAACATGGAAGTTTATGTGTTCTTAATGAAATGTTAGTTGGTTTTATGTGTTTTTGAATTTATATTTGCAGGATTATAAGTTGACCTTTATTTTGGGAAAAAGTACAGAAGTTGCTGACTTTTGTTGTTTTACGAGACCCTTTATGGGCCTAGATCGTTCTACAGACTGTAGGGTGGTTACGAGAATAATTTTCTGAAGTTTATTCAACGAGCATGCAGAGGAGCCGTAGAAGGTTTTACAAGTCGTAGAAGATGGTTCATGCCCTGAGGATTAGAGATTGGGACTTTCTGAAGTTCATTAGATGAAAGCCCTATTACGGGTTATAAACCACTTTATGACTCATAGAGGGGTACCATTGAGTTGAAGTCCAAAATTCTAGCAGTAGAGTACCAGACCTTGATTACCGGCCGTGGAATGCAATATGGCCCATAAACCCCTTTTGTATTGCGTGCCGACCAGTTCTCCTATATTGTTTAGGACTTGTATTTTACTTATTATAAATAAGTTTTTTAGGTTATTTTCCAGAAGTTTTTTGATTAGTTTAAGAAGTTTTCACCTAGTACTAATAGCACTCAATAATTAGAGGGAAAAATTGTGAGATCATATTGGAGTGCCTTTGAGAACACTTGTGTTTGAATTTCATCTTTAGGCTTGTGATTCTTATCGAAGTTGGATTTGCTTGTTCTTGATTCTATTGTGTTAGTGTTCAATTATATTTTCTCAATCCATATTTCTTGCATCTACACTAAGAATAAGTAGTTAAATCCACAACTAGGGCTGTGGGAACCACGAAGAACTAACGATGTAAAACCGGATAATTTATAATTGTTAAAAGGTGTATATACATATATTAATTAATGCTCTTTATTTTCCGTGTTTTCTTATTATGTCCAGCATTGGAGCCTGCCTAGTGTTTCGGACTGGACCAAGGTAGTAATGAATAGGAAAAGAGATTAATTAAGAGGATTCGATCAGTGTGTTCTCAACTAATCAACAAAATTGGGCCCACGGGAGGTTGTACTAGGACTAATAGGTAAGGGTTAGTAATGCACACTTTGGAGATGGGCCAAGTCACATAGTGAAATTCATCTCTCACCTTTGATCAAAGGTCTTAGTGAACATAACTTACATTTATGCAAGCTATATACTAGAAAAGAATTAGGTTATCCGATGATTCTAAGTTGGGGAATCATGAAGAACATAGTACTCTAGTTTCTTTCCATATTTACTTCTCTCTTATGTTACTTAATTTAGTTGTATTTTTCATCGATTATTGCAAAGTTACCCCCTTCGAGGAAGTATGCATGTTAACCAATCAAATTGTTATCATTGAATTCTCTTGAGCCTTCGTATTCCCTGTGGGTTCGACCCTAACCTTTGTTAGGTTCTATTTCTTGGCAGCGACCGCTTTATCATTTACAAAAAAGAAGTAACTTGGGCAATATAATAATTGTGGCACCGTTTCTAGGGAATATGACTAAACTAAGTGAATTCATAAGTAATTCAGGTGTTAATCCTTAGTTCTCTTATTTTAGTTTGTTTGATGTTTTTGATCTTTTTAGGGTGTAAGTATAGTGTATGCCCAACTCTCGGAGTCAAAGCGATCCATTAACTCAATTTGACGCAGAGATCTATGGAACATTGAGGTGAATGGCCCAAGACAATGCTAATAATGCGGCTAATGTAGCTCTGAAATGGAATAACAATGAGGATGGTGAGAATGAGAACCTATTTCCTCTGGAGGACATTGCTCCCAAGCCTCAAGATGTCAATGCAAATGCTTACTAATGGAATCAGTACAGGCTGAATCATGTGGTTATGGAGGTTAACTAGAGCTAGTGTTGTCACCATATTGGCAGACACAAAGTTCACAGTCTCGAGTGGGTTGCTTTAGATATTGCAGAACCATGGGCCATTTGTGTGCTTACCATCGGAGGACCCTCATAGCCACCTACACAATGTTACATTCGTATTCAAGAGTGTAATGGGAACATAGAATCTTTCTTTGGATGTTGTTGAACTCTGTGTCTTCCCATTGTCTCGTATGGACAATGTAAAATCATGGCTATCTAACCTCCCATAGAGTTCGATCACTAGTTGGACAGACTTACAAAAGGTCCTTTAGGAAGGTACTTCCCTAGATTGAAGAAGCTCAAGTTGAAGGACCAGATGAATAACTTTGAGCATTATCCTGGTAATTCGATCAGTACTACTTGGGAGCGGTTCACAAAATGTCTGACGAGTATCCCCAACAACAAGATAGTTTATGATGCCTAGGTGGAGATCTTCTATTGTGCCCTTGATGAGAACAGTTAGGTCTGTGTTGACACTATCATGGGGGGCATGTTCTTAGATAAACCATTTGCATGGATCACAGAGAGAATGAAAAGAGTGGTCAAGACTAATCGTGCATGGGGGCTGAGAAACTAAGCATCTACCAAAAGATCAGGCATTGTCAATGTTGGTCCGGAGCAAGAAAATATCTATGAAGAAATCATGAAACCGCTTGCCCTAATTCGCACAGGTACGGGGGTGATGATGAACCAGAACCAAGTGCGAGTGGATGCAGTGGTGCATCAACCTCCATGTGCACCAATGTATGATGAGCCATATTATAATGAGGACATGTGTTTTGTTGCTGACCAGATGAGGGGTTTTCGGACCAATGCCCAAGGGT
Source organism: Solanum rostratum (assembly GCA_029948455.1). NCBI lineage: Eukaryota > Viridiplantae > Streptophyta > Magnoliopsida > Solanales > Solanaceae > Solanum > Solanum rostratum. The sequence continues at coordinate 23,474,779 of CM057055.1, forward strand.
CCAATAAAGATTATTGGCGCCAAAGTCAGAACTTTAATAGAGATGGAGCTTACAGGGACAACAATGGAGGTTACTATGAACGAAATAGGGGTCTAATGAGAGATGCAGATAGGGGATGCAGAGAAGGCTTCAGAAATGGTCCTTATGTGCCACCACATTATCGTGATGCAGGTGTAGATAGTTCCATAATTGAGGAGATGTTTGATCGCATGTTGAAGAAATCCAAGACACAGGATGACACTCTGAGGGGAATAAAATCAGAGATTTCAAATATAAATCAGAAAATAGAGTCCCACTCTGTGGCTATCAACTATAATGAATAACAGTTTCGTCAAGTGTCGACTTAACTTAATTAGTGAAAAAGGGGTACTCTACCGAGTAACACTATTCAGAATAAAAAAAAATAAAGGGTAATGTATTGCGGTTATTAGTCGGGGTGGCAAGAGCACCATTGATCCTTCCTTGCTAGTTGATGAGGATGATATTCAGAAGAGATAGATGCAGTCAGGATACAGATATAGGAGATGATTGTGGAAATCAGGAGATTGGTGAAGCCGCTGATGCGCCACAAAAGTAGAAACCCATTCCGACTCCTGCTCCTTTCCCTCAAAGAATCAAAAAGAGGGAGGAGGAAGGCAAATTTAAACACTCTTTCCATGCTAAGACAATTCTTTATCAATATCTCTCTCATTAAGGCATTGGAGAAGATTCCAAGGTATGCTTAGTACATCAAGGACCTGGTCACCTAAAAGCGCACAGTGAGTCATGAGCTCTCCCAAAAGCATCAATGTTGCAGTGCTATTGCTTCGAGGTCCTTGGCTAAGAAGCGAGAAGATCCTAGTGTTTTAACCAGTCCCTACACTATTGGAGATGTGGAGTTCGCAAGGGTACTATGTGATCTAGGTGGCAATATTAACCTGATGCCCTTTGAAGTCCACAAAGAAGCTTGGATTGGGAGCCTCTACCGTGATGAGTATGCGGTTGTTGATGGCGAATCACATGGTGAAGAAACTTTTGGGGATATTCTATGATGTGTTGGTAAAATTTAAGAAGTTTATATTCCCCACAAACATTGTGATCCTAGATTATAAAGTCGGCTTCGATGTCTCAATCATCTTGGGAAGACCCTTCCTAGCCACTGGGCGAGCACTAGAGGATGTAGATGCCGGTCAACTCTAGTTTAGATTGAACAACGAAGAAGTTATCTTCAATATCTGTCACTTTATTAATCTTCCAGATGGTCTGAAGAATGAATCTAGGCAATTGGTGAAGTCTGAGTAACCAATTTGTCCAAGTCTTGTCGTGATATTAAATCAAGTGCTACATGGGAGGCAACCCAAGATCTTTGATGTAATAGCCTAGTTGTAGATTTATTTTCAGCTTTTGGATTCATAGATAGTTTGTTTTCTTGTATTTAGATGGTACTTTTGGACATTGGACTTGTTGCATATAGGGTAACACTGTGTTTTATGAAGAATATGTAGGTACAGGTCTAAGTAAGCCATTTTTGGCTGAAAAGAGCAACAAAAGGGTCTCTACCACTTGTTCTACGGGCCATCAAACACTTTATGACTGATACACCATCTCGTAGAGATTTTCAGTAAGCAAAACGCTGTGCATGCCTGTTCACGAGAAAATTTTATGATCCATAGATTAAACTACGGGTCATGAATGGTACTCGTGGACCCCGGGTAAGTTTCCTAAAAAATTTCTAAGTGTTGAGGGTTCTAAGACTAACTCTATGAGCCATAAACCACTTTAAGGCTCGTCGACTAGACCGTGGAACCAAACGTAAAATTTAGGGTTTGGATGTTCTATGAAACCATTTACGGGTCGTAAAATACCCTCGGCTCGTAATCATGGTTTCGTAGTGAAATGACCCAAAAGAAAGTGTGTTTCGAAAGTCACCGGAAACATGTTTTAGCTATATCTAAAAATCTGTTTGTTATCTTGAAAATACTTCATATTCTTGTTTAGGGGGTCAAATGGAGTGGGAAATAGGTCTAACCCGAATTTTAGAGCAACCGTATAAAAATTTGAAATTTCCAAGTGAAGCCTTTTTGGAGGGTCTACTTTGGTGGGTCATATCTTTTAACACACAAAGAATTGGGTGGCCCATAATATATCCATGGAAAGCCCTATGTGTTTGTTATCTAACGCTCTTCGTTTCACCTCGTTTGGAGTTCGGACGAAGAAATTATGCCCATTTTCGTAATCTCCACCCGGGCAAAAAATGCAAATTCCAGTGAGCAATTTACTGTTCACCCGCCCCATTATTTTTCTATGTGTTGGAACCGTTTTTCCAAAGACGAATTTTATTTCCTATATAGCACTAAATCAGTTCCCATTCCTAAAAACATTTCCTAAAAGACATTTCCCATACGTAGAAATCTTTCTCTCAAGAACTAAAGCCAAAACCCTCCAAAACCTTCATCAAGATTGAAGAGGTCCTTGCTCCAAGTTTCAAGCCTCCTTTGAAGACACTTCCAAGGCCTTCATAAGAACTCAAGGTATGTGGTGTTGAACTCATGGTTCCTTCCACCCATAGTGCCTAAACCCTAACATACTCATTATTTCATGATTTTAAGTGAAGATTTACACATTGGTCTTGTTCATTGTATAAATTTTCTACACAGTGAAATTCTAGCATGGGAAAGTGAATGTCTTGAACATGTTGTCACTTTAGAACTTGAATCTAAACTTGGAATTGATGTGGGGCTTTACATGTTGTCTTGGGAGTATGTCAAAGTGTTCGTTGATAGTTGGTTCACTGATTTACTGCATGAGTCCTACTCCATTTTACACATTCTTTGATCCCCACTGCATGCCCCCAAGGTATTTAACAAAATGTCCAATTATGGAATTATGAGGAATTGATGTTTTAAAGCTTGAGATAAGATATGAATGAGGTTACAATGACATTTTGATGATAAACTAAACTCGTGTATAGTTTCATTTCTACATGAGAATTGCATTAGAGCCTATTATAAATTCCTATATAAAGTGTTGCAGTACCATGCCCAGTCCGGGGGAAAAGGGCCGGATATCCATGATATGGGGGATAAGTACTCATATTCACCTAGGGTGGCAAGGTGGGATTGTCACTATCCATGATATGGGGGATAAGTACTCATATTCACCTAGGGTGGCAAGGTGGGATTGTTACTATCCTTGATATGGGGGATAAGTACTCATATTCACCTAGGGTGGCAAGGTGGGATTGTCACTATCCATGATATGGGGGATAAGTACTCATATCCACCTAGTGTGGCAAGGTGGGATTGCTACTATCAAGAAATAAGGGATAACACTTATTTCACCTAGATGAGGGGGTTTATGCGTCATCAAATTTCTTGGCTCAGCTTCACATATGGTGCCTATTATGAAGATGGATTTACTTAAACATATTTGACTATACATTGATCATGCAAATGCATCTTGATTATATACTATGTCTAATGACCCATCTCTTGCATTTCGATTATGTATCTTATCTATTCTTGTATTGCACCCCACATACTTAGTATATTCCAAAGTACTAATGCATATTTTGCCTACATGATGTTACCATGTAAGGACTGGAGCTACTCTTGATCCTTCTCTCCATCCACGTGGCTAGTGCGGTGCTTATCCTGGATTGTTGGTGAGTCCTTAATGATTCGAGGACTATGTTATGTTTCCTACTCCTATGTTTTGAGATCTTAGCTTGTATTTGTATTTGACTATGAGGGAAGCCGGTAGTATGTCATGGCCCCCGTTCTATTGGTATATGTAGAGGTGTACGTTGGACAAGTATTTTGCTAATGAGCTTGACTCTTAATCTATGATATTATTTTGAAATGGGTTGCCCTTAGTCCCTAATTTCCTTTATTTAATGTTGATTGTACTTCTGCGACTGATGAAGTGTGATGACAAGTTCGAGAGGCTTGTTTGGGGTTCCTTCGGGTTCCTCATTCGCCATGTCACGTTTAGGCCCTAGGCTTGGGTCATGACAAGCTTGGTATCAGAGCATTAGGTTGTTTGATCGTCAGAGTCCAACACACTGCGTAGGGTAGAGTCCCATTCATGGTTGTGAAGCGCGCCACGACTATTTGTGGGAGGCTATGAAACGTTTTAGGAAAGGTTTCCTTCTTCCCGTTCTATGTCGTGCTTAGAGTGTAATAAGTGATTCCTCCTTAACGCTTGTTCTTTGAAATGCTAGATCGTCATGCCAAATAGGAGAGGAAGACGAGCCCGATCACCGGAGGAACCACCCACCACTAGTAAGCTCTGCGATGCACTCACCATGCTTGCACAAGTGGTAGCTAACCAAGTGCAACAAGGAGCCCAAGCTCCCCAAGCTACCACCCCGGGGGCAAGGGTGAGAAATTTTATTAGGATGAACCATCCGGTTTTTCATGGTTCAAAGGTGGATGAGGATCCACAAGAATTCATTAACGAGGTATGCAAAATCTTGACCATTATGGGTGTTGGGGCTATTGAGAAGGTGGAGTTGGCGGCTTACCAACTCAAGGGTGTTGCTCAAATTTGGTTTGATCAATGGAAGAGTGAAAAGGGAAGTGGCTATGCGGTGTTGTGGGAGGAATTTAAGCTTGCTTTTCTTAATAGGTTCTTCCCTCTAGAGCTTAGGGAGGCAAAATTGGTGGAATTCATGAACTTGAAACAAGGGGCTATGAGTGTGAGGGAGTATGCCCTCAAATTTACCCAACTCTCTAAGTATGCATCTCACTTGGTGGCCGACTCTAGGTCGAGGATGAATAAATTTGTGATGGGTGTCTCCAATTTGGTTAGTGAGGAGTGTCATTCCGCAATGCTCATTGGCGATATGGATTTGTCCCGGTTGATGACTTATGCCGAGCAAATGGAGGAGGAGAAATTGAGGAAGAGGAGGGGACATGAGGCTAAGAGGGCTCGATTCGGTAGTGGGCCTTCTAGAGGAGGTCGGCCTTTCCAAGGCCAAGGGTCTTCTGATGTTGCTAGTAGGGGGTTTGTGAACAACTTTCCTAGGCCCCAAGGAGCGGGTATGGGTGCTCCGAATGCACCATGTTCTAAATGAGGGAGGAAGCATTGGGGTTCTTGTATGAGGGGTGTGGGTGCATGCTACAAATGTGGGGAAATTGGTCATAAGAAGATGGATTGTCCCAAGATTCGTGGCAAGATTCGAAATGCTAATACTACTTCTTTGGGTAGAGGTGCTTCTCAAAGTGGTGCCCCAAGGCACAATCGATTTTATGCTTTGCACAGTAGACAAGGTGTTGAGGAGACCCCCGATGTGGTGACCGGTATGTTGCAAATCTTTGATCTTGATGTTTATACTTTGATTGATCCGGGTGCCACCCTTTCCTTTATTACCCCCTTTATTGCTAGAAAATTTCATGTTGAGTCAGAGTTGTTGCATGAGTCATATAAAGTGTCTACTCCTATTGGTGTCTCTGTTATTGCTAGAAAAGTGTATAGAAATTGTCCGTTTTGCATATTGAATAAAGTGTTGCCTTGTGATCTTGTTGAGTTGGACATGGTGGATTTTGATGTTATTCATGGGATGGATTGGTTGCATGGATATTATGCTTCTATTGATTGTAGAACTCATAGAGTCAAGTTTCAATTTCCTAATGAGCCCGTCCTTGAGTGGGAGAGTCGGGATGTCGTGGTGAAGGGGAAATTAATTTCTTGCATTAAAGCCCATAGATTGGTTTGTAAAGGGTGTTTGTACCATCTTGTGAGGGTCAATGATGTGGAGTCCAAAGTCCCTCCTATTGAGTCAATTCCGGTTGTTAGTGAGTTTCTAGATGTCTTCCCAAAAGACCTTCCCGGTGTCCCTCCCGAAAGGGAGATAGATTTTGGTACAGACCTCCTTCCCGATACTCAACTTGTTTCTATTTCCCCTTACCGTATGGCCCCGGCGGAGTTGAAAGAGTTAAAAGAGCAATTGAAAGACTTGTTAGATAAGGGGTTCATTATACCTAGTCATTCTCCATGGGGTGCTCCGGTTTTGTTTGTGAAAAAGAAAGATGGGACTCTAAGAATGTGTATTGATTATCGGCAACTCAATAAGGTCACCGTCAAGAATAGGTATCCTCATCCAAGGATTGATGATTTATTTGACCAATTGCATGGGGCTAGTCACTTCTCTAAGATTGATCTTCGGTCCGGGTATCATCAAGTGAAGGTGAGGGAGTGTGATATTCCCAAGACAGCTTTTCGGACTAGGTATGGGCACTATGAGTTTGTGGTGATGTCTTTTGGATTAAATAATGCTCCGGCTATCTTTATGGATTTGATGAATAGGTTCTTCAAACCGTACCTTGATTCTTTTGTGGTGGTGTTTGTAGATGACATCTTGATCTATTCCCGGGGTGAGGAAGAGCATATGGGCCACTTAAGGGTTGTACTCCAAAGATTGAGGGAAGAGAAGTTGTATGCTAAATATGAGAAGTGTGAGTTTTGGTTGAAGGAAGTTGCCTTCTTAGGCCATGTGGTGTCGGGGGATGGTATTAAGGTAGATCCTAAGAAGACCGACATTATTAGGAATTGGCCTAGACCTTTGACCTCGTCAGACATAAGGAGTCTCTTAGGTTTAGCGGATTATTATAGAAGATTTGTGGAAGGGTTTTCCTCTCTTGCCTCCGCTATGACTAAGTTAACTCAAAAGAAGGCTAAATTTGTGTGGTCGGATGATTGTGAGAAAAGTTTCCAAACTTTGAAAGAAAGACTTGTGTCCGCTCCTATTTTGTCTCTTCCGGATGGGTTAGAAGGTTTTGTGGTTTATTGTGATGCTTCCCGTATTGGTTTGGGTTGTGTGTTGATGCAAAATGGTAAGGTTATAGCTTATGCTTCTAGGCAACTTAAGGTTCATGAAAAGAATTACCCCACCCATGATCTTGAATTAGCCGCCGTGGTTTTTGCTTTACAGATTTGGCGTCACTATTTGTATGGGGTGCATGTCGATATCTTCACCGGTCATAAGAGTCTCCAATATGTGTTCACACAAAAAGATCTTAATTTAAGGCAAAGGAGGTGGTTAGAGTTCCTTAAGGATTATGATATGAGTATGCACTACCATCCGGGGAAAGCTAATGTGGTGGCGGATGCATTTAGTAGGGTGCCCATGGGTAGTTTGGCTCATGTGAAGGAAGGTAGTAAGGAGTTAGCTAGGGAGGTTCATCGGTTGGCTAGGTTGGGAGTTAGGTTGGATGAGGTGGATAGTGGAGGAGTGGTTGTTGTTGATGGTTCAAGGTCTTCCTTGGTTGATGAGGTGATGGCCAAGCAAGATCTTGATCCTTCTTTGGTGGAATTGAAGGCTTTGGTGAGTAGTGGTAAGGTGGGGGTTTTCTCCCAAGGGGGAGATGGTGCCCTTAGGTACCAAGGTAGATTATGTGTTCCTTGTGTTGATGATGTGAGGGAAAGAATCCTTGATGAGGCTCACTTTATTCTTCTTATTCTATTCATCCGGGGTCAACAAAGATGTATAGAGACTTGAGGGATGTGTATTGGTGGGGTGGCATGAAGAAGGATATTGCAAAGTTTGTTTCGGGTTGCCATAGTTGCCAACAAGTCAAGGCCGAACATCAAAGGCCGGGTGGCCTTACTCAATACATGGAGATACCTACTTGGAAATGGGAGGAAATCAACATGGATTTTGTAGTGGGTTTGCCCAAGACTAGAAAAGGTTTTGATTCGGTTTGGGTAGTGGTTGATCGGATGACAAATTCGGCTCATTTCATACTGGTTAAAGCTACTTATGGAGCTGAAAAGTATGCCAAGTTGTACATTCATGAATTGGTAAGGTTACATGGAATTCCTTTGTCTATCATCTCGGATCGTGGTACTCAATTTACTTCTCACTTTTGGAAATCTTTTCAAAGGGGTCTTGGTACAAAGATAAAGCTTAGCACGTCCTTCCACCCTCAAACGGATGGCCAGGCCGAAAGAACAATTCAGACCTTGGAGGATATGCTTAGAGCTTGTGTCTTGGAGTTGAAGGGTAATTGGGATGATCATCTTCCTTTGATTGAATTTGCATACAACAACAGTTATCATTCTAGTATCGGTATGGCTCCTTTCGAAGCTCTTTATGGTAGACGGTGTAGGTCACCGGTTGGGTGGTTCGAAGTTGGAGAGGTGGCCTTGTTGGGTCCGGATCTGGTCATGGATGCTCTTGAGAAGGTAAGAATGATTAGGGAAAGGTTGAAAACAGCTCATAGTCGTCAAAAGTCTTATGCCGATGTGAGGAGAAGAGATCTTGAATTCAAAGTGGGTGATTGGGTTTATTTGAAAGTTTCTCCAATGAAAGGTGTGGTTCGTTTTGGCAAGAAGGGAAAGTTGAGCCCTAGGTATGTTGGTCCTTATGAGGTAATAAGAAGGGTTGGTAAAGTAGCCTATGAATTGGGGTTGCCAAAGGAAATGGAATTAGTTCATCCGGTGTTCCATGTCTCGATGTTGAGGAAATGTGTTGGTGATCCTAACGCTATTGTACCTCTTAAAGTTGTGGGTGTCGTGGAAGATAATTTAAAAAATGAAGAGGTCCCGGTTCAGATCTTGGATAGACAAGTAAAGAAGTTGAGGAGCAAAGAAGTGGCGTCCGTTAAGGTACTTTGGAGGAATCAACAAGTGGAGAGTGCAACTTGGGAGGCCGAAGTGGACATGCAAAGACGTTATCCTTATCTATCCAACTCCACTCAAGACTAAGGTATTAAATCAAGTCCTTTGTACTCCATTGAGTCTTACGTTTCAGCCCTTAAATCATTCATATGCATAAATGTTTAAAATGATGAGTTATGTGTGTTTCACACTAAGTTTTGATATTTTGAAGTGATGTTCTAAAAGAAATCTTGCATTCACGTTAGGGCTGATATGTTCTTGATAAATCTTGTCTTGTATGCCTCTTCCACATTCCGGGACGAATGTTCCCAAGGGGGAGATATTGAAACGATCCCAAAAAAAAATGTGTGTTTCGGAAGTCACCGGAAACTTGATTTAGCTATATCTAAAATTCTGTTTGTTATTTTGAAAATACGACTTCATATTCTTGTTTAGGGGGTCAAATGGAGTGGGAAATAGGTCTAACCCGAATTTTAGAGCAACCATATCAAAATTCAAAATTTCCAAGTGAAGCCTTTTTGTAGGGTCTACGTTGGAGGATCATATCTTTTAGCACACAAAGAATTGGGTGGCCCATAATATATCCATGGAAAGCCCTGTGAGTTAGCTATCCAACGCACTTCGTTTCACCTCGTTTGGAGTTTGGACAAAGAAATTATGCCCATTTTCGTAATCTCCGCCCGGGCAGAAAATGCAAATTCCAGTGAGCAATTTACTGTTCACCAAAATGCAAATTCCAGTGAGCAATTTACTGTTCACCCGCCCCATTATTTTTGTAAGTGTTGGAACCGTTTTTCCAAAATCGAATTTTATTTCCTATATAGCACTAAATCAGTTCCCATTCCATAAAACATTTCCTAAAAGACATTTCCCACACTTAGAAATATTTCTCTCAAGAACTAAAGCCAAAACCCTCCAAAACCTTCATCAAGATTGAAGAGGTCCTTGCTCCAAGTTTCAAGCCTCCTTTGAAGACACTTACAAGGCCTTCATAAGAACTCAAGGTATGTGGTGTTGAACTCATGGGTCCTTCCACCCATAGTGCCTAAACCCTAACTTACTCATTATTTCATGATTTTAAGTGAAGATTTACACATTGGTTTTGTTCATTGTATAAATTTTCTGCACAGTGAAATTCTAGCATGGGAAAGTGAATGTCTTGAACATGTTGTCACTTTAGAACTTGAATCTAAACTTGGAATCGATGTGGGGCTTTACATGTTGTCTAGGGAGTATGTCAAAGTGTTCATTGATGGTTGGTTCACTGATTTACTGCATTAGTCCTACTCCATTTAACACATTCTTTGATCCCCACTGCATGCCCCCAAGGTATTTGACAAAATGTCCAATTATGGAATTATGAGGAAACGATGTTTTAAAGCTTGAGATAAAATATGAATGAGGTTACAATGACATTTTGATGATAAACTAAACTCGTGTATATATTCATTTCTACATGAGAATTGCATTAGAGCCTATTGTAAATTCCTATATAAAGTGTTGCACAACCATGCCCGGTCCGGGGGAAAAGGGCCGGATATCCATGATATTGGGGATAAGTACTCATATTCACCTAGGGTGGAAAGGTGGGATTGTCACTATCCATGATATGGGGGATAAGTACTCATATTCACCTAGGGTGGCAAGGTGGGATTGTCACTATCCATGACATGGGGGATAAGTACTCATATTCACCTAGGGTGGCAAGGTGGGATTGTCACTATCCATGATATGGGGGATAAGTACTCATATCCACCTAGTGTGGCAAGGTGGGATTGCCACTATCCAGAAATAAGGGATAACACTTATTTCACCTAGATGAGGGGGTTTATGCATCATCAAATTGCTTGGCTCAGCTTCAGATATGGTGCCTATTATGAAGACGGATTTACTTAAACATATTTGACTATACATTGATCATGCAAATGCATCTTGATTATATACTATGTCTAATGACCCATCTCTTGCATTTCGATTATGTATCTTATCTATTCTTGTATTGCACCCCACATACTTAGTACATTCAAAAGTACTAACGCATATTTTGCCTACATGATGTTACCATGTAGGGACCGGAGCTACTCTTGATCCTTCTCTCCATCCACGTGGCTAGTGCGGTGCTTATCCTGGATTGTTGGTGAGTCCTCAATAATTCGAGGACTATGTGATGTTTCCTACTCGTATGTTTTGAGATCTTAGCTTGTATTTGTATTTGACTATGAGGGAAGCCGGTAGTATGTCATGGCCCCCGTTCTATCGGTATATGTAGAGGTGTACGTTGGACAAGTATTTTCCAAATGAGCTTGACTCTTAATCTATGATATTATTTTGAAATGGGTTGCCCTTAGTCCCTAATTCCCTTTATTTAATGTTGATTGTACTTCCGCGACCAATGAAGTGTGATGACAAGTTCGAGAGGCTTGTTTGGGGTTCCTTCGGGTTCCTCATTCGCCATGTCACGTTTAGGCCCTAAGCTTGGGTCGTGACACGTAGAGTCCACCCCAAGTAACTTTCAGTTGACCCGATTAAGGTATAAATAATGGGGTCAAATTATTTTGACCCCATTATTAACCTAATTTAAAAAATTAACCTGTCCAACCTCTCCCCCTCATTAATCCAATCATCAACGATAACAAAGACCCCATTTTCTGGTGACTTTCTAGCAACCTAGATTTAGTGCCCCTTCACCTCCTTAATCTTCATCAACTTTATCACAAATCTTGGTAAGTTTTTAGTTAATTCCAAACCTTTAATATGCCTTACCTTGTATGATTGAATTTGATAATGTGTTGGGAGTGGTAGTTGAGACACGAAATCGATGTTTGATGATTAAATATGTGTTAATTGAAATTAGGATGCCCATGCATGAATATTTGTCTAAAGCTTGAATTGGGCACTTTTGCCTTCTGTGAATGTTTGAATAGTTTTTGGTGCCTATTAAATCACCCCCATGTGTGTTGAAAACATCCTAAAGATGTTGGTTCAATAGGAAGTAAATATCCATGGGGAAAAATAACACAAGAAAGAAAACCTTGGGATAAAAAATAGGGTAGTTACTGGCCCAAGCTACTAAGACTTCACTGATCCCTATAATTACCTACAACCCATCGAATAAGATGTGCATTGTCCCCAACGAACAAAATCAAAGCAAAATAAAACATATAGGGGTCAAAAAACATACTTGGGCACCTAGGAGCTTGTGTGACTAAGTCAGGCCACCCTTCTTCTTTGGGGTAGCCCTTCAGTAATACTGATCTGTCTGGAGGGGCTAACACCCCTCACCTGCTCTTCCTCTCGAGCTCTTCGTATCTCCATCTTTCGTTTGGATGTCCTCAATGAAAGTTTGAGCTCTTCCTGCTCAATCATCCCCACTTAAAATCATACTACATTGGGATGATCGTCCTAGCGAGATCTCTTCCCATGGGAAGACTGAACAGGCTCATTTCTCAGGAGCAAAAAGTTCAACGAACGACAATAGGGGTGTAGTCTCTAGTAAGTGCAACCGGTTCTGCCAATGCTGCTATCATGTCATCTCGGAGTCGTTGGATCTCTTTGTGCAGGGCCGTTATGTCTGATGGTCTGACCAACTACAGGCTCTGTTGTACCCTCTCCTCAAAGGAGTGAATATGGGCATCCTTGATAAAAATACTATCCTTAAAAGTGGTGGCCACAAATGCTTGCATATGACCCTCCAAGTATGTGATGGCCTGGTGGACTATGCCTAATCTAATGAACAAGCTGCGTCGGTGGCGACTCAGCGTTAAATAACCTCTGCACTAGGGCTTGTAGAGATTTCGAAGACAAATAAATCATGCCCACGGAAGAATTATATGGTACCATGGACTATGGTGAGGGATAGTAGTAGTGAGCCCCTTCTAATCTGCCTTGGGTTGTGGGGGCTCTCCTCAGCAGTAGCAGTCGTGGCAGTGGTAGTCTATGAACGTTTAGGTGGTGGCGCTGGGGAGAACATCTCAGGCATAGGTAAAGGTTTTTCTTGTCGGAGTGCCATTGGGTTCTCGTCAACCTTTATCAGGGGATGGGATCCAATCAGTGGGTCCAGCTAGTGCAAACTCAACTCTGGATAGAGCATGTATATCAAGCACGGGAATTGAATGGATGTGGGGCACTTCAGTGCAGCCTCATTAATATGCTCTTGAGGTGGGCCCAATCAATATCATAGCCAGCTAAGATGTTGGAAATCGAAACCACACAACGGTGTCAACGTATTACCAGCAAGTATAGGCCAGATGTGTGAATGAACAAGTGCCCACCAAAACATAGCGGGGAAAATTGGCGAAGCCTTGAAAATAGGCTCCGAGTGAGTGGTGACCCGTGTAAGTTTCGGGCTCTGCTCAGCAATATAGCCAGCCACCCATCTCATCGAGCTTGCTATCCAATTTGTATCCCTCATCAACAGTGGGTCCCTTATCTGCCCCACCTTGTAGTCGAACTCTGCAATGGATCTGGGGCAGGGATCTTTAGCCCAAATAACATCTGATGAATGGTGGTAATCGATAAATCCACCTATCAGCCCTCCCTCACTCTCATCTCAGTCAGTTTGGGTTGAGCAAGGGTCTTATTCCCCTTGTGAAGAGTCCTGTGAACCATGGTTGAATATTAAGCAAAGAACTCCCTTACTGCGGTAGGGGATATCCTCCATGTGATCTGGTCAGCCACTGGATCCCGTATCATATCATCATGTCCTAGAGACCAGGGACAATATTTAGTCAGTGTGGAATGACTCGGGTGTTCTCATAGATGGAGTGGGCTGGCTTATCCCACTATGTCTGCTTCACATCCTTGGCATAAATAATATGCATGCCCTCGACGAACTATCGAGTAAAAAGAGCGTCAAGTGGTGATGAATGAGGCAATACATAAGACTCCATCTTTGATGCATCATCGAAACCTGACTCAGAGCAGGACTTCTTCATTGATGGAGTCATCTGAATAGAATCGCTCCTACTGTTGCCTCCCTCATCAGACATGGAAGTGTAGACAAAAAGAGCCTAAGTCTGTCTAGCTCTGCGGCTACTCTAGTCTGAGGTCTAGCAGCTTCCGGGTCCGGGTTGACACCCAACTCCTCTAATGATCCAGTCAGGTATGGAGTCTGCTACTCACCCGAAGACTCCTCTCTAAGCTACCTCTTTATGTCCCTGATCTCATCACATCTAGAATTTGGGGCCATAGTACATTAAACATGAACGTTTACGCACCATAGTTAGCCCCACAAATCAAGAAACAAAATGCAAAAATATTTCAGACTGAGTTGCAAAAGGGTCTACGAAAGCATCTTTATGGGTTGTAGTAGATACTACGAGCCATAGAGAGCTCTCATGAAACATCAATCACAATAATCTTTGGACACTGGATAAGTCTACAAGACTTGGTACGACTCATAAATTAGTTTACGTGTCATAGAATGAGTCACAAAAAGTTTCGATGTCTGAATGTTTTCAAAGCAAGGATAAACGAGACCTGTCCGTGAGCCATAAACTATTCTACGACTTGTAGAAGGTCCCATATGATGGATACTCAGAAACTCTAAGTTTCTGGAATCTTTTATGAGGGGCAATTACGACTCGTGAAATGATCCACGAGCAACAAAAGTCGCTCATAGGTAAGAAAACTCAGTCACTTGAGTTTCAAAACTCATCACAACGGATCCCATTCGACTTTTCAACGAGTATTTTACCATCACCAAAGTAACAATGCACATACCTGCATGATTCCTAAACCATAATGAAGACCCCCAACATGTTCCACAACACATATACCCCATCAAAAGTGATTATGCATATTTACCCTACAACTCCGACTACCTATGCTCAATTTCAACAAGATTACACACCTATGTTGTCACGCACCAATTTTCAACAATATCATCGTAATTGTAGCATATAGTACCAATACTAATAGCATATAGCATGTTTTTTATATTTTGTTTGAAAAATGATACCTACAAAAAATTAATTTTGATTAGTAGTTAGATAGCAACCATGCATTTTTAGGTGTGTGAAAATGTTAGTTCTGATAAGAGGATAAATTGATATATAGTCATGATCTGAGAGTCTTTTGTTGATGATGTATGCAGTACAATGTGTGTTTGAGCTTAATTTGCTAGATTCATGTGTGTCATTCTAATTCAGAATTTGCCTTTTTACTCTAAGTTAGATGGTAGATTAACTGGTTTAGGAAAAGATCTTAGGCCATTGTCCTTAATAGTCCACTTTGCCAAAAATGACCAACTAAAACTGTGATATATCCCTTTTTCCTTATAATTGGCCTAACTTGTGCCTATTCTTTGAAAATGTGTGATTAACCTAGCCTTGTTAGTTATAAAATCTTTGAATTTGCCCTGGTCTGTCCTTGAACATTATGCACTTTGACTAAGGAAAAAATCCTAAGTTGAGGGTGGCTACAAAAAAGTGGGCCTTGTTTTGAGGATAGATATTATGCACCTCAACACAAGCTAAAACCTTAAGTAGAGGGTGGCTGGTGAAAGGGTGAAACACAAAAAATAAGGGGGTGAATTAGTGATATAGAGAAATCATATACTGGGTGCAAGAAAAACAAGGGATGCCTTAGTCTTGAGCTAAAAAGAAAAATAAAGTGTAGAAATAAGACAAAAGGCAGAAAAATGAAAAGAAAGCACCCAGAAAAGCTTTAACATAGGAAAAAGGAGAATAAGGTCAAATTAACAGAGTTGGCAGGGCAAAAGTATAGAAAGATGCAGTGTCATTGAGGGCCTTTAGTCACTATGTTCCCATAATATCATACCAAAGCCCCCCGAGCCTACATTGCAAGCCTAGAAAGTCCAAAAGTTATCCTAGTCTAGTTTGTGGAAGGTTGTAATCATCAAGCTTACGCAATTAGGCATGATGCATGAATACCTTTTGTGAGAGTGATTGATTTTGCATAGTCCCAAGGTTATACATGCAAACATCATTGAGTGTCTGATATGAGAATTCTTTCAGTGAGGGCACTTGAATTGCATTGTTAGAACTACACTTATTCAGTTATTGTGGATTGTTGATACTACCTCGCTTGTCATAGTTGTGTTTTCACATACACTAGTTTGTGTTGATTTGCTAGATAGATATTTGATCTTTTTTTAAAATTTGGTATGGTTAATTGAGTTTGAGATTTATTTGATGTATGCCATGCGGTTGAGGTTTGTGTGTTACTATATTATCTAAATGATTGAGTTCATCGCTTGAGGACAAGCAACAATTTTAACTTCAAGGTGTTGTTTTACTGCCAATATATAACACTTCTGATGCTTAAAACTTTGAATTTTGTGTGTTCTCAATGCTATGTCAGTTTGTCTTGTGTATTTGAGTTTATATTTGGAGGATAATAAATTAGCCTTGATTTTGGGAAAAAGTGCAGAAGTTGCTAACTTTGCTATTTTATGAGACCCTTTACAGGCTTTAGATCGTTCTACGGACTGTAGGGTGGTTTTGTGAACAATTCCAATGAGAGTCTATTTCCTGAAGTTTATTTTATGAACCTGCAAACGAGCCCTAGAAGGTTTTATGAGTCGTAAAAGATGGTTTGTGCCCTGAGGATCACAAATTTAGAGTTCTAAAGATTATTAGATAAAACCCCCATTATAGGTCGTAAACCACTTTATGAGTTGTGGAGGCGTATCCTAGTGTTGAAGTCCAAAATTCGAGTAGCGGAGTAGGATACCTCGATTATGGGCCGTGGAATATAATACGACCCATAAAACCCTTTCGTATGGCGTGCCAACTAGTTCTCCTATTTTGTTTTGGACTTGTATTTTACTTATTATAAATACAGTTTTTAGGTTATTTTTCAGATGTTTAAGAAGTTTCTGCCTAGTACTCAGAGAACTCAGGTATTAGAGAGAAAATTGTGAGATCATATTCCAAAGTCTTTGAGAACACTTTTGTTTAAATTTCATCTTCTAGCTTGTGATTCTTATTGAAGTTTGATTTTCTTATTCTTAATTCTACTGAGTAAGTATTCAAGCATGTTTTCTCAATCCATAATTCTTGTATCCACACAAAGCATGAGTATTTAAATCCACAACTAGGATTCTGGGAACTATGAAGAACGAATAAAGTAAAATTGTATAATGCATAATTCGTGAAAGGTGTATATGCATGTATTAATTAACTCTCTTCATTTAGCATGTTTTCTGAGGGTGACCAACAATAGAACCCGCATAGTGTTACTGACTGCACCAAGGTAGTAATGAATAGAAAAAAAGATTAATCAATAGGATTCGATTGATGTTTTCGTATCTAATCAACCAAACTTAGCCAAGGGGAGGTTGTACTGAGGCTAATAGGTAAGGGTTATCAATGCACACTACGGACATGGTTTGAGTCGCATAGTGAAATTTCGCTCTTACCTTTGACAAAAAGGCTTGGTGAACATAACTTACGTCTTGCATGCTATTCAGGAGGAAAATATTAGGTTATCTGGTGATACCGAGTTAGGGGATCATGGGGAACACAATACGATAGTTCCTCTCCATATGGACTTCTGTCTTATGTTAGTTAGTTTAGTTATATTTTTCATCAATTATTGCATGAACCCACCCCTCTTTGAGAAATAAATTTGTTAACTACTCGAATTGCGGTCATTATATTCTCTTGAGTCTACATATTACTTGTAGGCTCGACCTTAACTTTTGTTAGGTTTTATTTCTTGACTGCTACCGCTTTATCCACTAAAAAAAGGTGTAACTTCGACGATATCACTCATTACCATAGGTTACTCCAACGCATAGACAACCTTGCAAATTCTCCTTAATATTTATAAAGCCCTACATATCATGGGCTCAACATTCCCTTCTTGGAAAACTGAATAACACCCTTCATGGGTGAACCCTTCAAATATTCCCAATCATCAACATTAAACTCAAAATCCTTTCTCCTGATATTGGAGTAAGTCTTTTTCCTACTTTGAGCCATCTTCAATCTTTTCCTTATCAACCTTACCTTTTTCAATTTTTCCATAACCAAATCTAGACGTATTAGAGCCATTTCTACCACATAAAGCCACCAAATCAAGGACCTACAACGTCTACCATATAAAGCTTCAAAGGGAGCCATTCCGATGCTAGAGTTCTAGCTATTGTTGTAAGCAAACTCATTAGGTGGAAGATGCTCATATGAACTATCCTTAAACTCCAAATCACTAGCCCTAAGCTTATCCTCAAGATTTTCAATGTTATTTTTTGCTTGAACATCCATTTTTGGTGGAGTTCCATGCTAAGCTTGACTTTCATACCAAGGCCTCTTTTAAAGGATCTCCAAAAGTATTGAGAACCATTATTCAAAATAATAACCAAATGGAACCCCTGTAATATAACACACTTATGAATGTACGACTTCTCATAATCTTTCTCACCATAAGTCACATTAATTAGTAGGAAATGAGCAGAATATGTTATACTATCAACAATAACCCACATAGAATCAAAATTTATCCTCCTAGTCTTATGCAAACTGTGAGGCCTCGTGTTTCTTGTCTCCCAAATATACATAGTGTGGCATGTTATATAAGGCATATAGTATTTTATATAGTACCCACGGATAATACAGCCTACAAATGATTGGTAATATCAAGGACTTAAAGTCTTAGGACGAAGGAATCCCCTAAACACATACTCAAGATTAAAAAAATAGCCCGAGTGACACCTCACCCTTTTTTGAAGGTTTTAATTAAGTTTCACTTGTTAGATGAGACTAAGAGTGTATAATTTTCTAATATAAATTTATTTAGAGGTACTTTAATATCACAATGGTCATATGTTATGTTACAGAGTAAAGAAAGTTGCAAGATAAAGGCTGGCAAAAGTTACCGTAAGCTTCTTTGAGAAATATTTCTTAAATTTGGCCCAAATATAGTATAACGAGTTAGAACGTCCATGACCAATCGTATTGAACGTATACAAGTTAGTTTGCAATGCACAAAATGGCATGTCAATCAAACTTTGGAATAAATGTTATGATGATTTTACCATACTGCCCTAGCGGGAAACTAAGTCTTGGGCTTTGTCGGGTCAAGCCCACCTATAGGTTTCTAATCTGACATTTTAAAGCTCAGAACATTCTATTTTTGCACAAGAACAGTTAAGAAACTGAAGAGAGATCTCCCACAAGTTCCCTAAGTGATTTAGGTAAGTCTTTTGAGTTTTCACCATTATCTGGTTCTTTATCCTCTTTATTTGTTATTTATTTCCTCGGGAGAGGGATTCGTGAGTCCACTCTTTTCATATTTGTCTTATAATGTATATGGTGATTAATGTTTTGACTCCTTGACTGGTTGAATCTCTGGATTAGGAAAGGGAGTGATGAAGATCGTGAGGTATACTCTTTTTTTAGTAATATCTTCCCTGCAATTATTCTGGCTAAGGATGTTAGATGGTAAAGGAATTTCATGCTAGGGAAGTGAAGTTTGTAGGAAATGACAAAATGAATGTATCTGATTTCCAAACTTCTGCTCTCCTACTGATTATAGAGATGTTGGGTGAGTTCTGCTCTAATTCAAGAAAATGGTTATCTGAGATCATAAATTAAAGTCCTTTGTTGTAGTTCTTTTCCTTTCTCTTGAGTGATCTACTAGAGAGCCTCCCTGTTACCACTCGAAGGGTAAGAAAGATATGCTCCGTGTACATAACTTCCAATCTGGTAGCTTTTGAAAATAGTTTTTTTATGTAACTGCATGTCATGCCAAGATTGACGTTGTTGCTCTTGCACATGCAATTTAATCGAAAGCGAAGGAGACCCATATGCCCAGCTCTCCTTCCCTACCTTATTTCTGGGATGGGCCTTGCTCTTATTTGAGGATGCCCTTGCATAAATAAAAACTACAAACCCCGCACTAAAGACTAAGAGCAAAAATCTAAAACCCAATTATTTCTTACACCATAGCATAGAAAGAAGTACCCTTGATCCCATATTCAATTCATTCTCATAACCCTCACTATTATCTCCTTGCCATTTTCAGGGAATTTTTCTTTCTTAACGCCTCATTTTTAATGGTCAATGACTGAACTCGCGACTCTTTGTAAGCATGGAGGAAAGCCAACAACCGCCACCACCTTTTCAAAAGAGCACATTCTTAACACTGATTTGAAGCATAACCGCCCTTACATAGCTCCACTTTCCTTTCTCTTGTGAAAACGTTCGAAGCAAGCTAGTCATGTAATAATAATGGGATAAGGGAAAAATGAAATTCTATCTTAAATCATGCTCTATCTAAGTTCTAATATACATGATTTAGCCATTGAGGCTTTCGCCCACGCCATGTAAACTTAGAGCCTAGGTACCCAAGAGTAATGACTTTACTTGTAATCATTAAACTTCCCATGTCTGAAGAACTTGCTTCCAGAGTCAGGCTTTCCAACTATCTATAGCCTACGCATAGAGAGCAACTAATAAGAGCTCACTCTTCTTCTCCTGAATCACCTTAATATAAACAAACTGAGAGTCACCCTGATGGACATCCACTGATATATCTTTGCTCT
The DNA here is from genome assembly GCA_029948455.1 of Solanum rostratum. NCBI lineage: Eukaryota > Viridiplantae > Streptophyta > Magnoliopsida > Solanales > Solanaceae > Solanum > Solanum rostratum. The sequence goes on from CM057055.1 coordinate 23,494,889, forward strand.
TTCACTAGAAAAAATTCCACAAGAAGAACCTTTAGGTTCCAACCAATGCAATAACTTTTTTAACTATTTTCTAGGCTTTCTCACCATCGACCCTAGTTTCAAAAAGAGCAGCAAAACTCTCTCAGATGAATTAAGTTCATTTATACGCGACGAAACCTCAGTGACGATTCCAAACTGGAACCATCGACACAATAAGGAAAATACTATACCACCCATGTTATAGTGAGGCTACCCATCATATGACGAGCAATCTGGCTATATTTGTCTTATCTATAAAACTATTCTATCAGTTTGACACCCTTTTGATGACCGCCAAAGTTATGCTATCTTTATTCCAACTTTCTTTGTGTTGTCAAGGATCTACACACACATAATGTTATAACTACAGGGTGCCGCCTGTAGAAACTTCCTATATGCATTATAATATTGCTTTTATTTATTTGTGGTTTCATCATAACAAAGAGCTTCTTGATCTTAGGCAAGTAGCGTATTTATAGGGGTCTTCTTGTTGTAGGTCTTCAATATACAATAAACAAATTTGAACGCCTTCAATTTCTTTCTACATTCGTTAGTTTGGCATTCTTGATCTTCTTTCCAAAAGACATGGAAGTAAAACTAGAATGAGACCTTTCTCTCTATCACATTATTTTCCATTCAATTTCTCTTTCCTCCCTAGCTACAATAACTAGAAGTTGCAAAACATACTTAAAAAAGAAGGGCATCCATCTAGTAAAAGTATGCCATGATCATAGATACTCTTCCTATTCCTACTTTGATTGACGTAGCATATCAGCCTAATCTAACATTAAAGACAAAAAGGAATAGATAAAGGAACTCTAGTCCAGGAAAACTCGTGATTTGAACATATGCAGGTTTTCATCCTAATGAGAGATCTCTAGAGGAAGGCAATGCTTTGGGCAGTAGTCATATATCTTATCCTCAAACTACTACATCAACACATCTCTTTGCTTTCTAAGAATTCATCCTCGGGCCTAGAAATGTGTGCCTTATGCTTTGCAATTGTTTTGTCTCATATTAGCTATGTTTAGAGCTATTTTTGGATGGTATAAAAGTTGTGTTATTTCTTGTTATTCCAGGCTTATAGTTTTTTTGTTCAAGTAATAATTTTTGGGGCTCTTTTACGATCATTTTTACAAAGTTCTATTGACCCTTCCTCACATGAATCCTATTTGGAAAATCTGGATATTAATGCCAAAGTATGGACTATTTATGGGTGCGTCTAAGTCATGTCTAAGTCATGTATATACAAAATGCTATTTGGAAAATTTGGCTATTAATGCCCAAGTATGGACTATTTCTTGTATATACAAATTTCATGAAAACAATTTGGGAAATTCGACATTTGTTGGAGAGGTATGTTAAGGCTAAGCTCCGACCCTTCTTTTAGCATGAAATTTGAGAAATTCCCAAAATGCTAAATGCGATATTTTACTATGCTATTGCTAGAAAAACCTTTAGTAAAAGTCATTGGGATTGCTGCTGAATTATTTTCATGATCATATTAGGGTGATACTCCATTCGTTTGTTTAAAAGTGGACATTCAGTACCTATATATAAATTTATCGATTCCCTTGACTACCTGTCCATATATTTGTGGAGTTTCTCTTCTTGATGTGGTATCACTAAAAATAAAGGTAGATTAGGAGGGGAATGTAGTATCCATAATCGACCTTCTTTCTCACTAAAACCATATTTGAAAAACTTAAAAAGTAACTCGTTGATTTTAAGGAATCTTCAGCGTAATGCTCCTATTTTAAATTACTAGGGCACTTGATTCTTTTCAAATACTTTCTTTATAATTGGTAACGAATCAAGTATAAGCATTATGTAAAGCATCTTTATGAACCTTTTCAGAGTTAAGGTTTTATTCTAAATGTTGAGCTAAGTTCCAACACATATTCAAAAGACATTTAATATCCCACGAGTCATGTGTATATGCTACAATCAAGATTATGATCGATGAGAATAAGTGTACCAATGAGACATCATTGGCTAAGTTCTTGGTATGGCCTACTATGTGCATTCAATATTCATATCATACATGGTGTGTCATGCATGAACTTCGAGCTATAATTAGAGGTACAGGGCCTATTTGCCCAAATAATATATATATATATAGATATTATATAGATGGCTACAGGTTGGAAAATATGATGTTGATTAGCTATCGAAAGGCACCAATGTTGCTAGCAATTGATTGGTGATGTCATGCATTTACATATATATGTGTGTGTGTGTGTGTTTATGTTTGTGTGTGTATTCATGACATGTGATCACATGAGCATACCATACATATTTGATCACTAGATGGTTTAGTGTTGGCTATTATGGTTACTTGAGCTTTCATTAAAAGTGGTATTTCTATTACCCTTTTGACTACAGTTATCGATGATTTTTCTTTCTACCTTACGTACAAGTACATATTGTTTCCTACTCACATTCCAGTGCCTGTGGACACTGTATTTTATTTCATGCATGCAGGCTCGGGCAGGGATTATGCTTGATCCCTCCACTAGGAGCCCAGTTTAGTTATGAGTTGATAAGCTCTACCTCTTCCTAGAACTTTCACAAGATGCTTACTTTTTGTTGTACAGTTTGGTATAGTCGGGGCCTGGTCCATGTAGTTTTAGTGACAATCTTAGAGAATATTGTGTACATGTTCTTTCGGGTTGGTTCTTTTGCACCTTTTACTTTCAATTCATAGGTTTGGCATGTATATATACATGTGTTCCCCTGTACCTATCTTTTTGTATCGTAGTTGGCTAGCTAGTACTTTATCATTTTTGTTTACCTACCTTGGGCTATATGGCTTATTGTTGACCAAGTCGTGACCTATATGGTCCGAGCTTAGTTTTTCAGATGCTATGCTACTAGATATTTTGTCCTCTAGTTTAGTTAGGTAGCATGTTTAGTAACATACTCTCCTAATGATGTTATCAAGTGCCAATCGCGCCTCCCCTTTTTTTCGGGGTGTGACAGATATAGTATAAGAGCAAGTCATATCCCAGGGGGTCCATAATACCATTTTTAATAGAGTCTTGCTTATTGGTGTGTTGCACACCACACTGATAATCCAGAGGCTATAAGGATTTTAGGGATGGTTACATTTGTTTCACCTAATAGATCGTGATATCGAGAAAAGCTATAAGAACATATAAAATCTAAATCGTGCTTTTTCATTTTTATTTAGCGGGCTGCCTACGCTCAGGAGATCGCACAACATAAGATAGATTTTGATCAAAGAGAAGGTACCAATCATTCATTGCCAGCTTAGGGGGATATTTTTCTTGTGGAGGCATACTGTAAATCTACAGTACCCACAATATGAGAGCTACCAACACCTGGTGAGGCCTAAGGTGATCCAGTACCCCAACCCTACTAGAGACTTGGGAATAGAGGATGAAGGAGGCAATTCAACTACTAACTAGGATGGTTTCTATTTATGAGAGACAACTAGTGGCGGGAGTAGAAGCCAAAGGAGATCAAACAGAAAACTCAAAGGTGCGAGAGGTTCTTCACTTTGTCCCTCCAGTATTTATGGGATCCTGTCTTTCTAAGGATCTTTAGGACTTTATAGGACATACATATAGATTATTAAGGATGATGCATGCCTCACTCACTGACACTGTGGAGTTGACTTCTTTTCAACTACGTCATGTCGCTATCTTTTGTATAAGGCATGGGAGAGATCCAGAGGGTCTGATGCCCCTCAACAGAGTGAGAGGACTTCTTTGAGATATTTCTAGCCCATTACTTTCCATGGGAGTTTTAGGTGGCCCATCTTGACCAGTTTATCAGTCTGAAGCAGGGAGATATGTCCGTAAAAGAGTATAAACTTAGGTTTAATTCTTTGGAAAGGTTTGCAGCATATACTATAAGCACTATGGGCACTAGAGTTCATCTTTATGTGGGTGGTTTAGGGGATCATTTGATCAGAGACTATGGGATAGCATCTTTACAGGATGGCATAGATATTTCCCGCATACAAGATTTTGCTCAAACCACAGAGGACCTTTCTCGTAAGATTTGGGATACCCACATAGACAGGAGTAGAATAAGAGGGCTCATACTATGGGGTCTTATAGGGAGAAACAAGGTGGTTTTAGGCCCCCCATTTCATCTATATCTATCTCGATTAGTGAGTAATTTCCCACTATAGATGCAGGGCTAGTGATTGATCATTATATTTAGTCATGACCAGGGCAGAGCTCAGGCCAGTCCGACAGCCATCGACAGGAGCATTTTAGACTAATGCGGATAGGCTACTCCTCCATGTACACAATGTGATAAGTTTCCTACTAGGTAGAGTAGAAAGGGTTAATGTGAATTTTACCAATGTGAATGTTACCATTGTAGGTATATAGGACATTTTATTAACAACTGCCTATGGTTTAAAAGAGGTACAACAACTAAGCATTCAAGATCTATAACAGCTTTTTCATCCTAAGTATGTGCTCCTTGACCAAGACTATAGTTTAGTCAGGTCCTTACTAGGTGGAGACAATTCAGGTTATATAGGCTAAAATCACTTTTACGTACTCACAGGACGATAGTATTCAGAGACATCTCCAAATATTGTCACAGGTGTGCCTGTCCTTAAATGGAAAGTTAATGCTACCTCACCCAAGGGTATCTTTATTTTATACCTTACGGCCTAGAAGCTAATCACTTAAGCTTGTATATAACATTTAGTAATGCTAGTGGTATTGATAAGGAACCAATGACCCTTCAGCAAGTCCTTATTATGAATGAATTCCTGATGGTATTTGCTTATAAGAGGGAGTCCCCCCGAATAGGAAATTTATTTGCTATAAATTAGCTCCTAATACACAGTGTATATCCATTCCTCCTAATAGAGTGACTCCTCCAGAGCTAAGGGAATTGAAGGAACTACTTAAGTTATTGCCCAATAAAGGCTTTATTAGGCCAAGTATATCTACATAGGGTACTCCATGGCTATTTATGGATGTGTGTTGATTATAGACAGCTAAATAAAGTCACTATCAAGTATAAGTATCCTCTTTTATGGATTGATGACTTGTTCAACCAGTTGCAAGGTGTCTACTTCTTTTCAAAGATTGACTTGCGATTTGGTTAACACCAGCTATGATTCAGGGATATTGATATTCCAAAGAAAACATTCAGGATGTGGTATGTCAATTTTTAATTCCTTGTCATATCTTTGGAACATACAAATGCCCCAACATCTTTTATGGATATAAGGAATTAAGTCTTTAAATCATTCTTGGATGAATTTTTTATCATGTTTATTGATGGCATCTTGATGTATTCATGAGCAAAAGCTAAGCATGCGAACCACTTACAAGATGTATTATAGACTTCAAGGAGAATACGTTACATTCTAAATTCTCTAAATGTGAATTTTCATTAACTTCTGTTGCTTTTCTTGGCCATGTCATTACTGGCATATGTGTCAAGATTGATGGCCAAAAGATTGAAACCGTGATTTCATGACATGACCTTTGAATCAGATAGAGGTCTATAACATTTTGGGCTTGGACGGATATTATAGGAGGATTGTGGAGGGATTCTCCTCTATCACGGCACCATTGATGAAATTGACGCGTAAATATACTATGTTCTAGAGGACTAAAGAATGTGAATAGAGTTTTCAAGAGCTAAAGAAAAGGCTTACCACCGCACTATCTTTGAGCTTTTGGATAGCTTTAAATCTTACGTTGTATATTGTGATGCCTCAAGAATAGGCATAGGATGTGTTCTTATGCAGCATGGTAAGCTTATAACATAGATTTCTAGATAGTTATAGAAATATGAAAAAGATTGTCCTACTCATGATGTTGAGCTTATCGCAATCATTTTTTCCCAAAAGATTTGGTAGCATTACCTATACGGGGTTCATATTGATGTTTTTACAAACTACTAGAGCCTCCAATATTTATTTAAGCTAGAGTTGAACTTATTGCAAAGGAGAGTGCCAGAATTACTAAAGGAATATGATGTTGACATTTTATACCGTCCCGATGAAGCAAATATTGTTGTTGATGCGCTTAGCAGAAACTCCATCGGCAGTCTAAGCCATGTTGAAGCCGACAAGGCGAAAATTACAACAGATATACGTCATTTCTCTAGTTTCTAGGTACAATTAGTAAATGCAGAGGATGGAGGTGTAATTGTTCAAAATACAACAGAATCATTCATTGTTACAGAAGTAAAAGAGTGACAACGCAAGGATCTCGAGAATATGACACTGAGGGAGGGTATTCCACAACAACAACATCCTTCATTTTCTGGAGATGGAGTCCTTAGATACTAGGTCCACTTATATGTGTCAAACATCGGAGAACTATGTCCCAAAATTCTTTATGAGTACCATTATTCTAGATGTTCAGCCCACCCAGGAGCGACAGAAATGTATCAGGACCTTCGACAAATTTATTAGTGAAATGGCATGAAAAAGGATTTTGCAAATATGGTAGCCCAATGTCCCCACTACCATCAAGTAAAAGCAGAACATCAAAAACCTGGAGCCCTAGCTCGTATATTGAGCTTCAGGTATTGAAATGAGATACAACAATTATACACTTTATCATTGGTTTGCCTCCTACTCAATGCAGGTATGATTCTATTTGGGTAATCATTGATAGGCTGATAAAATCTTCTTATTTCTTGCCAGTAAGAATGACATATTAAAAGGAGGATTACTCTAGGTTTTATATTCAAAGATTATTCGCCTTCATGGAATCCGTTTATCAATTATCTCTAATCGAGGGGCTAAATTTCCAACACATTACTTGAAGTCCTTTAGAAAGATCTAGGAACTCAAGTAAATCCTAGCACTATTTTTCATCCACAAACTGATGAACGAGCATAGCGTACCATTTAGACCATCAAGGATATGTTACGTGTCCGCGTGCAGGACTTTCTAACAAGCTAGGATGACCATCTACCTCTTATCAAGTTTTCTTATAATAACATCTTCTATGCTAGTATTCAAATGGCACCTTATGAAGCATTTTATAGGCGAAGGTGTAGGTCAGTGATAGGTTGGGTTGAGGTCTATAGGCCCTTGAGGAGCATATTCCTCATTAGCCAGAGCCAGCCTTAGTGGGAGGCTACAGAAACGTTCTAGGAGTTTCCTTACTTCTTCATGCCTTTTTTCATGTTATGGCTAGTGTACTTGGTTCCCTTATCTTAAGGGTGTCATTTCTCTATTTCTAAAGATGCCTTGAGGAAGGCCCCTCCTACCAAGGCCGGCTCTTGCTAATGAGGAACAACGTCCTCAAGGGCCTATGGATGAACCTATCTCAAATGGTAAGTTTCGTACAACCTTTGCCATGCTTACCCAGATAGGGACCTCTCAGGCAAGGTAGGCTAACCTTCCATGGGATCCTATGCCGGCTTCTAGGGTGAGAGATTTCACCTGGATGAATCCTCCGGAATTCCATGGGTCAAAGGCTAATGAGGATGCTCAGGAGTTCATTGATAAGCTGATCAAGATACTGGACATCATGAGTGTCACATCTAAAGAGAAGGCTGAATTGGCTGCCTACCAACTGAAAGATGTGTCTAAGGTGTGATATACTCAATGGTCTATCGAGAAGGTTTGTGGTGGTGATGTTAATTGGGAGGAGTTCATATTTGCGTTCCTTGATCTCTCCTTCCCCTTGATCTTAGGGAATCCATAGGTATGACCGTGAGGGACTATGCCCTCAAATTCACAAAGCTTTCCAAGTATGCTCCGTCACTTGTGGTTGACCCCATGCAAGAATGCATAAGTTTGTCTCGGGTATCTCTTATATGCTTGTGAAGGAATATTGTACCACTATGCACATAAGGGATATGGATATTGCTAGACTTATGGTGTATGCAGAATAAATCACGGGGGAGAAACTCAAGGAGAGAAGGGTTCACGATCCCAAGAGGACCCATTTTGATGGTGGATTCTCTTCTTATCGGAGTGGTGGTTTCGGTCGCTTCAAACATGGCAAAGGTTTTGGTACTCGGGTCGCTAATGCTCGGGTACCTTCTCCTAGAGCATCGGTTGGTAACAGTTAGGGGTATCCTTTTTGTGACAAGTGTAGAAGGTCAAAAAAGAGAGTGTTGGGGGGAATTGGGTATTTGTTATGGGTGTGGTGATAAAATTTAAAAGGTTGTTGATTGTCCTAAGAATGCTCGTAAAGGTCAAGGTCATGTGGCCCAAGGTGGGCAAGGTCAAGAGAGAGCTCCCCAATATGATCCCTAAAGAACAATAGGTTCTATGCACTCCATACCCGCCAAGATATCACAGAAGCTCTTGATGTCATGACGGGTATGTTAAAAGTTTTTAATTTTCATGCTTATGTTTTGCTTTATCTGGGTGCAAATTTTTCTTTTCTAACTCCTCTATTGGCTGTTAAATTTTGTTTGAGTCCCAAGGTTTAAAGGGACCCTTTCTCAGTTTATACTCCCATGAGTGAATTTATTGTTGCACATAGAGTCTATCATGGTTGCCCTATTTTTGTGTCACATGAAAATTTTTTGTGTGATCTTGTGGAACTTGAGATGTTCGACTTTGACATGACTCTTGGGGTTGATTGGTTGTATGTGTCATATGCCTCTATGGATTGTAGAACCCAGAAGGTCAAGTTTCAACATCCTGGTGAGTCCTTTCTTGAATTGAAGGGTGCTGACTCGTCTATTATAGGTCAGTTTATTTCCTACCTCAAGGCGCAAAGGATGATCTCTAAGGGGTGCATTTATCGGATTGTGAGGGTCAAGGATATGGAGTCCGAAGTGCCTACTCTTGAGTCGGTTCCTGTGGTGAATTTTTTTTCCAATGTGTTCCCTAAAGACTTGCCAAGCGTTCCTCCTGAAAGAGAGGTAGACTTCGGCATAGATCATCTTCTGGATACTCAGCCCATCTCTATTCCTCCTTAATGAATAGCGCCGACAGAGTCGAAAGAATAAAAAGAGTAGTTAAAGGATTTGTTGGAGAAGGGTTTTATTCAGCCTAGTATATCATCGTGGGGTGCTCCATTGTTGTTTTTATGAAAGAAGGACGAATCTCTTCAGATGTGCATTGATTATATGCAACTGAATAAGGTGACCGTAAAGAATAAGTACCCGCTACCCAAGATTGATAACCTGTTAGACCAGTTTCAAGGGGTCATTCATTTCTGAAAGATTGATCTTCGTTTTGGGTATCATCAGTTGAAGGCTAGGGAGTGTGGCATTCCCAAAACTAATTTTCGGACAAGGTATGGGCACTTTTTATTTGTGGTGATGTCGTTTGGCCTAATCAATGTTTTGGCCGTGTTCATGGATCTAATGAATCGGGTGTTTAAGATATTCCTTGACAGTTTTGTGGTGGTCTTCATTGACGACATTCTCATTTACTCCCGAAGAGAGCAGGAGCACAGGGATCACTTGAGGATGGTCCTCTAAACATTGAGAGAGAAGAAGTCGTATTCCATGTTTAGAAAAATGTGAACTTTGGTTTGACAAAGTGGATTTCCTTAGTCATGTGGTGTCTGATGATAGTATCAAGGTGGATTCGAAGAAGATCGAGGCTATGGAGAATTGGCCCAGACTGTTGATTCCTTCACATATTCAAAGTTTTCTTTTGAGTGGTTCTCATCTATTGCCTCTCCATTTACTAAGTTGACCCAGAAAAGGCAAAGTTTGGGTGATCGGACGAATGCGAGCGGAGTTTCAAAACTATAAAGGATCGGCTTACATCGGCTCTAATCTTGACCATACAAAATTGCTTGAAGGGATTCATGGTGTATTGTGATGCCTCGTGGATTGGGTTGGGTTGTGTGTTTATGCAACAGGGTAAGGTAACAGCGTATGCATCAAGGCAGTTGAAGGTGCATGAACGTAATTACCGAACGCATGACCTAGAGTTGGCGGCGATAGTTATGCGGATAATATTTGGAGACATTAATTGTATGGGGTTCATGTTAATGCATTTACCCATCACAAGAGTTTCCAATATGTGTTCACTGAAAGGTATCTCAATTTATGACAAAGAAGGTGGTTGGAACTCCTAAAATATTATGACATGAGTGTTGTGTATCATCCCGACAAGGCCAATATTGTGGTCGATGCTCTCAGCAGGCTATCTATGGGAAGTGTGGTGCATGTTGGGGAGGAACGCAAGGAGTTAGCAAAGGACATTCACCAGTTAGCTAGGATGGGTGTCAGACTGGCCGATTCGAGCGATGGTGGTATCCGTGTTCAAGGCAGAGTAATATCTTTCGTGGTGAATGATGTAAAAGCTAAGTAAGATTTAGACCCATCGTTACTTGAATTGAAGAAGTTGGTTGCCGAAAAGGAGATCGAGGTGATCTCCCAAGCGGGAGATGGTGTGCTCTAATACAAAGACAGACTTTGTGTTCCGAAAATGGATGATCTTAGAAGGGTGATTATGAGTGAAGCTCACAACTCTCATTATTATATTCACCGAGGGTTTACCAAAATGTATCAGGATTTGAAAAAGTGTATTGGTGGCATGTATGAAGACAGACATCGCTAAGTTCGTATCTGAATGCCCCAGTTGTCAACAAGTGAAGGTAGAGCACCCAAGGCCCAATGGCTTGACCAAAGATATTGAGATTCCCACATAGAAATCAGAAGATGTAAACATGGAGTTTGTGGTTGGTTTGCCTTAGACCGAAGATAATTTGATTGCATTTGGGTTTTCACTGATCGAATGATAAAGTCAGCTCATTTCCTACCGGTCAAGACTACCTTCGGCGCTGAGGATTACATAAGGTTGTATGTCAAAGAGTTGGTGAGGTTGCATGGTGTGCCTAGGTCCATCAGATCGGATCGTGGTACCCAATTCAATTCCCACTTTTAGAGATCATTTTAGAAGGGACTTGGAACTAAGAATAAGTTGGGCACCGCTTTTCATCCTCACACCGATGGGCAAGCTAAGAGGACTATTCAAACATTGGAGGATATGTTGAGGGCTTGTGTGTGGGAGTTTAAGGGCAACTGGGATGACCACCTTCCACTCATTAAGTTTGCCTATAATAACAACTTCCATGCTAGTATTAGTATGGCGCTTTTTGAGGCCTTACATGGGAGAAGGTGTAGGTCACCAATGGGGTGGTTTGAGTTGGGGGAGATGGCACTAGTTGGCCCGGATCTAGTGATAGAGGCCATGGAAAAGTTGAAAGTGATTAGGGAAAGGTTGAAAATGGCCCAAAGTCATCAAAAGTCTTATTCGGATGTTAGGAGGAGGGATCTTGAGTTTCATGTCAGTGATTGGGTATATGTGATTCTTAGCACCGTTTTGCATCCACAAACTGATGGACAAACATAGGTACCATTCTGACCATCAAGGATATGTTACGTGCCCGCGTCTTGTACTTTAAAGAAAGCTAGGATGATCATCTACCTTTTATCACGTTTTCTTATAATAACAACTTCTATGCTAGTATTCAAATGGCACCTTATGAAGCATTGTATAGGCGAAGGTGTAGGTCGGCGATAGGTTGGGTTGAGGTCGAGGATGAAACATTAGTAGGCCCTAATCAAGTACATCATGAAATGGAAAAAGTCAAACTTATAAGAGATAGCTTGCAAATAACCAAGAGTTGGCAGAAGTCATATATAGATGTTTAATGATGAGACTAAAAGTTTGATGTAGAAAATTGGGTTTTCTTAGAAGTATCAACCATGAAGAGTATCATGCACTTTGGAAATAAATAGAAGCTCAATCCTACGTATGTGGGACCATATAATATTATTCAAAAAATTGTTAAGGTAGAGTATGAGCTTGATTTGCCTTCAAAATTCGGAGCGGTCCATCCAGTGTTTGATGTATCTATTTGTGGAACATTATTGGAGATCCTTCGCATATTACTCACATCGAGTATATCCACATCATTGAATACTTGTCTTATCAAGAGGTACCAGTGGCTATTTTAGATCGAAAAATAAGAATGATTTGAAATAAAGAAGTGGACTCCGTAAATGTTTTGTGGCGGAACAACCATATAGAGTAAATCACTTGGAAAGTCAAAGAGGAAATGATGATTAAGCACCCCCAGCTTCTTACATCTTAAGGTGAGTTACATTTCAAAATTAACAGTTATCTATTTAAAGTAACTTAAATTTGAAATGATTTGAAAGTTTAATTTGAATGTTTTATAACGAGATAGCTATAAGAAACTTAGTAGTTGGGGTTTTTGGATGTTGATTTATGGTTTTCAAGGGTAACATGCATATCCTCACAAATAATATTTTTGGTAGATTGTAACGCAACCAAGGGGCTGTCTTGACAGATTCGCGAACAAATATTCTTAATACGTGGGGGGGGGGGGGGAGACTGTGAGGCCCCGTGTTTCTCGTCTTTCATAATATAGATATTGTGGTGTGTTATATAAGGTCTATGTGATTTTATATAGTACCCAAGGATAATAAATCCTGCAATTGAGTGGTAATATCAAGGACGTAAAGTTTTAGGTCAAAGGAATGTCCTAAACACATATTCGGGATTAAATACATGGCCTCGGGGCATCTAACCCTTTTCATAGGGTTTAAATAAAGTTTCACTTGTTAGATGGGACTAAAAGTGTATAATTTGCTAATAATAGGTTTTTGAGATGCACTTTAATAGGACAATGGTCATATGTTAAGTTTTTGAGTCAAGAAAGTTGCAACATAATGGTTGGCAAAAGTTACCGGAAGCTTCTTTATGAAATCTTTCTTAAACTTGGGTGAAATGTCTCAGACCCCATATCATCTCAAAATATAAGAACTTAGAGACCATGACCTCTCAAATGATTTTAAAACAAAAAAAGCCACACATCAATCCAACCTTTGGAATAAAACGTTATTGATAGTTTTACCATGACTGCCTAGTAGGAAATCGGGTCTTCCGCCAGGTTGGGTCAAGCCCACCTATAGTGAAGCTAATAAGACATTTTAAAGCTCAAAACATTCTATTTTTGGCTAAAAATAGTTAAGAAACTGAAGAGGGAGCTCCCGTAAGTTGCCTAAGTGATTTGGGTAAGGTTTTCGTATTTTTACTGTTAAAAGTTGTCGTGATGCCTAGAAATGCATGCCTCAAGCTTTGTAATTATTTTTCCCTCCTATTAGCTGCGCTTGGAGATATTTTTATGGTTAAAAAGTGGTATTCTTGTTGGTTATTTTATATTTAAAGCATATTTATTAATGTAATAATCTTGAGGCTCTTTTACGATCATTTTTATGAAGTTCTATGGGCGTTTCCTCGTGTAACTGCTATTTGGCAAATCTAGCCATTAGTACCCAATTATACACTAGTTATAGGTGTGTGTAAGCTGTATATATATAGTTTTTGTGAAGCATAGGATGTAATGAAAAAAATATTTGAAGAAACTTTGGGCAGTTGGCGTTAATTTGAGAGGTATGTTAAGGATAAGCTCCATCCCTCCTTTTAACACGAAATCCGGAAAATTCCCAAAACTTCAAATGCAATATTTTACTATTTGTAGCTAGAAAGACCTTTTCTAAAGGGCACTGGGATTGCAGATGAATTATTTTCATGATTATATTAGGTTGATATTCCATTCTTTCGCTTCAACTATATATTCAGTACATATATATCAATTTATCAATTTTCTTGACTATCTATCCATATGTTTGAGGTGTTGCTCTTCTTGATGTGGTGTCACTAAAAATAAAGGCAGATTATGTGGGGAAGGTAGTATTCATAATCAGCCTTATTTCTCACTGACACCTTATTTGAAGAACTTAGAAAGTAACACGATGATTTCAAATAAATCTCCAGCATAATGCTCCTATTAAAACTATTAAGGCACTTGATTCTTTTTAAATACTTTCTTTTACTAATTGACGTTGAACTAAGTATAAGAATTATTTGAAGAATCTTTATAAACCTTTTCAGAGTTAAGGCTTCAATCTAAATGTTAAGTTTCCAAACTTATTCGTAAGACATTTAAGATTCCAAGAGTCATGTGCATATGTTATGAGAATAAGTGTACCAGTGAGCAAAGATTGGTTAAATTCTTGCTATGGCCTTTTATGTGTATTTAATATTCATATCATACATGGCATGCTACGCATGAACTTTTAGCTATAATTAGATGTATGGAGCCTATTTTCTCAAATGATTATATATATGGATATTATATAGATGGCAATGTGTAGGAAAATATAATATCACTTAGATATTAGAAAGGACTACCATTGCTAACTTTTGGTTGGGCATGTCATGCATTTGCATCTATATATATCTGTTCATTCCATGTGATTACTCGAGTATTCCATGCATATTTGATAACTAGGAGGTTGTGTTTTGTCCATGATGGTTACCTGAGTTTTGGTTACAGGTGATATTCCTATTACCGTTTTAACTACAGTTGTCTAGGATTTTTCATTCTGCCTTACATACCAGTACATGTTTATTTGTACTTACGTCCCATTGCCTGGTGATATTGTATTTTATTTTGTGTGTACAGGTAAGGAAGGGATTCTTACCAACCCCTCTAATAGGATCCAAGTTTAGGTATGAGTTGGAAAGCTCCACCTTATCCTAGAGTTTTCAAAGGATGCTTTCATTTTGTTGTATAATTAGGTATAGTATAGGCCCGGTCCCGATAATGTGAGTGACACTCTTAGAGGTTGTTATGAATATGTTGTTTCGGGTTGGTTCTTTCGCACCTTTTAATCTCTAGGAATAGGTTTGGTGTATATATATGTGTGTGTGTATGTGTGTGTTCGTGCGCGCCTTTACCTCTCACCCTTGTTGGCTAGCTAGTACTTTATCACTTTTGTTTACCTACCTTAGTGCATGTCTTATTATTTACTAGGTCGTGACCTAAATGGTCCGTCCTTAGTTTTTCAGATGTTATGATGTCCCATCTTTTGTCCCCTTTTTTAGTTAGCTAGCATAATCAATGATATACTGCGGCCAATAATGATATAGAGTGTCTTTCACGCCTCCCCCTTTTTATGCAGGGGCGTGACAATGAAAATCACAAAATCTAAGTTGATCTCTTCCCACTTCTAAGAAGAAATCTTTATATCTTAGGCTCCGCTACCTGGACTTTGATTTTCCACTTGGACTTGTTGGCAAGTGTGGCAACCGGATACCAATTCAGCAGTGTCTCTTTTCATACTACCCAATTTCACCAATCGAGTCATAGGTATCTAACATGCAATACACTTCTCTGAATTCTCAACATATCTTTGTTGAATCGGGGTGTATGGAATAAGATGAATTATGAGATTCTTTCAAAATCAAGTCTCTCAACTCATCAACATCGGGATCACATTACCCTGGTCCCTAAGGACCCATCTCCCCCTTGAGAGAAAACCTCCCCCCTTCCCTCCTTCACACATGCCTTCAATTATAACAAAGTGGGGTCATGATCTTGTTTAAATATGACCCCTTCAATCAAAAAATATTTTGAACTATCAAAAAGTACCACACCTCCATTTTCAACTTCATCAAACCTAACCCCCAATCTAGCCAACTAATGAATCCCCCTTGCCAATTCCTTTTTATCATAATCAATATGAGCCATACTCTCCATGGACACTCTACTTAGAGCATTGACAACAATATTAGCCTTGTCCAGGTTATGATGCACACCCATGTCATGATCATTAATGAGTTACAACCACCTTCTTTGCCTCAAATTAAGATCTATTTAGGTGAACACATATAGGAGACTCTTGTGATCTGTGAAGACATCTGCATGAACCCCATCAAAAATGATGCCCTATTTTCAAAGAAAATAACATGGCTGCTAGCTCAAGGTCATAGGTAGGATAATTAAACTCATGCACCCTTAGTTCCCTAGAAGCATAGGCTATGACTTTTCAACTTGGCATCAATACACACCCCAAACAAATTCTTGAAACATCACAATAGACCATAAACTCTTCTAACCCTTCCAGTAAAACTAAAATAGAAGCGGATGTAAGCTTGTCTTTCAACATTTGGAAACACTTCTCACATTTATTGGTCCGAATAAATTTGGCCTTCTTTTGTGTCAATATTTTAAAAGGGAAAGCAACTAATATCCGTCGGTATCAAGGGCCTAGGCCAGTTTCTCAGAACCTCCATCTTTTTAGGGTCCACTTTAATCCCTTCACACGACACCACATGACCTAAAAACGCAACCTCTTTCAATAAAAATTCACATTTATCAAACATAGCAAAGAACCTCTCATCCCTCAAGGTTAGAAATACTACCCTGAAATGCTTCATATGCTCATCCTCATTCGGGGAGTAAATCACAAGATCATCTATGAACACCAAAACAAACATGTCAACGTAGGTTGTAAAGAGCTATTCATAAGACCCATGATTATCGTCGATGCATTAGTTAGGACAAATAACATCACAACAAATTCAAAATGCCCATGTAAAGTACAAAATATCGCCTTAGGAATATCACACTTTGTTACCCTCATTTGATGATACCCAGACCAATGGTCAATCTTAAAGAAGTGACTAGCCCTTTGTAGTTGATCAAATAGGTCATCTATCCTTGGCAAAGGATAGTAGATATTATTGGCGACCTTATTGAGTTGGTAGTAGTGGATGCACATTCTAAGTGAGCCATCCTTCTTTTTTTCAAATAACATTGGTGCACCCCAAGGTGACTTATTAAGCCTTATAAAATTCTTCTCTAGTAAATCTTCCAGTTGGTACTTTAACCCCTTTAGTTGCGTCGGGGCCATACGGTAAGGAGAAATGGAAATGGGCTGTGTGTTGGGGAGGAGGTATGTACCAAAATCTATTTTCCTTTTAGGAGGAATGTTGGGAGTTTATTGGGAAAGACATCGAGAAAATCATTAACCACCAAAACTGAGTCAATATGAGGGACTTTAAACTCAACATCCCTAACCCTTAGAAGATGTTTAGGTAATGAAAGTAATTTGGTTTAGGGTCATGTAATTAAGGGTTGGGAACCCTAACAAGAGCAAATATTTGGTTTTAAGTATTAGAGGACCCTTTGCCTTATAATTTGTGGCCTTATTAAAAACGACCACCATTATCACCTTGGAAACCACCATCATAATGTCAAGACCCGATTCTAGTCATGATGGAGCCTTCTAGGTCCCACCTAGAGGCAAGAAGAAAGCCCAACCCAGGGGTACCTGTCCAAGCATCTAGTCAAGTCCACATCAACATCGTAATGACATAATAACAACATCTACCTAGAACCTGCAAGTCAGTTATACATAATCATAGTAACAAAATGATACATATAACAAAAAACATAATATAATATCTATACAACCCAAGAGTGCTCCTACAAAATACATAGTACTACTAACAAGGCAAGAGTCTGAAACATTACATGGCCTTGAAAAGATGGAAACTGTGATAAAGCAAGAGCTACAAGTGCTCACCAAAAAAGGTCATCTGCACTCCTAGATCCCTAGAAATAAGCACTCCTCACTAGTACCTGGACTTGCTTCATGGGAAGATACATAAGTAGGGTGAGTACAAGAACAAGGCATCTAGTGGGCATCATCGGTTGATTGAGTGGAATAAATGCACAAGGAAGCAAAAATGTATCTAAAAGTAATAAACCCAATAAATCACCCCATAACCTCAATTGAACTAATCGTGGTAAAGAGAAAACATACCATTTGACAAAACTTAGTGAACCCATATCGCGATTATCACTTAACAAGAAGTACAATTTTGTACATGGGTGCAAGGACCTAATGTCTATGCCTTTGCGCTAGCTGGATCCCCATAAAACTCAAGAGGTACACCTACGCACAGCATCACCGATAGATAATTACTACAATTCCATGGGATCATCCAAGAGCCCAGATCTACATATCATAAGGTCAAGGGTTAGCTATATGGGGGTAAGGCCCTAGAGTATAACCCTGAATGCCCCCCGAGCCCAAATAAGCCCAGAGGGTATCAATGCACAATAAAGGTGTGAAAAGATGAGTAGATCCAAAGGTAACGATCAGACCCTGAGCCCCCGACATTACACCAATAATCAGATCCTTGACCCATCAAGAACTTGTGTTACACGGAGACTCAAACCCCTAAAATAATCTAAGGACTCGAATTCCTGGGTCTTCAACCTAATGGAACCAATGGGGTCCTCAACCTAAACTCAGTCATCACTCAGACCTCAAAATCAGCATCTGTGCCTGGCCCAACAGTCTTGGCCATCAGGACTCACCCCTTGGGGAGTGTCACCAAAGATTCGGACTCTCGGACGTGACCATTGGGGCTCACAGTGACGAGAAGCTTCATCTGGTAAACGACATGTCAACAGTCACTCACTCAACCAGTATATTTGGATCTGGAATCCCAAATTCATGTGATGCCCAGAGTCAACGTAGCGATGACGCTCTCAAAATAGGTATCCCAAAAAATCCATAACTACCACCACCTTATGGTTAGTAACAACTCACCTCGAATCTCATGTAAGTAAAAAACACAAAACCCAGCTAGAGGCCCAATAGGAAACCGTGTTATAATATAGCTAATCGCAGGTAATGGACATAAAAATGTGGCAATAACTGGGATATCATAAGTGCCAACAACAGATTAGCCCAATAAAATCATAGTACGCCAGTAAATCAACTCATAATATGGAAAGACTCAACTAGAGATCCCACAATCATCATAGTGCATCAATATTAGGCAACATACACCCTTAGGCATCAGTTAGATCAGAATACATACCTCTTAATGGCATCGGCCTTTATTAGGCCTCCCTACACTCAATAGTACCGATATACATACATACATGCATTGAGATTATACTATTCATATCAAACAACGCATATTACAATTCCACTACCACAACATTACACACATCGAACACTACTAGAGTCTCACATAGTTTTAGGGTTCAGCATGCATGCAACTTCACTAAATCTAAGGTTTAGGGAACACTTAGCCTACCTGGAAAATATCGCGCAACTTAAAATCAGCGAAGCCATGATTTTCCCTTCCTGGCCGCCTCTTGAAGCTGCTAAGCTTTTAAAATATAGTTCACATTGTCAACATGATCAGTTTGACTTTATTATCTCATGAAATGGGAGGCAAAAAGGGTCTAAAATGGGAAAAATGGGCCCCACGGCAAAAATACCACACAAAAATTCAAGAAATGACCCCCACAGCATCCCAAGCCTAAAACTAATTGACTCAAAATGGGCCCCAGAAGATCAAGAAAAAGCCCAAATACAAAGTAGAAAACTTAAGCGGAAGAACATTCTTTTCAATACTTTCTCGGTCCGAATTCACGAAAACCATATAATGACAGCCAACACCTAGCTAACCGTTGCACTCCCATAAAAACATTGAATAGTTTAGACTAAAATTTTGTTCTATTTCATGAACATACAAAATTTTTGCAAAAAACGATAGCAACAACAGGTAAAAAAATTGCCTCACATTACGCATCAAATCTCAAAATCAGCTTCACCAAGATGTTCCTTGTGGAATCCCAGGTCACGTGGTCCTTTGGTTCCCCAAAATGAGCCTTGAAATGAGATTTTTACGAGCCGATGCACCTTTGGACTGTGGCTATCTGCAACATGTTGAAGCACATATATTGGCCTTCAGGTCCTTCTCAGCACACGCGAGTGGAGATCCGTGAACACAGATGCATAGGTCATTAACCCTTCTCCAAAGATGCAGGAGTCTCTCTACGAAGGTAGAGCTATGGCAGGGCTGGCCTCCATGAACGTGACATTGGCCTCTGCAAACGTGGAGTGCAAGTGTTGCTAGTGTTGCATCAAATCAAGTCCAGACTTTTTTGGGCCATTCACGGGGCATTCAATTTCTATTTTTCGCAAATGAATATAGTAACCATACTGATTTCAATGTTCTGAATCTAATTGGTGCGGTTGGATTTCCCAATGGAGCCTTCTATGGAAAAATGAGCACCCCACTTCTTTCCGACTAAAATTATCTAAAAGAACTAGGAGGATCAAAAGGCAACCAGATAACCCCGACAACTGCGAAAGGTCATTTGAAACTATTTTTGGCATTTCTAAGCATACCACGCCATCAAATTTTTTATTTTGAGTGCGTTAAGATGGGTTTTTATTGATGTGCACTATTTAACTTCCAGTTGAATTCATTTTGCAACTATTAGCTCAAAATCTAATCGTAACCCACCGTTCTTAAACCAACCACCTTCTGAGCAAAAATTGGCCATTCAAGAGATGATAAAACCTTTAGAATCCCATTTTTTGGCCATTTACTAGGATTTTATAACAAAACTCATTTAAGTAGTTCTAACTTTTTGCTAACTTGCAAACATGCACAATTCTCCATAAAACTACGCAAAAGTCATTCCAACAGTCCAACCACTTCATAATAAATCCAAGGGCGCGATACAAAAGCTTAGGACAACATAAATAGTATAGAAACACCAAAATGACCTACATGATCATTACAACATCACCCACTTAAAATACTTTCATTAGCGAAAGTATGAAAAAGGCGTACCTGATGGCTCAAATAGGCCGGAGTGCTACTCTCGCGTCTGTGCCTCCATCTCACAGGTAGTCTTCTCAACTGAACAATGTTTCCATTACACCTCAACCATCAATATGACCCTGGAACGCAATTGTTTGGGATTCCTAGTTAAAATAGCAATCGGCTCCTTAACTAAGTTCAGACGGTCATCCAACTCAATCTTATCATACTGCAGCACATGAGACTCATGTGTGACATACCGATGCAACATCAATACATGGAATACAGGGTGGGTACTAGAGTCAGCTGTAAGCAGTGCTAACTCATAAGTAACTGGCCTAACTCGCCGCAAGATCGCAAATTACCCAATATACCGAGGATTCAACTTACCTCATCTCCCGAATTGCATGACCCCTTTCAAGGTCCAAACTCTCTGAAATACATGATCACCAACCTCAAGCTATAAGAATTGGCGTCTGCATGCCGCATAACTCTGTGCCGACTTTGTTTTGTAATGAGTCTATCTTGTATAACTCTGACCGTAGACAAGATATCCTATAACAAATCTGTATTGTACTGACTAAGCTCTGAACACTCAAACCACCCAACTGGAGTACAACATCGTCGGCCATATAATGCCTCTTTTAGGGCCATCTGAATGATGATATAATAGTTGTTATTATAAGAAAACTAAGCTCGTGGTAGAAAATAGTCCCATTGACCCCCAAACTCTTATAATTCAGGGCCATAACATATCCTCCAGTACTTGTATAGTGTACTCAAACTGCCCATCGGTCTGGGGATGAAATTTCGTACTCAAATCAACTCCGGTGCCCAAATCTCATAGAAAAGCCCTCAAAACGTTTGAGGTGAACTCTGACCCTCAGTCAGATATGATAGATAAGGCACCCCATGCAACCGAACTACATCCTGAATATAAATTCAGGCTTTCCGCTCAACACTAAAGGTAGAATAAGCCTGAATGCAGTGTATAAACTTATAAAACCAATCAATACTCACCCAAATATTGTAATAGCCCTTGATAGTCCGAGGAAACCCCACAATAATGTCCATAATGACTCGCTCTTACTTCCACATGGGAATGGGTAACGGCTGGAGCGTTCCACTAACACGCTGATGCTCAGCCTTAACCTACAAGCAACTGAGAGTACATGACACATATGCTGCAGTATCTCTCCTCATGCCATCCAAGCAGTAACGCTGCCTTAAATCTCGGTATATCGTAGTTGTACTCGGGTGGATAGAATATCAACAATCATGTGCCTCCTATAGAATTAACTATATTGGATCCCCCACTCTAGGAACACACAAACGGCCATCAAATCTGAGAACCCCATCTGAATGAACTATGGCCTGGCCCTCACCCTACAACACTCTGTCTTGGAGACTCACTAGTGACTCATCCTCGAACTGACAGGCTCGGATATGATCAACAATTAAAGAGTGTGCCCCAATAAAGGCCAATACTCAGCTAGAATCTAAAATATCTAATAAGTCCAACGATTACCTAGGGACTGAATTTCTGAAGCCAACAGTAGCTCCTCAATTGGCACGTGTGCTAGGCTTACCATACTCAGTGCCTTCCGACTAAAGGCATCTTTTACCACATTTGCCTTGCTCGGATGGTATAAAATAAAAATGTCATAATAAGCTAAAACCTCAATCCATAATCTTTTGAGGGAATTAAGGTCCCGCTGAGTCATAAGTTACTGTAAGCTCTAGTGGTCCATGTAGATATCATAACGCATACCATATAGATAATGCCTCTAGATCTTGAGTCCAAACACTACCATTGCCAACTATAAGTCAAGAGTGGGCCAGTTACGCTCGTGGGCCCATAGCTTTTGAGATGTATACACAATAACTTGACCTTGCTACAAAAATACAAAACCCAGCCCTACATGGGAGGCATTAAAATATTGCACGATGATCACTCCCTCAACAGGGAGGGTTAGAACAGGAGCGGTACTTAGCAACTCCTTCGGCCTTCGAAAGTTAGCGTCACACTCTTCGGATAACATGAATGGCATACCTTTGCGAGTCAATCAAGTCAACAATTCTCTTATACTAAAGTAGGCCAAGGCGAGCCACGGATTGCCTCGACCTTAGCCAGATCCATGCTAATTCCCTCGTCAGACACTACATGACCCAAGAAAGTCACAGACTCAAGCCAAAACTCACACTTAGAAAATTTAGCATATAACATGTGATCTCAGATTGTCTGAAGCACAATACGGAGGTGTTGGGCATGCTGCTCAAGACTTTGTGAAAATATTAGAATATCTTCTGTAAACACCACCACAAAAGAGTCTAGATACGATCGAAATACCCGAGTAATCAAGTCTGTAAATGCTCTAAGGATATTAGTCAGCCCAAAAGGCAAGAGTAAGAACTCAAGATGCCCATAACGAGTCTAAAAGGTAGTCTTCTGAATATCATTTGTCTGGCTCCTCAATTGGTGATACCCCGATTTAAGATAAACCTTAGAAAACACTGAGGGCCCTCTGCAATTTATCAAATAAATCATCAATACATAGCAGAGGGTAATAGCTCTTCACTATCATCTTATTCATCTTCTGAGAGTCAATACACATCAGGAGAGTCCTTGCTTTCTTTGTCACAAAAAAACTAGGAGCTCCTTAGGGAGAAATTCTCCATCGGATGAACCCCAAATCTAGCAAACTCTGAGGCTATGAACTGAGCTCCTTATGTTCTGCAGAAGAGAAATAAATATAGGCTTAGTACCCGGCTCAACCCCTATATCAAAATCAATTTCTCGCATAGGCAGCATCCCAAGCAATTCTGCGGGAAACACATTTGGGAACTTACATACAACCAATATGGACTACACAAAAGAAGTATCATTCATCAAATCACATAGATGGGCCAAATAAGCATAACACCTTGTCGATATTAATCTTTGGGCCTGAACATATGATATAATACCTATCGGAACTTGACTCACGGACCCCTTCCAAATCACTAGAGGTATCCCCGGTATCGCCAAGGTGACAGTCTTGCAGTAACAATGTAATATGGCATTATGTGGGGCCAAATAATCTATCCCCAAAATAAGGCCGAAGTCTAAAATATCAAGAAGGATTAAGTCAATCCAAGTATAGAAACCCTTATAAGTTTTCACACAACCTCTGCAAATCCGATTTACCACAAGTGAATCCCCCACTGGAGTTAATACCCGAATCAGAAATAAAGGTGACTTATGAGCCATACCAAGGTGAGTAGCATAATACATAGAAACATAAGAAAATGTGGAACTTGGGTCAAATAAGGTTGAAGTTGGTTGCTGGCATACATTAATCATACATATGATGGCCTTATATGAAGCTTCAGCTTTGGCTCATGCTGGTTCGACATAAACGTTTCCCTAATGGCCTCCCACCCAACCTTACTGCGCCCTTTGCTCTACCACCCCTGGTGGGCTCACAGTCACCCTACTTATAACCGTATTAGTCCCTGTACTGATCATATCGGTTACCATGATCCCCTGCCACCTTATGTGGGAGTAGACTTGACTAGCTATGGAGCAGTAAGTGCTGCCCTCTACTTAGAATAGTCTCTGGGCCAATAATCTAGTGCCCCTTAAAAAAAAACAACCCGATATAGCCCTATCATTTAGTTCATGGTCATATTGATTTGATCCAGCTGCCCTTGAACCTTGACTACCTACTGAAGACGTCCTAATTGGCCTTGAGGAAGCTAAGTCATGCTCCCTCTGCCTATGCCTAATGTGGTAAGAGGAACCACCCCTACTAGAAGTACTCGGGCCCTACGGGCAACCCTTAGAAGATTGTAGAGATGCCTAGTATGGTCGGCTGGTCTACCTCTACTGACCTCTCCTCGGAGACTTATCCCTCGCCACTCAAAATTTGGCCTTGGGGATACTGAACTCTCCTCGTCATCTAGCCGCTTGTCATCACACCCTTGGGTCTCGTGACTAACCTGCTTTAGAGAGCCATCCTGATCAACCGTGTCCAAAAATATGTCCTGTAGTCACCAGTACATGTGTACCAATCCTCGGCTGGGCCCTCAAACATTGCACAAAATAGTGAATCTGCTCCTCCTCAGAAGGAAAAATAGCTAGAGTATATCGAGAGAGCTCCTAAAATCTGATCTCATGCTGCGGCACAGACATATATCCCTGCTCCAATCGCACAAACTGATCCATTGACAATCTTTGAAATCCAGGGCACAAACTTTGTCATAAATGCCTCTATGAACTTTGTTCAAGTCAATGGTACAATATCTACTGGCCTAGTATTCTGGAAAGTTCGCCACCACTGTCTGGCAGAACTATTAAGCTAATAAGCAGTGAACTCAACACCTCAGTACTCCAGCAATCGTAGGGCCTGCAATTTCTCCATACATGCAGTCAACAAATCCTGCGTGTACTTCCTTGCAACTCTAAAAATCCTCGGCAGAGCCAATCTCAAGAAGTATTTGTAGCATCTTGTCTAGGAATTGTATGGCTCCCTCTGACTGGGTTGGAGCCTCCAGAACAACAGGCTTTGATGGCGCCTAAACTAGAGGGGTTGGAGCTAGTCCACCCTGCTTTAGGGCTCTAAGAACTACCAAGAATTGTCCAATGACCGTGTGTCTCTCTTTCGTGACTGCAAATGCAGCTTAGGGAGCTGGTGCCTCTGGCTGTGATTTAGCTAGGACATCCGATTTTAGCTTCTCGGGCTCAAGGGTCTACTCCCTATCTGGGACTAATGGTGTATCCCTACATGGACGCAACACCAATCTTGAATAGGCACTCTACGCACCAAACCTGTGAAAAAGACGATGTTAGATTCTCAGAAATCATAGGATCATTGACAAAGTGCATAATAAGAATTAATAACATAGGAAGGTTCATAAACGTCCCATAGCCTCTTGGATATAAACCACGGATGTCTCCACACCCATCCATAGGACTTTACTAGAAGGTGACTCTGCATAGCATAGACCAGTGACTCTAATACGGCCCGGTTTTGGACATTACGGCACCTTCTAGGTCCACCTACAGCCAAGCCAAAAACCCAACCCAAGGGTACCTGTCCTCGTATCTAGTCAAGTCCACATAAACATAGTAATAACATAATAACAACATCTACCAAGAACTTGGAAATCACTATACATAATCACAATAACGAAAGGATATATGTGACAAAAAACATAATATAATATATATAACCCGAGAGTGCTCCTAAAAAATAATAGTACTACAATACAATGCAAGAGTCTTAAACAAAAGACAACCATGAAAATAAGGAGACTGTGATGAAGCTAGAGCTGCTAGTGCTCACCAAAAGAAGTCTCCTAGGGTCTCAGATCCCCAAAAATGTGAGCCCTCGACTAGTACCTGAACCAGCACCATGGGACAATGGAGACATTGGGGTAAGTACTAGAATAAGGATCCAGTAGGCATCATCAGCCGACTAAGTGAAATAAATACATAAGGAAGGTCAAATGTATCTAAAAGTAGTAGACCCAACAAATTACCACATAACCTAAGTTGAACCAATTAGGGCAAGCCGAAAACACACAATTTGAATAAACTTACTGAACCCATATAACAATTGTCACTGAACCAAAAGCACAGTGCTATACATATGTGGGATTCCTTAATATATATACTGGTATGCCAACAAGTTGCCCATAAAAATCGAAAGGTTTACCCGCACACAACATCATTGGTAAATAATAACTAGAACTCAATTGAACCATCACAGAGCATAGCTCTCCATATCATAAAATCAAGGGCCAGTCTTACGTGTGTGTAATAACCTAGTGTCTAAGCCTTAACACCCTCTGAGCCCCCAAAAGACTGGAGGGTAAACCCACACACAATCAAGGTATGAAAAGTTGAATGTTACCATAGGTAACGGTTGAGCCCTCAACCGCCACCATCACAAATAACTAGGTCCTCAACATATCAAGAACTAGTGTCACACGGGAACACAAACCCTGAATATCACCTGGGACTCGAACCCCTGGGTCATTCGACCTGGTCTCTGATCGGGCAGTCACCTAGGGAAAAGTGGTGTGGCCAAATCACTAGGCCTCACACCAACATTGAACAAATTGGGTCCTCAACTCAAACTAAGTCGGTATTTGGCCATCAAAATATGCATTCGTTCCTGGCCCTACAATCGCGGCCATAGGGGCTCGGACTACGAGGAGCATCACCCAGGAGTTGGACTCTCAAATGTGACCATCGGGACTCACAGTGATGGGAAGCTTGATCTAGGACTCAGGATATCAAAAGTCACTTAATCAACCAGTATATCTAGATCCGGAATCCCAAAGTCATGTTATGCCTAGAGTCAATGTAGGTGACGACGCTCTCGAAATAGGTATTCCACAAAAACTATAGCTATAACCATATTGTGGCTAATGACAACTTATCCCTAATCTCATGTAAGCAAAATAACAAAAACTAGACCCAGTGACAAATGATAGTACACAAGAGCATAGACCTCAATGACTGAGATAGAATGAGGCTCCACTATGAAACCATGTTATAATCTAGCCAACCATGGTTAATAAAAGTAAAAATGTGGTAATAATAGGGATATCATAATTCTCACAATAGATAGGCCTAACAAAATTATAGTGTGCTAGTAAATCGAGTCATAATGTTGAAAGAATATACAAGAGGTCCCACAATAATTATATCACATCAATATAAGGAAACATACACCTATAAACATCAGTTAGATCACAATACATGCCTATGTAATCGGCCCATATATGATCCTTATTAAGCTCCTTACACCAACACTGATATACATATTAGACATACATTGAGATAATCGTATTCACAACAAACCATGCAGATTACAATTCCTAGCCAACACACTATGCATATTAGACAGTAATAGCATCTCACATACATTTCAGGTGCAACATGCATAGCCTAGCTGGAAAATGTTGCCTCAACTCCGAATTAGTCCAGCCATGATTTTTCCCTTTCTGACCATCTACCAAAGTCCACAGCTCTTATAATATAGTTCACAATATAAACATGATCAATTTTGCTATATTATATCAAGAAATGGTTGTAATTTGGAAAAAAAAATGGGTCTAAAACGGGAAAAATGGGCCCCACGCGCAAAATCCTGAGCAAAAATTCCAAAAATGATCCCCAAAACATCCCAAGGCTATAGAAATAAATTTGCCCGAAATGGGCCCCATAAGACCGAGAAAAAGCCCAAATACGAAGTTAAAAACTTTACTAGAAGAACTTTCTTTTAAAAACATTCTCTATCTAAATTCACGAAAACTAGAATGTTCCAGCCACCACCCACCTAACCATTGCATTCCCCTGTGAACAAAGAACAATGTAGGCTAACATTCATTCAATTCCACCAAGATTTTGTTATAAAATCAACATACAAAGTGTTCACCATATATGAGAGAAAAAACAACTAAAACCAAAATTTTACCTTCAATTATGGATTAGATCTCAAAATCAACTTCACCACGACGTTGCTTGCAAAATTCCATGTAATTTGGAACCTTTGTTTACACAAATCACACTTTAAATGAGCTTTTTATGAGTTGATGCACCTTTGGACTTTGGTTGTCCGCAATGTTCTTAAGCACATTTAAAGACCTTCATGTCTTTCTCTGCGAACGTGGAGGGGTGGGTCACTGACCCTTGCTCGCGAAAGTGGGATGCTCTCTGCGAAAGTGGATCAATGCAAAGGCTAGCCTCCACGAATGCGACATTGGCCTCTGCGAATGCAGAGTGCAAGTATTGGTAGTGTTGCACCAACTCATGTCCAGATTTCTCTAGTCCATTCCCGTGGAATCCGATGTCCATTTTGCGCAAATGAAAAGTGTAACCTATTGATTTCAATGTTCCAGATCTAACGGTGGTGTCGGATTTCCCAATGATGACGAAAAAAGGAGCATCACACTTCTTTCGGGCTAAAATTAGGTAAAAGAACTAAGGGGATCAAAATGCAACTGGATGACCCCGTCAATTGGCAAAAGGTCATTTTAGGCATTTTTCAGCATTCCAGAACTAACCTTTCCATTAATTTTTTATTTCAAGTGAGTTAAGCTGCGTTTTTACAAAAAACAAACTTTTTATTTTCCAATTGAACTCAATTTGCAACTTCCGTCTCAAAATTAAACTAGAATCCTCCGTTCTCACGCCAACCACCCTCCTAAGACAAATCAACCATTCTGGAGCTGATGGAACCATCAGAATCCTATTTCGAGACCGTTTACTAGGGATTTTATCAAAATATTCATTTTGGCAATTTTAACTTCTTGCTAACGTGCAATTGTCAACCAAAAAACCCAAAAACAATTCCAATAGGCACAACAGTTAATAAAAAGTTTGACATCACTATAAAAAAGCTCAGAACTACTTAATTATTATAGAAACACCAAAATGACCTACAAGGTCATTACACATACCTACCCCTCTTGGACTCTCCACTCCTCCCTTTCTAAGCTTCCCCCTTCAAGTGGCTCGGCATAAGTCCTGAGCCGAGACAAGTCTAAATCACCCACAAGTATAGCGGTGCAACATTCTTCATTGACCAAGTTAGATAGCCCCGACACAAATATGCTCATTCATGCCCTTGAGTCGGCAAAAAAGTGAGGAGCATATTTAGAGAGCTTGTTGAATTTGAGAAAATACTCCCTCACACTCATGGAGCGTTGCTTGCGATACATGAACACCATCATCATTGTCTCCCTTATCAAAAGGGAAGAACGTGTTAAGGAAGGAGGATTTGAACTCTTCATATTGAATAGACTCATCATTCTCCCTCTCTAGTTTTCATTGAGCAAACTAAATTTGACCAAGGCATTTGAGTTAATAGGGTGCAAATTTTACTTTCTACTCCGAACTCACCCTTATAATAAGAGGGCACTTTGTGTACTTAATCAATAAACTCTTGGGGTCTCCCTCAACTTTGGAGACATGGAACTTTGAAGGGTTAATCCTTGTGAAGTCTCTCACTCTTGATACGGGGTAGGAGCATGAGGAGTTTGGGATCCTTGGTTCAGTTAGTTTGTCATGGCTTGTGCCAACAAAGTGACAACATTCTGGTACTGGACATGAGCGGCCAAAATCTTTTCTTGGGGAGCTTGTGGAGCCGAAGGTGATGGATCACCCTCAGGAGTAGGAGATCTTTGTGCTACCCTTCTTTGAGGCATGATCTAGAAAAGAAAAAGACCATCTATTTGAGAAAAAAACCTTAATTTAAGTCTAAAGCATGACATAGATTATAAAGAAATGAATCATTTCCTAAAATGCCTCATAGCACCCAATTCATAGTTGTGGTGCATTTCACAAACATCAATAATACTCTATACTATGTGGTGTGATGGATTTCCAAGGACTATTAACAAATCTAGTTCTATGATACCAAGCTTGTCACAACCCAAGCCTAAGGTTTAGGTGTGACACGGAGAGTGGGAAACCCGTTGGGACCCCAAACAAGCCTCTTAAGCATATGTAGCATATCCTTGGTTGTGGAAGTAAGTGGATGTTGTCCCCGAAATGGAGGAGTCACCAACATCAATCTTCAATCATTCCATCTAGCCAGGTGGAGGAGGAGGGTGAGTAGGAGTTCTGATCCTGACATATATAGATCGTGCTTTCAAAGTCTAACTCTTTAGGGTCTTGATACTATGACTCCTCTTATGCGTCATACAATGTTCCACAATTCATTAGTTGGGTTTCATAAGTAGCCCTAATACTTAGTGAAATTTCTAGAAACTTACCTGGGATCCACAAACCCCTTTCACGGTCCGTATTCATTACTATGGACCATAATGTTAGCTCGTGGATTGAAGTGTCCAAATTTGTTGCACATTGGAAATAATTCTATGAGTTCATGTATGGGTTATGGTGCAACCTTCATCCCATGGAACTAGCCATGGGACTAGATGTAGAACCATCGTTTCTCACCTTTTGCATTGGTTCGTTGTCTTAACCCTGTTCCTGCACAATCTTAGCAAACAATCATTACCCTATAATTTTCCAATCTATGAGTCCAAAACTACAGCCAAAGTCTGAAAATTAAACTACCTACACATTATAAACTCAAAACAAACAAAAATACATGAAAATTGCAGCAAGCATCTTGGGTTGGCTCCCAAGTTGCGCCTGATTTATTATTGCGGCACGACATAGACTACTTGGTTACTCAAACTTCAACAAGTGTCCATATTTCCACTGTTCGCCCTTCATTAGCATTCTCAAAGTATGGTTTGAGTCTTTTGTCATTCACCATGAACCTCTAGTAATTTTTCAATTTCTAACTCAATACCCCCTTGGTTGAAAACCTATGTAACTTTGAAGGGTCTCAACTATTTAGACTTAAGTATTCCAAGAAATAACTTCAACCTTGAGTTATATAGTAAAACCAAGTCTCCTCATGTGAATTGCTGATGCTCAATGCGAAGATCAAGTTTCAACTTCATCCTTTGCTTGTACAAGAATGAGCTCTCATATGCCCTTAAATGAAACCCATCAAATTTGTTAAGTCGACACTACCTTGAATTTGCCGTATCACTCCAATCTAGATTTAGCTTTTTGAGTGTCCACATCACCTTATGCTCAAGCTCTATAGGTAAATGGCAAGCTTTAACATAAACAAGTTGGTAAGTAGAGATACCTATGGAAGTCTTGAATATTTTCTGGTATGCCCATAATGCATTATTAAGTTGTCACGACGAATTTGTCCAGATTGCATTCAGAGTGTAGGATTAAATTTGTTTAGTCTCCCTATTGGACACCTTAACTTTCTCACTCATCTGTGAATGGTAAGGTGTGACTCATCTGTGATCGCCCAAAGAGTGCCAAACCGAAAGAACATGTTTCTTTCTGTAAATATGGTTCTTCCCAAAAGAATTTCTTTACGTCAGATATTAACTTACGATGTTCGTGAGAAGTCACGTGCGGTGGCACAATATCACTAACTAAATAGTCTTCATAATCCATGAACCATAGTATTAAATCATATGATTTTACCAATACTCTCTCATCAGGGACAAATCATCAATCTCCACCCTATGCTTTAACTTTCCTTGGCCTCATCCTCATGTTTGGACTGGTGATCTGCAACTTAATTCTTTGTCGTCTTTCTGTCAATCACCTCAAAACCAAACTTTTGGAGAAGAAGTACCGATCAAATCAATATTGGTTTCACATTCCTCTTTGCCATCAAATACAATAATGCTCATTGGTCAGTATGTACAATGTCTTTTGTCGCTAAAAGATATGATCTGATCTTTTAAAAAACAAAGACTACTACAAGTAAATCTGGCTTAGTGATAGTGTAATTCTTTTGTTATGCATTGAGGACTTTGTTGGCATTGTAAATGGAATGAAGTATCTTCTCTTTGAGCTTTCCCAAAACCATAACAAGTGTGACCCAACTTGCATCACACATAATCTCAAAGGGATGAGCTAATCTGGAGAAACTATGGTAGGTGCCGAAATCAATCTCTGCTTCAACTCCTTGAATACGTTTAGACATGTATCATCAAACACGGACATAGGATCCTTCTAAAGTAGCTTGCATAAGGGATGTGCAATCTTTAATAAGCCCTTTATGAACGTTCTGTATAAACATGTATGTCCTAAGAAACTTCTCACACTTTTAACAAAGATAGGTGGAGGATTAGTCATATCAACCTCTATAGCTTTGACGCAGATCGGGTATCCCAACACAAGACCTTCCTTTACCATAAAGTGAAACTTTTACAAATTCTGCACAAGATGGCATTCTTCACATCTCTTAAGCACATCACTTAAATACCTCAAGCAATCATGCAATGAGTCTCCAACTACACTAAAGTCATACATAAACACCTCAATAGTGTCTTCGACCATATTGGAGATGATAGACATCATGCGTCTCTAGAATATGGCCAGTGTATTACACAATCTAAATAGCATCCTCTTGAATGTGAAGGTGCCGAAGGACATATAAAGGTCATATTCTCTTGGTCCTCTAGAGTAATAGAAATCTGATTGTAACCCAAATAACCATCACGAAAATAGTACCAGCCTTTAACTGCCAAGAAATCTAGAATTTAGTACGTGAATTGCCTAGGGAAGTGATCCAACACATTGATTTTGCGATATTCCATGAAAATCCTCCAACCTATGACTAGTCTCATGGGAATCAACTCATTGCTAGCATTCGGAACCACATTGTTACCTCCTTTCTTTGGAACACGCTGGATTGGACTTACCCATCCACTGTCAGTGATCGAATATATCACACTTGCATCTAACAATTTAATGATTTATTTGCACGCAACCTTCTACATCAATGGATTGAGACACATTTAGTGCACAATACGCATTTCATAATCCTTAACTAGTTGAATCTTATGAGTAAATATGCTAGGTGAGATGCCTATGATATTTGTAATTATCCATCCAATATCCCTTTTGAATCGTATGAGTATCAAAACAAATGCCTCCACCTATTTGTCACTAAGATCCACAACAATAATAACAGGCAAAGTATTGTTAGTAACCAAAAACACATACCTCTGTTGTGCTGGAAGAGCCTTCATTTCCAATAGTGGTGGCTCCTCTATGAATGGTCGAGTAGGTGGGGACTCGTGATGTTATGTTGGAGCCTTTCATAACCATGTGCTCCAAGTACCTCAATTGTCTCATCATAGTGTGTGATGTTGTCACCCTCGAAGTCCATGAATATAGCCTCAAAAGTTTTGGTAGACAATCTCTCCTCAATTAGTACCTTAGGTTGCACTTCATCAGTGCTCTCAATAACAGAGAACTTTGAGATGATCAAGTCTCTCATGGACTTGCAAACATTAAAGACAACTTCTTCGTTATGCAATCTAATGTTGAGTTATCCCAACTTCATAGTTTCTAGGAACTGTATCCCCAAGATGATTGGGACACCAAAATCAACTTCACAACCAATTATCATGAAGTATGTGGGGAATATGAAATTCTTAACTCGAACGTGAACATTATAGAGTATCCCCATTCTTAATAGTTCTATATGCATTCAACAATTGTATTGTAATGGACATGGGGTCTCCAAAGCCCAACTACTTGAATACTACAAGAGGCATTAAGTTAATGTTGTCTCTTAAATTACATAATTCCTTTACAAAGTTAAAGACCCTGATGGTGCAAACTATGGTGAATGCTCCCGGATCATTCTTTTTCTACACCGAGGACCTTGTTGCAGTCATCCATAATGGTGATAATCATGAGCATGCTCTTGACTCACCATCAGCTTTTTAGTCACTAGGTCATTCATGAACTTAGCATACAAGGGCATTTTCTCTAATGATTCAATTAGATGAAGATTGATAGGAAGTTTCTTCAATATGGAGATGATATGTTGAAACATCCCCTCATCATTCTTATTCTTGAGTATCTGAAGGGGAAAGTGGTGGAGACCTGGGGTATGGGTTTCAACTTCCTTGGTGGTACAACTTCGTCCCTCACCCCATCCTTGGCCCTGTCATCCCCAACTTCATTATCCTTGTTTGCTACAGTCTCCTCATGATCCTCATCATCAACCATTGGCATTAGAAGGTTGATTATCTTCTTATCACCTAGTGTCATCACTGTCATGCATTGCACATCATTTTTTGAATTTTGCACTCTATTTCATTGCTTTGTACCTTTTAGTTGTCGGTTTTGCTGTGTAGACATCTGACCACATTGTTGCTCAAACTGGTTACTAGATATAGGGTAACACTCAATCTTATGATTAATACCTGACATGTCATCTTTCATCCCCTTCAAGATCTCATCTTATGCATCAGCCTTCTTCTACATCTTGTGGAAAATCTCCTCAATCTTTGAAGTACCTATCCCAGAATCATGATTTTGTGGTGGCACATACGGTCCACTTCTATACCCATCTCTGTGACATCATACATTATCTCGGTCTTGACCCCTATTTCTATCATAGTATCTGCCTCAATTATTGCCCTTGTATGCATTATCTCTGTTATAGTTCCAACCTTGATTCCCTTGACCTTGCCACCAATTATCCTGATTGGACCCTTGGAAAGTAGTCCAGAAACCCCTCATCTGATCAGTCACAAAGCAGGAATCCTCCTCAAAACTTGGCTCCTCATATATGGGTTCTCTAGGTGGTTAATGATTGACTGCATTCACCCTTTCCTGATTCTACTTCATTAGAAACCCAACATTGGTACTAATCTAAGCTAAATCTTGCAAGAATTTTTCAATAACTTTTGCTTGCACAGGATTTGTACTTACTATGAAAGTGCTCTTTATCGCTGACTTCTCGTTAATGCCCCATGCATGACATGTTATGATGTCGTCCATTGCTTCGCAAGTATCATCTAATACCCTTTAGAGGATATCCACCCATCAATAATCTTGTGGTCTGGAACACTCCTCAAGCATTTAGTAAATATCTCCCAAGTAACACATATAGAATCGCCAGGCAACTACTTGAAGTTGTTAATCTAATCCTTAAGCTTTAGCGTCTTCGACTTGGGAAAATACATATCTAAAAAGGCTTTTAGCATTTCAACCTATGTAGTGATAGAACTCTTTAGAAGTTCAAATAAACATATTGTCGCTTCACTTGTGATATTTAATGGGAGGACATGGAGCCCAATGACATCCATGGAAAAATTCTAATTTCTCATCATACTCTTATAGACATGGACAATATTCTGTAGATGGTTATGTGAATCCTCTGTTGGTAGGCGTGAAAAAAAACTCTCTATGCTACAACATCTATAGGTAACCCACACGAGATGAAAAAGTGTGTATCTTTTGGTAGAGAAGGCAACACAGTTGCTCCTGTATCATCCATTTCCGTCGGATCAAGTTTGTAAGGATACCACCAATTTTCTCCCACTTGTTAACCATGTAGCAATTGATAATTTCTACTATTGGTAGTTGTGTTTTCTTATTGTTCAAGTTAAATGTAGTGTTAGAAGAATTTTTGGCGTTGTCTTGAGCCATTCTTCTTAATGTTCTTTGAATTTCTAGATCAAAAGTGTCAAGTGAATGCCTCAGTTGTAGGTATTTGGTATACATTGCACTTGTATTATGAAAAAAACAAAAACAACAAGAATATAAAATAAGGATTAACTCACAAATCACCCAAATTAAACCAATCGAAAAAATCATATTCCACAACAACGGCAGCAAAATTTGATCGCACCCAAATTACACCTCCCAATTAAGGTATAAGAGGTCATTGTTCAAATATAGAAACTAACAATGGTTAGGGTCGATCCCACGAGGCGTATGGTCTAGAAATGGAGTATTTAAAGCATTGAATGAGTTAACCAGCTTACTCCCTAAAGGGGGGGGGGGGGGTTAATATAAATGCAGTAATTAAACCTAAACTGGGATTGCACAATCGATGCAAATGTTATGATTTCAGTGAGAAAAATAACTATGATGTTGTATTCCCAATGAACTCCTAACATAGTATAACCTCATAATTGTAACCTTTTCTAGTGTGTGACATGCAGAAATTGTAAGTTATATACACCTAACAACTTGATCCAACAATTAGGAAAGTTTTACCACATGATTTGATCGGTCTATAGATGTTGCATTACCTACCTTACCTTTTCCTAGCATAATCATCCCTTAACATAAAACTAATCTTAGTACCAGAGTACACCATCTCCCCCTTGGGACAACACCTCGATATTCTTTTCAGCAACCAACTTCTTCAATTCAAGTAACAATGTGTCTAAATCTTCCTTAGCCTTTATATCACTTACCACGGAAGATTTTTCCCCGCTTTGCACACGAATACCATCATTGCTCAAATCCGCCAACCTAACAAACAACCTAGCTAATCGGCGAACATCTCTTGCCAGCTCCTTCATTTCTTCCCCAACATGCACCACGCTTCCCATAGATAGTCTGTTAAGAGCATCGCCCACAACTTTGGCCTTGCCGGGATGATATAGAACACTCATGTCGTAATTCTTTAGAAGCTGCAACCACTTCTTTTGCCTCAAATTCAGATCCTTCTGAGTGAATACATATTGCAAACTTGTGTGATCGGTGAATAAATTCAACATGAACCCATACAGATAGTGTCTCCAAATCTTCAGAGGAAACACTACCGCTGCCAATTCAAGGTCATGTGTTGGGTAATTATGTTCATGAACCTTCAACTGCCTTGATGCATACTCTATTACCTTACCATGTTGCATAAGCACACAACCCAACCCAATCCACGAGGTATCACAATACACCACGAATCCCTCTAAACTATTTAGTAAAGTCAAGACAGGAGTCGATGTAAGCCGGTCATTTAAAGTCTGGAAACTCCCCTAGCATTTGTCCGACCACAAAAACATAGCCTTTTTTTGGGTCAACATAGTAAATGGAGATGCAATAGTTGAGAACCCTTCAACAAACCTTTTATAATACTCGCACAACCTAAGGAAACTGTGAATATTTAAAGGAGACAACGATTTAGGCTAATTCTTTACGGCCTTGGTCTTCTTTGGATCTACCTTGATACCATGACCGGACACCACATGACCAAGGAAAGCCACTTCTCCCAACTAAAACTCACATTTGCTAAACTTGAAATACAATTTTTTTTAATATTTGGAAGACCATCCTCAAGTGATCCCCGTGCTCCTGCTCACTTCGGGAGTAAATGAGAATGTCATCAATGAAAACCACCAAAAAACTATCAAGGAATGGCTTAAATACCCGGTTCATTAGATCCATAAACATGGCCAGAGCATTGTTTAGGCCAAACAACATCACCACAAACTCAAAGTGTCCATATCTTGTCCGTAAAGATGTTTTGGGAATGTGATACTGCCTAACCTTCAACTGATGATACCCGGAATAAAAATCAATCTTTGAGAAATTAGTAGCCCCTTGAAGCTGGACAAACAAGTCACCAATCCTGGGTAATGGGTACTTATTATTAACAGTCACCTTATTTAGTTGTCTGTAATCAATACCCATCCGAAGAGATCCGTCCTTCTTTCTTACAAACAATACCGGGGCACCCCACGACGATATACTGGGTCGAATGAAACCTTTCTCCAATAAATCCTTAACTACTCTTTTAATTTATTTCAACTCCACCGCTGCCATATGATAAAGAGGAATGGAGATAGGTTGAGTATTTGAAAGAAGATCTATGCCAAAGTCTACCTCTCTTTCAGGAGGGATGCCCGTTAAGTCTTCGGGGAACACATTCAAAACTCATTCACCACCGGGATTGACTCAAGAGTGGGCATTTCGTATTCCATATAGTTGACCCTCACAATATGATAAATGCACCCCTTAGAAATCATTCTCTGTGCCATGAAGTAGGAAATAAACTGAACTTTAATAGAGGAGTCACCACCCTTTGTTTCAAGAATGGGTTCATCGGAAGGTTGGAACTTGACCTTCCGAGTTCTACAATCTATAGAGGCATATGATGCGTACAACCAATGTATCCTAAAAATCACATCAAAGTCAAACATCTCAAGTTCTACAAGATCACACGAAAAACGTTTGTGTAACACAGAAACAGGGCAACCATGATAGACTCTATGTGCAACAACAGATTCACCCATAGGAGTATAAAGTGAGAAAGGGTCCCTCATAACCATGGGACTCAAACCAAATTTAACAGCAAACAGAAGAGTCACAAAAGATAAATCTGCACCTAGATCAAGCAAAATATAAGCATCAGAATAAAAAACGTTTAACATACCGGTCACAACATCTGTAGCTTCCACGATATCCTGGCGAGCATGGAGCACATAGAACTGATTGTTCTTTGGGGCAACACCTTGCGGAGCTCTTTGTTGACCTTTCCCACCTTGGGACACTTGACCTTGGCTTGTATGGATATTCTTAGCACAATCAGCAACCTTATGATTTTTATCACCACACCCGTAGTAAACACCCAACTCCTACCAATACACCCCCGGGGTGAGGCCTCCTGCACTTGTCACACACAAGATACCCCTGACAAACACTAACCAATGACCTGGGAGAAGGTACCCGATCATTAGAAACACGACTACCGAAAACCTGTCCCTGTTTAAAGCGACCGAAACCACCACTCTGAGAGCCAAAGAATACACCATCAAAATGCATCCTCTTAGGATTGTGGACCCTTCTCTCCTTGAGTTTCTCCCCTTTGATATGTTCTGCATACAACATGAATCTAGTCTCCATATCTCGTATAAGCATGGAAGTATGACATTCCTTCACAAGTAAATCAGAGATACCCGAAACAAACTTGTGCATCCTTGCATGGGGGTCAGTAACTAGTGACAGAGCATACTTGGAAAGCTTTGTGAATTTGATGGCATAATCCCACACACTCATACCTCTTTGCTTGAGATTGATAAACTCAGTCATTTTGGCCTCATTAAGCTCAAGTGGAAAGAAACGATCAAGGAAAGCAAATCTGAACTCTTCCCAATTTACACCACCACCACAAACTCTCTCCAAAGACCATTGAGTATAACACATCTGACCCACATCTTTCAGTTGATAGACAGCCAATTCAGACTTCTCTTCCGAAGTGACACCCATGATATTCAGTATCTTGATAAGCTCTTCAATGAACTCCTAGGCCTCCTCATTGGCATTTTACCCATGAAACTCGAAGGGATTTATCTGAGTGAAATCCCTTAATCTTGAAGCATGCATAGGATACTGTGGAAAGTTAGCCCGCGTTGTTTGAGAAGTCACCACCTGAGCAAGCATGGCGAAGGTTGTACGGAATCCACCATTTAAGATGGGTCCATCCATAGGTTCGTGGGGAGCGTAATCCTCATTAGCCGAAGCCGGCCTCAGTGGGAGGGGTCTTCCTCGAGGCAACTTCTAAAATGGATCAACGACACCGTCAAGATAAGGGAACCAAATATACTATCCATTGCATGACATAAGACATGAAGAACTTAGGCAATTCCTAAAACATTTTTGTAGCCTCCCACTCATAGACATGGTGCGCTTCACACCCACGGATAGGACTCTACTTGACGCGTCTTATTGGACTCCGAGGATCATTTATAAACCTAGTGCTCTGATACCATCTTTTGTCATGACATAGGGTTAAGGCCTAGATGTGACACAGTGAATGGGAACCCGAGAGTCCCCAAACAAGCCTCAAGTATCTATATCCACATCATCGGTTCAAGAATGACATTCAAATAGTAACACATAGTTCTAGGGGATGGGGAAATAGGACTCACACTATGGGGAAATACGGGGTTAGGGACTTTACATGTTTCCACACTGAAAAATACATATGCTCAAATACGAATTTCTCATAAATCACTCCAACAACCCGGGATTTTTGGTAATGGCAAACGTTCCTATGTTGGCACATAGTTCAAGGAAAGGAAGAGGGCCCTTGGGGATAGCCTGATGCCCCCAATCCATCGGTGATAACTCATCAACATCTCACATGAATACTTATACCTATACATGCTTTCAGGAGATACAATGCTCACTTCAGACAATTCAATTCATATTTAGGCTCAAATGCCAAATCATAGATCATAATCGCAAGCTTATGTAGGGAATAGCTTATTGACATATAAAGAATGGTACAAGCACCCAGAATGCTCAAAGAGCCATAATCATAGACATGTATGTGGTCACATTCATGTCATAACCAATGCATTACCGAAATCATATCATAATAGTTTCATAAAACATAATTGGGCTTAACCTAGTTCATAATTTCCATATAAACCAATGTGCATGAATGCAAATGCAATGCATGATGTAAGGTTGGCATGGGTAACATAGATTCGGGTTAAAATCAATATCATAATGATAAATTAAGTAAATCCATAAATAAATCAACATCTAAAACATAGTATAAGTCACCTATGCATGATTTAACTTTAAAAAGGGGACATGTATGTTCATAATAACATAACTCAATGTAAATCATCAAAACAGTTATCAAAGTGAATTAAAATCATAGGTAGAATAACCCAAACATCAATTGGATTTAAATAAATCAAGTAAGGAAATCTCACATTTAAAGTAAACTAAATAAATGAAATAGACTGAAAGATCTTTAGGTCATCTTGGTTGAAAGGTACCAAGAATCAATCTCATATACCTTGATTGAGGAGCTGAATTTGAGGGATGAACTTAGCTTGAATCGGACTCCGATAACCCTGGCTTGAACCTTGAGAGGGGGGAGTGGAGAGAAATAGGGAGGTGATCTTATGAGGGGTAGGAGATTTTAGGAGAATGAATTAAGATGAGAGGGGATATCAG
Source organism: Solanum rostratum (assembly GCA_029948455.1). Taxonomy (NCBI): domain Eukaryota; kingdom Viridiplantae; phylum Streptophyta; class Magnoliopsida; order Solanales; family Solanaceae; genus Solanum; species Solanum rostratum. The sequence goes on from CM057055.1 coordinate 23,535,586, forward strand.
CTGAATTAGGGGTTTAGGATAGGTAAAAGGTCATAATTCAATATTAAAATAAACAAAAATTACATGAACGCCATTAATAAAACAGACAAAAATTGGAACCGTTAGGTCCACACGGTCCTATACATGGTTCGTGAGACGTCATACGAATCGTGAACAGTGGTCGTGATCCATTACTTAGAATTTCATAGAGGGAATTCACATGGAGCTAAGGGGTGCCACACGGACAGCTTCACGGTCCGTGTTACTCCACACGGGCTATGACATTGACCGTGTGATGGTACTTGAAATAATTTTCGCACGACAATCATATGAGATGCTACTTCCATACTTGGAAAGATTTTATGTAATGAGTTACACGAACGGCCACATGGTTTGTGACACATCACAAGGACCATGATTGGTCGTGTGCCCTCACTTGGTCAAAATTCCCTTCCATCTCAAAGTTTTCGCTACCATGAAATGGACCAAGTGTCCCTTCACGGGTGGCTACACTGTCCGTGTGGCTTTAGACGGTCCATGTGGACCTTCTGTGGAGCAATGCCTAGAAGTTTGCTCAGGGAAATTCCAAGAGAATTGGGAAATGCCACTCAAATAAATTCGGGTCCTTACACCTAATCATAGTCATAATTCATAGAAAACTTTCATTAAAGACAAGGTGGGCTTAGTTCATGCATAACACAATTATAAATTATGTAAATCTTAGGAAATTTCTTTAAAAAGGAACATCGAAATCACCCAACCTTGATCATATCAAAACTCATCATGGAATCAATATTATATTTCAAATATGCTTATATTTACTTAGAAAAGTAGTCATTGAACTTCATGAACATCATATAATAACGTAAAGACCATGAAATCATCATAAGCATACATTTTAAATTGAGAAACTTAAAGAAAATGAAAAAAAATATGCTATGGGGACCTTAATGAGTGAAAGGATACCCATGAATCAACTCATATACCTGGAGACCTAAAGAGGAACGGAATTGAAGCCTTTGGGAAAGAATTCTTGGAAACCCTAGCCTTGATCTTGAGAGATCTTGCCTTAGAAATTTTGGAATTAAATGAATGAGACAATGAGGGGGTGCTTCTAGGGCTTAAAAACTAATATAGGTCCCCTTTCTCATCACTAAAATGACATAGTATTGGAATAGAACTACAGGATATGACCAAATTGACCTTTATTAATAGTGACTTATGGAACCCAGATTATGGGTCGGAGGTTGACTTATGGGTCATAAGTCCCCTCGTCTGATGACACCTTTGAAAATTCTGAAAATTGACTTTTGTTGAATTAATAACAACGAATAATAATATGGGTTGTGAAACTTCTTATGAGTTATGGTTGGACTCATAGAGTACTTCCAACTTAATCATTTTTCCTCACTTCCTTGGCCCTAACTACGTAAGTTCTATATGGTATATAACACATTCCATGGGATTTTGATAACTCATATACTAACTTCCTGAAAACTCCAAATTTCCTTTATATCTGGGGTCCCACTCTTGGAACCTCCTACGGGTCATCACTTGGTCCATGGGTTACCCTACACTTGGAATCTTTTCCCCTTCCTGAAATTCTAAGTTTAATAGCTGAACCAACGAGCAGTAAGTGGTCCCGTAAACTAAACTCCAGGTAACTTTTCAGGCAAACTTTCCTATACTTCAAGCTCCTTAACTGGGGATCATTACAATGGTCCTTAAAAATCCAACACACCATGTCACATAGAGTCTTCTTCATGGTTATAAGTGTGTCACAACTATGAATAAGAGACTATGAGACGTTTTAGGAATGATTCACTTCTAAATATTCAATTTTGTTCTTTAGGAGTTAAATTAAGACTTCCTAACCCTAATGGATAATCTTTGCTATTTTTTATTATGCCTCAAAAAAGAGTGGCACAAAGAGCTCCCACTCCCAAGGGTGAACTGGCCCCTCCGGTTCTCCAGGTCCCCCAAGGAGAAGAAGGGGTCACTCATGTTGAATAACTAAGGGGCCTTGCTCAATTGTGGTTTGTTAAATGGAAGGGTTAAAGAGGCAATGGAGATGTTATCTCTTGGGAAGAATTCAAAGCCACCTTTCTCAATCGCTTCTTCCCCATTGAACTAAGGGAGAAAATGATGACAGAGTTCATAAATCTAGAGTAAGGTTCTACCACTGTTTAGGAGTATTCCTTTTATTCAACAACCTCGCAAAGTATGCTCCTCACATGGTTATCAATCCAAGAGCAAGGATGCATAAATTTGTGTTAGAAGTGTCCGACTTGGTCAATAAAGAATGTCGCACCGCCATGCCCATGGGAGATATAGTCTTGTATTGATTCATGACTAATATTGAGGAACTTGAAGGACAAAACTCAGGAAGAGGAGAAGTGGAGGGCCCAAAAGGGCTCAGTATGATGGTGGTTTCCAAGGTACCAAGGGTGGTCACTTCAAAAAAGTCCAAGGATCGTCTAATGCTCAAGGCCAAAAGTTTGTTAATGATGGGGTGCCTCACCCTAGAGATCAAGGTGGCAATGATGGGATGACTTCTCTAAGGTGCCCAATATGTAAAAGAAATCATAATGGTGTGTGCTTGAGGAATATGGGTTCTTGCATCGGGTATGGAAATAAGGGCCACAAAATTTTAGATTGTCCAAACAAGGTAAAGATGGTCGTCCTCAAGGACAAGGTGCTCATGGTAACCAAAGGGAACAAGGTGGCGAACAAGGAGGTGCTCCACGTTATAACTGGTTTAATACTCTTCAAGGGAGGCAAGGACAAGATGAAGCACCTAGTGTTATCACCCGCATGTTAAAGATCTACAATTTTGATGTATATGCTTTACTGGATCCAGATGCCACTCTCTCTTTCATTACTCCTTTTGTTGATAATAGAATCCATGTGTGTCCTTAGTTGTTGTGTGAGACCTTTGAAGTGTCTACTCCCATTGGTGATTCTATTATTGCTAAAAAGAGTCTATAGGAGTTGTCTCGTATCTATATTGCATAAAATCTTGCCTTGTGATTTTGTTGAACTTGACATTGTAGATTTTGACATAATTCTTGGGTTAGATTGGTTACATGAATATCACGCCTCTATTGATTGTAGATCCCAGAAACTTAAGCTCTAATTTCCTAATGAGCCCGTCCTTGAGTAGGTAGGTCATGATTTGGTGGTTAAGGGTAAGATCATCTCTTTTCTTAAGGCTCGAGAGTTGATTTCTAACGGTTTCATATACCATCTTGTAAGAGTTAGGGATGTTGAGTCTAAAGTCCCTCCTATTGAGTTAGTTCTGGTGGTTAATGAGTTTCTTGATGTTTTTCCAATGTGCTTCATAGTGTCCCTCCCAAAAGGGAGACAGATTTTAGTATAGACTTCCTCCCAATACCCAACCTATTTCCTTTCCCCTTATCGTATGGCCTCAACGGAGTTGAAAGAGTTGAAGGATCGATTAGAAGACCTATTGGAGATGGGTTTATCAGGCCTAGCAAATCACCTTGGGGTGCATTAGTACTGTTTGTAAGGAAGAAAGACGACACACTTAGAATGTGCATTAATACCGTAAAGCACAAGTATCCCTTGCCAAGGATAGATGACCTATTTCATTATGTACAAGGGGCTAGTTACTTCTGAAAGATTGACATTCGGTCCGATATCATCAATTCAGGGTAAGAAGTGCGACATTCCCAAAATGACCTTTCAAACAAGATATGGACATTTTGAATTTGTGGTGATGTCCTTCGGCCTAACTCCGCTAGGGCACTCGATATGGAGGGATAGAAAAAGGTTGTCTATTAGGCAAGAGATCAACACCAAAATTAATTTCCTTTATGGGAGGAATACCGGGTGAATCATGCAGAAAGATATCGGGGAACTCAATTACTGTAGGGACTGAATCAAAAGTAGGAATAGGAGACTCAACATTCATGACTCGGACAACATCATATAGATAATATTTGGAAATCATTTTCATGGCTTTCATATAACAGACGAGTCCCTTTGAACACACAATTGGTTCCCTTCTATTCAATGATAGGTTCATTAGGAAATTTGAATATGAACTTCTGGGTCTTATAATCAGTAGAAGCATAGGATGTATGCATTCAATCCATACCAAGATTAATATAAAAATTGGTCATATCAAGCTCAACTAGATCTCATGGGAAGACTTTATGTAAGACTGACAAGGAATAATTTTGATAGACCTTCTTGTCTAGGAATACCAAAAGGAGTATAGACCAAATAAGGTTCTTACAACACTTCGAGAGACACATCAAACTTAATGGCAATATGAGAAGTAACAAAAGATATATTGGCACTAGGGTCAAGCAAAGCATATACATCATGGTGAAATACTTTAACATAGCAATAACCACATCGGGAGTCTTATCAGCTTCTTGCCTAGCATGTAGGGAATAGAATTGATTACCATGTGGACCACCACCATGAGCTTGGGCACCTTGTTGCACTTGCCCCTTTGAAGCTACTTGCCCTTGGGGATGTCCTTTCTTAACTTTATTATCAACATTAGGACACTCTGCAATTCTATGTCCCATCTTCCCACAACAAAAACATGCACCAAATACTCTTAAGCATTCACCAACATGATTTCTCCCACTCTAGGGACAATTAGGAGGAATAGCACCACCTTTCGCTATATAACCTTGAGCCTTACAATTGGCTCTTTTATCTTTGTCAAACCTTTGAGGAGCACTTTAGAAGACCCTGGACCTTGTTGAAATTGGCCACCACCGAACATACCATAAGAGATCCCACCATCATAACGAGCCTTCTTGGACACTTTTGACCTTATCTTTTGCAACTTTTCACTATCTACTTGTTCAGCATATGTCAGAAGTCTTGATATATCTATTTCCTTAATGAACATGGCAGCCTTGCATTCCATTTTTAATAAGTTGGATATACCCAAACTGAATTTGTTCATACAGGCCCTAGAGTCAGCCACTAAAGAACGAGCAAAGTGGATAACTTGGTAAACTAGAGGTCATACTTCCTCACACTCATCCCACCTTGTTTCAAGTTCATGAATTCCATCACATTAGCTTCCCTTAGCTAAAGAGGGAAGAAATGATCAATGGAAGCAGCGTTAAACAGTTCCCAATCAATGGAACCTTCTTCAACTCTCTCAAACTTCCATTGAGTGATGTAGACTTGAGCCACTCTCTTAAGTTGATAAGCCGCCAATTCGGCTTTCTCCTCGGAATACACTCCTAAACCCTCCACCACTCACCTCATCAATTAATTTGTGTGGAACCTCATCAACCTTCTAACCATGGAACTACGGGGGATTTATTCTAGCAAAATTCGTAATCCTAAAAGCTAGAGTATAAGTCTTAGGAGAAACAACTGCTTGAGCTAACATAGTAACTGCGGCTATAAACTCATTAGTAGATAATTGGTTCTCTTGAGGGACTTGAGGAGCTTTGGGAGCCAGTGGAGCTTGTCTTACATTAGCATCATTTCCCCTTGGCAATGGAACATGTCCCGCTGCAATTTTTGTAAACACCAAGGGACAAGTGCTAGGATACGAAAGCTTCAAGCCATGACATCGAATCCAAAGAAGTAATGTTTCTCTAAAATGTCTCATAACCTCATATTCATGGATGTGGCGCACTTAACACAAATGAACAAGACTCTACTCAATGCGGCATGTTGGACTCCCTAGGATGGCTTTAAATCATGGGCTTCAATACCACTTTGTCATGACCCGGACCTAGGGCCTTGCCATAACACGGCGAATCTGATACCTATGGGCATCCCATCGAAGCCTCGTGTTCATACCATAAAAATTCGTAAGGTAAAATAAGTATACAAGAGAATAAGCAAGCGGAAGTACATAAAATGTAAGAGTGTCATATTTCCCATAAGAGAATACACATCAATCCATTAAGGTCTAAATCATGCCTCTACATCATAGACCTTGAAAGGGACTAGCACACAGCTAACTAACTCACCCTCAAGACATACATCAAAAGAATAAAAGTGATGAAGTGCCAACATAAAAGAAAATATCATAGGGCATGTTCCAAGGCATAGGAACTTATCAACAAGTCTAAAATCGCAAGATCCAAACTCAACCACAAAATGGAATAGTCTCCTCGTCGTCCTTCTGTAAATGGTTAGATCTTATAGGCAAAGAATTATGTGTTAGCACATAGAATGTACTAATTACGGAGTTATGCCACGAATCAAAGGAAATCACAACAATATCAATATGCCTAATCATAATCAATAGGATAAGGACACAATATATATGATCATGCAAGTTTAAAATCATGAGAAGAAGCATCATAGTTCCATTCTTAACCATAGCATATATATGTAGGAATAAGACGATAACCATTATAGAAGACCACGCAGACTATTACACAAAAGCTTGATGTTCACTCTACATCAAGCTAAGGGGAGTCTACTTTGCCAAGGTAGACTCGATCCTCACCCTATAGGCTCTATCCTAGCACAGTGAAAACCATCATTCAACCCCACCCTTTAGGCTCTATCCTAGCATGGTGAGTGTCCAGCATATAAGCTAATTGGATCCAATAGCATACCTTTAAGGCATAAAACATGATTATCATTCCTATGGTTGCACATAGTTATATGACTTGAGGATTATATAAGAATCCTTAGAGATAGTCTCTCTCACACAAGCCCACTCGGTGCTAAGTCAATATCCCATGGAATACATAAATCATGCATATACATAGCTTTCAACATAGTTCACACTTTATTTAAAATCATACTTCCATAGCTATCAAAATTATCGTCATATTCTTTCATAAAAAATCATGTCATAAAAATAGTCCATCTATTTTACGTTCATCATAATGTGGGTATACATTCCTACCTTAACATCATCGTAAACATTAGGATTTTCATCACCCTCTTTATCATAGCATCATCATGGCTTCCATAACATCATCATTATCACAATATCATCATCATCATCATTTAAAATGCTTTTCATACACAAGATAATTGACAAAGAAATACAAGCTTTATCATAGGAGACTAGAGCTAAGTTTGGGCTCATGAACATTTGAGTCAAAATTGTGCAATTGAGTATTATTCATAGAGAAAACATGCAATTGAAATCAAATTAGATCATTTACAAATGAACCCACATCAAATGATTAATCCCTAATCATGCATATTTTAGAATCATATACATTTTGCTGCCAGTCATTTACGTCATGAAATTCACCATAATTCATGCATAATTAGACATGATCATCATATAGGAACTATAATCCATGCATTAAGAACCATAGCTTAAAATCTCATAAGAAATCATCATGAGTTTTTGATAAAAAGGGAGTTTTTGGATTAGGCTTCATAGATGAAACTAATCCATGAGTAAAGCCTTGCATACCTCAAGTAGAATTCATAGAATTTGAAGATGAAAATCTAGAAATCCTTAATCAAACCTTCAAGCTTTAGCATCAATGAAAACTTTGATTTTGTGAGAGAAATATTGTGAATCGTTGAAAGAAATTTGGGAGTTGAAAGTTTTGAATGAATTAGGAATAGGACTTTATAGAGGTTAAGTTGGTTTGGGTAGTTAGAGTAACAAAAACGACATAGTTTAGCGGTTAGAACACTTGTAAATGCCAAAAACACCCTTAATTAAGAATTGTCTGAGCCATTCATGAAACCCATCCTATGGGTCATGGATGTATTTATAGCTTTCGTACTACCTCATTGATCAGGGTGTCACAAATGTTGAGCTACTGGGATTGTGCCTTCTAAGCCACAAGCACGCAGCACGACTCGTAGATCCACTTATGGGTCATGATTTCTTTCATATCTTGGTTCTAGACTTAGAAAAAAATTTGGCTCCTTAGGGTCTCTTCCTACAAGACCTATATACGTGTTGTGGGTCAATATATGAGCTCGTCTGTTATCACGTAAGCCAACTTTTAGAAATCCTTAAATTTTTAATCTTTCCTACGCACTTTCCACAAGACCACCTATGACCCGTGGTTGCATCTACCGATTATAACCTGGTTCCTAGGGTCAGACATCGGAAATTTTCTTACCTTTTAGTATTTTCGACCTTAAAACATGAGGGATGTTATTGGAGTAGATCAATATATAATAAACAAATACAATCACAGAAATATCTAGATAAGGCTTGAAAATTCGATTCATCTAATCTATAAAGATGGTAGGGACATTTCTCAACCAAAATTGATAATCAAAAACTCAAAATGCCCATACATTGTCTTAAATGTCATTTTGGGAATATAACTCTCCTTACTCTCAATTGGTTATACCCAAAGCTAAGATCATTTTTTGAGAAATAACTAGCACCTTGTAATTGGTCAAATAGATCATCAACCTTTAGAAGTGGGTACTTGTTTTTAATGGTCACCATATTCAAATGTTGATAATCCACACACATTCGAAGTGAACCTTCCTTCTTCCTAACAAACAATACAGGATCACCCCAGAGAGATACGTTAGGCCTTAAAAATACCTTTTTAAACAAATTCCCTAAAAACTTCTTCAATTCCTTTAACTCTGTCAAGGACATTCGATATGGAGAAAGATAAATGGGTTGAGTATAGGGTTTCCTTTTCGGGATAAATACTAGGTAACTCGTTAGGAAAGTCATCGAGAAATTCGTTAAATCTATGAAGTGTATCAAGAGTTGGAATTTCAAACTCCACATCCCTTACCCGGAAAACATGATATTTACATTCCTTAGAAATAATTTTCCTAGCCTACATAAAGGATATGAACTTACTATTGAACATTGAATTGGTTCCCTACCATTCAAGAATGGTCTCATTAGGAACTTTGAATTTAACTATACAGGTTCTACAATATAGAAGCATATGATACATGCAACAAAGCCGTACCAAGAACAACATTAAAATCAATCATGTAAAGTTCAACAATATCACATGGGAAGACCTTATGAAATACAAAAATTGGACAATTTCTATACACTTTCTTGGCTAAAATCTACTCACCAATCAAAGTATAGACTAAATATGGTTCTTTTAAGATTTCAAGAGATACAGCAAACTTTATGGCAAAACAAGAAGTGACAAAAGACATATTTTCACAGAGGTCAAGTAAAGCATATGCATCAAAATGAAAGACCCTTAACATACCCGTAATCATACTGATAGACTCCTCAACTCCTTGCCTAGCATGAAGAGAATAGAATCGGTTGCCATGGGGTCCACCTCCTTGAGCTTGGGCATCTTGTGGAATTTTCCCTTTTTGAGCCACAAGACCTTGGGGTCGCCCTTCCTTCCCTTTAGTAGCAATATTCGTACAGTCGGAAATCTTGCGCCTTACCTTCCTACAACCATAAGAAACATTTATACAACTCAAGAAATCACCTCCATGGTTCTTCCTACACTTACGCTCCATCTTAACTAAATCAAACACACTTGAAATAAACTTGTTCATATGGGTACTAGCATCGGCTACAAAAGAAGGAGCATATTTTTTACAATTTTGTAAACTTGAGGACGTACTCTCTCACTCTCATATGGGTACCACTTTCGCTTTCTTTAACTCAAGAGGAAAGAAGTTATCAAGAAAAATGGCCTTGAAGACCTCCCAACCAAAAGGCCCTTCCTAGTTACTCCTCTTGAATTTCCATTATGTAAACTAAACTTGAGAAACTCCCTTGAGTTCGTAACCCTCCAAATCTGCCTTCTCCTCGAATGATACCCCTATAATCTTCATAATTTTGTAGACCTCATCAACAAACTCTTGTGGATCGTCACCTAACTTGGAACCATGGAATTCTAAGGGAGTCATTCTAATAAAGTCTCTCACCCTAGAGGCCAAGGTAGGATTCTTTTGGGAAGAAATAACTTGAACCAATTTAGTGGTAGTGGCCTAAACTCCTATTACTCACTTGGTTTGCTTGAGGTTCTTAAGGAACTTGCAGAGCCGGAGGGGTTTGCTCTTCATTAGCATTGACTCTCTTAGGAAATGACACACGTTATAGATCCATTCTCTAAAAATTTCAAAGAACAAGCATTAGAGGTAAAGGTCCTTAAAGGCACGACATAGATCACAAAGAAGTGCAGATTTCCTAAACGTCTCAAAGCCTCTAATTCATACAAGTGGCGTGCTTCACACCTATGAATAAGACTCTACTATACCCTATCATATTGGACTCCCTGGGATGATTTCAAACCTTGTGCTCTAATACCAAGTTTGTCATGATCCGAACCAAGGGCCAAGCCTTGAAATGGGGAATGTGGCACCCGAAGGCGCCCCATCCAAGCCTCTTATTCATATAATAAGTATACATAAGGTAAATAAGAAAACATAAGAGTAAGCAAGTAGAATATAGTATTATAAAAGTTAAATGTTTCCCTTATGAGAATTATAACATATTTAGTCCAATGCATGCCTCTGCATACTTGATCTTGGCGGGGACTATAACATAGCTTTATTAGCTTACCCTCAAGATAAGAAAGTACAAAAGTCATAGAAACATCAACATAAGCAAGAAACATAAGGTCTTGTCCCTGAATCATGAGAACTCACCATGTCTTCAATAGCAAAAGAAAAGCTAGCCACAATAGTGAGGAAAAGAATCATCATCCATCCCTACCTAGTCTGAACATGCAGGCAATAGTATGTGTTAGTACATTCGAATGCACTAAGTATGTAAGTATGCAATGCACCAATGAATATCCTATATAATAGCAATATGCGTAGACATAGAAATAGAGTAGGGAAAAGATATGCATGATCAATGCTCCTTTAAGATCATAGTTGGAAGCATCATAAAACATTTCATAGACTAGTAGACATATATGTAGGAATAAGAGTTGAATTTCATTAAGATCATACAGACTATTACATGAAATCCCGATCTTCCCTCTACACCGAGCAAAAGTGCAGTCTACTTTGCCTATGTAGACCTGATCCTCACTATATAGGCTTTATCCTAGCACAAAGGCAACCCATTATTTTGACCTCATCCTTTAGGCTCAATCCTAGAATAGTGAATGTCCATTAAATAGCTATATGGATCTATTATCACACCTTATAGGCATATAAACATCATCATCATCATTCTACAATGGCACATACTTATGGGACAATGGAATCTACCAATGTCCTCTCGATACTAAGTCATATCCCACGAAATATATAATTATGCATATACATTTATGTAGACATCATCCTAGTTTAGAAATCATACTTTCATAGCTTTACAAAATAGACATCATGACCTTATCATACCATATGAATAGTCCATCTATATAACATTTTATGTAATGCTGGTATATTCCCTATCTTATCATCATTTTGTAAATATTAACATCTTAAGTCACCCTCATAATCATTATCATAATATCATCATCATTATTATAAAATCATCATCATGAGACCATACTTTTATACTTAAAAAAATCATAGTCATAAGATCATAGCTTTAACATAGGGAAATTAGGGTCACGTGTGGGTTCACAAGCGATTAAGCTGAAATCATGCAATCTGTTGAAAATAATATAGGAGTCATGCAATTGAAATCACATTAAATTATTTGTAAAGAAACCCTTATCACATTCAAAAAGTCCTAATCATCATATACTTGAATCATTCATGGTAAAACCATCATTTTCATGTAATTGGCATGAATCCACATTTGGATTGATAAATAGACATAGCCTTAATCATAATTGAATAAATTGGGTAGACGTAGATATGGCCCATACATTTTAGATAATTGAAATTAAATACAAATTGAGGATTTGGAAGGAGCTCCATAGAATAAAGGATTCTACGGATGAAAACTCATATTTTTTAAGTAATAGCCTTAAAATTTGAATAGAAAGTAGAGAGCTTGAGTTGATCTTCAATGGAGATCCTTGCTTGTTAAAAAAGAAAGCTTTTGAGAGTAGTTTTAGAGAGAGAATTTTTGTAGTGAGTGATTTGATGAATAATGGGATCTCTTTGGTTGTTAAGGAATATTTATCGAGTATGTTTTTGTTATAAAAATTGTCTGAATTCATTTTAGGCCGGTTAGAACTAAGTACCAAACAATCTCACTTCGAACTAGAATTGTTCGTAAAATTTTGAACATCGGCAAACTCGATGTGCGACACTCTAACTAGATTGTCCATGGAGTGTGTGGCTCGTTTTGATTATGGTTCAAAGGAATTGGCAAGAGAAGTTCATTGTTTGACTAGATTGGCTATTAAGTTTAATGAGGCCAAAAATGGAGGTGTGATGGTTGTAAATCGTTTTAGGTCTTCCTTGGTTGAAAAGGTCAAAGCCAAACAAGACCTTGACCATGATTTGGTAGAATTTAAGTCATTGGTGAAGGATGGAAAGATGGAGGTTTTCTCCCAAAGGGAAGATGGCGCCCTTAGGTACCAAGGTAGGTTATATGTGCCTGATATCAATGGCTTGAGGGACTTGATCATGAATGAAGCTCATAATTCATCTTATTCCATTCAACCTGGTTTTACAAAGATGTATAGAGATTTTAGGGTAATGTATTGGTGGGGTGGTATGAAGAAGGATATTCCAAGTTCATAGCCGATTCTCATAGTTTCCAACAAGTCAAAGTCGAACGCCAAAGGCCGGGTAGACTAGCCCAAGATAAACAGATTCCAACTTGGAAGTGGGAAGAAAACAATATGAATTCTATGATTGGGTTACTAAAGGCTAGAAATCACTTTTATTCTCTTTAGGTTATATTTCATAGACTGACAAAGTTGGCTCACTTCCTACTGATTAAGAGGACTTATGGTGTTGTGTAAGATTATGCCAAGTTGAACATTCATGAGTTTGTTAGATTTCATAAGATCCCATTGGCTATTATTTTAGATCAAGGTTCTCAATTCACTTTGCAATTTTGGAGGTCTTTCCAAAGAATCCTTGATAATAAAATCAATCTTAGCACGACATTTCACCCATAAATGGATAGTCATGCCGAGAGAACCATTCAAACTCTCGAAGATATGCTTAGGGCTTTTGTATTGGAGTTCAAAGGTAGTTGGGATGATAATATTCCACTTATTGAGTTTTCTTACAACAATAGGTATCACTTTAGCATCAGAATGGCTCAGTTGAGGCTCCATATGGTAAGCATTGTAGATCACAGGTTAGGTGGTTTGAAGTAGGCGAAATGGCTCAATTAGTTTTGTATTTTGTTATGGAAGTTTGATAAGGTAAGGATTAAAAGGGAAAGGTTAAAGACAGCTCAAATTCCGCAAAAAACCTATGCCGCCAATAAAAGAAGAGACCTTGAATTTAAGGTTGGTGATTGGGTGTACTTGAAGGTTTCACCCATGAAGGGTATTGTACAATTTGGAAAGAAGGGCAAGTTAAGCCCCAGGTATGTAGGTCCTTACCAGATCTTGAGGCATGTTGGTAAAGTTGCATACAAATTAGAATTGCCCAAATAGATGAGAATGGTTTATCTTATCTTCCATGTCCCTATATTGGGGAAGTGTGTTGGAGACCCCAATTCCATTGTGCCCCAAGTTGTTGTGAATATGAAGAGAATTTAACTTATGAGGAAACTCTAATGGAGATCTTGGAAAGGCGAGTGAAATGGTTAAGAAACAAAGACACCGCCCGTTAAAGTCCTTTGGAGGAACTAACAAGCCGAAAGCGCTACTTGGGAAGCCAAAGTTGATATGAAGAAGTGATACCCCTATATCTTCCGTTCTAATTAATATTGAGCTACTAAGATCTTCCTATTTCAGAATACTCCTTTGATGTCACACCATACCATTTATGCATAATTATGTGATTATTGAGGTTACATTGTAAATGGTTATTTTAAGTGTGGTTTAAAATGAAATTTATGATGTACCTATGGCAATTTTCAATGTGATGCATATAACTTATTCCTTAGAGCTTCTTTTAGCACATTAAGGGATGAATGTTCCCAAGAGGGAGATTTAGTAAGGCCCCACGTGTTGGAAAGGTGTAAAAGTTCCTAAGAAATGAAATCTGGAAATTTTCCAAGTATCAGTGGGATTTATGAAGGGGATTACAGGTCGTAAGTGGTCCTATGGTCCATAAGTGGTCCTGCGGGTCGTATCTCATACTCCTGAAATAATGACCAGACTTGGAGAAAATGTTGGTTTCTGGTGTTTGGTGTACGAGATACCAAACAACTCGTACTTTGACTTACGAGTCGTAAGCCATGTCGTGGGTTCAGAATAAGAGGGAGTCTTTGAGTGTCCAAATGTTACCAGATGAGACTCCCCCCCCTTCTACGACCCTTAGACTAGACCACGGCCCGTAATGAGGGTCTCATGGTGTTGTTCGATAGGTTTTTAGGAAGGGAAAATTCAACCTTTCCTAATTTCCTAAGTCCAAGCTGCGTCCTTGAAGCCCCCAAAAGACCCCTTTTCAGCCCAATATAATCCTACTCCACTCCATTATCACTCATTCTCAAACATCCTAAGTCTAAACACCTCGCAAAACACTCCCAAGTTCTTCAAGGCCTTCAAGAGAAGAAGCGGGATAGGGATTCGATTTCTCCACATCTAAATCTTATTTTCCATCACCATATCACACAAGGTATGTGGGTTTTGATTTGTGGAGACCTTTCCTCCACAAAGTTCTATCATTTCTTTTTCTCATTTATTTTCAAGCCATGGAAAGTTACAAAAATTGTATGGACTCTTTTATATGATGATATTATGCAGAATTTGGGATATTTTATCTTTGTATACTATAATGCAATGCAATGCCTTGTGTAAAGTATGATTTAAATGAGGGCTTGATGATACCCTAGCCATGTTTTCTTATACCTTTGGTGGGTTATTTTAAATAATTTTAAGTTATCCAGTTTTACTCCTCTCATGTAATTTATTCATGAATTTCACGGTTTTAAAATTATATACAAGTGCCTACCATGATTTGATTAAATATACATGTCATGTTCCGTATGTAATTAATTCCTTATCCCAAGATATATGTGTCACACATGTTGAGACTAATAAGAGGGTCAACAAGTATGCTATGAGCTCATTTGCGTGATATGAATAACAAGAATTATGTAAAGCCCTATCTTGATGCTATAAGTTATGTTAATGAGATATTCCAAGAATGAAATTATGGTGTTTGAGACTATGAACAATATAAATATTATTATAATTCAAGTATTCCATGGGATTGGGACTTAACACCGATAGGTCCTTTGTAGTCTCCCTTTGTCCTTAAACTATGTGCCACCAGAGGTTTATGCAATTGATTTCTTTTATGGGTTTGTACCTATGGAACAGGGAATCTCATAAAGTAAGGATAATTGATGATACCTACCAAAATGGCTAGGTCGTAAGGTAAGCGGTGTATGGAGACACTTCCCCAAAAGGTCATGCCATAAGTTGAGTGTTTGATTTACCTTGGCATAGTATACTACTCCTTTTTTAGTGTAGAGTTAAAACCATAATCCCAAGTAGTAGCTCGCTTGGTTTAACATGTCGGTTATGGTCCTCTTCCACCTATGTATGATATGTCTTGACTTGATGATTATTCATGCATATTTCATCTAAGCATCAATCATTGATGATATATTGAGCTTGTATCCATTGTTTATGATTATGTATATTATTTAATTATGGCTTATGTTCTTTATTGCATTGCACCGCGCATATTTAGTACATTCTAAGTATTATAGCATACTTTCAAACTACATGATCTAACAATGTAGAGACCAGAGCTGCTATTCATCCTCATCCTCCACGTGGCTAAGCGATTCGGTTGAAGATCACTCTTGGTGAGTCCTCCATTCCAGGGACAATATCCATTTACTTTCATGCCTATCAAGACTTGACATTTGATGAACATTTATCTTTTTAGGGTGAGCTGGGGAGATGTCTTGGCCCCTGTTCCATACAAATTAGAGGTGTTGTTGGATATATAAATTTGTATGCTATAAGCTAGACTCTAATTATGTCTATGTATTATTAAAGAGTTGTCTAAGTCCTTATCCCCTTCTTATGCTTGTAGTATATTGATGAGAAGAAAGTCTCAAATCCCTATCTACCTTCATAGGGTGCCCTTTAGACTTTACTTGTTGTGTGATCCATGTTAATCCCATTCCCTATGACATCTCCATAGCTTGAGTCCAAAGCTCTGTTTCCCCTAGAATTATTTGTTACTTGTTCTTTATTTTTTTCTTCCGCAGCCATGGATGTGTTATGAATGCTTAAGAGGCTTGTTTGGGGTCCATTCGGGTTCCTCATTCACTGTGTCATGTCTAAGCCCTAGGCTTGGGTCGTGACAGTGATAAAACCTCAACCTTCTTCGTAACCACCAACTTCTTCAACTCCACGAAAGTTGGATTCATATCTTGCTTTGCCTTGGCGTTCTCTATCAATGATGACTCTGCTTTATTATATACAAGAATACTACAAAATTGTGAATCGCTCAATCTTTCACCTAATCGGGCTAATCGGTGCATATCATAGTGTCTAGTGGCTCATTATTGTATAATAAAATGGATTTACCTAGGAAGTCTATGAGAAAATGCAATGAATTGTATCAAGACCGACTCGAATTATTTTTTTCTTTTATTGAATTGATCCCACCAGAAATAAATTCATGAACTACTGAGGGTACTAAAGAAATAAGGATTGAACCCAATTCCTACGGTAATGAATATGAATTTACAACTTTCATATAACTGAGGGTACTAAGAAACAAGGTTTGAACCGAAAGGCGCGAACACAGGGTACGACTTTCATTGTATTGTGCTCTCCAAAGAGAAACTATTCTCAAAATCTCACTCAAAAGGTGCTAAATTGGAATCCCATTCTAACTAAGGATTCTTGTGGTTCCGGAGGATCCAACTATAGGAGAACTAGGAACGGAGGGCTTCCCCCCCCCCTCCCCGACTCTTTGGTCTTAAGAACTCTGGTTTTAAGAATGATTCATTTCCCTTCTCCGACCCTGACTGCCCAACCTGAGAGCACCCCATAGAGACACATTATGAACAGGGTTCCATGGTCGGTCCGTGACCACTAGATGCCGAAGGCATACTTGGGGTGATCTAATAGTTCCTACGGGGTGGAGATGATGGGGTCAGTCCATGAATTTTCCTTCCTTTTCTTTTTTTGCATTTCACTAAAAGGGTTGAAGGGAATAACCCCTTTAAAGTATTGATGGAATATGATAGAACATTCATATTGCCTTGCCCTATGAAAAAATCGAACTTTAAACATAATATTTTTATTCAACCATCTCTTTGTCTACCGATACCCTATCTCTCGAAATACCATTTTATCAAAAAAATCATGTTGGGTCGGATTTGAACGAATCTTTCAATATTCGTTGAAAGACTCTTTATCTATTTTCAGAAAATTAGAAGATGAGAACAAAAGATAAATTCGGTTGGCCAAGAGATGTTGAAGCTACATAGAATATTTGTAGTGTACCTATTATCATCAAACAAGGAGAAAATATAGAATGGGCATGGGTTTACCAACTCCTTTCTTTCATTCTCCACATGAGTCACACTTCCCATAGACACCCTACAAAGAGCATCGACCACTACATTTGCCTTACTCGAATAATACAATAAACTCATGTCGTAGTCCTTAAGCATTTTTAGTCATCTCCTTTTCTTAAAATTCAAGACCCTTTGGCCAAAAACATATTTCAAGATCCTATGGTCGGTAAACATATTGACATGCACCCCATAGAGAGATTGACACCATATTTTCAATGCAAACACTATTGTCAACAACTCAAGATCATGGTTTGGGTGGTCCCTCTCATGAATCTTCAATTGTCCTAAAGCTTAGGAAATGATTTTACCATGTTACATCAACACACAACCTAGTCCCACATGTGAAGCATCACAATAGACAACAAATCCATCCGAACCTTCTAGTAAATTAAAGACAGGTTTTAAGGTAAGACGATCCTTCAATACTTGAAAATTATTCTCACATTCATCCGACCATTGAAATTTTACCTTTCTTAAGGTCAATCTAGTGAAAGGCAATGCAGCAGAGGAGAATCATCGCCTATAATATCTGTCTGAACCCAAGAAACTCCTAATATTTGAAGGATACAATGGTCTAGGCCAATTCTTCACCATCTCAATTTTCTTTGGGTCAACCATAACACCATCGCCGGACAACATGTGGCCAAGGAATGCCACCTTCATTAACGAAAATTCACACTTGTTAAATTTGGAAAATAATCACTCATCTCTCATAGTTCACAACACAATCCTCAAAACTCATATGTTCCTCCTCACTCCAAGAGTTATCACGACCAACACCTAGACCATAGTCGTGACATGGCGAATGTGATACCCATGGGCATCCTATCCAAGGCTTGTTTTCATATCATAAAAATTTATAAGGTAAAATAAGGATGCAAGAGAATAAGCAAGCGGAAGTACATAAAGTGTAAGAGTGTCAAAGTTCCCATAAGGGAGTATACATCAATCCATTAAAGTCCAAATCATGTCTCTATATGATAGATCGTGGTGGGGACTAGCACATAGCTCCCTAGCATACCCTCAAGACATAAATCAAAAGAATAAAAGTGATGAGGTCTCAACATAAAAGAAAATAGCATAGGGCTTGTTCTCGACGCATGAGAACTCACCAACAAGTCTTCAATCGCAAGATCCGAATTTTTCAACGAAATGGAACAATCTCCTCATCACCATCTCTACATGGTTAGATCATGTTGGTATAGAAGTATGTGTAACAACATAGAATGTAATAAGTATGGTGGTATTCCATAAATCAAAGGACATCACAATAATATCAATATGCTTAATAAAAATAAATAGGATAAGGACACAATATATATGATCATGAAAGTTAAAATCGTGAAAGAAGAATCATAAATCCATTCTTAACATTAATATACATAAGTGGGAATAGGATCATAACCGGCATATAAGACCATCCAGACTATTACATGGAATCTTGATGTTCACTCTATATCAAGCTAAGAGGAATCTACTTTGCCAAGGTAAACTGGTTCCTCACCCTATAGGCTTAATCCTAGCACAGTGAGAACCATCATTTAACCCCACCCTTTAGGCTCTATCCTAGCATGGTGAGTGTCCATCATATAAGCTAATTGGATTTAATAGCACACCTTGAAGGCATAAAACATAAACATTATTACTATGGTAGCACATAGTTATGCGACTTGAGGATTTATATAAGGACCCTTGGAGATAGTCTCTCTCGCGTACGTCCACATGGTTCTAAGTCATATCCCAAAATATATAAAACATGCATATATAACTTTCAACATAGTTTATACTTCATTTAAAATCAGTTTTTCATAGCTTTCAAAATAATCATCATAGTCTTTTTATAAAACATCATGTCATAAGAATAGTCCATCCAATTTACATTCATCATAAAATGGGTAGACATTCCCACCTTGACATTAAGGTTTTCATCACCTTCTTTATCATAGCATCATCATGGCTTTCATCACATCATTATTTTCATAATACCATCATAATCATCATTTAAAACATGCTTTCCATACTTGAGATCATAGGCATAGAAATACATAGGTTTATCATAGGAGACTAGGGCAAAGTCTGGGCTTAGGGACATTTGAGTCAAAATCATGCAATTGAGTAGGATTTATAGAGAAAACATGTAATTGAAATCAAATTAGATCATTGACAATGGAATCTATATCATATCATTAACCCCTAATCATGCATACTTTTGAATCATATACTTTTGCCTGAAAATCATACACATCACAAAATACACCATAATCCATGCATAATTAGTCATAACCATCATATAGGAATCATAGATTAAAAGCCCATAAGAGATCATTATGAATTTGGATAAAAAAAGGGAGGTTTTGGATTGGGCTTCATTGACGAAACTAATCCATGAATGAAGCCCTACATACCTTAAGTAGAATCATTAGAATTTGATGAAGAAAATCTAGAAATCCTTAATCGAACCCTCAAGCTTTATCTTCAATGGACCCCTTGACATAGAGAGAGAAATATTATGAACCCTTGAGAAATTTGGGAGTTAAAAGCTTTGAATGACTTAGGAATAGGACTTTATAGAGGTTAAGTCAGTTAGTGTAGTTAGAGTAGCCAAAATGATATAGTTTATGGCTTAGACAAATTATAACTGTCAAAAGCACCCTTCATCTACGGGCCATAATCTGGCTCTTAGGTAAAGACCATCATAAGTTTTCTTATCTTTTAGTTTTCCAAGCCTCAAAACATGAGGGGTGTTAGAAGAGTAGATCAATATATAATCAATGAATACCACCACAAACATATCAAGATAACGCTCAAAAATTCGATTCATCAAATTCATAAAGATGGTGGGGACATTTGTCAACAAAGTGACATAATAAAAAACTCAAAATGTCCATACCTTGTCCGAAATGTCATTTCGGGAATATAACTCTCCTTCACCCACAATATGTGATACCCGGAGCTAAGATCAATTTTAGAGAAATAACTAGCACCTTGTCATTGGTCAAATAAATCATCAATCCTTGGAAGTGGATACTTGTTTTTAATTGTCACCTTATTCAATTGATGATAATCCATACACATTCAAAGTGAACCATCTTTCTTCCTAACAGACCATATGGGCGTACCCCATAGAGACACATTAGGCCTTAAAAACCCCTCATTAAGTAAATTTTCCAATTACTTCATCAATTCCTCCAACTCCATCAGGGTCATTTGATATGGAGAAAGATAAGTAGGTTGAGTATATGGTTTTCTTTTTGGGAGGAATACTAGGCAACTCATTGGGAAAAACATCAGGAAATTTATTAACTATATGAACTTTATCAAGAGGAGGAACTTCGAACACCACATCGCTAACCCACACAACATGATATATGCATCCCTTAGAAATCATTTTCCTAGCCTTCATATAAGAAATGAACTTATCCTTGAACACTTAATTGGTTACCTTCCATTCAAGAATGGGCTCATTAGGAACATGAAATTTGACTCTACGGGTACTATAATCAATAGAAGCTTATGATACATACAACAAATGCATACCAAGAACAACATCAAAATCGGTCATGTCAAATTCCACAAGATCACATGGGAAGACCTTATGCAATACCAAGATGGGACAATTTCTATACACTTTCTTGGATAAAATCGACTCACAAATTAGAGTATAGACTTAATATGGCTCTTTTAAGATTTTGAGAAACACATCAAACTTTATGGCAACATAAGGAGTGACAAAAGACATATTTGCATAGAGGTCAAGTAAAGCATATGCATCAAAATTAAACACCCTTAATGTACCCATAAGCACTTCGAGAGACTACTCCACTTCTTGCCAGGTATGAAGACAATATAATCCAACGTCATGGGGTCAACCTCCTTAAGGTTGGGCACCTTATGGAATTTTCACTTTTTAAGCCACTTGACCTTGGTTTGGCCTTCTGTCACTTTAGTAGCAACATTAGGACTGTCAAAAATTATGTGTCCTATCTTCCTACAACAGAAAGAAGCATTTGTACCACTCAAGAAATCACCTCCATGGTTCTTCCCACATATACACTCCATCTTAACCAAATCAAACACAACTGAAATAAAGTTGTTCATAGGGGCTCTAGCATCAGCTATAAAAGAAGGAGCATACTTTTACAACTTTATAAACTTGAGGGCATACTCTCCCACACTCACAGAACCTTGTTTCAAATTTATAAACTCCACCACTTTCGCTTCTTATAACTCAAGTGGAAAGAAGTGATCAAGAAAAATGGCCATGAAGACCTCCAAACCAATAGGCCCTTCCTCATTACTCCTCCTGGATTTCCATTATGTAAACAAAACTTGAGTAACTCCCTTGAGTTGGTAACCCTCCAATTCTGCCTTGTCCTTGGAAGACATCCCCATAATCTCCATAATTTTTTAGACCTCATCATAAAACTCTTATGGGTCCTCACCCATCTTGGAACTACGGAATTTCGGGGGATTTATTCTAGTAAAGTCTCTCACTCTAGAGGCCAGGGTAGGAGTCTCTAGGGAAGCAACAACTTAGCCTAGCATAGTGGTAGTAGCCTAAACTCCTTATTAGTCAATTGGTCTACCTGAGGGTCATGATGAACTTGGGGATCCTGAGGGGTTTGATCTTTATCAGCATTGACTCCCCTAGGAAATGGTGCACGTTGTGGAGCCATCCTATGAAACTTTTAAAGAACAAGCATTAGAGGGAAAGGGTCTTGAGGGCACGACATAGATCCAAAAGATGTGAAGATTTCCTAAATGTCTCAAAGCCTCTTATTCATGGATGTGGTGCGTTTCACACCTATGTATTCTACTATACATAGCATGTTGGATTCCCTAGCATGCTTTCGAACCTTATGTTGTGATACCAAGTTTCTCGTGACCCAAACCTAAGGACAAACGGTGAAATGGGGAATGTAGCACCTGAAGGCACTCCTTCCAAGCCTCTTATTCATATCATATGTACACATAAGGTAAATAAGAAAATATTAGGGTATGCAAGCAGAGTGCAACATCATAAGAGTCAAATATTTCCCTTTAAGGGAATTATTACATATTTAGTCCAATATATTCTTATACATACTTGTTCTTGACAGGGACTAGAACAAAGCTTCACTAGATCACCGTTAAGATAAGAAATTAAAAATGTCATAGAAACATCAATTGTCACAACTCGAACCTAGGGTCTAAGAGTGACATGGCGAATGGGAACCCAAGAGTCCCTAATCAAACCTCAAAGTATCCAAATTAACATCATCAATTTGGAAGCATATAATGGAGTAATAAACACATAGTTCTATGGGACAAAAAGGTAGGACTCACTCTATGGGGATAGATCGGGACTTAGGACTTTCCACATTTACACATCATATCATAACCAATATCATATTATTCATATTGGATAGAAAGCCATAACCATAATTTCCAAATAGCATAACATAGCATATATCCGTACAAGAGTCTACATGTTGTCGAACAATACCTTTAAATCATAGAATAGGATAGGGGTGAAGACATGTTCCGGGCTCACCTATAAAGTAAATATAACATAACTGGAAGCATCATAATAGGTATATGTATGGTGGCTTGTCCTTAGATGATAGGACTCACCACAACAACTTTCATAAATCCGAATTAGTAGTCAAAATGTCACTACTGGAAATCTGATATATGGCAACGGTTATTTGGCAACGGTTCCACAACCGTGGCAATATGCTCCCTGTAGCTACGTTTTGAACCGTGGCAATAAACAATTAACATTTAATCGTGCTATTAGAAAGAAAACCGTAGCTATAAATTTGGTATGGCAACGGTTCAGTGTAGTCGTTGCAATAGAACACATATGGCAACGGTTTCCAACCGTGGCCAAATAACCCAAAAAAATTTAACCCGCGAAATAAATAATATTTCCCTCCACTCACAAAAGAGGCGGCCCCCAAAATTAATTCTCTCTCCACTCACTCATACGCCCCCAAAATTTCCACTCTTCAGCGTCTTCGTCGTCTCCAGTAAGCTTACTGTCCTCATCGTCTTCGTCGTCTCCAGAGCTTACTGCCAAAATCTTCAGCATTCCATCCTCATCTTCGTCCTCATCTGCAGATTTCTGTCAATTTGTCAAAAGAACAAGATGAAGATGAAGAAGATGAAGCTTCGTTAGGGCGACATTCCTCATCTCAGATACATCTTCGTGTCCACATCAGAAGACCCGAGAAAAGGTGAGTTATTTCACTCCTCGTCTCCGGTAAGCTCTGTTAGGGCATTTCATCGTCATTGTCTGAAACCCCCAAAACCCAATTGCTACGTCTCTCAGGTGAACCACGCGAAAGGTCGAGCTCCAGTGGGTTTATCGGAGGTACAAGGTCGTTGAGCTGCAAATCTCTCAAACATCTACAAAACACATCTCCAGTTCTCAAGGTTGTTGCAGAGAGGTACGATTTTTGATATATGGGCGTATTTCTTGATTTCTAAGTCCCCACAATGTGTAATTTGTTGTGCATGTACTTTATTTTTCAAATGCTGAAATTTCATTATAGGGTTTGTTGTGCGTTTTCTTGTATATTTCCCCCTCTTGTCTCGTACTGCGTTTATTGATTCTTTGCGTCTTAGCGAAATCACACCCCTGGTTTAAGCTCTTTCACAAAGTCTGTAATCGACTTTTTCAGACAACTGTTGGAACAAAAGCATCTGCTTTAATGTTAAGAGTTCTTCTTTGTCTAGTGTGAAGTATACTATCGCTACTCTATTGTTTTATTGCCTTGTCTTGTCAATAGCTGTGAAAAAAGCAAGAAGGTTCTCCATATGGTGGTTCATTGTTCTTGGGTATGAAGGCATTGGTAATTTTTTGATCTGTGGCCTTTTCTTGAAATGATTTGTGTATTGTGCTTGCTATGATATGACAGACACATTTTTTGGACCTGGAACTGTGGATACAGTCAAGATTTCATTTTTAAACTGTTCATTTCTGGATTTGCCATTTCTTGGTTATAAAGACTGTTCATTTCTATGATGAAGTACTTGTTATTTTTATTTTATTTTTTGGTTAGAACTTTCCTTTTTAATGCTTTAGTTTAGATTAAGTGAAGGCGTTGTCTAATGAAATACTCATTAGCCTAAAAACCTACTTTCTTTTTTTATGCTTTAGTTTAGATTAAGCGGAGGCATTGTCTAATGAAACACTCATTAGCCTTAAAACCTTTCCATTTTTAACGACAGAGTGTATGTCGTTGAGCCAATACAGTGAACCTTATTTAGCTGGAAGAACTCTAGTGGGTTCTTTTGGGGTGGGGTGGGGGTATATGAGCTGCTCCTTAGGTTAAATTGCTTCTAATAATGAAATTTTTTGGAAGACTTTTGGCATTGGTGTAAGTATTTTGTTGTTCTGTCTACATGGTTGAAACCACAGGTGTTTATTGTTGTTGCTGGATGAAAATGTATGTCTACAGTAAGCTGTAGTCGTGGAAAATAACTAATGACTACTTATTTTGTCTATTTTATTGCAAGTTTTTAGCATGAGGAAGATATGTATAAGAGTCATGTATAAAAAATTGCTTTATTTTTTACCATATTTGGTAGAAGTTTTGTATTAAGTATACAAGTCAACATAACTTATACGATATTTAGTTAGTAGTTTCTAAATGTTGTATAAAAGTTATTGATGTATTAACTTTATACGGTGTTTGGTTGGGTTGTAATAATTCTATATAGCTAATACTCACATAACTTATGAAGAAATCTATGCATAATTTTATGCGGGTAAATGGTGGATTAAGTTATGTGGATATTAGTTACATGGAATAATAATCTATTCCGTTGTAATGTATTATGGTTTGAATATAGAAATGTTGGCCTTTATGTTTCAGAATGCAACTAAATGACTCACTTTCTGTTTTTATTTTTAAACTTAGTTTCCATTTCTAAATGTCTGGGTTAAGCATAAGGAATGATTAATCTCCATAGTTGCTTTGTTGCTTCATTAGTTTCCGCTTTCGATAACTGTACTACTTTGGATAGGTGAAGTTCCATAGCTTTACAGTTTATTGAGAAATTTTGAATGTAACTTGATAACCTTTGGTTTAATTTCCATTTGAAGTTTCAGCTTGCTAAGTTCACAAATATCAATATATTTTCAGCCCCTTTTATCATAGTTTAAGCGAGATTCATTTCTTGTAGCATGAAGTCATTGCCTAATTGATGTTTTTCTGTGGTTTTTGTAAACTTAGCAAGCTGAACTTGAGGAACTAAAATTGAGTAACCAGATTTCCTCCTCAAATGAGATCTAATCCTTTTGAGAGTTAGGTCTGCAATAGTGTTAATAGCAATATAATTTGAAGTAAACCCTAATACTCTAATCAACTTCCATCACCCAATTACCCCAAGCTTCTTCTAATCTAAATTAATTGTCGTGACTCAATTAATTCATCAAAATCTACACAATGTGTAAGTTAGTTGATTTACAATCATGATTTTGTTAGAATAAAAAAGGTAAAAGAATATCTTGAAACATTTAAATATAATTATCAGCTTTAATATTTTGTGTAATGTCACGTAGGGTGCTCAATGGATACCGGAGATAAAAGTTGGATGGATCTCCGAAGATCCACCGCTGAATTTATTTGTGGAGTTACTGATTTTCTTGATAAGGCATTTGAACGAGCCTCTCAAGGAAATGAAATATTATGTCCTTGTAAAAAGTGTTTTAATCGTTATTGGCATTGTAGAAATGTGGTTGAGGATCACTTGATTTGTCACGGATTCATTCATGGATACACCAAATGGGTTTTTCATGGAGAAGGATTTTCCTCAAGAGAAGAGCCATCTCCAACAAATGATGATGAAAGTTCTGACAAGCATGACGATATTGATAAACTACTTCATGATACTTTTATAAATGTAGAAGATGACTTGGGGCATGAAGGAATGAGGGAGGAACCATCTGAAGATGCAAAAAAGTTTTATAAATTGGTTGAGGAAGGAAAACAAGAGTTCTATCCAGGGTGTAAGAACTTTTCTAAGTTGAGTTTCACCATCCGATTATACTTGTTTAAATGTCTTCACAAGTTGACTGATGTTGCCTTTTCAGACTTGTTAGACTTGATTAGAGAGGCATTTCCATTTGCTCAGATACCTGAGTCTTTTTACAAGGCAAAAAAGGTGATAAAAGATTTAGGTCTTCATTATGAGAAAATTCATGCATGTACTAATGATTGCATGTTATTTTGGAAAGACAATGCAAAGTTAGATAATTGCTCCGTGTGTGGATCTTCAAGATGGAAGAATGTTAATGATGGCTTAACTAATAAGGGCACTAAAATTCCAGCAAAGGTTTTAAGGTACTTCTCTTTAAAGCCTAGGCTTCAGAGGATATTCATGTGTGCCGAAACATCTGTAGCTATGAGATGGCATACTACTGAACGCCCCAAAGATGGAAATTTAAGACATCCTGCTGATGGAGAAGCTTGGAAGGATTTTGACTCCTTGCACCCTGAATTTGCTCGTGATGCACGTAATGTTAGATTGGGTCTTTCAACTGATGGTTTTAACCCATTCCGAACTATGAGCATTTCCCATAGCACATGGCCGGTTATGTTAATGAACTATAATTTGTCACCATGGATTTGTATGAAGCCGGAGTATATAATTTTATCGATGATTATTCCAGGTCCATCATCTCCTGGAAACGATATAGATGTATACTTACAACCATTGATTGAAGAGTTGAAGGAACTATGGGAAGTGGGAGTCAAAACGTATGATGCCAAAACTAACAAATCATTTACTATGCGTGCAGGTTTATTGTGGACAATAAGTGATTTTCCAGCCTTAGCAATGCTTTCCGGATGGAGCACCAAGGGGAGATGGGCATGCCCCACTTGTAATTATAATACTTCTTCTCAATATCTCAAACATAGTCATAAGATGTGTTACATGGGCCATCGGGCATTTTTACCTCTTGATCATCCATATAGAAGAGATAAAAAATCATTTGATGGTAAAGAGGAGCATAGAGCTGCACCTACTCCCTTATCAGGTGTACAAGTGCTTGAAGAACTTCGTGAATTCAATAATGTTTTTGGAAAGGGGCAAAAGAAAAGAAAACGGAAGAATGATGGTCCATGGAAAAAGAGGTCTATATTTTTTGAATTGCCATATTGGGCAACCAACAAACTAAGGCACAATCTTGATGTGATGCACATAGAGAAGAATCTTTGTGATAGTTTGCTTGGAACTTTATTGGATATACTTGGAAAGTGCAAAGATCACATAAATTCTCGCTATGACTTGCAAGTGATGGGGATATGCAAAGAGCTTCAACCGGTAGTAGATGATGATACTGGAAAGATTCATCTTGCTAAAGCTTGCTTTTCCATGAAATCAAAGGAGAAAAAGATATTTTGCACCGTTTTAAAAGATGCCAAATTACCAAAAGGGTATGCCTCTAACATATCAAATCATGTGCAAATTGAAGAGATGAATGTATCGGGATACAAAAGCCATGATGCTCATTTTATACTGCATTATTTGCTCCAAGTTGCTGTCAGGAAAGTGTTACCCAAACATGTGTCTTTGATTCTAATTAGGTTGGGAAATTTTTTTAGAGCTATATGTAGTAAGGTTGTAAGAAGATGTGATCTTGATAAGTTGAAGGCTGAAATCATAAATATGGAATGTGAGCTTGAAAAGATTTTTCCTCCCTCCTTTTTTGATATAATGACACATTTGCCTATCCATTTAGTAGATGAAATTAAACTTGGGGGCCCGACTCATTTGCGTTGGATGTATTCTTCTGAAAGAAATATGTGTGAATTCAAGGGGCTTGTTCGTAATCGAAAAAATCCAGAAGGATCAATAGTAGAGGGATTTTCAGCTGTGGAGTGTTTGACTTTTTGTTCAAGATACCTACCTGATTGCGTAAAGACAAGATTCAGTAGGTATCAAACTGAGGATGATGACGACACTCAAGCAGAAGGAGATGATTTATCACCTTTATTTCCTAAGATAGGTCATCCAATCGGAAGTGATAATAAAAGGAAAGGCAAGACTTTCAACATGGAGCATCATGAGTGGTTTGAAGCACATCGATATGTTTTGTTCAATACTGGAGATGTGCAAGTCGAGACATTCATCAAGTAAGATAAAATAGTTGTTTGATTTGGATTTTATTTATACATTGTGATAATGTGTATTAGATTTTATTTATAAATTCATATTAATTAGATAGCAATATATACTTGCAGGGAACATAAGAATTTACTTGATAATCGTACTCGAGGAAATGCATGGGTAAAGGCAAAGATCCATAGCAGAGAATTTGGTGATTGGTTTAGGGAAAAAGTTCAAAATATTGAAGTGTCCAATCACTTAAGATGGCTAGCCAAAGGGCCTAACTTTGTGGCTAAAAGATATACTGGATATTTCATTAATGGATATCGATTTCATACAAAAACACGGGATGTCCCATGTAAGAGTCAAAATAGTGGAGTGACTTTGTCAGCAACAACAGATAGTTTTGCTAGTACAAGGGACCAAAACCCTGTCGATGGAATGGTTGTCTATCATGGAATTATTCAAGATATCATTGAGATTGATTATTGGGGTTGTTTTAGTGTAGTACTATTCAAATGTGATTGGTTTCATAATGAAATCGATGAATATGGTTTGACTCGCGTATACTTTAACAAAAAATGTAGTACAGATGATCGTTTTGTATTAGCATCTCAGGTGTATCAAGTATTTTATGTTGAAGATCCAATTGAGAAAAATGTTTACTATGCGATAAATAAGGTTCCTGCTGATTTATATGATTTGGAGGAAGAGAATTGTCCTAATATTGAAGAAACATTTTGGAGGGAGACTAATCATGATATTGGTTCATCAGAAAGATTAATTGATATTGATGATGTGAGATGGTCGAGAGAAGATCTCCCTGTAGATATCATTGATATGCCTTCAGTTGCACAACATTTACAAGATGTACCTACGGAAACATCGGAAGAGGAGGATGACTTTGATGATACTGATTGGGATTGGATGGAGGCAGATGATTGACAAAGGATTTTACGAACTTATTCAAATATGTAGTCTTCTTTTTTGGGTGGTAAGTTCTAATAAATTCGTTTCTGAGTTGCAGCATAGCAATGTGAACAGCTGATTGCCTTCTAATTTTATCTCTTTTTGTTAATTTTTATATGAATGTGCTTGTTTTTCATTTTAGCTAAAAGAAGTACTTTTGCTTTTCATGTCCTTCTAAATTATCATTTGTGGCTATATAGTAGACCTCTTCTTAGAATCTACCATGTGATTCTGAACTAAAGTAACCTCTAGTATCATGTTGTATGCACCAAGTAATCCTAAAAGCTGCTGCCTTGAAGTTGAATTTGGGTTTCTTGTAAATGTTAAGAAAATGTGGGTCTATTTCTTGTACTCCTCAATATATATGAGCTGGCTTTGTCTTTGTGTACCACCAGCAGAAGTGAAATTGATGTCTGATTCTTGAAAAGGTATGAGCAAGGTATTGACTTTATTTCTGCTGTCTAATTGTTGTCTGATTGCTGTCCGATTCTTGAAAAGGTATGTGTTGTCTTATTGTTGTCTGGTGTTTTGCATTTGCTCCAAGTTGCTGTCTGTTTTGCATTTGCTGTCTGTTTGCTGTCTGTTTTGCATTTGCTGTCTGAGACTTGGCAAGTTCAAGAACACAAACAATGGTCTTGTTTTGCATTTGCTGTCTGATTGTTGCTCTATGACTACTACAACTACAACTACAACATTGGTTTAAGTACTATGGGTGGAGACTTAGAAATTTTGGTCATTGTTTGCCAAGTCTGGTTGCCTCATTGACTTTTTGACTGATTTTGTCTTATTTTTTTTACAGATTCAGAAGTCATGAGTCAACAAGAACCTTCAAAAGGAAATAAAAAAGCCAAAAATAAGACATTTGCTAAACCTGGGTCATTATCATTCTTGGCGAATAAAAAACAACGGGTTTTGACAACAAATGATATTGTTGAAGCTATACAATCAGAGAAAGGGCATCTGCTAAAATTGATTGAGGAGCAACAAACAGTAGCACCAGAATTTGAAGCTGATGGACAATCTATAGAGGAGCAGACGCTAGAGGAGCAAGTTGTAGAGGTGCAACATCAAATGAATTCTGTCGCTCCTCCAGTAAATGAACAATCAGCAGAACAAGGTAATATATAAGCTTAAACACAAACATGGGATGCATCTTCGATTTCTTATTCCCTCTATTTTATTTATAGATGAAGGCATTTCCATTAAGAAGACAAGAGGTATAACACAAATGCCTAAGGTACATGCCCGAAAAGAGCGTAAACTGATCACAATCAATGCCCAAAATCAGCCCGTTGGTCCTACTGATGAAGTTGTAACAGAGTTAAGTAGCTTCCTAGGTACATTGGCAAGAACTGCGACTCTTTGCCCATTTGATGTATTCGACTGGAAGAACATGAAGACGAAAAAGGATTTATGGGCTTATACGAAGGTCTGGAATTTTCAATTTTTAATTCTTTGTTATAGTTTTTTACACTTAATTAGTAGCTAACTGAAACATACTTAATTGTAGGAGAAATACATTATTCCTGAAGCTGCAAAACCATGGACTTTGGCTACAATTCGAGAGGCTTGGAGAAGGCATAGAAGATAGCTGAAGTTACATCATTATGACCCATATGACAATGATGAAGTTATCATGTCAAAGAAACCGGCTCATATTCCAGAATGTCAGTTTAGAGAGCTTCTCAAATATTGGAAGTCTGACAAATTCAAGGTAAAATGTATTTCGAATATTATAGTTGCAGCTTATTATAGTCATATACTTTCAGTTATGAAGACTGTACTGTAGTTACTATAACACCCATATACTTTCAGTAAACATTGTTGATTTATATATTTTTGCAGAAAATGCCCGAAACTAATACTAAGAATCGAAAGAAGCTGTTGAATCCACACACTGCCGGCAAAAAGAGTTTTGCTTTAGTTCGTAATAAATTGGTGTGTTCTTTTATTTATTGTGAAGTTGTTAGCTGTCATTTATGTGAATAGGAAAAAGAGAAGGAAGTTGTGTCACAGAAGGAGGTCTTTGTTGCTACAAGAACAAGAAAATCTGGACGTTCGTACAAGGCCTCGAATGAAAACACAATAAGTAAAATTGTATGAATGTTGATGACTTCAATCTTTAATTGACATCATTATTTATTGTAAATTTTATTTACATGGTTGTGCTTGTTGATGTACTTTCATTTTTTAGGCTGAAATGGAGAAAATTGAAAAAGATATGAGTGCGAATGGTCAGTCCGGTGATGCATTTTCAGTCGTCATGGGCCCTGAACATCCGGGTCGTCTCAGGCTATATGGATTGGGGGTTACAAAAAGCAGTTTGAAAAAAAATGACAATTCTACACCAACTTTAGATGCAACAAATGATGTGGTACAACAAATGCAAGAAAGGATGCAAAAAATGGAGAAACAAATGGAGGAACAAAGGAGAACTATGTGACAAGAAGTAATAACAGATGTAGTTGCACAACTTCAGCGTGCAGGATTAATTGATCCAAACATACTAGCAGGGTTATCTGTTCCTTCACCAGCAGAAGGAACATCTGGACAAGCAGCTGATCAAGGTTATTCTTTGTCTATTTCAAATTTTCTTCTTCTTTTCTTGTTGATGCTTCTTAATTCCTCTTCTTGTGCTGCTACTGTTGCTTCTGCTTCTTCTTCATCATCTTCTTCTGCTTCTACTTCTGCTGTTCCTCTTCTTCCTCTTCTTTTGTTCTTTGTTGCTTCTGCTTCTTCTTTTGGTTCTCTGCTGAACTGATTGTATTGTTGTGAATGAGTCAAATTTCCAGTAGTGAATGAGTCAAACTGGAGAAGAAACTTCTATCAAAAGTCACGTGCTCATATGCTCCACTATCAAGTATCCAAGAATAATTGTCAACTTTAATCATATTCAGTAGATTTCTAGTCCATTTGAATTACTGAATTTATACATATTCAGTAGATTTCTTGAGACAAATATAGAATTTGGATCAAAGTTACTTAAATTAAATGGGGAATCCAAAACACAAGGTGGGATTTTGCAAACTAGTGTGAGGAGTTAGAAACCTGATAACATTGAATTTGGGGAGTTGCAGAACCAGGGTCTGTTTTAGTTTAAGAATTGAATGTTTATGGGGACTTGTTGTATCTCGACTATGCCTATTGTTTTGTTGTAGTTTTTGTTCTGGTACTATCTGTTTTTTTTTTATAATTTGTTGTTTCTTGTAATCTGTTACTTATTTTTCTGGATTGGTTTGGAACTACAATGGGTGATTGTGGTTGGAACTACAATGGGGATCATTTGGGCTGTTAGGTACAAGATAGATACGGAGAGTCATTTGGGCTGTTAGAGACTTTGTTTCTCTCTTTTTCTTCTCTGTTACTTGTCTCATTATTTTGTGTGGTTGAAACTTACAAGGTTCAAAATGGGTTGCATCTTCTGTTTTGTGCTCTACAACTGAAAAGTCAGAAGCTTTGGCTTCTGTGATCATGTTGTAGACTAGTAGTAGAAGAAAACTTTATTGTGGGGAGGTCAAGGGAAGTTGCAAAATATACTGTTCTGCTTTTTGTTGTTTGGTTATTCCTTTTGTATTGTTGCAGTTAACAATGAATCTTATTTGGTAATGAAATCTTTACATTTTCAGCTTTGCTTGATTGTTTTTGCTTGTTGTTTCTGGTTATGGAACACTGCGAAGGGAGTTTCTTCGGAATGTTCAATGCAACTCATTTGTTTTCTTATAAAGCTTTTCTGCTCTCTAATCCATCATATGCCTAGTACAATAGTAATACTTGGGCTTTTGATGGCATATGCATTTTATATTGACAGTGGATCCTTATTCATTCCTAGATTCTCCCATCACTACGACTGATTGTTCCTACATGGGAGCGTAATTGCTAGAGCACGGGGAGAATAAAGCGTTCTCAATATTGTTTATCTTTTAGTTGTAGCAATTTGTTTAGTCTCGGAAGAATCACTCTCTTGAAAAAAGATAGGTAAAGTATTCCTATAGAACTTTCTAAACAACGTTTAATTGAGGTCCCGGTGATAAACTGAGGTAAAGAACGAGATAGACGAGGACCTTCTAGAGTGTCCTTCAGAGGATGCTTCGTTTTCCTAGATTGGCTTTTGGATAGCTGTAGTTTTTAGGAAAAAAGGTCAGTCCAGAGACTTTTCATTTTTGTGAAATAGGCATATATGCTTGTATTTTGTTTTTGATCTGTTCCTCCTCTTCTTCTCTGCTGAACTGGTATTGTTGAACCATGTTGCTGCTACTATTTATTAAGGACACAATTTATAATGATTGAGGTCATAAAATCATGTCCCAAAAAAGTTCTATGAATTCAAGGGCCAAGGAACTTCTGTTACATTTTTATTTAAGCGAGACTAGGTTGTCTGGCATCACAATGTGATTATTAATTATATTGCATTTTCATTATTTTTAGGTGATGAAATTGACGGGGATGAAAGCAACACGGAAGCTTGACCTAGGAGATGGATTGGGTTCATGGTGATCACAACGTACATTATTCTAGAAACATTATATTGTATATTTTTTTGAGAATTTAAAGCTATGGTGTGTTCACCCTTTTTGGCATATGCATGTATATTTAACTTTATCGATACTATTAGCTAATTAATTACCAAATGATCGATCAGTACGTGAATCTTCATGAATTGTAATTTTCATAATGATGAATAGGTATATATTATTTAATTTTGTGATCAATTTTAAATTACTGTTATATAAAATTATTATATTATAGCATGACTTTATCTGGGCATGTAGTA
Organism: Solanum rostratum; assembly: GCA_029948455.1. Classification (NCBI taxonomy): domain Eukaryota; kingdom Viridiplantae; phylum Streptophyta; class Magnoliopsida; order Solanales; family Solanaceae; genus Solanum; species Solanum rostratum. The sequence goes on from CM057055.1 coordinate 23,569,902, forward strand.
CGTAATTATGACATGCAATTTAGCCTATTTATTTGTTGCAACTGATTAAGAAAAATTGTTGTAATAGGTAAAAAACCGTTGCATTACGAACGCAAAACCGTTGCAATAGACTGAAGGATTATTTGAATAGATACACAAAACCGTTGCATTAGTGTTGAAATAACTGTAGCACTACAGGTCTATTGCTACGGTTCCCAATTGTTGCAAATGAAACCAAACCGTGGGATATTCTTAAAGGAGAAACCGTTGCATTAGTGTTGAAATAAGTGTAGCACGAGAGTTCTATTGCTACGGTTCTTAATTAATGCAAATAAAAACTTAACCGTTGGATTATCTTAAAGTAGGAACCGTAGCAATAGGTTACCTCAAATGCTATGGTTGCACTAACCGTAGGATTAACCGTGGCAATAGAGCTATTGCTACACCACCTAATGTAGCGATTAGTAGAACCGTGGCAATAGACCTACGGCGACGAGAAGGGGACCTGTAGCAACGGTTTTGAACCGTTGCCATATATCAGATTTCCAGTAGTGTGTGGATGGATATAGTGTCGGGTCACTACATGGTTAAATCATGTAGGCAAATATTATGTGTTAGTATGTTTCAATGTACTAAGTATGTGGGCATGCAATACATATGAACTTATCAAACTTGCATTCAATGTTAGATTACAAGGGTACATATATAGAAAGAAGTGTATAAGCAAAGAAGAATAATATATCAATATGCCATGAAATCCTCGATGCATGGAATGACATAATACTTCAATATAGAGGGTATAAGACCTCAACTGACATATAAGACCAAGCGAGCTATTATTTGGATTTTCGATGTCATCCCCACACCGGTTAAGAGGTGGTCTACTTGCCAAAGGTAAATCATACTTCTCTTTATGGGCACCCACATTTCGAAGAAGCAACTTTCCTTATGGGTACACCCATTTTTAATAGGATTTTCATATCATATCATATCATATCATATCAAAGTTGTAATCATACTTTCCAAGCATCCTTATTCTGATAAGGGTTACAATAAACAAATACCTATGATGGCACATAGTTATAGGACTTAGGTACTGGACCCTTGGAGATAGCCTCCCTCCCAAGAGTGTGCTCGATGCTAAGTCATTGTCCCACAAAAAAGCATATAACTATACGTGCTTTCAAAGGAGGCACAAGTCATTATAAATCATTTCAATGCATACTTAGGCTTAAAAGCCAAACATTCTTCATAATCACTCATAGTTGGCCTAAAAAGTCTTCAAATCAAACCTTTCTGCATAGGAATATCTCCTTCACATATATCAAAGTGGTGTAAACATCCGGAGTTGCTCAAATATGTGACCATATTCTTGTCATAACCATATTCTTATCAATATCATATTCATAAACATAATTGGGTCATAGCCTACTTCATAATCTTCATAAAAACTTATATTCATATATGCATTTGCCATGAATGATGTGAGAATAGCATGGACAACAGATATTCAAACTTAAATAAACTATACAATATGAAATTCAAATAAGCCCATACGTAAATTCACATTTAAATTACAATTTAATTGACTCATGCTTAAATCAAACTTTAAAGGGGACATGCATATTCAAATCTTCATAACGTCAGTGCAATTCTTCATACTAGGGCTCAAACAACTTTAAATACAAAAATTAAACAAAGCTCATATCTCAATTTCATCAAATAAACAACAATTTATAAGACCATGTTTAAAGTAAGCTCAATTTCATAAAAATCAAGTATAAACGCGTTTTGGGTCTTCATGGTTAAAGGGACCATGAATCAATCCCATATACATTAGCTAACCATGAATAAATAAGAACAAAGTGGTGAAAAAGAAGACCCTTGGTTAATCTCCAAGCTATTCTCCACTGGCTTACTTTAGGGGAGTTTTTTTATGAGAGTTTGAATACTTCTAAGTCTATGAATTAAATTAAATATGAATAGAAGAGTATGGGTATTTTGAGAGGCTTAGGATAGGTTAGAAAGTCATATACATCCCTCTGGAATAGCAAAAATTACAAGAAGGTCATTAGTTAAACAAATGTCAAAAAGTTTCCAAGGTTCCCATATAGAGGCTATGCAAACCGTGTAGCCTTCTGTATGGCTTCGCTTAGATATATTCTAACTGACAAAATTTTCATATTGTGATTCCTTGCTTATAATATTTCCATACCAACACCCATACGGGATACCATATAACTCATGAAGGATCATACAAACCGTATGCAGTTAATGTGTGAAGTTCCTTGGCCAAAATATGGTTTTCAAGGCCAAGGCTACTCTCACTAGAAACCACACGGCTAATGAAGTGTCACACGAGTCGTGCGGGTTTCATATGATACATGTCTTGGTCTTGAACTCAACTCAAGGCCCACACTCTACACACAAGGCCAAGGCAACCTCAAGGCTCCTCCACATGGCCTGTGGTTAGTCACACGACCCATGGAGGTTCCCAGGTAGTGTTACCTTGGTCAACTTTCTGGAACAAAATTCCATGATCCATTAAGGCCTTACAAAGTCTGGGTCCTTACATTATCTCCCACTGGGAATATTTTTTCCCGAATGTACTAGAACAAGGCTTGAATGGCTTGACTTGAACGTGAAATATCCAAACACAAGACATAATGCATATTTTATGACTTAAAAATCATGAAGTCATTAAAACTCATATCAAAAACATCATTAAATTATTCAAAACATCTTTAAATCAGTCCCATGCACATGTATACATGTCTTGTCATGAAACACAAGAGTGGAAGAATTAGGAAAATTTGGAATAGGGAGAACCTAATACCTTAGGCTTGAGTAGATTAGAAAAGATGGGGATATTGTTTCATCTGTCCAACTCTGCCTCCCATGTAGCACTCTCCACATGATGATTTCTCCAAAGAACCTTAGCCGAAGCCACATCCTTGTTATGAAGCCTCTTTACTTGCCTATCCAAGATCTTTATTGGGACATCGTCATAAGACAAGTCCTCCTTAACTTCAACACCTTCTAAACGAACAATTGTACTAGGATCACCAATCAATTTCCTCAATATAGACACATGGAAAACCGTGTGAATAGAACTCAAATCCAGAAGCAAATATAACCTATAAGCCATATTCCTAATTCTCTCAACACTCTCATTAAGGCCTACATACTAGGGACTTAAGTTTCCACTTTTACCAAAACACATTACACCTTTCATGGGTGAGACCTTCACAAACACCCAATCACAAACATGAAACTCAAGACCTCTCTACCTAGCATCTGAATAAGACTTCTAGTGACTTTGAGATGTTTTCAACCTCTCCCTAATCAACTTCACCTTGTACATAGTCTCTAATACCAAATCTGGGCCAATCAAAACCATCTCTCCGAACTCAAGTCACCACACCAGAGATTTACATCTCTTACCATACAAAGCCTCAAATGATGCCATACCAAGCTAGCATGGAAACTATTATTGTAAGAAAACTCAATAATTAGTAGGTGATCATCCCAATTACCCTTGAATTCCAACACATAAGCCCTCAACATGTCCTCCAAAGTTTGAATCATCCTTTCTTCTTGCCCATCTATTTGAGGATGAAAAGCAGTACTTAGCTTCACCTTAGTGTCAAGTCCTCTTTGAAACGATCTCCAAAAGTGAGAAGTAAGTTGGGTGCCACCATCCGATATGATAGACTTAGCAAGACCATGCAACCTCACTAATTCTGTGATATACAACGTTGCATAATCTTCGGCATTGAAAGTAGTCTTGACTTGTAAGAAATGAGCCAATTCAGTCATTTGATCAACAATAACCTAAATTTTGAATCAAATTGCTTTCGGGTTCATGGAAAACAAACAACAAAATCTGTGTACACATCTTCCCATTTCCAAGTGGGAATATCAATATCTTGAGCCAAACCACTGGGCCTTTGATGCTATACCATAACTTGTTCACAATTAAGACATTCAGACACAAACATGGCTATATCTTTCTTCATACCATGCCACCAATACACTTCCCATAAGTCTTGATACATTTAGGTAGATCCCAGATGAATAGAACAATGACAGTTATGGGCTTCACCCATGATCAACTCCCTAAGACCATCAACATTCAGAAAACACAACCGATCTTGATACCGAAGAACTTTGTCTCACCTCTTGGAAGAAAACTTCTATCATCTTTTCAGAAACCAACTTCTTCAACTCAACTAACAATGGGTCTAAATCTTTCTTAGCCTTAACATTAACAACCATAGAAGATTCAGCCCCATTCAGAACATTAATACCACCTTCATTGGATTTAGCCAATCCAACATCTAACCTAGCCAAAGGGTGAACATCTTTTACTAAATCCTTATTCCCTTCATCAACATGAGCCACACTCCCCATAGATAGCCTACTAAGAGTGTCGACTATAACATTTGCCTTGCCGAGAAGATATTGAACGCTCATGTCACAGTCCTTATGGAGTTCCAACCACCTTCTTTGCCTCAAGTTAATATCTCTTTTGGTGAACACATATTGCAAGCTCTTGTGATCAGTAAAAACATCAACATGGACCCCATATAAATAATGTCTCCAAATCATCAAAGCAAACACAAGAGTCACTAGCTCAACGTCATAAGTCAAGTAATTGTGCTCATGCACCTTTAATTGCATTGATGCATAAGCTATCACCTTACCATGTTACATAAACACACAACCCAACCCATTACAAGAATCATCACAATATACCACAAACCCATATAAGCCATCTGGTAGAGTCAAAATAGGAGCCGATGTAAGCCGATCTTTCAAAGTCTAAAAATTCTTCTTACACTCATCCGACCATACAAATTTGACCTTCTTTTGAGTCAACTTGGTAAATGGAGAAGCAATGGATTAGAAACCTCCAACAAATCTCCTATAATAACCAGCCAACCTAAGAAATCTTCGAATATCTAAGGGAATCAATTGTTTAGGCCAATTCTTCACGGCCTCGATCTTCTTGAGGTCCACCTTAATACTATCACCGAATAACATGTGACCAAGAAAAACTACTTCACTAAACCAAAACTCATATTTGCTGAATTTGGCATACGATTGCTTCTTCCTAAAAGTCTGAATCAATGAAGACAACCACAAAACTAGCAAGAAATGTCTTGAACACCCAATTCATAAGGTCTATAAACACCACCGAAGCATTAGTGAAGCAAAATGACATTACCACAAATTTCAAAGTGTCTATATCTAGTTCAAAAGCCATTTTGGGACTGTCACACTCCCTAACCTTCAACTGACGATAACTGAAATAGAGGTCAATATTTGTGAAATGGGTGGCCCCTTGAAGTTGATCAAACAAGTCGTTGATCCTTGGCGACGAGTATTAATTCTTGATGGTTACCTTATACAGTTGCCTCTAATCAATACAAATTCGAAAAGACCTATCTTTCTTTCTTACAAATAATACAGAAGCACCCCATAGCGATATACTTTGTCTAATGAAGCCTTTCTCCAACTAGTCCTTCAATTGATCTTTCAACTCTGTCAACTCAACCAATGCTATACGATAAGGAGGGATAGAGATAGATTGAGTATTCATGAGAAGATTTATGCCAAAGTCTACTTCCCTTTCAGGAGGAATGTTGTAAAAATCATTGCGAAACACATCTGAAACCTCATTAACTACTGAACCGACTCAAGGGTAGGTGCCTTAGACTCTATATCTTTGACCCTTACAATATGATAGATATACCCGACTCAAGAGTAGGTGCCTCAGACTCTATATCTTTGACCATTAAAATATGATAGATATATTCATTAGAAATAGTCGCTAGTTAGGAAATAAACTGATTTTCAATAGCAGAATCACTACCCTTACATTCCAAAATAGGTTCACCCGGAGATTAGAAGTTTACCTTCCGGGTTCTGCAATCTATAGAGGCATATGAAGCATGCAACCAATCCATCCCAAGAATAATGTCAAAATCAAACATCTGATGTTCTAGAATATCATAAGGAAGGACTTTATGCACCACAAAGATAGGAAAACCCCGATAGACTTTTTAGACAATAATACACTCACCCACGGGAGTATAAACCAAAAAGGGCTCCCTTAAGATATTAGGGCTCAAACCAAAACTAATAGCAAAAAGAGGAGTCACAAAAGATAAATTTGCACTTAGATCAAGAAAATAATAACATTAAAATTAGAGACTTTTCACATACAGGTCATAACATTCAGAGCCTCCTCAACTTCCTGATGAGCAAACAAAGGATAGAACCTATTGTTTCTGGGTGCACCGCCTTATGGAGCCCGTTGCTGGCCTTGCTCAGATTGCTCCACTTGACCTTGGCCCTTGTGAGCAGCCTTAGGATCATCATAAACCTCATGGCTCCTATCACCACACTCGAAACAAGCACCTAAGTTCTTATAGCATGCACCTGAGTGATTCTTCCTACAAGAAGTACACTAAAGGGGCATTGGCCAACCTTCAACTTGTGCCTTAGGAGGAGGCACTCTAGCATTGGCAACCCTTGCATTCGAACCTTGGCCATGTTGGAAGCGACCATAACCACCACCCTTGGAGTTGGAGAACCCACCATCATAAAGGGCCCTCTTATAGTTTGTTTGGATGGTGGTTTGCAATGGTTTCATAATGTATGGTATGGTATGGTGTCGTGTCTTATGGTACAGTACAATATTGTACAATGTTTGGATAGACTATATGAGTTGCTACTATTTACTGATAATTTGGTGTTTGATATGACGGTATGGTACTGTATTGTAACTTATAAATTTACAAAAATGTTCTTAACTATTATAAAGATAAAATTTATCATTATTTTTAATAAAATTTGTTTTTAAAATAAGCACATAGAATCAAGCAGGGAAAAATACAAGATAACATATCGCCAATCAATACAAACAACACAAGAAAATTAAAAAGTTAGAACTTTGAAAAAAAATGAACCTAAAGAAAGCCTAAAACGTGAAAAAAGAGACGGGAGGCAGAAAAAGAGTTTCAAAAGTTGATGCAGATGACAATAAGTAATACAAAAGTAGTACATATATTAGGGTAAAATTTTGATAAAGAATAAAATACAAATTAGAATTATTTAAATTTAAGTAAGGGTACAACTGGAAAACAATAAGAGAACCATGGGATACCACTCAATTGGTGGTTTCAAAATGTGAGGGTTTTCATAGCTACAGAACCATGAAACAAAATCATACCATACCATATAATTAATGAAACAATCAAAACAAACATGGTTCTCTTACTAACATCACCATACTATACCACAGAAAACCATCATCCAAAAAAGTTGTTAGAATCATTCACACTCTTCGCCTTGAGCTTTTCCCCTTCAATTTGTTCGGCATATGTCATGAGTCGAAAGATGTCCATATCCCAAATAAGCAAATCCATACAACATTTCTTCACAACTAAATCAGAGATCCCAAAAATAAACTTGTGCATTCTTGCACGGGGATCAGCCACTAGCATAGGAGCACACTTTGAGAATATTGTGAACTTGAGGTCATAGTTCCTCACACTCATACCACCCTGTTAAAGGTTGATAAATTTTGTTATCTTAGCTTCCCTAAGATCAAAAAGGAAGAAACGATTCAGAAAGAAAAATTTGAAGTCTTCCCAGTTAACTCTATCACCACAGACTCTCTCCATTAACCACTAGTATACCACCCTTTAGCCATATTCTTCAATTGATAAGCAGCTAGCTCATCTTTCTAATTCTGAAGTCGCTCCCATAAAAGTCAACACCTTAGATAGTCTATCAATGAATTCTTGAGCATCCTCATCAGCCTTTCATCCGTAGACTCAAGAGGATTAATCCAGGTAAAATCTCTCACTCTAGCAGAAGGAGTGGGATCAAAAGGAGGAAGACTAGCATGTCTAGCCTAGGTGGTTACAACTTGGGCAAGCATGGAAATAGCAGTACAGAATTCACTATTAGTGACCGGATTCCCATAGGCTCTTGAGGAGTTGGGTCCTTATTAACTAAGGATTGTCTTGGTAGAGGAGCTCTTCATAGAGGCATTTTCTATAACATAGAAAGGACATCATTAGGGTTAGAAAGCATAAATACACAGTCCAAAGCACGACATAAGACATGAAGAAATGAGGCAATTCCTAGAACGCCATCATAGCCTCCCACTCATAGGTTTTGTGCACTTCACACTCATGAATAGAACTCTGCTTGATCTAGCATGCTAGACTCCAAGGATCATTTATAAACCAAGTGCTCTAATACCAAGCTTGTCATGACCCAGACCTAGGGACTAGGAGTGGCATGGGAATGGGAATCTGGAAGTCCTCAATCAAGCCTCAAAGTATTCAAATTCACATCATCGGTTTGGAAGTACATAATGAAGTAATAAACACATAGTTCTAAGAGAGGGGAAAGTAAGACTCACTCTATGCGGATAGATCAGGACTTAGGACTTTTTGATATTTTCACATCATATCATAACGAATATCGTAATATTCATATTCGATAGATATCCATAACCATAATCTCCAAATAGCAAAACATAGCATATATACGTAGAAGAGACTACATGTTGTGAAACAATTCCTCTAAGTCATAGAATAGGACAGGGGGCAAGACATATCGCGGGTTCACCCTCAATGTAAATATAACATAAGCGGAATCAACATAACATGAATCATGCAATTGAAATCACATTGAATCATATGTAAAGGAACCCACATCACTTTCAAAAAGCCCTAATCATCGTATACTTGAAATCATTCGTGGTAAAACCATCATTTTCATGTAATTGGCATGAATCCACATTTTGATTGCTCAATAGGCATAGCCTCAATCTTAACTGAAGAAATTGGGTAGAAGTAGAGATGTCTCATACATTTCACATAACTGAAATTAGATTGAAATTGAGGATTCAGAAGGAGCTACGTAGAGTAAAGGATTCTACGGATGAAAACTTGCGTATCTTAAGTAATAGCCTTAGAATTTGAAGTGAAAGTAAAGAGCTTGAGTTGATCTTCAATGGAGATCCTTGCTTGTTAAATAAGAAAGCTTTTGAGAGTAGTTTTAGAGAGTGAATTTTTGTAGTGAGTGATTTGATGAATAATGGGATCACTTTGATGGTTAAGGGTTATTTATAGAGTTGGTTTTGGTCATAAAAATCATCCGAATTCATTTAGGTTTGGTTATAAATAAGTTCCAAACAATCTCACTTGAAACTAGAATTGTTCATAAAAATTTTAACTATGATAAACCAGAGGCGCGACGTGGACTTGCTTCACTGTAGGTCATTTTCGCACGAAGTTTAATGTTTGCCTATTTTGATTCAAGAATGAGTTTAGGTCACTTTTTATTGAAGTAACTCTCTCTGCGGCATAGAGAGGTTTCCTACTCTTCTGAAAGTGCAAACATTGCGAAAAATGATTTTCTGATACTGTTGATCCAAAAATTGAAAGAGACCATTTTCACAAACGATTTTGCCTTCTGATTAAGAATCTAGCCTCAAATTTGTTAAAACATATACTGATGATACGTGGTGCAAGACATCTTTCATAAGGTTATACTAAGGTATTTTGAGAGGTGTTACACATCTCGATGGGTGTTTTTAAAGCAGTAAGATATGCCTAAAGAGCATTATCCAATGTTCATGCCCAATAAGCTCTACTAACATTCATGGTATTATCAAAGATATTCTTGATTTCTAGATTGTAGATTTCAACTTGGCCATTGGTTTAGGGATTATAAGGTTTTTCCACCTTATGCTTGACCTTGTACATACTCAATAAGGATGTAAACATCTGATTACAAAAATAGGAACCCCTATCATTGATTATAGTCTGCAGAGTGCCAAACCCTATGAAAATACTCTTCTTGAGAAAATGAACTACACTATTCCCATCATTCTGAGGTAATGCTATCGCTTTAACCCATTTAGAAACATAATCCACAACCACCAAGATAAATTTGCCCATAGGAAATTACAAAAAGTCTCATAAAATCAATGCCCCACATATCAAACTTTTCAATTTCCAAATTAGGAGTGAAAGGTTATTCATGCCTACGCGAGATATTACCTTATTTTTGGCATTTGACACACTACTTCTCCATGGTATTCGCATCTTGACGCAAAGTAGGACAATAGTAGACACATTGAAGCATGTTCACTATTGCTCAGACACCACCATGATGACCTCCCACCGAAGATGTATGACAAGCATCAAGAATAGCTTGCGTTTCCTCTTGGGGCACATATCTTTTTATGATGTTATTAGTAAACTCCAACAATATATATGGTTCATTACAATAATACTTCTTGGCTTCAATGAAAAATTGATTCACTTGTTATCACTCCACTTGGTATGGCTTTAAACCATCTGTAATAATCCCACAAAATTAGCGAAATAAGCATACCAAGGTAAAACTCCTTTGGAAACAATCATGATCATCTCATCAAGGAATGCATCAGTAAGATTATTCTCTTGAGCAACCTCTTGTCATGCCCAAAGTCCCATATCGGATCGACTCGACTCATATGATAGATGGAACGGTAGTTTGTGTTATATTTAGTTAGGACCCTGTCTCCCTTTCATTATCTTCCGCTCTCCTTGTATAGGTTGGGAAAGGGCCGGGTGGATTACCTTTGGGAGCTAAGTTGAAGATCTCGGTTATCGTCGTGAGTGGTTGAGAAACTGCGATTGCGGTTTTCTTTAGGAAGTCCCATAGTAGTGAGGCTTAACAGATAAAGAAAAGATTCATGCGGACTAGCACTCGCTGCCGACAAGCCTCGAGAGAACCAACATATACCCTTGCACTTTCTATGAACATTGTAAAGGGGTTTCCACATTCAACATGCTTTCAAGAAAGTAGACAGTAATAACACGCCAAAAGGAAATGCATATGACTAGGCCGTAGGAGCCACAATGTCTAAAGTACAATACATGACCACACTTTACTTTACATAGTCTACAAAGCTTCTAGAGAACGAACAGTATTTTTATGGATCGGGACAGGCCCCGCCTCATGACCAACCATACAACACAAAAATATAAGCTCTAGACACACAAATCCCCGAAGCAACCTAGAGCTCAGTAACAACAGTTTGATGTCATGTACTCCTACTAGGGAGATCTAGTAGCTCTTGTACCTGTAGAATGAAATGCAGGTCCCATGTAAGGAACGTGAGTACGAGATAATGTACTGAATATGTAAGGAAGGAAGTATTGAATATGAAATAAGAACTCAAATGAAATTATACACTAGTGTGTAAGGATAAAAGACCACCTTTAGTCATACTGTAAAATCATGTACTTTATGTCATTTTTATTACTTTACCTTTCTTTGCAGTATAATCTATGTGCGGTATATCATATGAATGACCAGCTGATTAGTGGTAATCAATATCGGCATCGACTCATGCTAGGCTTTCCTTTCACCCCTAGGATACCCCCCATAATATAAGATCGACCCATGCTAGGTGATTCATCCACCCCTGGGATATCACCTATTAATAAGCAACTTTGATTTATCTTTTATTTACTTTCGAGATGATTCTTTTGGTGGTCATAACATTTAGAGCTGTAGGATTATAGACATAACATGTGACATATAAACAATCATGCAAGACAGTACCACAATGAAAAAAGAGTTACACAACTAATTAAATGTGTAGGAGATTAAACAACACATAGACTTTACTTAGTAAAAAGGAACTCGTGTATCTTTGGTATCCAAGTATGTATGTAGAATTTACAATGGCTATGTAGGGGAGAATGTGAATATGTTAAAGAGTGGAGACACAGTAATTAGTTATGCCGGAGTTTGTAAGTGTCTTTATGTGTCCAGGAAGAACCTAGGTTCATGCCAAATAATACAAAAATGAGTAGCCTTACGCACCTCGTTGTACCGCGTCATTATTACCTCGAAGTAGTCCCCTTTTCCTCCAAAATACTTATCTATATATAAGGTGATAAAACTAGTATTAGCAGCTAATAAACACGTCTTGGCAATCCAATCTCATAAAATACAACACTCTGGCAGCAAGCTTTTAACTATCCATCCACAAGTATTCTTTTAACCTTTCCACCTCTAATCATACTTTCATTTAGCACACATTCTTATATACATGTTACATCCAGCTTGTTTTAGTCACATAACAAGCTTACAACGGCTCATAAAGCAAAACATACAACAACTCTACACAACAAACAAGTAGGCAATGTAACATCACGTCCTTTCGCTACATTTCGATGTCAATAATTCCAAATTTGTTTCAACCTCAACCAAAATGTCCTCAACATATTTACACATAAAAGCAGTCTTAAAACATTCCAAAAACATTCCCAAAGTAGATGGAAAATGTGAGATAACAATATCCAATTATTCGCCCACAAGTTCCTACTAAGAGCACCATTTATATATCATACAAGAACTCATTTTTTGCGGAATATAAAAATGGTGCAGCAGCCTTCTTTCATCACTACATAACTAATCCTCATTAAAAACCTTACTTCATAGTTCAACTAACCAACAAGAGAAAAGCCTCTTAATAAACAAGAAAATTGTACAACAATCTTTGGAACACATGCTGTCTAAAATTCCTGCACAAGTACAACCAGCATACTCCTCATGTTTTTCATGGAAAAATTATACTAAAACATAGGTATTTTTACTTACTTTAGTTCTCAAGGATCAGTTCCTCTTCAAGAACCCTAAAGGTGTGCCTTGGCCACTTTACAAAGTGAAGAGAGAGCAAGGAGAAAAACTTTGGAAAAAACTATTTTTTTTGTCTATGTTTAATGACTTGAATTTGCTGGTTTTTAACCCTTTTTATAGGTCCACTCTTGACCAACCTTCTCCTCAAATTTCAGACACATTTTATCAAGGTGGTGATGCACCTACTTGGCCCTTTCACTTGGGCCTTATTGGGTTTCGATTTGATGGGCTTTGCTGCCAATTTTATCTTTTTCTTTCATTAAGTTTGGGCCTTGTTTGTGGAATGGGTTGTGAATGTAATTTGGCCCTTTTCATATTCATCTTGGGCTGCAAATATTGTCCCTTTATGATGCTAAACCATGGGCTCAAATTACACCCTTAACTTGGGGTTTATTCTTTATCGGACTTGAATAATTTCGATGTTGCGCCTCGTCTCTGTCTACCTAGCCTATTTAAGCTAAGCACGTAGGTGACTCACCTGCTAGCTTCTTAAGTCCCACAAGCACCTCACTTCTTTCACTTTAGTTAAGTTCGTAATCTCCTCAATTTGACTTAAAACTTACATACACTCGGTCATCTTGAGCGTTAGACGTACATATAGCCCTCTAGTCTGAAATTCAAGCACTTTTAAAAATGTGTGTTGATTTGATCCCGCCACATCATATTTCATATGCATAGGGCTATTACATGTAAGATGTGGGATGTTACACCTCTTCATTTGACTCAAGCCTAGACAAATGGTCAACTACTTGATTCTCACAGCCCTTTCAATCTTTTACTTCAAAATCAAATTTTTGCAACAATAAGACTGATGTGATGTCAAAATACAACACTTTTGATGCTTAAAACTTGTGATTTTTTGTGTTATCAGTGGGATGTTAGTAGGTTTTACAGGCTGTGAAGGAGGTTTCGTGTGCAATTCCAGTGAAGAGTGAATTTTTGATGTTTGGTTGGTGAAAATATAGACGAGTCATGGAACATTTTACGAGTCATAGACCAAGTCTCGTACCCTAAGGATCAGAAAGTGAAGACTTGCACAAATTTCGTCAGAGGAAACCCCATACAGGCCATAGAATCTTTTACGGTCCGTGGAGCGGTATCAATTAAAGCAATAAAGTACAAAAGCCTGAGTACGGCCATAAATCACTATACAACCCGTAGAGCACCTCGTGGAGCCTATTGACCCATTTATCCTCTTTTGTCTTGGAATTGTATTTTAAACATTATAAATAGGTTTTTAGAATATTATTCTTGAGAGGACGAAGAGTTACCACGAAAACAGTAAGATACAATAGATAAAAACATTGGAGAGTTTGAGAAATACTTGTACACTTTAATTTCATCTTCCAATTACAATCTTCTGATTCTCATTGAAGCTTGGATTTTTTTTGCTTAATTCGATCGTGTAAGTGCTTTATTATGTTATTCAAATTCATAATTCTTACATCTATACAAATCATAAGTAGCAAAAGCCACATCTAGGGTTCTCATTGAAGCTTGGATTTTTTTTTTTGCTTAATTCGATCGTGTAAGTGCTTTATTATGTTATTCAAATTCATAATTCTTACATCTATACAAATCATGAGTAGCAAAAGCCACATCTAGGGTTATGGGAACTATGAAGAACTAACAAGATAAAACCACATAATTCGTAATTTTTGAAAAGTGTGCATGAATGTATTATTAATTCTCTTCATTTTGAATGTTTTCTAATGTTGGCCAACATTAGAACCCGCCTAGTGTTATTGACTGAACAAAGATAGTAATGATTATACAAAGAGATTAATTTACAGGATTAGATCGATGTTTCTCATCTAATCAACCGAACTGGGCCAAGTCACATAGTGAAATTTGCCTCTCGCCAAGGCCAAAGGGTTTGGTGAACTTAACTGTTTTGCATGCTACACACTAGAAAAGAATTCGATTGTCTGGTGATACTAAGTTACAGAATCACGAGAACAAAATACCTTAGTTCCTCTCCATATTGGTTAAACCCTTGTGATAGTTAGGATTTTTTTACTAATTATTATTACCCCCCCCCCACCCCGTTTGGGAGATAAGTTGGTGAATATACCCAAATTGTACCATTTGAATTCTTCTTAGTCTACCATATTCCCTTCGGATCGACCCTAACCTTGGTTAGGTTCTATATCTAGACAACAACCGCTTTAGCCTAACAAATGAGGTGTAGCTTGGGCGACAACAAGATTTTGGCACCATTGCAAGGGAATACAGGTAGACTTTTCTAATTCAAGTAATTTGGGAATTAATCCTAATTTCCCTCATTTTACGTTTTTTGTTGTTTTTGTTTTCTTTTAGGGTGTTAGTGTAGTGTATACCCCACACGCGAAGTCGAGGCATACCCTTGACTCCGTTTGACCCAGAGATGCTGAGAACTAAGGAGACTAGCCCAAGAAAATTCAAACAACGCAGCTAATATAGCTCTAAACCAGAATGCTAATGAAAATGCCAACAAGGAAAACCCACCTCCTCTTGAGGACATTTCTCCATAGCCATAGGGCATCGATGCCAAAGCTTACCAGTGGAATAAATATCGGTTGAACATTATGGCTATGGAGGTGACTGAAGCTATTGTGTTGCCACCACTATCGACTGACACAAAGTTCGTGGTTTCGAGTGGGTTGCTTCAGATGTTGCAGAACCATGGGATGTTCACGGTCCTACCATCAGAGGATCTCCATAGCCATTTACACAATGTTGCATTTGTCTGTAAGAGTGTAATAGGAACACAGAATCTGTCTGTGGATGTTATGGCACTTCGTATCTTCCCATTGTCTATAATAGGAAATGTAGCACTATGTCTATCTGAGCTCCCGCAGAGTTTGATAACCAATTGGGTTGAGTGGTAGAGGGACTTTTTGGAGAGGTACTTCTCGAAATAGAAGAAGCTCAAGTTGAAAATCAAATCAAAAACTTTGAGAAACTTCTTGGTGACTCGATTAGTACTACATGGGAGTGGTTCATTAAGTGCTTGAGGAGTGTCCTTGACCACAAAATTGTTGATGGTACCTTGGGGGAGATATTCTACCTTGACCTTGATGTGAATATTCAAGCCTGTGCTGATACCATTATGGAGGCATGTTCTTAGATCAACAATTTGGAAGGATCATTGGAAGGATAGGGAGAGTGGTCGAGACAAGTCATGCATTGGGGTAGAGAGACAGATCATCAACCAAACGTTCGTGCATTGTCATTATTGATTCAGAGCAAGCTAAAATAAATAAGGATATTATGCAAGAGCTTGCCCGAATCTGTACAGGTATGGAGGTGATGATGAAGCAAAACAATGAACGAGTCAATGGAGTTGCTCATTAGAATTTGCGAGCTCTCATGTGGGATGATCCTTACAATGAGGAGGAAACTTGTTTTGATGTTGATCGGGAGGGGGGTTTCTAGACCATCACCCAAGAGTCCAATCAGGACTATTGGCGCCAAGGTCAAGGAAACCAAAGTCAGAACTTTATTCGAGATAAGCTTTCAGAGACAACTGCAGAGGGTACTACGACAGGAATTAGGGCCAAGATAGAGATACAGATCAAGGCCGTAGAAATGGTTACAGAAATGGTCCTTATGTGCCACCACACGACCGCAACACCAGTGCAAGTAGCTCAAGAGTTGAGGAGATGTTCTACCGCCTTTAAAAGAAAGGTGAGACACAAGATGATACTCTAAGGGGGGATGAAATCTGAGATTTCCATTATAAATTAGAAAATCGAGTCTCATTCTATTGTTATCCAATAGCTTGAGTAGCTGTTTGGTCAAGTGTCAACTCAACTTAATCAATGATAGGGAGCTATACTGCCTAACAACACAATTCAGAATCCCAAGAAGAGAGGGCAGTGCATAGCGGTTACTACTCATGGTGGAAAGAGTACCATTGATCCTCCCATGCTGGTAGATTAGGATAATGTTCGAGAGGAGACAGTTGACGTCAAATATGCAGATATCGGAGATGATCATAGCAAAGATGGGGTGAGTGATATTGTAGTGACACCAAAGAAGCTGAAGCCCATTCCTAGGCTTTCTCCTCCCTTCCCTCAGAGAATGAAAAATAATGAGAAAGAGGGCAATTTCAAGAACTTTCTCTCCATGCTCAAACAAATCTCCATCAACATCCTTGACATTGAGGTGTTGGAGAAGATGATGGGGTATGCAAATTACATGAAGGACATGGTCGTGAAGAAGCGTACTATGAGTCAAGAGCTCTACCAAAAGCTTCAACATTGTAGTGTAATTGCTACGAGATCCTTCATTCAATAGCGAGAAAAACTTGATGCTTTTACCATACCCTGCACCATTGGAGATATGGAGTTCTCAAGGGCGTTATGTAATCTCGATGCCAACATTAATCTAATGCACCTTGCAATCTTCAAGAAGCTAGGACTTCGAGCCCCTACTCTGATGATGTAAGGACCAATATTTGTTCGAGTAACCTTACAAAATTTCATGGAATTCAACTGCTAGTGCTAGGAATCACTCCACGGAAGGCCCACATGGGTAGTGCGAAGCCATACGGATCACGTGGCCTCCCGTGAAGGGACACTTGGTCCAGTTCACGTTAGGGGCAACTTTTAGACGAAAGGGATTTTGACCAAGTGAGGGCACACGGCCACTCACACAGTCCATGTGATGTGTCACGGACCGTGTAGCCCTCCGTGTAACTCAGTACGTAAAGTTTTTCGAAGTATGGAAGTACCATCTCGTAACTTTGTCATACAAAAATTACTTCATGGCTATCACACGGTTGATGTCACGGTCCGTATGGAATCATACGGACCCAATAGACGTCCGTGTGGTACCCCTTAGCTACATGTGAATTCCCTCTGCGAAGTTTCTAAGTGATGGATCACGGCCACTATTCATGGTTTGTGTGACGTCTCACGGACCGTGTGGACCTGGCGGTTCCAATTCTTCCCATTTCATTTATGGTGTTTATGTAATTTCATTTTATTTTAATTATGAATTATGAACTTTCACCTATCCTAAATCTCTAATTCAGCTGATATCCCACCCCTCTTAATTCATTCTCCTTAAAGCTTCTATCCCTCATAAGATCACCTCCACATTCCTCTATACTCTCCCGTCTCAAGGTTCAAGGCTAGGGTTTAATTGAAGTCCAATTCAAGCTAAGCTCTTCCCTTAAATTCAGCTCTTCAATCAAGGTATGTCGGATTGATTCTTTGTCCCTTTCAACCAAGAAGACTCAAAGAACTTTTGATTTATTTCATGAATTTAGTTTACTTTAAATATGAGATTTCATTATTTGATTTTATTAAATCCAATTGATGTATGGGTTGTATTTGACTTATCATTTTAAATCACTTTAATCACTATTATGATGATTTATATTGAGTTATAAAACATGAACATGCATATCCCTTTTTTAAGTTGGTTTACGCATGGGTGACTTATATTATTTTTTGGATGTTGATTTAATTATTGATTTACCTAATTGAACATTACAGTATTGATTTTTAACTTGAAACTACGTTACCCATGCTATCCTCACATCATGCATGGCATTTGCATTCTTGTACATTGGGTATATAGAAATTATGAAGTAGGTTAAGCCCAACCTTTTTTTGTGAAACAATGTGAAATTATTCCGATAAGATATTGGCTATAACAAGAATCTAATCACATACATGTTTATGATTCTGGCTCTTTGAGCATTCTGGGTGCTTGCGGCATTTTATATATGTGGATGACCTATTCCTTGTATCAGCATTACAATTATGATCTATGATTTGGCATTTGAGCCTAAATGTCTATTGGATGGTTTGAAATGAGCATTGTATCTCTTGAAAGCACGTATATGTATAAGTATTCAAGTGGGATGTTATTGACTTAGCACTAATGGATTGGGGCCGTTAGGGCTATCCCTAAGGACCCTCTCCCTTTCCTTGAACTATGTGCCAATATGGGAACGTTAACCATTACCGAAATAACTGAGTCATAAGGAATGGTTATTCATTTATGAATATCATATGTTATGTACATTTCTAGAAAGTCCATTCGAAATGGTGAGTTCCGCAAGAAAGGTGGCCATCCACCAAAATGGTGAGTTCCGTAAGGCGTGATGTAGATTACCGCTGGCAAGTAGTCTTCTCCTACCAATGAGAGGTCTTTATCGGACTAATTCATGTAATAGCTCGCATAGATTTTATTTGTTGTTTATAGTCCATCCTCACTATATATGAGCATTGTTGCATTTCATGCATCATGAATTTCATGGCATCTTTTATATATTTCCATTGAATATATGGTTCTTTCTATATTATATGCCCTTGTCATCTAACATTAAAATGCAGGTCTGGTAAGTCATATGCATTGCATGCCCGCATACTTAGTATAGTCAAACTTACTAACGCATACTCTATGTCGGCATGATTTTACTATGTAAGGGCCAAGCACTTTGATTATCAACAGGTTGACGAATAGTCCAATCCAGGAGTATACTGTGGTGAGTCCCATCTTTCAAGGATGAGCCTACATCCTTTCTTTTATGTTATTTCAGGACGTTTTTCTCTATTTAAGGGTGAGCCCGGAACTTTTTTCGACCCCCATTCTGTTTGACTAGAGGCATTTGTTGGACATTATGTAGACTCCTATGACATCCATTGGTTTTGACTGGTATCTTGCTTATGTATTGTTGGAGTGATCTATGGGTAATTCCTATTAGACTATTTGTATGTTTTGGCGTGGAAATGTGGGAAGTCCCTAGCCCCGTATTGCACATAGCATGAGCCCTATTTTCCCGTCCCTTAGAATTATGTCTTATTATTTTAATGTTGTTCTTGAACTGATGATGTGGATATTGATACTTGAGGCTTATTTGGGGACTCTGGAGTTTCTATTCGTCGTGTCACATCTAGGCCCTAACCTCGGGTCATAATAAAAGATGGTATCCGAGCCCTAGGATTATAAATAGTCCTCGAAGTCCAATATGCCACGTCGAGTACAGTCCTATTCATGGGTGTGAAGTGCACCATGCGTATAAGTGGGAGGCTACGAAGACGTTCTAAGAATTTCCTTATTTCTTTATATCTTATGTTGTGCTATGACTAGTATATTGGGTTCCCTTATCTTGATTGTGTCGTTGATTCATTTCAGAAGGTACCTCGAGGAAGACCCCTCCCACAAAGGCCGGCTCCAACTAATGAAGATTAGGCTTCCCACGAGCCTATGGATGAACCCATCTCAAACGATGAGTTTCATATATCCTTTGCCATGCTTGCCCACGTGGTAACCTCTCAGAAGAGGCAGGCTAACTTCCCACAGGATCCTACGCCTACTTCTAGAGTGAAGGATTTCACCCGGATGAATCCTCCAAAGTATCATGGGTCAAAGGCTGATGAGGATTCCCAGGAGTTCATTGATGAGCTAACCAAGATACTGGACATCATGGGCGTCATTTCTGAAGAGATGGTTGAATTGCCTACCTATCAACTGAAAGATGTGGCCCAGGTATGTTATACTCAATGGCTTATGGAGAGAGTTTGCGGTGGTGATGTTAATTGGAAAGAGTTTTGATTTGCTTTCCTTGATCATTTCTTTCCACTTGAGCTTAGAGAGGCTGAAATGACTGAGTTTATCAATCTCAAGCAAGGAAGTATGAGTGTGCGGGACTATGCCCTCAAATTTATGAAGCTTTCCAAGTATGCTCCATCACTTGTGGCTGACCCCGTGCAACGATGCACAAGTTTGTTTTAGGTATCTCTTATTTACTTATGAAGGAATATTGTACTGCTATGCTTATAAGTGATATGGAAATTGCCAGACTCATGGTGTATGCTGGACAGATCGAAAGGGAGAAGCTTAAGGAGAGAAGGGTTCACGATCCCAAGAGAACCCATTTTGATGGTGGATTCTCTGGCTCTCAGAGTGGTGGCTTCGGTCGCTTCCAACAAGGCCAAGGTTCCGGTACTTGGGTCGCTAATGACCAGGTGCCTTCTCCTAGAGCACCGGTTTATGGCGGTCAGGGGTATCCTATGTGCGACAAGTGTGGGAAGCCCTAGAAAGGAGTTTGTTGGAGAGATTTGGGTGTTTGCTTCAGGTGTGGTGATAAAGATCATAAGGTTTCTAATTGTCCTGGGAATGCTTGTAGAGGCCAAGGTTAGGTGGCACAAGGCGGGCATGGCCAACAAAGAGCTCCCCAAGGTGTTGCCCCAAAGAACAATCGGTTCTATGCACTCCACGCCTGCTACGATATTGAGAAAGCTCCGGATGTTGTGACTGGTATATTAAAAGTCTTTGATTTTGATGCTTATGTTTTGCTTGATTCGGGTGCAAATTTGTCTTTTGGACTCCTCTGTTGGCTGTTAAATTTGGTTTGAGCCCCAAGATTTTGAGGGACCCTTTCTCAGTTTATACTCCCATGGGTGAATTTGTTGTTATACATAGAGTCTAACATGGTTGCCCTATTTCTGTGTCGCACAAAATATTTCTGTGTGATCTTGTAGAACTTGAGATGTTCGATTTTGACATTATTCTTGGGATGGATTGGTTGGATACATCATATGCCTCTATAGATTGTAGAACCCAGAAGGTCAAGTTCCAACCTCCCGCTGAGCCCGTTCTTGAATGAAAGGGTTGTGACTCCTCTGTTAAGAGTCGATTTATTTCCTACCTCAAGGCATGGAGAATGATTTCTAATGGGTGCATTTATCATATTGTAAAGGTCAAGGATATGGAGTCTAAAGTGCCTACTCTTGAGTCTGTCCCTGTTGTGAATGAGACTTCTAATGTTTTCTTCGAAGACTTACCGGGCATTCCTCCTGAATGAGAGGTAGACTTCGGCGTAGATCTCTTTCTAGATACTTAGCCTATCTCTATACCTCCTTATCATATGGCTCCAGCAGATTTGAAAGAATTAAAGGAGAAGTTAAAAGATTTATTGGAGAAAGGTTTCACTTGGCCCAGTATATCGTCCGCGGGGTGCTCTAGTGTTGTTTGTAAGAAAAAAGGACGGATTTCTTCAGACGTGTATTTATTATAAGCAACTAAATAAAGTGACCGTTAGGAATAAGTACCTGTTGCCCAGGATCGATGACTTGTTTGACCAGCTTCAAGTGGCTACTCATTTCTCAAATATTGATCTTTGTTCTAGGTATCTCATTAGTTGAAGGTTAGGGAGTGTGACATTCCCAAACCAGCATTTCGGACAAGGTATGTGCACTTTGAGTTTTTGGTGATGTCGTTTGGCCTAACCAATGCTCTGGTCGTGTTCATGGATCTAATGAATCGGTAAGACATTCCTTTATAGTTTTGTGGTGGTCTTCAATGATGACATTCTCATTTACTCCTTAACTGAGCAGGAGCAGGGGGATCACTATGATCCTCCAAACTATGAGAGAGAAGGATTTGTATGCCAAGTTTAGCAAATGTGTACTTTGGGTGGGCGAAGTGGCTTTCCTTGGTCATGTGGTGTCCGGGGATCGTATCAAGGTGGACCCGAAGAAGACTAAGGTCATGAATAATTGGCCCAGACCGTTGACTCCCTCATATATTCGCAGTTTCCTTGGGTTGGCATCATCTATCACCTCTCCATAGTTAACCCAAAAGAAGGTTATGTTTATGTGGACGGACAAATGCGAGTGGAGTTTCCTGACTTTAAAGGATCGACTTACATCGGCTTCCGTCTTGACCTTACCAAACGGCTTGGAGGAATCTGTGGTGTATTGTGATGCCTCACGAATTGTATTGGGTTGTGTGCTTATGCAACATGGTAAGGTAATAGTGTATGCATCAAGGAAATTTAAGGTGCATGAACGTAATTACCAATGCACGACCTTGAGTTGGTGGCGGTAGTTTTTGCCTTGAAGATTGGGAGACACTATTTGTATGGGGTTCATGTTGATGTGTTCACCGATCACAAAGGTTTGCAATATGTGTTCACTCAGAGGGATCTCAATTCAACACAAAGGAGGTGGTTAGAGCTCCATAAGGATTACAACATAAGTGTCCTGTATCATCCCGGCAAGGCCAATATTGTGGTCGATGCTCTCAGCAGACTATCTATGGGAAGTGTGGCATATGTTTGGGAAGAAAAGAAGGAGTTAACAAGGTATGTTCACTAGTTAGCTAGGTTGGATGTTAGATTTGCCGATTCGAGCAATGGTGGTATCCGTGTTCAAAGCAGGGCAGAATCTTCTATGGTGGCTGATGTAAAATCCAAGTAAGATTTAGACCAATCCTTGTTTGAGTTGAAAAAGATGGTTTCCAAAAAGGAGATTGAGGTGTTCTTCCAAGGAGGAGATGGTGTGCTCCAGTACCAAGAGCGGATTTGTGTTCCGGATGTGGATGATCTCGGAAGGGTGATTATAAGTGAGGCTCACAACTATCATTATTCTATTCGCCCAAGGTATACCTAAATGTATGGGGATTTGAAAGAAGTGTATTAGTTGCATGGTATGAAGAAAGACATCGCTAAGTTCGTATCTGAATGTCTGAGTTGTCAACAAGTGAAGGTAGAGCACCAAAGGCCCAGTGGCTTGACCCAAGACATTGAGATTCCCACATGGAAATGGGAAGATGTGAACATGGATTTTATGGTTGGGTTGCCTCGGACTTGAAGGAAATTTGATTCCATTTGGGTTGTCATATATTGGATGACTAAGTTGGCTCATTTCCTACTAGTTAAGACTACTTTTAGTGCCGCAGATTACGCAAGGTTATATATCCAAGATTTGGTGAGGTTGCATGGTGTTCCTAAGTCCATTATATCGGATCATGGTACTCAATTCACTTCCCACTTTTGGAGGTCATTTCAGAAGGGACTTGGGACTAATATTAAGTTGAGCACTGCTTTTCATCCTCAAATCGATAGCCAAGTGGAGAGGACTATTCAAACCTTGGAGGATATGTTAAGGTCTTGTGTGTTGGAGTTTAAAGGCAATTGGGATGATCACCTTCCATTCATTGAGTTTGCTTATAATAATAGCTTCCATGCTAGCATTGGTATGGTGTCGTTTAAGGATTTATATGGGAGAAGGTATAGGTCACCGGTAGGGTAGTTTAAGTTAGGAAAGATGGCCCTAGTTGTTCCGAATCTAGTAATAGAGGACATTGAAAAGGTGAAGGTGATTAGGGAAAGGTTAAAAATTGCCCAAAGTCATCAATGGTCTTATTCGGATGTTAGGAGGAGGGATCTTGAGTTTCGTGTCGGTGATTAGGTATATGTGAAGGTTTCGCCTATGAAGGGTGTGATGCATTTAGGTAAGAAGGGCAAGCTAAGCCCCTGGTATGTTGGCCCTTATGAGATCATTGAGCGAGTTGGAGGTGTGGCGTATAGGTTGGAGTTCCTCCGAACTTGAGTTCCATTCACCCGGTCTTTCATGTGTCTATGTTGAGAAAGCTAATTGGTGATCCTAGCACTATTGTGCCCTTGGAAGGATTAAAGTTGAAGAAAATTTGTCTTATGAGGAAGTTCCGGTTGAGATCTTCGATAGGCAAGTGAAGCGGCTTCATAACAAGGATGTGGCTTCGGTAAAGGTGCTTTGGAGAAATCAGCATGTGGAGAGTGCTACTCGGGAGGCGGAGATAGATATGGTGAAGCAATACCCTCATCTTTTCCAATCTACTCAAGCCTAAGTGTTAGGATTCTTCCTCTTATAATGGAGCCATTTCTTTCCCTCTTGAGTCTCATGACATGACATGCATACATGTGCACAAAAAAGGATTTTTATAATGTTTTGAGTGACTTGAATACGATTTTGATACGAGTTTAAAGGGTTTATGATTTTTCAAATAATGAACTATGCATTGTACCATTTGTTGGGTGTTTCATTCTCTATGCCAAGCCTTTCAAGCTTTGTTCTTGCACATTAGGGGATGAATGTTCACAAAACGGAAATGATGTAATGACCTAGATTTTATTGAGTGGCGTTACCAAATCTCTTGGAATTGTCCCGATTGAACTGCCAGGCATCACTTACGGAAGGCCCACAGGGGCGTGTAAAGCCAAACGGACCGTGTGGCCTCCCATGAAGGGACACTTGGTCCTATTCACATTAGGGGAAACTTTGAGACAGAAAGGATTTTGACCAAGTGAGGGCACACGGCCACTCACACAGTCCGTGGGATGTGTCATAGACCGTGTAGCCTTCCGTGAAACTCACTACGTAAAATTTTTCTATGTATGGAAGTATCTCGTAGCTTTGTCGTGCAAAAATTATTTCAAGTGCTATCACACGGTCTATGTCATGGTTCGTGTGGAATCGGGGGGCCCGTGTAGCCATCCGTGTGGTACCCCTTAAGCTTCGTATGAATTTCCTCTACGAAGATTCTAAGTGATGGATCACAGACACTGTTCACGGTCCGTGTGACGTCTCACGGACCTTGTAGTGAACCGTGTGGACCTGACAGTTCTAATATTTCCCATTTCATTAATGGCATTTATATAATTTTGGTTTATTTAAATCATGAATGGTGACCTTTTACCTATCCTAAACCCCTACTTTAGCTGATATCCCTCCCCTCTTAATTCATTCTCCTAAAACCTTCTACCTCTCATAAAATCACCTCCCTATTCCTCTCTACTCTCCCCTCTCAAGATTCAAGGATAGAGTTCATTTGAAGTCCAATTCAAGCTAAGCTCTTTCCTCAAATTCAGCTCTTTAATCAAGGTATGTGGGATTGATTCTTGGTCCCTTTCAACCAAGAAGACCCAACGAACTTTCAATTTATTTCATGAATTTAGCTTAGTTTAAATATGAGATTTCATTATTTGATTTTATTAAATCCAATTGATGTATGGGTTGTATTCTACTTATCATTTCAAATACTTTGATCAGTACTATGATGATTTACATTGAGTTATAAATTATGAGCATGCATGTCCCATTCTTTTACTTAATTTATGCATGGTCGACTTATATTATGTTTTCGATGTTGATTTAACTATGGATTTACCTAATTTAACATTATGGTATTGATTTTTAACTTGAATCTATGTTACCCATGCTATCCTCACATCACGCATTGCATTTGCATCCATGTACATTAGGTATATGGAAATTTTGAAGTATGTTAAGCCCAACTATGTTTTATGAAACGACTATGAAATAATTCCTCTACGATATTGGCTATGACAAGAATATGACCACAAACATGCCTATGATTCTAGCTCTTTGAGTATTCTGCGTGCTTGCACCATTCGGTATATGTGGATGAGCTATTCCCTACATGAGCATTACGATTATGATATACGATTTGGCATTTGAGCCTACATGTTTATTGGACAGTTTGAAATGAGCATTGTATCTCTTGAAAGCACATATATGTATAAGTATTTTAAGTGGTATGTTATTGACTTAGCATCGATGGATTGGGGGCGTTAGGGCTATCACAAGGGCCCTGTCCCTTTCCTTGAACTATGTGCCAACATAGAAATGTTAACCATTATCGAAATGATCGGATCGTAAGGAATGGTTATTCATTTATGATTATGATATGTTATGTACGATTTTACAAAATCCTTCCAAAATTGTGAGTTCCGTAAGGAAGGTGACCATCCACCGAAATGGTGAGTTCCGTAAGGTGCGATGTAGATTACCTTTGGCAAGTAGTCTTCTCCTACTGATGGGAGGTCTTTATTGGACTAATTTATGTAATAGCTCGCATAGATTTAATTTGTCGGTTATAGTCCATCCCCACTATACATGAGCGTTGTTGCATTTCATGCATCACGAATTTCATGGCATCTTGTATATATTTCCATTGAATATATGGTTCTTTCTATATTATGTGCCCTTGTCATCTAACATTGAAATGCAGGTTTTGTAAGTCATATGCATTGCATTCCCGCATACTTAGTACATTCAAACGTACTAACGCATGCTCTATGCCTTGATGATTTTACCATGTCGGGGCCGAGCACTTTGATTACCAATAGGTTGATGAATAGTCCAATCTAGGAGTATACTATGGTGAGTCCCATCTTTCAAGGATGAGCCTACATCCTTTCTTTTATGTTATTTTAGGACGTTTTTCTCTATTTGAGGGTGAGCCTGGAACTTGTCCCGGCCCCCATTCTGTTTGACTAGAGGCATTTGTTGGAAATTAGGTAGACTCCTATGACATCCATTGGCTATGAATGTTATCTTGCTTATGTATTGTTGGAGTGATCTACGGGAAATTCCTATTTGACTATCTGTATATTTTGGCGTAGAAATATGTGAAGTCCCCAGCCTTATATTTCCCATAGCATGAACCCTATTTCCCCATCCCTTAGAACTATGAGTTAGTAATTGAATGTTGTTCTAGAAAGGATAATGTGGATATAGATACTTGAGGCATGTTTGCAAACTCTCGGGATCACATTCGCCGTGTCACATTTAGGCCCTCACCTTGGGTCGTGACAGACGAGCATGCGGTTGTTGAAGGCTGATCTCATGGAGAAGAAGCCTATGGGGATATGACGTCTCCCAAGTTACACCTCTTTTTTGAGGATAGAGCGGTCATTGTAAAGAAATAGAACCTAACCAAGGTTAGGGTCAAACTCGATGGAATACGTAGACTCAAGAGAATTAAATGATAGGAATTTGAGTAGTTAACCGACTTACTTCCCCAAAAGGGTTTTTTTTTCAATAATCAATGGAGAAATAAAACTAACAGAAGAGTGAACTCAATATGGCGAGAAACTAGGGTATTGTGTTCTCATGATTTCCTAACTTAGAATCACCGGATGACCTAATTCTCTTCTAGTGTTTACCATGCAAGACGGTAAGTTAAGTTCACCAATCTCTTTAGTCAAAGGTGAGAGGAAAATTTCAATATGTGACTTGGCCCATCTCCATAGTATGCATTCCTTACCCTAACCAATTAGTCCCAATACAACCTCCCCTTGGCCCAGTTTGGTTGACTAGACGAGAACTCATCAATAGAATCCTATTAATTAATCTCTTTTCCTAATCATTACTACTTTAGTCCAGTTAGTAACTCTAGGTGGGTTCTAAGTTGGCCACCACTACAAAACGTTCAAAACAAAGAGAGTTAATTAATACATGCATGCACACTTTTCAAGAATTATGACTTATTCGATTTTACCTTGTTAGTTCTTCCTAGTTCCCACAACCATAGTTGTGGATTTAGCTACTCATACTCTGCATACATGCAAGTCTTATGAACTAGAATAACACAATAAAGCACTTACATGATTGAATTAAGAACAAGAAATTTAATTTCGAAGAGAATCACAAGATTAAAGATGAAATCAAAGTACATGTGTTCTCAACACTCTCCTATGTAATCTCACTATCTTCTCTCTCTAATTACTGAATTGTCTATGTACTATGTGAAAAAACTTCTAAAAGATAACCTAAAAAACCTATTTATAATATTTAAAATATATGTCCAAAAAAAATAGGATAGCTGGGTCGGCATGACCCACGAACTAGTTTACAGGCCATATTGTATTTTATGGCCCGTAATCGAGGTCTCATACAAAGCTGCTGGAATTTTGGACTTCAAGTCTACGACCTATAAAGTGGTTTACTATCTGTAAGGGGTTTCATCTGATAAATCTTCAGAAAGTCTCAATCATTGATCCTCGGGATACGAACCATGTTCTATGACTCATAAATCATTCCACGACTCGTCTGCATATTCGTAGAACCAACTTCAGAAAATTAGCCCCTTACTGGAATTGACCACGAACCGCTCTATGACCCATAGAATGACCTATGGCTCGTAAAAGGCCTCGTGCTGCATTGAAAATCAACAACTTTGATATTTCTTCCCAAAATCAAGGACAATATTGCAATCCTTCAAATATAAAAAAACACATAAACTAACTAATATCACATTGAGAACGCACAAAATTTCAAGTTTTAAGCATCAAAAGTACTGTATTTTGATAGCACATTAACACCCTCAACTTAAAATTGTTGTTGGTCCCCAAGCGACAGACTCAATCTACTTAGGTAATAAGATAACACACAGATCTCAACCCAATGACATACATCCCATCAATCTCAAAGTTAGATACCCAAGCTAGTTTTTCAAAATAGAATTAGATAGTCATCTAGCAAACCAGTATAGACTAGTGAATGTGACAACACAACTATGAAAAGTGAGGTACTATCAACAATCTACAGGCACTGAATAAGTCTAATGCTAACAATGCAATGCAAGTGCCCTCACAGAAAGAAGCCCCATATTTGTCACTCAATGATGTTTTCACATATAACCTTGGGACAATGCAAAATCGCTCTCTCTCACAAAAGATAATCATGCATCATGCCTAATACCATAGGCTAGCCCCTATACTCATGACTAAGACCCTCAACTACTCAGACTAGGATCACTTTAGGACTTTCTAGGCTTGTAACATAGGCTCAGGGGGCTTTGGTGTGGTACTTTGGGAACATAGTGACTAACGGCCCTCCTTCACACTGTATGTTTTTACACTTTTTCCCTACCGACTCTGTTATTTTCATCTCATCATCCCTTTCTCCTATTTCAAGATTTTCTGGGTGCTTTCTTTTCATTCTCTCAACTCATTGCCTTGATTTTGCAATTCATTTTTCTTTTTAACTCACAACTAATGCATCACTTATTTTCTTGCACTCGGTTCATAATTTTCCCTTTTTCTCTGTATCACTAACTCTCCCTCTCATTTTTGTGTTTCATCCTTACACCAGCCACTGTCAACTTAGGCTTTTGGCTGAGTTGAGGTGCACAGTATCCATCTTTTGAACCAGGGCCACTTTCGGTAGCCACTCCTAACTTAGGCGTTTTGCCTTAGTCAAGGTGCACAATGTTCAAGGAAGAACCAGGGCCAATTTTAGGATTTTACAACTAACAAGGCTAGGTTAATCAGTTGTTTGCGAAGAATAAGTACATGTTAGGCTCAAACATTATGAACAAGGGATATATTGCAATTATTACTGGTCATTTTCGGCTAAGTGGTCTTTTAAGAACAATGGCCTAAGATCTTTTCCTAATCCAATTACTCTACAGACTAACTTAGAGTAACAGTGCAAGTTATGAATTAGCACACAACACATGAATTCAGCAATTTAAAGCTCACACTTACATAGTACTGACTACATTATTAACAAAAGACTCTTAGGTCATGCTTTTTATCTCAATTTCTCCTCACTTATCAGAATAAACTACTATCAAACTTTTGGTGGGTATCATTTTACAAACAAAACATAAAAGCATGTTATATGCCACAGTATTAGTACTATGTGCTACAAATATTACCTAAACATCCTAAACATGTCAGTTTGATAGAAACTAAATATGTATGGGGAAAAAGAAAATAGGCAAGAAAAACCCAGAAGCGAAAATTGGGATGGTTATGGACCTAAGCTACTAAGACTTCACTGAGGCCCCTAAATAGCCATACCGCATCGAAAAAAGATGTGCATTGTCCCTATTGCACGATATCAAAGCAAAACAAAAAGCGGTCAAAAATCATTCCAGGGCACCTAAGTGCTAGTATCCACCTTGGGTTGCCTCCAAAGCAGTGCCCAATTTATTGTCATGGCATGAAATAGATGGCTTGAGTACTTAGACTTCCTCAAGATCTCATTCGTCCACAGTTTTTATCTCATCCACATTTCCAATGTATGGCTTGACTCTTTGGCCATTTACCTTGAAAGTTCCTTCATTTCTCCTCTCCCACTCAATAGCCCCATGAACGAACACACGTGCTACTCAAAAGGGTCCCATCCATTTGGATTTGAGCTTCCAAGGAAAACTTTTAATCTTGAATTGTATAGCAGCACCAAGTCCCCTGGTGTACACTAAGGATTCACTAAGCGACGATCATGTTGTAGCTTTATTCTTCGTTTGTACAAGGATGAGGTCTCATACGCCTTCAATTGAAACTCATCTAGCTCATTGAATAGGCTAAGCCTAGAGTTTGTTGCATCATTCCAATCGAGAGTCTACTTCTTTAGCACCTACATTGTTTTGTGCTCGAGTTCCACTAGAAAATGACATGCCTTCCAAAAGACAAGTTGGTAGAGAGACATGCCTATAAGGATCTTGAATGTTGTCCGGTATGCCCATAATACATCATCTAATATAGTCTTGGATAGGATTGATTCAATTTTCCTATTAGACATCTCCACCTGCCTGCTCGTCGAAAGATGATAAGAAGTCCCCACTTGATATTTCACCCCATACTTTTCAAGAAGAGCCTTGAAAGGCCTATTGCAGAAGTGAGAACCTCCATCACTAATGATTGCCCAAGTGGTGCCAAACCTTCAAAAGATATTTTTTTTCATAAACGTTGTGACACTTTTGCCCTTATTGTTGGGTAGGGCCATGACCTCAACCCACTTCGACACATAATCCACAGTGACTACGATGTACTTGTTTCCATGTGAGATAAAAAAAAAGGTCCCATGAAGTCTATCCCCCATACATCAAATAACTCATTCACCATAATACGGTTTAGAGGGAGCTCATGGTTGCGGGAAAAACCACCTTCACTTTGGCACCTATAATAAGCTTTGGTAGCCATAGGAGTCTTGGTGGGTGGTGGGGGAATAATACCCACACTGTAAGATCTTATGTGTTGTCTAAACTCGACTATAATGCCTACCTACCAATGACAAGTGACATGCCTCAAGTATCTTGAACATCTTGATCTCAGGAACACAGGGACAAATAATCCCATCTGGACATACACAAAACAAGTATGGGTCGTCCCAAAAGAACTCACATCAGATATGAACTTTTGATGCTAATGTGTCTTTAGGTCGGGTAGCACAATGTCACTTACCAAGTAGTTTGTATAGTGTAAAAACCATGGTATTAAGTCATGGGATGTTTCCAACACTCTCCAATCTTTAAATAAATCAATGATCTCCAATCCATCATTAAACTTTGTCATTGCCCCATCTTGTAATCTAGAATGGTGATATACGACCTGATTTTCTGTCCCTTTTATGTCAATGATATCAAAGTTGAATTCTTGCAAGAGAAGTATCCACCTCATCAACCTTGGTTTTGTATCCTTCTTTGCCATCAAATATCTTAGTGCTGAGTGGTCTTTATGCACAACCACTTTGGCCCCTAATAGATATGACCTGAATTTCTCGAATGCAAATACCACTGCGAGTAGCACCTGCTCAGTGACAATGTAATTCTTATGGGCCGCATTTAGGAATTTGTTAGCATAGTATATGGGATGTAGTATATTCTCTTTTTGTGTCCCAAGACTACACCAAGCCCAACCCCACTTCCATCACACATGATTTCAGAGCGCTTAGACCAGTTTGGAGCTACAATTATTGGGGCCAAAATCAACCTCTTTTTCAATTCTTCGAAGGCTCTGAGGTATGCTTCATTGAACACAAACTTAGCATCTTTCTCTAGTAACTTGCACAAGGGGTGTGCAATTTTAGAAAAGTCTTTTATGAACCTCCAATAGAACCCTGCATACCCTAGGAAGCTCCTCACACCCTTAACTGAGATGGGTGGGAGAAGTTTCTCGATCACCTCTACTTTAGCTCTATTGACCTTGATCCTTTTGTTGGATATCTTGTGCCCCAACACAATGCTTCCTTCACCATGAAGTGACATTTTTCCCATTTCAGCACCAGGTGGCTTTCCTTATATCTTTGCAACACAACATGCAAGTGCTTCGAGCAGTCCTCAAATTAGTCTCCAACAACACTAAAGTCGTCCATGAAGACTTCAATAGTGTCTTCCACCATGTATTAGAAGATGGATATCATGCCTCTCTTGAATGTTGATGGGACGTTACACAACCCGAATGGCATCCTTTTGAATGCGAAGGTGCCATAAGGGTATGTAAATGTCATCTTCTCTGATCATGTGGAGCAATTGTGATATGATTATAGCTTGAATATCCATCGAAGTAGCAATACCAACCATTTCCAGTTAC